>CM033690.1:14577020-15215414 GCA_019514585.1 Dendrobium officinale
GCCTTGGAAGCACAAGTTCCTTTCCGGCCTTACAATCCTTGGGAGGTCCAAGTTCTATAGTTGAAGAAGGGACAATCGAGCTCTAGTTCTGCACATGAGCGAGGGTTGATCGAGCACAAGTTTTGTGTAATATTATTATGTACAAATAATGAATAATGAAAAATGAATGTTATTATGTACCAATATGTATCATTTATTCTCTATCCATATTAGCAACTTAATAGATCAACTTATGCATACAATCATAATTACAAATAAATAGTATTATTATAAATAAAGAATGTATGATATATTGAACAACAACAAAATTTATGTACAAATTATGGATGATAAATACATAATCAATTTTGATCGATTATTTAATTAGTGCACAAAGAATGGCGTATGCGAGTTCTACCTTGTATTTAGGCATTTTATCTTGCCAATGTGTAAGTTCTTCCCACTTGAGAACATGAGATAGGATAGCAGCTTCCATATATTTATAGACAAATATCCTGCAATCAACACTATTTTTCTGGGTTGGTATACCACTGGCAGGATTGACCAACCAATGTCATATGTCATCTTCAAAAGAACTGCTTGTTTCCTCGTATAGATGATTAATCTGAACATAATAATATAATATTATTATATTTATTGGTCTTGACTTTACATTTTGAATGACAGTCTTAGAATCTTCAGTCACAATTTCAGGAAGCATGGCCCTATGAGTTGGATTAGGCAAAGAATCATAAAAATGCCAAATTGAACTCTTCAAGTTTGCTACCAATAGGGTCCAATGGTCCTTCTCCACCATTGGAAACAGAAGGAGATTGGAAGCCCGAACAATTCCTTATTGATATGGGCAACATAAGTTTTGGTATTGTACTTATATTTAGAGTAAACCTGGCAGTAAATAGAAGAATTTTCTATTAAACGATAAAGATTAATGAAAAAATATATTTAACAACTCAGGACATACCCAATGCAGGCTAGAAAAAAAATGAATGGTTTGTAAAGGCCTGGACATAGTTTGTTCTTCTCAGCTAGCAATATATAAAATAAATCTACATGATTATTATTGAGTTACTAGTTGATTATTAGTTCGTCAATTTGAATTCTAATAATTTAGATGTTCCTAACAGAAAAAATCATGTGACTCCTGGAAAAATAATAATGGTCAATAGCAATATAGAACGATACCCAGGGTATGTAGCGGTAACTACGGTACCAATGATACCATAGTACCCAGGGTACATGCCGGTACCCAGAGGTATCAACCGATACCCAGCAGTACCATGATTCCTAGGGTACTCGATGATACCTAGAGGTACCGAGCAGTACCTAATGCTCCCCAACGGTACCACGGTACCCAGGGTACACGACGGTACCCAGAGGTACTGAGCTATCCCCAGTGGTACCATGGTATCCAGAGCACTTGATGGTACCTAGAGGTACTGATCGGTACCCAACGATACTCAGCAGCACAAAAAAATTCTTTCAACATAATTTAAACTTACTTATCATTATACTTCTGAAGACAGCTATCAATGAACATCCTCATATCTTCAGTTATCATGACCCTCCTAGAATAATCTATTTTTGTAGCTGCTGGTATGGGTTGGGTGATTTTATGGTTTATATGTTAATAATAGTAGAAGTAGCAGCCGCCAATGTTTTCATAGTAGTAGGCCTTGTAACTATTTGTTTCTTTTTTTATATTTCTCTTCTTCTTCTTCTTCTTCTTCTTCTTCTTATTTTAACTAGTTTTAAATGGGCTCTTCACTACTAAAGGCTTTCGATCATCCCTTAGTCGGACCCTATATGTTATACCAGTGCTACAGGTTGAAGCAAAGCCCTCATCCTCCTCATTATTCCCATTATCCTTCAATATATCCGGTATATTATCATCCTTCGGTGCATCAGGTATATTGTTGTCCTTCGACGCATCATGTCCATCTGGGGCTTTGTTGACATCATCCTCGGGAAAGGTATCTTCTTTTCATATGTAACCATCCTTGAAAAAGTTTATGCTTGCTCTCCTATATGATAAGATTTAAATGTAGGAAAGTTCTCAAACAAAAACTTCTCGATGGCATTATATTTCCCATCCTTCTCTCTCTGTTCAAATACATGGTGTTCCAATGCAGCCACTCGCTGCTCAAGTAGATTAGACGTGTCCTCAACATGCGCTAACCTTGTCTGTATAAATTTTTTTTGAGCCATGATCTTGCTGAGGGCTTCCTCAATGCTCTGACGGTAAGGTTCAGCAGGGGGAGAAGGGGGATGGAGGTCTTAATAGGTTGGGGGGTTGGAGGGAGTGGGTGAGCTGGAAGGTGAAAAAACTACTAAGCCCAATTTTTCTCGGTGAGTTGTAGTTGAGGTGAAGTTGATGTTTGATCAGGGGATTCATGGGGGGGGGGGGGGGGGGTGTTGAGGGGGAGAACTATCTATTAATGTTCTCTCCTCTTTGGTTATTCCTTCAAAAGAAAGTAATATCTATACATCTTTGAGACCATCAAATAAATTAGACTTATATGCTTTGCTATACATTATACCACTACCCCATCAAATAAAATGAGGTCTTGATTTAGAATCTACTAGTGCGTGGACTATTCTATGCTTAAGAAATCATATTTGCAAGCCAAAAAAGGTTGTCAGCCAATAAAGTAAAATCCTGGAATGGACCTCACATCTAAAATGTTGGATGCATCATAATTACAATATGTACAAATCCATTCATGTATCTAAGTGGTTGGACTTTGGAAAACTTCATAGTAATTGCGTCGAACTCTGCCACTAGGAAATCCCTAATGGATGCTGGCTAGTTGGAAGATAAAAACTGATATGCATTTTGAGCTACACTAAGGATACTAGCTAGTGTTTGGTAGTTACACAAATGAAAGAAAGGGTTGGACAATAAGTAAATGATGAATTTCTTCACAAGCTCGAGAAGTGGAGTTAAGTCATCTAGATTGAACACCTCCTTTTTAATATCATTTTCCAGTTGATTTGAGCACTTCCCAACTCAAAATGATTCCATCTATTTGGCATGGCTAAAATTAGGGAAACTTCATTGATAGTGAATGCTAACCTCCACTCCTTGATGATGAAGTGCTACTTCTTGATATCCCAGAATGACAACAACTTGTATACCAACAGAATATTCTGAACAAAGCGGGGTATCAACATAAACTTATGTAGTTGCACATAATTATTGGGTGAATGTTTCGACCAAGTGATTGTATACTTCTCTAAATGTCAAAGCTATACAACAAAAACTTATCTTTGGAACATATCCTTGCAAAATTAGGTGAATGGATAAGACCAAGTTGCTAAACTTCACCAAAAGTTTAACATAACCGGTACACATGTGTAAATATCATCAGTACATAGTGATACATAGATGGGGTACCCAATGTTACCCAGTTGCTATACCCAGAGGCACCCAAAAGTATATAGGGTACAAAAAAGTTCACATAAGCATACAAGAGTGATACACATGAGAAGAAAAGTGGAAGAAATCTTCACTAAAATGAAATGCTAAATTCTTCATTTGAATGTTAAATAATGGACATCAAAACACACCGATACCCACCGGTACACACCGGTGCACACTGGTATAAATTGGTACCCACAGGTAGAAATTTGTACCCACAAGTACACATCGGTGCACACTTGTACAGAGTATAAAAAAACAATTAACCTAAACCCTAACGTGACATTTGTAGAATGAATAGAACCAACATATCTTGTAAAAAAGAACTTCTTATCTTGGAAATAAAGCCTGAACTTAGCCATGACTTCTATTTCTAAAATGAAAATTTGGAGCAAACGGAAGGAGTTTCAGACAAAGATGTATTGATCTCCATCCAGTAAGCCAAATGAGACAAAAATGGAAATAAAAAAAATACTAAAAAAGCATTACCTGCTCTCTATCGAGCCCATCCTGTATCCAGCAAGAAATCCCGCTCAAATCCTGTTGTCTACAAAATGGCACCGCTCAATCACATCTCCTACATGCGTAGGTAGCCTCAAGCATATCTTCTACTCTCATTAAAAGAAGAATGAGGCCTCGCCTAGTGAAAAATCCCAATGTGAAAAATCCCAATCCTTCTACTCTTACCTGTGAAACTGAAGCCAGATCCTGTCAGATCCATCCCGATTCCCTTGCTTCTTTTGGTCTAGAGAAAAGAGAGCAAGAGAGAGAGAGGGAGGAAGAAGCTGGCCTCTTCCTCTGCTCAAACCTCAAGAGATCTTACCTATTCCAAACTTGAGCCAGCTCCAATCCTTCATCTTCCCTAACCAATGCTAGAACCCTCTAGCCCGACGTCCACCAACGACCAAACTCCTTCCACACGCTTTTTCATATCCTTCGTGGCTGGTTCGACTTCACCCTCCTCCGACTTTCTCTTATGGTCGGAACATAAGTTATGACAATTTGATTGCAAGTAATGACGAGATCTTACTGACTGTGAAGATAACTTTCTCACCTTTATGTTAATTCTCTGGTTCCTTCAAAGCTGTTCGACTTTGCACCTTCGATGGCCTTCCCTTCCCGCCGAATCAAAAGTCATGGAATTTTAATCTGAAGTAGAAATGGTGGCTCACTTCTTCATCTCCTTCGTGTTGTCCGACCCCGCTCCTTCTATGACTCCCCTTCCCATCGAATGAAAAGTTCAACATTTCGATCGAAAGAAAGAACGGGAGCTCGCCTTGCTTCTTCGGCTTCTTCGTGACTGATTGACTTCATGCCTTTAACGACTTTCCTTGCCTGTCGGACCGAGAGTTTCAACATTTCGATCAGAAGTAAGGATAGAGCTCGCTGCTGTGAAGGTTAACTTTCCCCTTTTGTGCGCTTATTTGGCCAAGTCCTGCAAACCGACCGAACCAAAAGAGGGAGAGGGAAGTTTTTATTTTATATTATTATTATTATTAATTATTTTAATTATAAATTAATAACATTTAATTAAAATTAATTAAAATTAATTAATAATTATAATTAATATTAATTAATAATGATTAATCACATGATTAATTAAATTCTAATTAAAATTAATATAATTATTTGTATATTGATTTTAACTAAGTAAAAATTAAATTATAATTAATTATAATTAATTAATTAATAATAATAATAATTAATAAAAAATGAATAATAATAATAATAAAATACCCTCTCTTACCTCGACATGCATGTTGGGCCAGTAAACCGCCCATATACGATTTTCTTAGCGTGGTGGGAAGGGAACTCAGTCCGACACCTACGACGAGATAAGCGAGTGACCCCTCAGACCCAAAATCTTGCCCTCGGTGTGTGCGACGAGCTGGCTAACCACCTATACATACTTTTCTTAGCATGGTAGGAGGGAATCCGATGTAACACGTATGACGAGGCAGGTAAGCCTGGTGCATGCTTTTCTTAGCGTGGCTAGGATAACTTTTAAGTACCTATACGCGTCTTTGTTCCTGTGGAGAAACGATTGCCCTTTCTTTGTAACAGGTACCGAAGACATATACACGCTTTTCTTAGTGTGGTGGGGACAAAAAATTTACACGGTCATAGTATCCTGGAAAGAGGGCACTTGAGGGAGGCATAATGAGATTCACATTCAGCTTGACTGAACCTTGGGCTAACAATAAAGTTGAATATGAAGCTCTAATAGAAGAATTGGAGATTGTAATCGATGTTTGAATTCGAAACCTCCAAATCTTTGGTGATTCTGAACTTGTTATAAATCAAGTGCTGGGAGTCTACAAAATCACCAAGTTCGAGTTAGTTTATTATCATCGGCGAGTTCTTAAACTTATGAAGCAAATTCTATTTATCAAACTAACTAAAGTTCCAAGAAGTCAAAATGGTAAAGGTGATTTCCTTGCCAAACTGGCTAGAGAAATGACAAATATGGATGACGAATGGCCTTTAATAATTATGGTGCACAATCATCGGGTCTTAGAACCAGCATTATTATAATTTCCGCAGGTAGAGGGAGTACCAAGTTCAAGCCAGCAGGATGCAACTCAGTTTGATCCTCAACCTCTCTAACCAGTTGATCTTGAAGGTCAACTTGAAGAACATCAAGTTCCTAAGAAAGGGCGCAAGGCTAGTCAAGCTATAGAATCATGGTGGCATTGCCTAGATGTCGAAGAAGAAGATGACTGGAGGAAACCTTTTATTGACTACTACAAAGAAATTAAACTACCAACAGACAAATCATTAGCTACTCAAATCAGAAAGAGAGCATTATGATATGCATTTGTCAACAACAAATTGTATCAGCGTGCTTTCAATCAAATGTGGCTAAGGTGCCTCAGGATTTGAGAAGCTAATAAAGTGGTAGTAGAGGTTCCTGAAGAACTTTGTGAAGCTCACTAATCAAGTCCCAAGATGGCAGTCAAAACAAAAGAATGAGCTATTATTGGCCAAGAATGGTGAAAGATTATATTGACCATGCTAAGAGGTGTCATGAGTGTCAGCTTCATAGTGATGTTATACATTAACCGCCAAATCCACTATACCCTACAATACCATCATAGCCATTTGAATGCTGGGGTACTGATGTTATCAGGCCAATAGATCCACCGTCATCAGCAGGACACTGCTTCATCTTAGAAATAATCAACTACTTCTCCAAGTGGGCAGAGGCAGCTCCATTCAAAAAAGTTACGTCTGAGCATGTAATCAACTTCTTCACGCATATTATTATCTACAGATTTGGAGTGCCATGCTACTGCATAATCTTAGACAACAGTACTGCATTCAAAAGTATAAAAATTTATAAGTTCGTTGATCGGCATAAAATTGATTGGTGGTATTCTTCTATATATTATCCAAGAGAAAATGGCTTGGAAGAAGCCTTCAACAAAACATTGGTGAAATTATTAAAGAAAATTCTCACCAAGAATAAAATAGAGTGGCATACGAAGATGACAGAAGCATCATGGGCATACCGTATAACCTATAAAACACTGACCAAATCCACTCCTTACTCTCTAGTGTTTGGAGTTGAAGCTATGGAAGTTGAACTACTGTCACTCCGGATAGCAATCCAAAATGATCACACTCATGAACAAAATTCTCGCCTGAGAATGGAAGAGCTTGACGCACTCGATGAAGTCAAATTGCAAGCTCAACAGAACTTAGAGATCTATCGAGTAAGGATGACAAAGTCCTTTAATCGAATGGCGCGTCCTTGATTATTTCAAGAAGAAGAATTGGTCCTGGTGCAAAGAAGGTCAATGATCCCACATAGAAAAATAGGTGGCAAATTTGTATCCAACTGGAAAGGACCTTTAATTATCGAAAAGGTTTACTAGGGAGGCACTTATCAACTCATTGATCTGAATGGTTAGAGGCCTATATCGTCGATCGATGGCTGATACCTAAAGAAATATTATGCAAAAAATTACCCAGAAAATTTTTATGTTTAATGCACTATATTTTTGTACATGTTTATTAGTATATAGATTTCACATTTTGAAATTCTCTTGTGTTACGAGAATGCATTTCAAAATTTCCCATCATACTGGGGGCATTTCAAATATTTATTTGGGTCGACATCGAGCTCCATTCCGAGATCACCAAATAAATATTTAAAATTTCTAAATCTATTCTGCTTTAAAATGTCCCTGTGAGACAGGGGGCATTTTAAATATTTATTCGAGTAGATATCATGCTGCATGCTCAGATCCCTGAATAAATATTTAAAATTATCAATTCAAATATTCGTTTGTGCTAAAGAATACAAAGACTTCTTTTTTAAAGTATATATAGATGAACTTTCAAAAGTTAAATACACCACCTTCTCCAACAAATCAAGATTCTAAAGTCAAAAAAGAGACTTTTGTAACTACACACTCCTACAAATTGAGCAGGAAAAGCTTGATGTCATTCGATAGCCTGAAGCTTAAGGTTCGAATGGGTGTAAAAGGTCAAATCCAATAAGTCCAAATATAACTGGATCGCTGGAAGCTCTGTCTACTCAATAAGTCATAAGAAAGGCCGTAGTAACGAAACCCCCACATCATCAACCCATTAGTAAGGACTGTAGGAAGAACAAAGGCTAATTTGACTCGACAAATTCAAGTGATCGTAGTCTATAAAATTCTTCTAAGTAACTGGAGAATCAAAGTTCCAATGGAAGATGAATCTCGAGTAACCATCGAATGTGCGTAGGCTCCAAATTTTCAATCACAAAGGATGACTCCAAGTTTTTCAACTTTAGTGAAATCAACATTGGGAAACGCAATCTTCATAGCTCAAGTCTAAAGCCTAAATGGGTGTAAGAGGTTGGATCCAATCAGCCCAAATATGGCAAGATCACTAGCAGCTATATCTACTCAACAAGCCATAAGAAAGGCCGTAGTAGAGGAACCCCTATTTCAGCAACCAGAGGATAAAGAGCTATCAAATCTTAGCTCTCCTAATCTGATAAACTCAAGTGACCCAGATTAAAGTCTTCTCAAGTGGTTAAGGAACAAGATACTACCTACATTTGGTACTATCAATTGAATCCAAAACCTATAACTCCTTCAGCAATTTTGCAAAGCCTAAAGTGATGGTCGAAGAAATTTTTCTTCAACAAGTCCGCCAAAGAACAAGGCAAAGGACCGAAGGAAACCATCCCAAAGTTCATGAAAAGCCTATGGCTGAACTAAAGGATTCATCATCAATAAGTCTGCTATGTACAAAGCTCTGGACAGATGACTTTTCACCACTGACCTAATATAAACCTAAAGGGTTTGGGTCACCGGCGTCTACCCCTTCATTAAGCCCGCCAAAGCTAGAAGTAAAGGGTAGAAGGCATGCAAATCTTCTGACAAGACATCAAATATAAATCAGATAACACTTCACCAAATTCACCATTCAGAGCACTGGGTAGAAGGAATCAAAGTTTTAGGACTCAAGCCATAGCCATAGAATGAGTACCCTAGATGACATCTACAAATGTCCCTAATGACTAGGGGCATTTTAAATTTTTATTTGGGTCGACATTGCGCCAAGATCCCCAAATAAATATTTAAAATTCCATTAAAAAAATACAACCAGATGATGAAAGAATGAGGAGCATATACAGAAATGCTTTAAACTAAAGCGATCATGGTGATTAGAGAGAACAAAAGTGGTGATGCTATCCACTAGTATTAATCTACAAAGTGATCCTCTAGAGACCTAAGTAAAAAGTACTCTATCACTACCCTGTAGATCTCTACTCGACCAAGAGAAAATTTATCAATTATACTGAACATTACAAGTGCATCTAAAGATCCACGAAGGCACAGAGATAGACTCTTGGAGGTCTATAGAACAAAAACTTCAGTGTGACATCCAAGCAAAATTTTGGAGATCCACGAAAGGAAAATCTCAGTGTGACATTCAAACAGGTTTTGGAGATCCACTAAATGGAAACCCAATGTGACATATAGAATAAATATTTAGAGATCCACAGATTCAATCAGCACACAACAAATGTGATTCACTCTAGGAACGTATCACATTTGTTGGGGGGTATTTTTTGACCTCCATCCGGTAAGCCAAAAAGTCAAAAATGGAAACAAAAAAATACTCAAAAATTATTACCTGCTCTCTGTCGAGCCCATCCTGTATCCAGGCAGAAATCACGCTCAAATCCTGTTATATGCAAAACGACACCGCTCAATCACATCTCCTGCATGCGTAGGTAGCCTTGAGCATGTCTTCTATTCTCATTAAAAGGAGAATGAGGCATCGCCTCGTTCATTGCTACAACCCCATGCGAAAAATCCCCAAACCTTTTGCTCTTACCTATGAAATTGAAGCTAGATCTCGTCGGATCCATCCTGATTCCCTTGCTTCTTTCGATCTAGAGAAAAGAGAGAGAGAGAGAGAGATGTTAAGATAGTTGCTATTTGCATGCTTTTCATTTTTGCAACTTATAAAGTTTTGATGATTTCAAACATTATTGTTCAAATGTGTAGTTATCTCCTAACAATTTTGGAAGAATTGTATTTGCTCTTGTGTGTACTGACATTTCAGGAAAAACGAACTCCAGACTACGAAGACTTCAAATTAAATTCAGCATGAGATACTTTGTAAAATTTGAAGCTTGCACTTTTCTTAGAAATCAAATTGAAAGGGAGTGATTGTATGTTGAGAAAATAAAAACATTCACACATAAGGAGATCATGTAGAATTTATACTGATCGTACAGGACGATCTTCTGTTCGTACTAAACGATCAGACAGTTATCTCCTATAGAGCATATGGAACGAATAGGAACTTGCTTGAAAATTTTTTTCTAAGTTCTATTCGTACAGGACGAAATAAATTATCGTCCAGTACGATTGGCTCTCTGGAAAATTTTCGTCCAGACGAAATAAATTATCGTCCAGGACGATAGGTTCTCTGTAAAATTTTCGTCCAGACGAAATTAATTATCGTCCAAGACGATTGGGTCTCTGGAAAATTTTTGTCCAAACGGAAATAAATTATCATCCAGAACGATCAGTCCTCGAGAAATTTTTCGTCCAGACAAAATAATTTATCGTACAGGACGATCAGTCCTCTGTAAAAATTTTGTCCAGACGAATCAATTTTCGTCCAAACGATTAACCGACTTAGGACAGTTTTCAGCAGTTTCTAGAATCGACCTTGTAATAACCGTTCGTACTAGACGAACCTATTCGTACAGGACGATCAGCTGTACGAAGACGTTTCGTACACATATACAAATAGGGTCGTTTCAGATCGTTTAAGTAAAATTGTCCAGGACGATCCACGATCGTACAGGACGATCCACTGCGTACAGAATTGAATACTTGCAGTTTTTGGGCGGTTTTTCTTGTCTTTTGTATAAAGAGTCCAAATTAGACTACCACCCAATCTTTTTGTCATTTGATCTTCGTGCATCTTGAGAGAATAGCCAAGGAGAGAGTTGAAGAGAGCATTCAAGGGAGGATTCCTACCACTGAAGCGAGAAGGCTTCACTTGGATTTCAAAGATAAGAGTCTCTACTTGTGAATTGGGATTACTTCACTCTTTTCTTTCTTCCTTCTAGATTCTTGTGAGAAGATCTGTCAAGGAGATCCGGTTCTCTGCCGACACTTGGAGAGTGTGAACAGACGAAGGGTTCTCTGCCCACACTAGGAGAGTGTTAAAGGACAAAGGGTTCTCTGCCCACACTGGGGATAGTGTGAAAGGACGGACGGTTCTCTGCCAACACTGGGTATTGTGTAAAAGGACGGACGGTTCTCTGCCGCACCGGGGAGTGGTGAAAAGAGTGTGTTGTAAAGGCTTCTTCGCCTTGCTGTGGGTGCAAAAGGAGAGTCACTATTGGTATTAGTGCAATACTTAGAGGGTGCCTTTGGGGAATGGATGTAGGTCTGGTTATAGACCGAACCACTATAAATTGGTGTCATTTACTTTACTGTTTTTATGTTTCCGCACTTTCTATTTCAGTTTTAAAAACTCTATGGTTGAAAAATCTTTTTCTACAAAATTTAAAAGAGATTTTATTCGGTTCAATAATTTTTAAAAAGGGGTCTTAAATTTTAATTTTTTTTAAACTACCAATTCACCCCCCTCTTGGTAGCCTTGGGACATTCACTTAGGCTTAACAACCTAATTACTAGACTCAACAAGTGATATCAGAGCTTCGTTTCAATATCATAAGTTTGAACTACTTTTTGATTAACGTAGATGGATACTTTCAGAAATCGGAACACACCTGAGGGTTACTCTATTACTAGACCTCCACTATTTGACAATATTCCTTTTGATTTTTGGAAAACACGCATGTCTACTTTCTTACAGTCACTTGATTATCGCATGTGGATGTTAGTCCAGGATGGATACACAAAACCAACTAGATTAGTTGATGGAGTAATGGTAGAAATACCTTTTACTGATTGGATTCTAGAATAACGTGACTTAGCACAATTAAATGCCAAATGTTTAAACAGTTTCGTTTGTGCTTTAAAATCTGAAGATTATATGCGGGTTTCCACTTGCAAAAGCGGAAAGGACATATGGGATAGACTTTGTATAACTTATGAAGGGACAAATGAGGTTAAACAATCAAGGCTCAATATCTTGTTACATGACTATGAATTGTTTCGCATGAAACCTAATGAATCTATTTCCGACATGTACACAAGATTTACACAAATTGTCACTTCTTTGCATGCACTTGGTAGGGAATTAACTAATGCTGAAATGGTCAATAAGATTCTTCGTTGTTTACCTACTGCTTATGATGCAAAAATTACTGCAATTACAGAGTCTAAAGATTTAAACATTTATTCTATTGACAATCTTCTTGGTTCACTCATTGCTTATGAGCAAGGAGTAAGTCAAAGGAAGATTGATGCAGGTGAACCACGAAAGGAGAAGAATATAGCACTAAAAGTGGAAGAGTCAGAGAGTGAACACTCACAACCTGAGGATGAAGATGATGTTGCACTAATGACTAGACAATTCAGAAGCTTTTTAAAGAGGAAGCAGAAGAAACGCCAGCTATGGAATAGAGGTAAGTTTAATAGAAATGGCAAGGTTTCTAATGAAGTGATTTGTTATGAATGCAGGAAACCAGGTCATATCAAGACTGATTGCCCAAAACTCAAAGCCACTCCTGCTAAGGAGAAGGTGGAGGAGAAACCTATGGTAAAGAAGGGCAAGAAGAAGTTTCAAAGAGTTTTCTGGGCGGACTCAGCTTCAGACTCATCTGAGACAGAAAAAGAAGAAGAAGTCACTAATCTTTGCTTGATGGCAGACAATGTGGATCACTCAGATCAAGAAGAGGTATGTGACTTATCCTATGATGAATTATTTGAAGTTTCTGAACACATGCATGATGCATATAGGAAAATGAAAAAGATGCATGCTAGTTTAAGTTTAGAATTTGAAGAGCTCAAGAAGGAAAATGAAATCCTTAAAAAAGACCATGCTTTAATAGATGACAACCACATGAAACTTCTTGATGAATATGATGACTTGAATAAGAATTTTGAAAATCTAAAGTCATCCTATACTGATCTTGAAAAGGAATTTAAAAATTTTAAGGATGAATCTGAGAGCAAAGCATATAGAATCAATTATACCAATCGAATCATGGAAGATATGAATTCATTTTACAAACTAACAATAAGAGCTCTCGAGGACAATAGGAAACCCCCCAGACTTGAAGATTTTACAAATCCTAAATATTATCCTAAATTCATGAAATCCCTTAGAAGACAATCACATGGAAGAAAACTTAGGAATATTTTTCCTAATGTTAAATGTAATAATTGTGGATTTTTGGGACATATATCTCACACCTGTACCTTGATGATGAAATCTAATTTAGTGTGGAGACCTAAGATGCATAAACCTAGACATATCATACATGCATCTGATTATAAATTGCTAAAAGGTGAACCCAAACTTGTTTGGGTTCCCAGGTCTAACATTTGATACTTTTGCAGGATTGCTCTCACACAAGACCTCGTGGGAGCATATGGTACCTGGATAGCAGATGTTCAAATCATATGACTGGAGACACTACACAATTCATATCGTTAGAAGCCAGGAATGGAGGCAAGGTTACACTTGGAGATAATACCACAAAGAAAGTGGTTGGATCAGGTATGATTGGTAATTTCAAAATTTTTTTTATAGACAATATGCTATTGGTTGAAGGCTTAAAGCATAATTTGTTAAGTATAAGTCAGCTATGTGACAAGGGTTATAATGTGAAATTTTTACCTACTAGCTGCATATTAAGCCTAAATGGGAAAGAAGTTTTAAATGGAAAAAGGGTAAACAATGTTTACATGCTAGATTTGAATTCATTTCATACTCCTATTGCTTTCTGTTTGAAAACTGTTTCTGATGAATCTTGGCTTTGGCATAGGAGACTTTGTCATTCTAGTATGAAAAATCTTAGGAGAATTACCCAAAAGAATTTAGTAAGAGGTATACCAAAACTAGACTTTACTAAGGACCATCTTTGTGATGCATGTCAATTAGGAAAACAAGTGAAGTCCTCTTTTAAGTCCAATAATGATCTTAGAACTAGTAAACCATTGGAAATTCTTCACATGGATCTTTTTGGACCAATAGGAACTGTAAGTCTAGGAGGGAAGGTATACGGATTTGTTATTGTGGATGATTTCTCTAGGTTCACTTGGGTTAGATTTCTTTTTCATAAAAGTGAATCATTTGAGGAATTCAGAAAATTTTCAACTTGGATTCAGAGAAAATTAGGATGTGAAATAATGTCTATACAAAGTGATCATGGAGGAGAATTTGAAAATGAAAGATTTGAAAATTTTTGTAAAGAAAAAGGGATTGATCACAACTTTTCTGCTCCTAGAACCCCTCAACAAAATGGGGTAGTTGAAAGGAAAAACAGAACATTAATAGAAGCCGCCAGAGCAATGTTGGCAGAATACTCTCTTCCTAAATATTTTTGGGCTGAAGCGGTTAGCACTGCATGTTATGTTCTGAATAGGGTGAATGTGAGATCAAATTTAAATAAAAACACCCTATGAGTTACTAAAAGGTAGAACACCAAATTTGTCTCATTTGCATGTTTTTGGTTGCAAGGTGTTCATTCATAACAATGGAAAATCTGCCTTAGGAAAATTTGATCCAAAATCAGATGAAGGAATTTTTGTTGGATATTCAAGTGTTGGAAAATCTTATAGGGTATTCAACAAAAGAACTTTAGTTATTGAAGAAACCACACATGTTGTATTTGATGAATCTGGAAATTTAGAAGAGCCAAATATTGTTGAAGAAGAAATTGAGGAAAACTCCCAAAAGATTGATAGATTAAATTTGGAAGAAAATGTGGAAGAAAACTTTGAAAGAGAAAACCCTTTGCCTAGAGATTTGAGATTTTCTAAAAACCACCCAAAGAGAATTGATTATTATAGGAGAACCTAGTGAGGGTGTTAGAACTAGGCGTGGATTAAATAAGGAAGTCAATCATTCAGCCTTTATTTCAACCATAGAACCCACTAATATTGATCAGGCACTTTCTGATGAATTTTGGATATTGGCCATGCAAGAAGAGTTAAATCAATTTGTAAGAAATAAAGTTTGGGAATTAACTACAAGGCCAAAAGATCAAAGTGTTGTTGGAACAAAGTGGGTGTTCAAAAATAAAATGAATGACTCAGGAGTAGTCATTAGAAATAAGGCTAGATTAGTTGCTAAGGGGTATAATCAAATTGAAGGAATTGATTTTGAGGAGACCTTTGCCCCTGTAGCAAGACTTGAAGCAATTAGGGTTTTACTTGCCTTTGCCTGTTTTAAAAGTTTTAAATTGTTTCAAATGGATGTCAAAAGTGCCTTTTTGAATGGTGTTATTGAAGAAGATGTTTATGTAGAACAACCTCCAGGATTTGAAAATTCAAAATACCCAAATCATGTTTTTAAGTTAAAAAAGGCATTATATGGATTGAAACAGGCACCTAGGGCTTGGTATGAGAGATTGAGCACTTTCCTACTTGAAAGATCTTTTGAAAAAGGAAGTGTGGATACAACTCTCTTCTTAAAGAAATTTGGAAAGGAAATACTCATTGTTCAAATTTATGTGGATGATATCATCTTTGGATCTTCAAATAAAAATCTTTGTGATGATTTTTCTAATACAATGAGTAGTGAATTTGAAATGAGTCTAATGGGAGATTTAAATTACTTTCTAGGTTTTAGCATCAAGCAACTTGAGGAAGGGACATTTCTTAGTCAAACCAAATATATTAAGGACATCCTCAAGAAATATGAAATGGACAATGCTAAACCTGTTAGTACACCAATGAGTTCCTCAGTTCAGTTAGATAAGGACCTTAAGGGAAAATCTGTTGATCAAAAGAAAAATATAGAGGGATTATTGGATCTTTGCTTTACTTGACTGCTAGCCGACCAGATATTATGTTCAGTGTTTGCTTATGTGCTAGATTTCAATCAGATCCAAAAGAATCACATTTGACAGCAGTGAAAAGGATTTTAAGATACTTACTAGGAACTCAAAACTTAGGAATTTGGTATCCTAAGTTTAGCTCTTCATTTGAAATTATTGGTTATTCAGATTCTGACTTTGCAGGCTGTAGAGTGGATAGGAAAAGCACTTCTGGAACATGTCAATTCATTGGAAATTCATTAGTTTCTTGGTCCAGTAGAAAACAAAATTCAGTAGCCCTATCTACTGCAGAAGCAGAATACATTGCATTAGGAAGTTGTGTGGCACAAGTACTTTGGTTAAAACAACAATTGATTGATTTAGGATTATCTGTAGGCACTATTCCAATTTATTGTGACAATACTAGTGCTATTTGCATTTCCAAAAATCCTATTCAACATTCTAGAACCAAACACATAGATATAAGACATCATTTCATAAGGGATCATGTATCCAAAGGAGAAATTGAACTCACACATGTTTCAACTGAAAATCAACTTGCAGACATTTTTACAAAACCTTTAGCCCTTGATACCTTCAGTACTTTAAGAACAAGGATAGGTGTTATTGATTTAAATGCCTAAACAAAATGTCTTTGCAACATTGATGTTTATGTTTTTGTTTTGTTTTTGATTTTGTGAATTTTTGTGTGTTTTGAATGAATTTGTTTTTGAGTGTAAGTTTTTTTTATTGTATGTTTTCTGTGTTTTTTAAAGTTTGGTTTGATTTTCTTAAATTAAAATTCAAAAATTCAAAAATTGGAGGAAATCGTCCGGGACGACTTTTGGTTCGTACTGGACGATGTGAGAAAAATTGGTTTGCGTGCATTTTAACAGTTTTGAGAGCAGTTTTTTAATTAAATCGTCTGTACGATCTGAATATCGTCCAGGATGAACTTTTTCCTTTTCTCAAACGTCGGGACGATTGAATGCAGCGGTTGAGTGGATAAGACAGTTTTTAATATGGATTTCGTCTGTACGAAATTTTGGTTCGTCCAGACGAACATATGTCGTTTCAGTGTAGGGGACGGTTTTCAAAAGACATTTAAACGAGTTATTTTTAGATCGTCTGTACGAACTTTTGTTCGTATGTACGATCGGTCAAGTCAAAGGTCTGTACGAAGGGACGCATCGTAAGTTGTGTTGATTACGAAAAGCCGTTACATTTTGGACGAATTTGATCGTCTGTACGAAATAATTTTCGTCCAGACGAACGATGATTTTCGTCCAGGACGAACCTTTTTCGTCCAGGACGAACGTATCATTTTCTTTAAATATGAAGGCTTTCTAACTCAACAATCACACTTTCAAACTTCTCTTTCAATCCCTTTCTACTTCAAATTGTCAATGGCCTCCTCAAGCAAAAGACAAAAGGTGTTAGCGAAGAAGCCGAATAGGAATGCCTCGGAAAACTTCCTTTCTAAGGCAAATGAGGAATCATTTCCTCGTTTTGCTTCCGCAAAAATAACTCCATCTCGCATCTTAATCCAAAGCGAGATAAATTTTAAGGTAATACACCTTTTTGCCTCAACCCAATTCCATTTCATACTTTCTCTCGTCCATTTCTACAACAAGCAAACATTTCTCTACTTTCTAGCCAACATGAGTTTTAACTCCGACCACTCTTCCATTAGTTCCTTTGTATTCAAGCAAAAAGTAGAAATCACCAAGCATGACATTGGTGCATTTCTAAACCTAAGGACTGAAGGATATAGAGCTCACACCCTTATGACCGAAAACACAATCAGATGGGAAGATGTCAATAGGGTAATTAGAAAAAGTGGCGTAACCTATCATATTGCTAGAGTATCTGGGATGACCCAAAATGCCCGTATCATCCAGCATATCCTTAGATCTTCAATCATTCCTAAAGCTGGTGATAGGATAAACATTACTCCTCTCCTTTCTGTTCTAACCTTTTTGATTATGGATCGTCGCCCTATCGACGAAGCCCAACTTATCATAGATCATCTCTATGGGCTTTCAGAAATAGGACATGCTGAACAGAAGAGGAAAAAGAATATTTCTTTGGGACATTTAATTACCTACATTTTTTGGAGAAGAAATATAATTTGGTGCATCCTGATGAAGAATATGAAGAGCCAGTTTACTATAATGATGCATCCTTCAGATTGCTCTTCAGGGAGGAAAAAGAAAAAGAAAAAGCGCATGCCAGTGCTTCAGAAGAAGAAGAAGAAGAAGGAGCGCAAACCTCTGCACCTCAGTCAGATTATCAGAATCTGATTGAGAGATTTGATAGATTAGAGACTCATATTGATCAAAGGTTTGATCAATTTGATGCTCAACTTGTGCAGCAACAACATGACATTGGTATAATTAGAAATGAAGTACATGATATCAATACCAATGTAATGTTGATGGCCTCCTACTTTAACCTTTTCGGTGGCATTCCTCCTCCTCCTCCTCCAGAACAGTAGAGATGAATTTCTGTGTCTTTGTTGTACTCGTGTTGTATTTTTTTTTGTTTTGTTGTGTTAGTTACTCATATTTTTATGTCTTGTTGTGTTAGTGTTTATGTTAAGTGTTTGTTTGTCTTTTCTTTTAAGTTGTGTTTAGATATTGTGAAATGTGTAATCCTTTCATAAATATCAATGCATTTCGTACTTGTTTCAATATTGATTTGTTATTGAAATGTGGTTAATTTTTATGAATTTTATTAGTATTATTTAATCTTCATAGTGCTTAAATTAGATTGTAATTTGAGATTATCTACATTAGAAAATCTAGTCTTTCTAAATTTAAAAGTTGTTTATAACTTGTTGTAATTAGAACTTTTAAATTCATGTCTATTCATTTAGACTACATAAAAGTTAATATTATTATTGCAATTTAGATGTTGTCTTATTTTGTATTTCCTAGCTCAATTAATATTTATGCACTTAGAAAAATTTGAGATTCTAGATTATTGTCTTTGGAAAGAATTCAATTACTCTTGAAAATTGTACAAATGTACAAAATCAAAAGGAATGCGCAACAAAGTTGCAAATGTGAAAAAGAGGCACAAAATAAGCCCAATAAAGAAAAAGATGCACAAAAATGTGCCACCTATATGAAAAAGATGCACAAAAATGTGCCACCTATATGAAAAAGATGCGCAAAGCGCCACTTGTGGTAATTCTCTTCTTTCCAAATTCTTTCAATCTCTTAATTCAAATTGATCTTATGTTCATTTATATTCTTTTGAACTTTGAAATATCGAATTTTTCTTCATCTCTCTTGTAATGATTTTCTATATTGGAATGTCTAAATTGAATCATGTCTTTGCTAAATTCTTCTTACTTACAATGTTATATCACTTTTTAAATTTCATGAATTTCTATGATTGACCTAATGTTTTTAGTTTAAAATTGCATACCTTGTATCAATCACCATTTAGATTAAATGTTCAAATGAATTTCATACAATTACTTACATTTCTTGTCTATTTCTTCTTCACTTTTTGTTGTTGTCAAAAAGGGGGAGAAATCATTGTGTTTGTATGTTTTGTTTGTTCATATGTTTTATGTTTTGTTTGTTTGTATGTTTGTATTTTTAGTTTATTTTTTTTGAAAAATAATTTTTTTTTATGCTTCAAATTGCCTCCTTATTTTCATGTATTCATCAATTCAGGGGGAGTTTAGGAGATAGAAAGATTTGTTTAAATTGAAATCATACAAACAATAATTGTTTTGCCATCATCAAAAAGGGATAGATTGTTAAGATAGTTGCTATTTGCATGCTTTTCATTTTTGCAACTTATAAAGTTTTGATGATTTCAAACATTATTGTTCAAATGTGTAGTTATCTCCTAACAATTTTGGAAGAATTGTATTTGCTCTTGTGTGTACTGACATTTCAAAAAAAAAAGAACTCCAGACTACGAAGACTTCAAATTAAATTCAGCATGAGATACTTTGTAAAATTTGAAGCTTGCACTTTTCTTAGAAATCAAATTGAAAGGGAGTGATTGTATGTTGAGAAAATAAAAACATTCACACATAAGGAGATCATGTAGAATTTATACTGATCGTACAGGACGATCTTCAGTTCGTACTGAACGATCAGACAGTTATATCCTATAGAGCATATGGAACGAATAGGAACTTGCTTGAAAATTTTTTTCTAAGTTCTATTCGTCTAGGACGAAATAAATTATCGTCCAGTATGATTGGCTCTCTGGAAAATTTTCGTCCAGATGAAATAAATTATCGTCCAGGACAATAGGTTCTCTATAAAATTTTTGTCCAGACGAAATTAATTATCGTCCAGGACGATTGGGTCTCTGGAAAATTTTTGTCCAAACGGAAATAAATTATCGTCCAGAACGATCAGTCCTCGGGAAATTTTTCGTCCAAACAAAATAATTTATCGTACAGGACGATCAGTCCTCTGTAAAAATTTTGTCCAGACGAATCAATTTTCGTCCAAACGATTAACCGACTTAGGACAGTTTTCAGCAGTTTCTAGAATCGACCTTGTAATAACCGTTCGTACTGGACGAACCTAGTTTGTACAGGACGATCAGCTGTGCGAAGACATTTCGTACACATATACAAATAGGGTCATTTCAGATCGTTTAAGTAAAATCATCCAGGACGATCCACGATCGTACAGGACGATCCACTGCGTACAGAATTGAATACTTGCAGTTTTTGGGCGGTTTTTCTTGTCTTTTGTATAAATAGTCCAAATTAGACTGCCACCCAATCTTTTTGTCATTTGATCTTCGTGCCTCTTGAGAGAATAGCCAAGGAGAGAGTTGAAGAGAGCATTCAAGGGAGGATTCCTACCACTGAAGCGAGAAGGCTTCACTTGGATTTCAAAGGTAAGAGTCTCTACTTGTATATTGGGATTACTTCACTCTTTTCTTTCTTCCTTCTAGATTCTTGTGAGAAGATCTGTCAAGGAGATCCGGTTCTCTGCCGACACTTGGAGAGTGTGAACAGACGAAGGGTTCTCTACCCACACTAGGAGAGTGTTAAAGGACGAAGGGTTCTCTGCCCACACTGGGGATAGTGTGAAAGGACGGACGGTTCTCTGCCAACACTGGGTATTGTGTAAAAGGACGGACGGTTCTCTGTCGCACCGGGGAGTGGTGAAAAGAGTGTGTTGTAAAGGCTTCTCCGCCTTGCTGTGGGTGCAAAAGGAGAGTCACTATTGGTATTAGTGCAATACTCAGAGGGTGCCTCTGGGGAGTGGATGTAGGTCTGGTTATAGACCGAACCACTACAAATCTTGTGTCATTTACTTTACTATTTTTACGTTTCCGCACTTTCTATTTCAGTTTTAAAAACTCTGTGGTTGAAAAACCTTTTTCTACAAAATTTAAAAGAGATTTTATTTCGGTTCAATAATTTTTAAAAAGGGGTCTTAAATTTTAATTTTTTTTAATCTACCAATTCACCCCCCTCTTGGTAGCCTTGGGACATTCACTTAGGCTTAACAACCTAATTACTAGACTCAACAAGAGAGAGAGAGAGAGAGAGAGAGAGAGAGAGAAGAAGAAGAAGAAGAAGAAGAAGGAGAAGCTAACCTCTCCATCTGCTCAAGCCTCAAGAGATCTTACATGTTCCATACTTGAGCCATCTCCAATCTATCATCTTCCCTAATCGATGCCAGAACCCTCTAGCCCGACATCCACCAGCGACCAAACTCCTTCCACGCGCTTCTTCGCATCCTTCAGGGCTGGTTTGACTTCGCCCTCCTTTGACTTTCTCTTCCAGTCATAGTGGAAGTTATGACAATTTGATCATAAGCAATGAAGGGATCCCGCTGATTGTGAAAATAATTTTCTTCCCTTTGTGTTGCTTCTCCGGATCCTTCAAGGCTGTTTGAATTTGCACCTTCGATGCCTTGCCCTTTCCGCCGTAATGAAAGTCATAACATTTTAATCAGAAGCCAAAATGGAGGCTCACTTCTTCGGCTCCTTTGTGTTGTCTGATCGCGCTCCTTCCACCAATCTCCTTCCCATCAAATCAGAAGTTTGAAATTTTGATCGGAAGAAAGAACAAGAGCTCGCCTTGCTTCTTCGGCTTCTTCGTGACTGATCGACTTCGTGCCTTTAACGACTTTCCCTGCCTGTCGGATCGAGAGTTTCAACATTTTGATCGAAAGTAGGGATGGAGCTTGCTATAATGAAGGTTAACTTTCCCCCTTTGAGTGCTTATTTGGCCAAGTCCCGCAAACTGGCCGAACCAGAGGAGGGAGGCTACCAAAATTTTGGATGAAAGTATGACTGCACTCGAACCTGTTTGAACTAAAAAAGGACTCGAACTCAAAATTGTGAACCTTTGAACTTATACTTTGAACTCAAACTGGGATAAGATGTGGACAACAAGAACTTGTGCACTTGAACCTGAACTGTGCAACACCAAGTGAAACTTGGATCTGCAAGCATTAGACTCAAATTCGAATGAACTCGGTATGACAGTAGAGAACTTGAATGAATACTTATAGGGGACTCAGTCTTGCATTTGATATGGATATCAAATAAGATGAACAAGACTTTGGACATGAAGAACTTAAACTTGAATTGAACTTAGATTTTAAACTGGACTACGGTTTAAGCATCAAATGAAAGGCATGAAACATAACCCAAATTTCTAAGATAAAATTATAATTGGGCAAGAATATAATGTTAATCTTGTTGGTAAAGATCAGTGACAAATTAATATAATAATATCTCTATATCCGGTGTCATCGTATAAGCTTCAAGAGGGAGATAAAATCTTAATGCATGCGAGAGATGATCAAGGAAGCCTAAGTGATTTGGAATATGCAACCAAAGCAATAAAACTTCTTACAAACATGCACAATGCAACATATTTAAAGCATATACTGGTCCCTATAAAGTCATTGCACTGTACTTGTAAGCAGCAACAGGCAATTGCAAGGTGCACCAGTACTACCCATATGTAGTAATCAAAGACTCATCCCTACAAACAAGTATAATACATCAAACAACTTGAGATTGGTGAAATGTGGATATGATGTAGGAACAATGGCTCTCCTATGAATACTTCTAGAAGGTCGTAGCAGATACAATAGGTCTCTGTAAATGAACATGAGCTACTTGTGGATAATAACAGTGGGTATATCATAAGTACAAGAACCCTTGTGGACACAAGTACAGATGTCACCTACGACAATGGTGATTAATATTTACGAGTACATTAGGTAAAAGGGTAACTCGATGTATGGAGAAGGACACCCCTTGGCAGAAGGGAAATGATGCTTAAACAAATTAGAACTAAACTTCCTGGTGTTCCAAAGTTTCATATTAGTCCTATACTTAAGAAGAGAACAGCTATGATGTCCACAAACACCGAAAGTAACAAATCTACTATGCTAATGATCCTTAAAATAATTCCTTTCAAAGCAGTGGTCACAAAATCTCAAGAAGATTCTCCATGGTGAATGAGAAAGGGGGGAGTCAACATCAAGATGAGGGGATGCCTCATAATATCAAGACGATACCACCACCAGATCCGTAACACTCTTATTAGCAGACAGAAGGTGTATATAAGCTCTCAAATGAAATGTTGTGTATTCAAATGGAAATTACCTACACAACTAAATTATTTCAAAATACCCCTACACGTGCACTATAGTTTGTATACACATAGGTACACAAGGGATATGTCCAATCAATAAAATTCTTAAATACCCACATGGTCCCTGGCGAGCGTGTTATTGGTACACACGTGACGTCTAGGGATGTTGTATGGGTTAATAAGTGAATTTAAGTTCGAACCCAATCCTTCTATGTGGATCAATAGGAGTTGATAGGGTTCGAACTATCAAGTAAATATATGGTGATGATGATCAGTAAATTTATTTTAATACATTCATATTAGGCCTTCAAGGCATATAATTAAGAGAATTCACTCACTAGGGCATAAAGCCTGCGAAACCTGATCCTCTATCATTAACCAAATAGAGTTGACAAGGTTCAAGCTATAAATAAAAATGCCCCCAAACACCCCGATGATGACCGTGTTGAATATAAATCTCAACCGGAGGGGTCCATTTCAAATATTTTCAAATGTTATCCCAAATTTCACAAAAATCCAAAAAAATCTCAAAATCCTAAAATCTAAAAAATATTTAAAATTAAAATCCAATCATCAACCACTTAAAGTAAAACCCATCCATCCTCCATAACAGTTTGCCAGGGTGGACAAATTAAATTTTACTTCAAATCATATAGAGCTAATGCCTAGTCAAAAATATCACTAGGATCCATTCTCAAATAATCTCCTTCTAGTAAGGATGTGGTACGTGTCCTCTAACCAGCAATTTTGCCGCAAAATGGCATCACATGATAAATGGTTATAACGACCTGGGGCCCTCTGAACCAAGTTGTTTTGCTGCTAAATGGCACCACAAAATACCAGGTATGGCCAGAGCCAATACGCTCCTTAGTGGCATCAAATCCTTGAGATATGAATCAATAGGATATGAGTGATAGGGCACAAAGCCCTATGTTAGCTAAGTTGGATTCAAATTTGTCCCCTTAGATAAATATTCACCCCAGATTTACAAGGTCCCCTTGGACGAAGCAACCCATGGCCGCTGACAAGGATCCTTCTATCAGGTTGGGTTGATTACCTCCTCTGACTAAGTAGACATGAGACCACGATGTCCCAGGATGACAGAACCATGTGATCTTGATAGGGTCCATCATCCATTCACCCACCATCCGCTTTAAGTGCAAGATGGTGAAAATTTCTATTTTAAATATCAAATCTTTCAAATTCCAAAATTTCTAAATATCTAAACCCTTCAAATTTCAAATATCCATTGCTGATACTATATGCCAGATAACATATATTATATACATATCTGATTGATGACTAGTCTTAATCAAAAGTTCTCTCTCGTTATCGAGAGGGGTAATTAAATATAGGGGCTTGTTCCTATAAAAAACTAGAACTCAGATCATAAAGTCCTCACAATATGAGGGAAAAATCTCTGGGTAGTGTCTTATCTACAAATCCATCTTCCTTCCAAAATTTACCCTAGAACTTATTCTGTTATAACTCTCTCACCAAAGAAAAAGCAAACACAGTGCTGGCGGAGGCCGGGGCCAAATTTTTGGAGCCCACAAGATGAAGAGCACCTGCAACTTTTTGAAACTAAAATGCCTCAGTTGATTTTGAAAAACCAAAATGCCTCAATTTTCTTCTCAGTAAAAAGAAACTTTTTGAGCCTGGTCTGGGTTAGGTTGTCAGTCTGCGTGATAAGTTGAAAAAAATGTGCTAATTAGAAATGGTGGGGTCATCGGGCCACATGTAGCAACATTTTATTGGAGTCCAAACATAGAGAAATGTCCGGTGAAGTTACTAGATGAACAAGAGGGGGGGGGGGGGGGTGAATTGTGAAAACTTTTTGACAATAATTAAAACCTAAGCAGGAGTTCTAATTTTTTTGATGCTTTTAAAATTTTAACATGGACAAAAGATTTAAACAACTTTTCCTTCACAAATATTCCCAAGCAAATATTATGAAATAAAATGCAAGTAATAATAAAAAGACAATAAGGAAAAAACACACCGACATTTTTATAGTGGTTCGGTCAAACCATGACCTACGTCCACTCCCCGGAGTCCTCCGCTCCGGGTATTTCACTACAAGCAATAGCTCTCCTTTTCCCCCTTGTCAAGGCGGAGAAGCCCTTACAATACTCCCTTTCACCAACCCGGCGTGGCAGAGTGCCAAACTCTATTTTCACCCTCCTGGCGACGGCAGAGAACCTTCTCATTTTTCTCCCTCCTGGAGAAGGCAGAGTACCTCGAGGTCATAGATGTAAAAGAGCCTTTCCCCTTAGAGATCCTCCCACAAATTTTGAAAGTTTGTTAGGGATGTTAAGCCCTATAGAACTGACCCAAGGCTAACTAAGAGGGGGGGGGGGGGGGGGGGTGAATTGGTATTTAAAAAATTTCTTTAAGAAAAGCACGAATGCAAACCAAATCACCACAAAAATAAGTGTGGAAGAAAATAAATGCGGAATAAGTAAAAAACAAGAACACAAGGGTTTATAGTGGTTCAGTCAACTCGACCCACGTTGACTCCCCGGAGGCGCCCTCCGAGTATTGCACTACAATCGCGACTCTCCTTTAGCCCCCACAGCTTGGCGGAGAAGCCTTTACAAACACCTCTTTTTGCCACACCCAACAAGGAAGAGAACCTTCCTCCTTTTGCTTCTTCCTGAAGCAGGCAGAGAATCTCGATCGCTTGCTGGAACTTACCTCTCCCAACCCTTCCAAAGATAAGAGACTCTAGAGAAGAAGAAGTGGAACAATGCTTGGAGCAACCCTTGTGAATCCCCTCACAAGCTCCCCCTCACAAGATCCTCTCTCTCTCTCTCTCCCTCCCTCTCTCTCTCTCTCTCTCTCTCTCTCTCTCTCTCTCTCTCTCTCCTTTAGGTTTTTTCAGGCAAGACAACAGCCAAGGATATTAAAAAATATTGAACAAGAGCTCTTAAATAGAAGAGCTTCAAAGGAGCTCATTAATTGCAAGTTGCCGACTATATCGTCCAGGACGATATGGACATCATCCTGGCCGATCAGAATAAATCTCAGAAGATCGGCCATAGCATCGCCTTGAATGCAAATGGGATGATTGAAAATTGCTTTGATCATCCAGGAAGATCACACTATCATCCCGGCCGATCAGTTCAAATTAGAGAAAAATCGTCCAGAGCATCGCCTTGAATTCAAGCTGTCCGATCCAGATCGTCCAGGAGTAACTAAGGTTTTTTGACTAGATTATCCTGGCCAATCATGAGATCATCCAGGATGATGTGATCGTATCAATCATCCTTAATTACTACCTTGATTGTCTGATAAATTTAGGCATAATTGTGAATATCGTCCAGGCCGATCCAAGATCGACCTGTCCGATTACCAAAAATACAGAATACCTTAATTATTTATGGCGGCAATTTCTTTCTATTTTGAGCCTATCATCTAGGACGATACAAGTATCATCCAGGCCAATTGGCTAATGACAGCTACCTTAATTAAGAACCCCTGATTAGATTTTCTATTTTAAGCCCGATCGTCTAGGCCGATGTAAATATCGTCCTGGCTGATTTGAGTAAAAAAAGAAATTCTAAGTCTCTCAAGTGTGTGTGTAGGGCTACTTTGCATCAGTCACACCAAAGATTATAATTGACTCAAGAAGGGAAAACTAAAATTACAGACTGACTCAACCCTAATTTACCCCATCTTGAGCTGGTTCCATTTTCCATCTTATCTTTGATTCCTGAAAAGTCAGTAGAAAAAAGGCAGTCGTAGTGAAACAAGATTTGTTTGCTATCATCAAAATCATAATCTAAAAACATGTTTGTAACAAATTCTTCTAGGGCCACAGGAGGAATAAGATGTAGCAAGTTCGGAGAAACCGTGTGATCTCCCGCACACCTTCTTCTCCCTCACAACGCTCACCTTCTCCTCCTCTCTCAAACCCTAAAGAACTTCTCAAGAGCTCTCTCCCTCGGAATCCCTCTCTAACCACGTTCTCCTCTATCTGATTCACACGCTCAAAATATGACAAGTTTTACACATAAAAATGGGCTCCAAAATCCCTGAAATCTCAAAGTTGCCGTTACTATCATATAGTACAGTTTCTAATCGTACAGTACGATATATATAAACAGACTTTGTCCTGGTATGAAGTGGTATAAGTAATTCAAAAAAATTCATACAGTACGATATTAAATCGTACGGTACGATCCATAACAATTCTGTTCGTACAGGACGATAGTCGGGACGATCAAATACCATCTATGTTCATCGTATGGTATGATTGACATCGTACAATACGATGAGACAAAATCCAAGAGATCATCCAGGACGATCTTCGGGATGATTATAATTCGTCTCTGTTCATCGTATTGTACGACTGTGTTCGTACAGTACGATGTTCAAATTATAATTAAGCCCGTATTTCTTGCACTAATTACGGGTTAAATTAAGTAAGTATTTAAAATAAATCATACAATACGAAAGTGTTCGTACAGTACGAGCGGCGTAAAATAACTTACTTAGTTAAAATGACGACAAGCATTTTGGATTTGAACATATCATACAGTACGATTATATTTGTACGGTATGTTCTATTCACAGAATCGTCCTACAAAGCTCTGATCGTACGGTACGAAATAACATTGTACAGTATGAAAGTTTGTTCGGGATGTTAAGCCCTATGAACTTAGTCCCAAGCTAACCAAGAGGGGGGGAGGGGGTGAATTGGTATATAAAAAAAATTCTTAAGACAAAGAAAGAAAATCACAAACCAAATCACACCACAAACATAAATGCGGAATTTAAAAGTGCGGAAGCAAGAAAAAGAACACAAAAATTTATAGTGGTTCGGTCGACTCGACCTACGTCCACTCCTTGGAGGCACCCTCCAAGTATTGTACTACAAAACGTGACTCTCCTTTAGCCCCCACAGCTAGGCGGAGAAGCCCTCACAAGAAACTCCTTTTTGCCACCCCGGCAAGGCAGAGAACCCACCTCCTTTTGCTTCCTCCTGAAGCTGGCAGAGAACCACAACCAAAAGCAAACTCCTTACCTCTACCGACCCTTCCACGGACGAGAAACTACAGACGAAAGACAAGCAGAGCGATCCTTGAGCAACCCTTGTGAATCCCCTCATAAGCTCCCCCTCACAAGATCCTCTCTCTCTCCCTCTCTCTCTTTCTCTCCTCAAGGTCTTCTTAGGTCAAGGCAGCAGCCAAAAGGTTCTCAAAAACATTGAAGAAGAACTCTTTAAATAGAAGAGCTCAAGAGGAGCTCATTAATTACAAGTAGCCGACTTTATCGTCCAGGCCGATATGGACATCGGCCTGGCCTATTAGTACAAATCAAGGAAGATCGGCCAGAGCACAGCCCTGGGAACAGTCCTGGACGATTGAAATTTGGCTTTATCGTCCAGGCCGATTAGTTCAAATCAGAGGTAAATCGTCCTGAGCACAGCCCTGGGAACAGTCCTGGCCGATTGAAATTTGGCTTGCTCGTCCAGGCCGATCTCACGATCGTCCTGGCCGATCGGATCGTATCAATCATCCTTAATTACTCCCTTGATTTCCTGATTAATTAAGGCATAATTTGATAATTTTGTCCAGGCCGATCCGGGAAGCGTCCTGGCCGATAATTTAAAATATAGTATGCCTAAACTGTTTAAGGTGGCTATCTCTTTCTATTTTGAGCTTATCGTCCTGGCCGATACACGTATCGTCTAGGCCTATAGGTTAATGTCGGCTGCCTTAATTAAGAATCCTTAATTAGACTTTCTATTTTGAGCCGATCGTCCAGGACGATATGAAAATCGGCCTGGCCGATGTGGGTAAAAACAGAAATTCTAAGTCTCTCAAGTGTGTGTATGAAGGGTTACTTAGTATCAGTCTTTTTGGCCATTACAAGTAGACTCAAAAGGTGAAAAATAAAATTACAGACTGACTCAACCCTAAACCTACGCTATCTTGAACTTGGCTTCTTCATGATCGTCCGGTCTTCGATTCCTGAAAAGTTAGAAGCAACAAGTAGTCCAAGAGAAGTAGTGTTTGTCAATCATCAAAACATAAGCCATGAAAAAAAAATAGATTTGCAACAATCTCCCCGTTTTTGATGATGGCAAACCACTACGAAAATAGTTAATGGAAAAAATTCAGGATTGATGAAAAAAGAACCTCATAAACTTCTCCCCCTTTTGACATATCAAAAAGGAGGGTACAAGAAAGCAAAGCAAAGAGACCCCATTTTTATTTTTATTTTATTATTATTATTATTATTATTATTATTATTATATATATATATATAACCAAGGCATGAACATGATATAGTATTTCATGTGATTGATTCAAAAAATTTGTGAGTTAATGTGTTAATAAGCTTATCAATCTATAGAATAGTAGAATATCCGATCATGGCTACCCTTAGCTCAGACATTTTTTTAGGGTAGAATCGTTTTTTGAAATCAATGACCTAACTCAAGAAATTAATTGGTTATGAGAAAAAAGGATTTCACCTATCACTTGGCTTAAGAAAAAACCATCTTCATACAATGATGAGGTAAAGTAAATTTGTCACAATCGCAAGTTAATCAAAGTCAAGTCTTTGATAACCAACACTTCTAAGTTCTAAAAGATTTAAAAAGAGAAAGTAGCTTGTTTTGGAGTGGGCTCATTTTATGCCTCTTGTCAATATCGTGGCGCTTTGCGCAAAATTTTTTTTTTGTTCAATTTTTGGCGTCTTTGCGCATCTTTTGTTGGCATCATTGACCAATTTTTTTTTGCAAGCTATAGTCTCTTTTATAATCTTTTAAAGACAAAGTTGTGAATATATCTTCTCATATATTAGAGAATAGGAGCACTCTCGCTAACAAAAGAAAGAGTTATCACAAGCAGAATCAATAATCAAGGACAAGAGTAACGAAAAATTTTGATGTGAAAAAAAACTTTAAACATTATAAGTGTAAGATAGAGTTTTTTAAGCAAGTTTAAGAAAAGATCTCAATTCCATAAACAATCTTTAACTTGAGAGAGATTTTTGATTAAAAAAGAAAACTATGCCACTAAAATAGGTTAGAGAAAGAGACACAATCACAAAATATTTCTACCATCTAAAAGATCGAGTAGATAAAAGCATATTGACTACAAATTCCCAAAAAAAAGGACAAGGAATATAATACCATATTAGCCATAATTTTGAAAACTAAGTAAAGAGAGACAAAAAGGAAAGAAAGAAAAAATAAAACACACAAAAAGAACTAAAACAACAAAACAGGAAACAAAAGCAAAAGAAAGAAAAATAAAAGAAAATAAAAAGTTTCATGCATTTATGTCAATCACACCCAACCTTGTCCTTAAAGAGCTGAAAGTATCGAAGGCCAGTGGTTTAGTAAAGATGTCTGCCAGTTGATTTTCAGTTGTCACATGGTGTAACTCAATGTCTCCTTTAGTCACATGATCTCTAATGAAGTGATGCCTAATGTCAATGTGTTTAGTCCTTGAATGTTGGATAGGATTTTTAGAGATGCATATGGCACTAGTATTGTCACAAAAGATTGAGATGGTACTTATATGTAATCCTAAATCCAATACCTGTTGTTTCAACCAAAGGACTTGGGCCACACAACTTCCAAGAGCAATGTATTCAGCTTCGGCAGTGGAAAGAGCAACAGAGTTTTGCTTCCTACTAGACCAAGAGACCAAAGATTGTCCAATGAATTGACAAGTTCCAGAAGTGCTCTTTCTATCCACCTTGCATCCTGCAAAATTAGAGTCAGAAAAACCAATAATCTCAAAAGAAGTGCTATGTCTAGGGTACCAAATCCCTAATCCTTGTGTCCCCAAAAGGTATCTAAAAATTCTCTTAACAGCAGTCAAGTGGGACTCCTTAGGGTCAGCCTGAAACCTAGCACAAAGGCAAACACTAAACATGATGTCAGGTCGGCTCGCAGTCAAGTAAAGTAAAGATCCAATCATGCCTCTATACTTCTTCTGATCAACAGACTTACCACTTGGGTCCTTATCCAATGGAGCACTAGAAGTCATGGGAGTGTTAATTGGCTTGGCTTTGTCCATCTCATATTTCTTCAAAATGTCATTTATGTATTTTGTTTGATTTAGAAAAGTTCCATCCTCCAATTGTTTTATGCTAAACCCCAAAAAGTAGGACAACTCCCCCATCAAACTCATATCAAACTCTCTACTCATTGTTTTAGAAAAATTATCACACAATTTTTTATTAGAAGATCCAAAGAGTATATCATCCACATAAATCTGAACAATGAGTAAATCATCTCCAACTCTCCTAAGAAAAAGGGTGGTGTCTACACTTCCATTGACAAACTCCCTCTCTAGTAAGAATATGCTAAGCCTCTCATACCAAGCTCTTGGTGTCTGCTTTAGACCATACAATGCCTTTTTCAATTTAAACACATGATTTGGAAATTGGGAGCTCTCAAATCCTGGAGGTTGTTCTACAAACACATCTTCCTTTATTTCCCCATTTAAAAAGGCACTCTTGACATCCATTTGGAAAAGCTTAAATCCTTTATAACAGGCAAAGGCTAATAGCACTCTAATGGCTTCCAATCTGGCTACAGGGGCAAAAGTTTCTTCAAAGTCTATCCCTTCTATTTGATTGTACCCCTTAGCCACCAATCTTGCTTTATTCCTCACCACCACTCCTGAATCATTCACTTTGTTCTTAAAGACCCACTTTGTTCCAACTACACTTTGTTCTTTAGGTCTTTCCACAAGTTCCCAAACATCATTCCTAACAAATTGATTCAACTCTTCTTGCATTGCTAAAATCCAAAACTCATCAGAAAGGGCTTGGTTAATGGAGGTGGGTTCAGTCATAGAAATAAAAGCAGAGTGGTTCACCTCCTTTCTAAGTCCATGTCTAGTCTTAACTCCACTAGAAAGGTCTCCTAAGATCAAATCCTTGGGGTGACTTGTAGAGTATCTCCAATCTCTAGGCAAAGTGTGTGAAGTTTCTCCCCTTTCAACAAAGTTCTCTACTCCTTGGGTGACTCCTTCTACTCCTTCATTACTTAGGTGCTTACTTCCCTTCCCCAAATTTTCTACTCCACTTGTAATTTCTCCAACATCATCATCTTCTACTCCATGTTTTCTTAGAATCAGACTCATCAAAAACTACATGGGTTGTTTCTTCCACCATCAAAGTTCTCTTGTTAAACACCCTAAAAGACTTCCCAACACTAGAATATCCCAAGAATACTCCTTCATCAGATTTAGGATCAAATTTTCCCAAGTGAGACTTCCCATTGTTGTGAATGAAAACCTTACAACCAAAGACATGAAGGTGGGAAAGATTGGGTGTCCTACCCTTAAGGATCTCATAGGGTGTCTTCTTTAATTTGGCTCTAACATTCACCCTATTCAATACATAACAAGCTGTGTTAACCGCTTCAGCCCAAAAGTATTTTTTGGAAGTGAATATTCAGCAAGCATGGCTCTAGCGGCTTCCACCAAGGTCCGGTTCTTCCTTTCAGCTACCCCATTCTGCTGAGGGGTCCTAGGGGCTAAAAAATTATGGCTAATCCCCTTGTCCTCACAAAAATCTTTAAATCTTTCATTTTCAAACTCTCCCCCATGATCACTATGGATTGTCAAAATCTCACAACCTAGCTTTTTCTGAATCCAAGTAGAAAATGTTTTAAACTCCTCAAAAGACTCATTTTTATGAGAGAGAAATCTAGTCCAAGTGAACCTTGAGTAGTCATCAACAATCACAAAACCATAGATTTTCCCTCCCAAACTAGCAGTGCTAATGGGTCCAAACAAATCCATGTGAAGGACTTCTAAAGGTCTAGAGGTGCTAATGTCCTTAATGGGATGAAAAGTGGAGTGGACTTGCTTTCCTAGTTGACAGGCATCACAAAGGTGGTCTTTTGTAAACTTAAGTTTGGGGACACCTCTAACTAGGTCTTTTTGGGTCACTTTCCTAAGGGTTTTCATACTTGCATGACAAAGCCTCCTGTGCCACAACCAATAATCATCAATCACAGTTTTTAAGCAAAAAGAAGCAGCACATTCAATATTATTTAAATCAAGCATGTAGACGTTGTTGATCCTCTTTCCCTGCAAAATAGTGTTGTTACTTAAACTTACAATGCATGAATCCGCAAAAAATTGTACGATGAAGCCTTTGTCACAGAATTGACTGATGCTGAGCAAGTTGTGCTTTAATCCATCTACAAGAAAAACATTTTCAATCATAAGGTTCTTGGAATTACCAATTATACCTGCTCCTACCACCTTCATGGTGGTGTTGTCTCCAAGGGTAACCTTGCCTCCAGTCCTGGACTCTAGTACAACAAACTGGCTAGTATCACCAGTCATATGTCGAGAGCATCCACTGTCCAGGTACCACATACTCTCACGAGGTCTTTTGTGAGAGCCTTCCTGCAAAAATTATCAAATGTTAGTTTTAGGAACCAAGCAGGTTTGGGTTCCTTCTTATGAAGAGAGGAATGCAATGCATGTGTGGTATGCTGTGGATCATGCACCTTAGGTCTCCACATCCAATGTGTACTATGGTGAATTGTGCAAGTGTGTGAAATGTGTCCTAGCATGCCACATGAAAAACATCTAACTCCAGGAAAGGGATTTCTTAAATGATTTGAGTTATAATGCCTCTTCCTAGGTTTTGGCAATTGATCAAAAGTAGATGTCATCCTAGTTTTCTTACATGCTTCTAAATCATTTTGAATCTTCAAATTAGTGTTTTTTAAAACTTCATTTTCAATCCTCAAATTTTTTTCTATCTCCTTAGACTTCTTAAAATCTGATTCTAGTAATGTGTGTGATATTTTTAATGCATCAAGTTCTTCAACTAACTCACCATGATTTTTATTTAACTCATCAAATTCATCAAGTAAAGTCATGTGATTTGAATCAATTATTTGATGATCTTTAATCAAAATTTCATGCTCTTTTTGTAGATTTAAAAATTCTAGTTTCAAGCTAGCATGAGTTTTCTTTAGTTTTCTATATGATGCATGAATTTTTTCTGAAACTTCAAGAAGTTGATCGTAGGAGAGTTCACATACCTCTTCTTGATCACTTTGGTCTTTTCCCATGAAACACAAGTTTGTAGTTTCTTCCTCTAATTCATTCTTAGAGGAGTCAGTACCAGATTCTGCCAAAAAGCTCCTTTAGTTTTTCTTCTTATCCTTCCTAGACTTAGCTTTCTCCTCTCTTCTTCCTTTGCTTGATTGATCTCTAAGTGTAGGGCAGTCAATTCTCATAATTTGAAAGCTCTTTTCCTAGTGCATGCAATGAATTAACAATCTGAGTAAACCTAGTGTACATGTCAGAAATCGATTCATGAGGTTTCATACGAAAAAGTTCGTAGTCATTCAAGAGAAAGTTCAAACGGGATTGCTTAACTTCATTAGTACCTTCATAGGTGATGCATAATTTATCCCAAATCTCTTTACCAGTTTTACAAGTTGAAACACGCATGTAATCTTTAGATTTCAAAGCACAGAAAAAACAGTTCAAACATTTTGCATTTAACTGAGCCAAATCACGTTCATCGAAAGTCCATTCAGTAAAAGCAACTTCAGTTTTAATACCATTAATTTCACGAGAAGGTGGAGAATAACCTTCTTGAATAAGCATCCACATGCGATAATCAGTAGATTGTAAAAACATTGACATGCGAGTTTTCCAAAAATCAAAAGGTAGGTTATCAAACAGGGGAGGTAGGGTAATAGAATACCCTTCCGTAGTGTTGCGATTTCCAATGTTAGCCATGGATCAAATTCAAAAAGTTTTCAAACTTAATTTTTCGAATCCAGCTCTGATACCACTTAAAAGTTCGTTCGGGATGTTAAGCCCTATGAACTTAGTCCCAAGCTAACCAAGAGGGGGGGGGGTGAATTGGTATTTAAAAAAAAATTTTAAGACAAAGAAAGAAAATCACAAACCAAATCACACCACAAAAATAAATGCGGAATTTAAAAGTGCGGAAGCAAGAAAAAGAACACAGAAATTTATAGTGGTTCGGTCGACTCGACCTACGTCCACTCCTTGGAGGCACCCTCCAAGTATTGCACTACAAAACGTGACTCTCCTTTAGCCCCCACAGCTAGGCGGAGAAGCCCTCACAAGAAATTCCTTTTTGCCACCCCGGCAAGGTAGAGAACCCACCTCCTTTTGCTTCCTCTTGAAGCTGGCAGAGAACCACAACCAAAAGCAAACTCCTTACCTCTACCGACCCTTCCACGGATGAGAAACTCCAGACGAAAGACAAGCAGAGCGATCCTTGAGCAACCCTTGTGAATCCCCTCACAAGCTCCCCCTCACAAGATCCTCTCTCTCTCCCTCTCTCTCTTTCTCTCCTCAAGGTCTTCTTAGGTCAAGGCAGCAGCCAAAAGGTTCTCAAAAATGTTGAAGAATAGCTCTTTAAATAGAAGAGCTCAAGAGGAGCTCATTAATTGCAAGTAGCCGACTTTATCGTCCAGGCCGATATGGACATCGGCATGGCCTATTAGTACAAATCAAGGAAGATCGGCCAGAGCACAGCCCTGGGAACAGTCCTGGATGATTGAAATTTGGCTTTATCGTCCAGGCCGATCTCACGATCGTCCGGGTCGATTAGTTCAAATCAGAGGTAAATCGTCCTGAGCATAGCCCTGGGAACAGTCCTGGCCGATTGAAATTTGGCTTGCTCGTCCAGGCCGATCTCACTATTGTCCTGGCCGATCGGATCGTATCAATCATCCTTAATTGCTCCCTTGATTTTCTGATCAATTAAGACATAATTTGGTAATTTCGTCCAGGTCGATCCGGGAAGCGTCCTGGCCGATAATTTAAAATACAGTATGCATGAACTGTTTAAGGCGGCTATCTCTTTCTATTTTGAGCTTATCATCCTGGCCGATACACGTATCGTCCAGGCCTATAGGTTAATGTCGGCTACCTTAATTAAGAATCCTTAATTAGACTTTCTATTTTGAGCTGATCGTCCAGGACGATATGAAAATCGGCCTGGCCGATGTGGATAAAAACAGAAATTCTAAGTCTCTCAAGTGTGTGTGTGAAGGGTTACTTAGTATCGGTCTTTTTGGCCATTACAAGTAGACTCAAAAGGTGAAAAATAAAATTACAGACTGACTCAACCCTAAACCTATGCAATCTTGAACTTGGCTTCTTCATGATCGTCCGGTCTTTGATTCCTGAAAAGTTAGAAGCAACAAGTAGTCCATGAGAAGTAGTGTTTGCCAATCATCAAAACATAAGAAATAAAAAAAAAATAGATTTGCAACACAGTATGATCTACAGAGAAAGAAAAACTTTAAATTTTTCATTTAAAAACACTCTCCCCCTGTGTTTGTGCATGGTTGCTCAGACTTTTATGCATTTTGTGGCCAGACTCAAGAAAATAAAAATAAAATAAACAATAAAATACATTGCAGACTCATACTCCTAATCTACCCATTCTTGAGTCTTCCTATCATCCTGAGTAGCTTTTGATCTTCCTGAAATGTTAGTACTCACGGACAATAGAAAATAAAATAATATTTAAAGAATAGATAATTCACACGACATTATTTGTCATCATCAAAATCTCAAACTCGGGGTCATGGGTTGCAACAATCTCCCCCTTTTTGATGATGTGAAATAATATTTGTTGTAAGCAAGTGTTAAAGGCATTTTTTTTTAATTTAATTTAAACATAAGAACAGGAATAAAAGCAATAAAAGAAGATGCAGTACGAAAGAAAAAAAACATGCATTTAACCATAGAAACAAAATACAACAATCTTCTCTCCCTTTTGACAGCACAAAAAAGAGGAGCAAACACAAAGATATAAAGAAGCTACAATACAAAGGTAATCTAAAGTAGAGGATCCTGATCAGATGGTGGTGCAGGTAGGTTTGGTTGGAAGTACTGAAAGAGAGCGTCAAAGCGGTGATCAATAGCAATAAAGTGTTCTCCAAAACATTGCATATCTGTCTCGTGTTGCTGATGTTGTTCTTGAATGTGAGTATCGAGACGAGTCTGAAGTTGGTCGAAGTGTTCGACCAAATCATCATGTGCTGGTGCAGGTGCTCGGGGTGGTGCATGTAGTCGTGGATGAGCTTGAGTTGCAGCCGGGGCATCTTCCCCTTCTTGTTCGACAAAAATAGGTTCTTCCGGCTTGTGTCCCCGATGGAAAAGAATACGGATAGAGGCATTCATATAAAAAATATGAAGATTGTCGGGTTCGTCAGGATAGGTCATTTGATATTTATTTTGGAGAATATATCCTATAAGGTGACCAAGAGCTATATTTTGTTTTCGGCGAGTGGTAGGTGTTGTGGATCTATGGTTTATGATTTTGATAATAGCAAATATTCTTATTTCTCTACGACTGCCTTACGTACTGACATTTCAGGTGCACACGATCAGACTGTAATTTGAAACCAGCTTAAGATTGGGTAGACTAGGTCTGAATCAGTTTGTACCCTTTTTCCTTTCTTGAGTCTATTGTATTTATTGTGGCTCCTAATGCTTTATAACGTATAAGAGTTTCTAACTGTTCCCTAGAGTTTACTATTTTTGGTAACATCATCCTGGATGATATTTATATCAGTCGGGTCGATCTGTTTAAAAGTAGAAACCCTAATTAGAGCATCCTCATTAAAGTAGCCATCATTATGCAAAACACATCGTCCTGGACGATTTTGTATCGGCCAGGATGATAGGCTCAATTCAGAAAGAATCAGCCGCTAGATCTACTTAGGAAATTCTTTTTTTTGGATATCGGCCTGCTGGATCGGCCTGGTCTATAAAATATCGACCAGGACGATCCAGGACAATTTTTCCAAAATTTCTATGGCAATTTTGGAAAGCAATTAATGGTGATTTCGTCCGGGCTGATCGCAAGATCGTCCGGGACGATTAGACATTATCCAGCTTCATTTCAAGGCGATATTCAGGATGATTTTCCTCATATTTGAACTAATCGGCCAGAACGATATGTCTATCATCCTGGACAATAAAGTCAGCAACTTGCATTAATGAGCTCGTTTTTAGCTCTTCTATTTAAGCTATGACATGACACTTTGTAAGTGTCTTTGGCAGCCATAATAGCTTCGTTATTATGGGGGAAACTTGAAGAGAAAGCTTGAAAGGGAGTGAGGAACGGGTGAAGTCTGAGAGAGTAAGAAGATCCTGTGAGGGGGGACTCAAGGGAGTGTGGAGGGGGATTCCACACGGTTGCTCCGGTAGGCTTGCATCTTAATACCGTCGGATTCAAGGCTTGTCTCGAGGGAAGTTCACCAAAGAAGAAGATCTCTTTGGTGTCAAAGGACCCGGCGACTCCGTCGCACCGGGGAAGGTGGAAGTGATTTTGTAAGGGCTTCTCCGCCTAGCTGCGGGGGCTAAAGGAGAGACACTTGTTTTTGTGCAATACTTGGAGGGTGCCTCCAAGGAGTCGACATAGGTCAAGGTTTGACTGAACCACTATAAATCCGATGTGTTCTTTCTTATTATTTGCTTCCGTATTTAATTTCTGTATCATTGGTTTTGATTGTGGTGAATCTTATTTTTGGATTTAAGATTGTGTTTGTTTTAAATATTGATTCACCTCTCTATCTCATTATTAGCCTTGGGCATGTTCATAAGGGCTTAACATCCCTAATAAACTTTCAAGTGGTATCAGAGCACTTTCTAATGTCATCTAAGCACTTTCAAGTCGTATCAAAGCGGGATTCATAAAATAAGTTTTTAAAAGCTTTTGAATTTGCGATCCATGGCTAATCGTAATGTTGCGGAAGGTTATTCAATCACCAGACCACCTTTATTTGAAAATATGTCATTTGATTTTTGGAAAATTCACATGACTACTTTCTTGCAATTGATTGATTTTTGCATGTGGCATATGATTTTAACTGGTTATTCATCACCGTCACGTATCGTAGATGGAGTTAAAATTGATATCCCTTTTAACCAATGGAATAGGGAAGAACAACTCAATGCTCAATTGAATGCAAAATCTTTAAATTGCTTTTTATGTGCTTTAAATTTTGATGATTTTATGTTAGTATCCTCGTGCACTACTGGTAAGAAAATTTGGGATAAACTACACACCATATACGAAGGCACTAGTGAAATCAAGCAATCCAAGTTGAATATGTTATTGCATAATTTTGATCTGTTTTCCATGAAACCTTTTGAAACAATCTTAGACATGTATACTAGGTTTATTCAAATTGTAACATCATTGCATGCCTTAGGAAAAGAGTTTTCAAATTTTGAAAAAGTTAAAAAAATTCTTCATTGTTTACTTGACAAATTTGATGCAAAGTTGTTGCTATTTGTGAATCAAAAGATTTGAATGAATATTCTATTGATAATTTGATTGGCTCACTCATTGCCTACGAGCAAAGTTTGGGTCAAAGAGTTGTGGATGCAGGTGAAATGATTGTTCTAAAAACTGAAGATACAGAAAGAGATAGCTTTATTGGTGACGAATGCAATGACTTGTCAAGCAAATCACAAAGCTCATCAAAGCATAAGCAAAATTGGAAAAAGGTAAAAATGGAAAGGATGACCATATTTCTTCTGACATTATTTGCTTTCGATGTAGGAAGCCTGGACATATGAAAAATCAGTGCCCTAATTTAAGAATTCTTCCTACGAAAGAAAAGGGTATGGCGAAGCAAAATTTAAACTGAGAAATAATGAAAGGCAAAAAATCTCATGGGCAGATCTGGTTTCTGAAGCATCGGACTAGGAGAGAGATAATGGTTAAAAGCCTTTTATGTTTTTATGTTGTGTTTTTATTTTTATGTTTTTTCTTTTTATTTTGTATTTTTGTTTTGTTTATTCTTTGAAATTTTTATTTTCGTGAAAGTTTTCTCTGATCAACACACACATTCACTTTTTTTAAAAAATGAAAAATCTTCTTCCTGTTTTTTCTTGAAATCTTTGGTAAGTTGTGTTTGACTTCTCTAAAATAGTCAAAGGAAGGAAACTCATATTTTTGATTAAAAATCTCTATTTACTAAAAGTGGTTATTCTACTTTTGATTTAAAATCTTTTTCATCTTTTAAATTGGTTTTTGAAACTAAATTTTTTATCTTCTTACATTTTATTTATCTCATAGGGATCTTTTGCAAGTTATTGAATCTAACTCATAATTTTCTTAATCAAGAATTCGCTTTAACAATAGGATTGGTTTACTTTTGTTTTTTAAGATTTTAGAAAGGTAGCATATTAAAAAAAGAAATTGGCTAATGATGCCAAAAATAAAAGATGCGCAATGATGCCAAATTGAAAAATATACGTAAAAGTGTATCAAAAATCAAAAGATGCACAAAGAGCGCCATTCAAATTGACAAGAGGCATAAAATGAGCCCATAAAATTTAATGCTTATCATTCTTGTACTTCTTAAAAGCTTAAGAAAACCCTTACTACTTTTGATACTTGATTTTAAAAAACATGATTCCTGATTCAATAATTCGTGCATTAATCTTCTATTAGATATATTTTATGAAAGGAGTTTTGAAAAATTAGTGTTTCTTTTTTCTAATTTATTCCTTGATTTAGATATTGAATTAAAAAGTTTTTGAGCCTTTTTAAAGAACTTGAGTTTGGATGATCAAATTCTGGATTTCTAACCTTTCTGTGCTATTCGTTGTCAATCCAATTCTACTAAGCTTTTGATTAAAACTAAGAGGTAACTTTCTCATTTTAAGAATATTTGTTTTTTTTTCACTAGATCAGAGAACATTTTTATCTTCTGTTTGTTTTAGTTTTTATTTGTGCATCCTCTCTTTTTGATAATGTCAAAGGGAGAGAACGTACTGTTGAATTTGAAAGTACTGTTGAATTTGTATCTTTTTTTTTCTTTTCAAAAAATTTAAAATAACAAAAATATTTTTATCTCCTCTATTTTTTAAAAAAGATTTATCCTAGTGAGGGGGAGATTAGGAGAAAATATTACTTTTTGAAAATTCAAATTGAAATGTTTGCCATCATCAAAAAGGGGGAGATTATTGTGGATCTATGGTTTATTATTTTGATAATAGCAAACATTCTTATTTCTCTACAACTGCCTTACGTTCTGACATTTCAGGTCCACACGATCAGACTGTAATTTGGAACCAGCTCAAGATTGGGTAGACTAGGTCTGAGTCAGTTTGTACCCTTTTTCCTTTCTTGAGTCTATTGTATTTATTGTGGCTCCTAATGATTTATAACGTATAAGAGTTTCTAACTGTTCCCTAGAGTTTACTATTTTTGGTAACATCATCCTGGATGATATTTATATCGGCCGGGACGATCTGTTTAAAAGTAGAAACCCTAATTAGTGCATCCTCATTAAAGTAGCCATCATTATACAAAACACATCGTCCTGGATGATTTTGTAACGTATAATAGTTTCTAACTGTTCCCTAGAGTTTACAGTTTTTGGTAATATCATCCTGGACAAAATTTATATCAACCGGGATGATCTGTTCAAAAGTAGAAACCCTAATTAGGGCATCCTCATTAAAGCAGCCGTCATTATGCAAAACACATCGTCCTGGATGATTTTGTATCGGCTAGGACGATAGGCTCAATTCAGAAAGAATCTGCCACCAGATATACTTAGAAAATTCTTATTTTTGGATATCGGCCTGGTGGATCGGCCTGGACTATAAAATATCGGCCAGGACAATCCAGGACAATTTTTCCAAAATTTCTCTGGCAATTTTGGAAATCAATTAATGGTGATTTCGTTCGGGCCGATCGCAAGATTGTTTGGGATGATTAGACATCATCTAGCTTCATTTCAGAGCGATATTCAGGATAATTTTCCTCATATTTAAACAAATCGGTCAGGACGATATGTCTATCGTCCTGGATGATAAAGTCGGCAACTTGCATTAATGAGCTTGTTTTTAGCTCTTCTATTTAAGCTATGACATGACACTTTATAAGTGTATTTGGCAGCCATAGTAGCTTCGTTCTTGCGGGGGAAACTTAAAGAGAAAGCTTGAAAGGGAGTGAGGAACGGGTGAAGTCTGAGAGAGGGAGAAGATCCTGTGAAGGGGGACTCAAGGGAGTGTGGAGGGGGATTCCACACGGTTGTTCCGGCAGGCTTGCATCTTAATACCGTCAGATTCAAGGCTTGTCTTGAGGGAAGTTCACTAAAGAAGAAGATCTCTTTGGTGTCAAAGGACCTGGCGACTCCGCCGCACCGGGGAAGGTGAAGTGATTTTGTAAGGGCTTCTCCGCCTAGCTGTGGGGGCTAAAGGAGAGACACTTATTTTAGTTCAATACTTGGAGGGTGCCTCCAAGGAGTGGATGTAGGTCAAGGTTTGACCGAACCACTATAAATCTGGTGTGTTCTTTCTTATTATTTGCTTCCGCATTTAATTTCCGCATCGTTGGTTTTGATTGTGGTGAATCTTGTTTTTGGATTTAAGATTATGTTTGTTTTAAATACTTATTCACCTCTTTATCTCATTATTAGCCTTGGGCCAGTTCATAAGGGCTTAACATCCCTAACGAACTTTCAAGTGATATCAGAGCACTTTCTAGTGTCATCTAAGCACTTTTAGTAGGGAGACGAACGAAGGTCATATGGTGAATGTAGTCAATAATCAGATTGGCCTCGTCAAAATTTTTGTTGGTCATGATAAGGTAGGTAGTGACTGATAGGGTCGGGGTCATGTTAACACGGTCACCACCTTTGGGTATATGTAGGTATGAAGGACATGTTGAATTATGCACGCATTTCTATTTAGTGATGAAACAAGAGGTTGGTGTTGATAGAATGCGGCGTTTCTAAGGACTCGATTAACATCACTCCAGTCAAAATCATTTGTAAGAAAAGAATGAACCATAGGCCCTTCAGTAGATAGCCCAATGTATTGGGCGATGTCATCTTTGATTATTTCAACATTTTGACGATATACAAAAGAGTGGAAAGTGAGGTTGTCGACAGTATATGTTAGATTGGCTAGGAATTCTAGAAGGCATTCAGAATTATAAGGGAAGACCAGGGTGAGAAGAAATTAGAGGGTGGTGGAAGCAAAGAGGTTCATTACCTCGAAGTTCAGAGCCTCCTGATTTAGTAGTCTGGAGGGTGTGATTTTGCAGGCTTTGAACTTATGGTATGTATCCTCATTTTCGGCATTCAAGAATCGAGCGTTACTGCGACGAGAGGAAGATGAGCTTCCCACTACCATATGACCTCTCTTGCTTGAACTAGACATTGTGTACAGGCTGAGTGAGAGGTGAGAAGAACCAAGTGGATTGATTAGTGTAGTGCAAGTGAGAAAAGTGTGAGTGAAAACAGTTTCCTAGCCGGACAATTTATAGAATTTTCCCAACATCATACAGTACGATAGTGTATCGTACCGTACGATATGGTATTAATTGTTCTGACAGATCGTTTTGGTAAAAGGTGGTCAAAACGTACAGTACGATTAATATCGTACAGTACGATCAGATGAATATCGATCGTCCCGAGGTTTTTCAGTACGACTTTTGATCAAAAGTATCATACAATACGAACAGGTGTATCATACAGTACGAATGACATTAATATCATACCAAACCCTTTTATTTCATTCTAATTTATTTTCTGATGTGGATCATACAGTACGATGTGTGTATATCGTCTAGTATGATCTGCAATAATAACGTACCAGCATGCATAAATTCATCCCAATCCGGTCACTGATGTGGCGCGTACAGCACGAAGAGGAGATATCGTACTGCATGATGACCAATAATTTATCGTACAATACGATGTAAGTCGTACAATACGATCAACAGAGATGAAATTTATCGGTTGGTGTGTTCTGTGTAGATTATAGTATACCATACAGTACGATCGGTGTATCGTACAGTACGATATTACAGAGTCAAGGTTAGTGCTTTATGTGTAGTGAGTGTGTGATGATCAGGAGCAGCCCTATGTTTTGTTTTTGTTTTTGTTTTTGTTTTTATTTTTTTTGTTTTTTTTTATTTTTTATTTTTTTATGCAGTTATATCTATGACTCCTAATCTACTCCTCAAGGTGCTAAAGGTGTCGAAAGCTAGAGGTTTTGTGAATATGTTAGCTAATTGATCTCTTGTAGCGATGTGATGTAATTCTATATCTCCCTTAGCAACGTGATCTCTAATGAAATGGTTTCTAATGTCTATGTGTTTTGTTCGAGAGTGCTGAATTGGGTTCTTAGAGATGCAAATTGCGCTTGTGTTGTCACATATGATTGAAATGGTTCCTACAGGTAGGCCAAGATCAAGAATTTGTTGTTTTAGCTATAGTACTTGTGCAACACAACTTCCTACTGCAATATATTCTACCTCGACTGTGGAAAGTGCTACTGAGTTTTGCTTCCTACTGGACCAAGAAACTAATGATTGTCCTATGAATTGGCAGGTACCAGAGGTGTTTTTTCTATCTATCCTACATCCTACAAAGTCAGAATCTTAGTACCCTAAGATTTCAAAGGAAGTGCTGTGCCTAGGATACCAAATTCCTATGTTTGGGGTACCTAGTAGATATCTAAGAATTCTCTTGACAGCAGTTAAGTGAGACTCTTTAGGATCAGCTTGAAAATGGGCACAGAGGCATACACTAAACATTATGTCCGGTCTACTGGCAGTCAAGTAAAGAAGGGACCCAATCATTCCTCTATTTTTTTTTCTGATCTACTTATTTTCCACTAGGATCTTTGTCTAATTGAATTGTTGAGCTCATTGGAGTGTTCATGGGTTTAGCACTATCCATTTCATATTTTTTTAAGATATCCTTAAAGTACTTTGTTTGGCTAAAAAAGTTCCATTATCCATTTGTTTTACACTAAAGCCAAGAAAGTAATTAAGTTCTCCCATCATGCTCATTTCAAACTCATTACTCATTATTTTTGAAAATTCATCACATAACATTTTATCTGAAGATCCAAATAGAATGTCATCCACGTATATCTAAACAATGAGAATTTCTTCTTTGACCTTTTGTGAAAAGAGTGTAGTATCTACACTACCCTTTTCAAAACCTCTATCCAATAGGAATGAGCTAAGTCTTTCGTACCATGCTCTAAGTGCTTGCTTTAATCCATAAAGTGTCTTCTTTAATTTGAATACATGGTTTGAAATTTGTGAACTTTCAAATCTGGGGGGTTGCTCAACATAGACATCTTCCTTAATTACCCCATTCAGAAATGCACTCTTTACATCCATTTAATATAACTTAAAGTTCTTGAAGCAAGCAAAAGCTAAGAGCACTCTTATGGCTTCTAGTCTAACAACAGGGGCAAAGGTTTCTTCAAAGTTTCTTCCCTCAATTTGGTTGTACCCCTTAGCTACTAGTCTGGCTTTATTCCTTATTATTGTTCCTGAATCATTCACCTTATTCTTGAAGACCCATTTTGTTCCAACAACAATTTGTTCTTTAGGTCTCTTGATTAACTCCCAAACATTATTCCTGATGAATTGGTTCAGCTCTTCTTGCATTGCTAGAATCCAAAATTCATCTCCTAAGGCTTGATCTATATTTATAGGTTCTATCATAGAGATGAATGCTGAATGACTAACCTCCTTCCTAAGTCCATGCCTAGTTCTTACACCTTCTGAAGGGTCTCCTAAAATTAACTCTTTAGGATGACTAGAAGAATATCTCCATTCTCTAGGCAAATCTTCCTGAGGTTCTACCCTTTCTCATAAGGTCATAATATCTACTCCTTGAATTGCCTCTATTTCATCATCTTCAATTTTAGACTCAGAGGGCTTATATGATTCATCAAATACCATATGGGTGGACTCTTCTACTACTAGGATTCTCTTATTAAAGATTATATAGGCTTTACCTACAGATGAATAACCTAAGAAGACACCCTCATAAGACTTGGGATCAAATTTTCCTAAGGGATGTTTATCATTATTCAAGATGAAGCACTTGCACCCAAAGACATGTAAGTGTGAAAGGTTTGGTGTCTTACCCTTAAGGAGTTCATAAGGAGTTTTATTCAGCTTAGATGTAATGTTCACCCTATTTAAAACATAACATGCTATGTTGACTGCTTCTCCAAAAAATTATCTAGGAAGGGTGTACTCTGCTAACATTGCCCTAGCTGCTTTTACCAAGGTTCTATTCTTCCTTTATGCTATACCATTTTACTGAGGTGTTCTAGGGGCTGAGAAATTGTGTTCTATTCCTAGCTCTTGACAGAATGATTCAAATCTATCATTTTGAAATTTTCCACCATGATCGCTATGAATTATTGAGATTTCACAACCTAGCTTCCGTTGAATCCATGTGGAGAAAATCTTAAATTCCTCAAAAGACTCATTTTTATGTGCTAAGAATCTTACCCAAGTGAATCTAGTGAAGTCATCTACAATCACAAATCCATAATTTTTCCCACCTAGGCTGCTGTACTAACAGATCCAAATAAGTCCATGTGTAGGATTTCTAGTGGCCTAGCGGTGATCACATCTCTAATTGAATGAAAAGATGATTTGACTTATTTTCCTAGTTGACAAGCATCACATAAATGATCCTTTGTGAAATCTAACTTAGGTACGCCTCTAACTAGGTTTTTCTGAGTGATATTTCTAAGAGTTTTCATACTAGTATGGCATAGTCTCCTATGCCATAGCCACGTGTCATCAACTATTATTTTCAAACAAAATGAATTTGAAATATCAATGTAATCAAGGTCTAACATGTAAACATTGTTCATTCATTTTTCTTCTAAAACTAGTTTATAATTTAAACTAATCAGGCATTTATCAGATAAAAGTTTAATATCAAAATCTTTGTCACACAGTTGACTAATGTTAAGTAAATTATGCTTCAAACCATCAACTAGTAAGACATTTTCAATTAAAAAATTTTTAGCATTACCAACAATACCTGAGCTTATCACCTTCCTGGTAGTGTTGTCTCCCAACGTTACTTTGCCTCCAGTTTTGGTCTCCAGTAGGATGAACTTCTTCATATCTCTAGTCATGTGTCGCGAGCAGCCACTATCCAGGTACCACATGCTCTCACTAGGTCTTTTGTGAGAGCACCCCTACAATTTCATTCAAAGATTAGATTTGGGAACCCAAGTGAGTTTGGGTTCCTCCTTATGCTTGCATGAATGAGATGTATGCATGCTATGCTATGATGGATGCAGTTTAGGTCTCCATACTAAGTGTGTCCTACGGTGAATTGTGCATGTGCGGGCTATGTGACCTAACATGCCACAAGAGAAACACCTAACACCAGGAAATGGGTTTACTAATCTATGTGGGTGATAGTGCCTCTTCCTAAAGTTGTGTGATGCATGCTGTGTTGGGGGTTTGCTAGGATGGCCTGATGTGAGTGATGCAAGTTCATTTTCTAGTTTTTTTATTCTTTCACTGAAGGTTTTATTTTGAGCTGTCAATCCATCAACTTCTATTAATATGAAGAGCTCACTATGATCTACTTCTAATGCAAGTTTGTCTAGTCTATCAAAAGCTTCTTCTAGTTCAACATGAGTGGTTTTCAAGGTTTCATGCACTTCAGTTAGTTCAATATGCTTCTTATTTAATGCATCATACTCATCAAGAAGTAGCATATGATCTCTATCTAAATCAGAATTTTCTTTAGACAAGTTAGCATGCTCAGATTGTAAAGAACTAAATTCAACATTAAGCTTAGCATGCATCTTTTTCAACTTCCTATACGAGTCATGGATATTTTCAGAAATAAGTAATAACTCTTCATATGAAAGTTGACATACCTCATCTTGATCCAATTGATCAAGGTTATCATTAGCCATAAGACACAGATTTGTTACCTCCTCCTCTGCTTCTTCTTCTGATGATTCTGAGGCAGAGTCGGCCCAAAAAGCTTTTTTATCTTCATCTTTCCTTTCTTGTATTTGGCTTTGTCATCACCTTTTTTCTTAGCTGGTTGGCTCTTTAGATTGGGACAATCGGCTCAAAGGTGACCTGGCTTCCTGCACTCAAAATAAATTGTATCAGATGAAACCTTATTGGACTTTGAGCTCTTACCTTTATTCCAGCTGTTCTCTTTCAGGAAATTTTTGAACTGTCAGGTCATCAGTGCTATCTCATCCTCTTCCTCTTCTATAGAGCTTTCACTTTCTGAGTTGCTTGCTTTTAATTCCACCATTCGCTCCTTCTTTTCACCTGCATTACTTTGTCTTTGACTCACTCCTTGCTCGTATGCAATGAGTGACCTAAGGAGATTATCAATAGAGTAAACGTTAAGGTCTTTTGATTTAGTGATAGAAGTTATCTTTGCATCATATGAACTAGGTAAGCATCTAAGAATTTTATTTACTTTCTCAGAATTTAAAATCTCTCTACCTAATACATGCAAGGATGTCACGATTTGGGTGAACCTAGTGTACATGTCAGATATTGTTTCGCTAGGTTTCATGTGGAAGAGTTCATAATCGTGCAGTAAAATATTAAGCCTAGACTATTTTACTTCATTTGTTCATTCGTATGTAATGCACAGTCTATCCCAAATCTCCTTACCAGTGGCACATGTAGATACTCTCATATAATCCTCAGAATTCAATGCACAGAAAAAATAATTTAAACATGTAGCATTCAGTTGGGTTAAATGCCTATCCTCATTGCTCCATTCATTAAAAGGTACATGAGTTTTCAATCCATTAATAGTTTTAAACGGTGCAACATATCCATCATTCACTAATATCCACATGCGGTAATCAATAGATTGTAAAAAAGTAAACATTCTAATTTTCTAAAAATCAAATGGAATGTTATCAAAAAGAGGTGGACGGGTTATTGAATAACCCTCCGCAGTATTGCGATTACCAAAATGTGACATGATCGTTTTTTCAAGGTTTTCTAAAACACTATTTTTGAAAACTAGCTCTGATACCAATTGAAGTTACTAGATGGATAGGAGGGGGGGGGGGGGGGGGGTGAATTGTGAAAACTTTTTGAAAATAATTAAAACCTAAGCAAGAGTTCTAATTTTTTTTGATGCTTTTAAAATTTTAACATGGACAAAAGATTTAAACAACTTTTCTTTCACAGATTTTCCCAAGAAAATATTATGAAATAAAATACACGCAATAATAAAAAGATAATAAGGAAAAAGCACACCGAGATTTTTATAGTGGTTCGGTCAAATCATGACCTATGTCCAGTCCCTGGAGTCCTCCGCTCCGGGTATTTCACTACAAGCAATAGCTCTCCTTTTCCCCCCTTGGCAAGGCAGAGAAGTCTTTAAATTACTCCCTTTCACCAACCCAGTGTGGCGGAGTGCCAAACTCTATTTTCACCCTCCTTGCGAAGGTAGAGAACCTTCTATTTTTTCTCCATCCTGGGGAAGGTAGAGTACCTCGAGGTCACGGATGTAGAAGAGCCTTTCCCCTTGGAGATCCTCCCACAAATTCTTCTAGGGCCACAGGAGGAATAAGATGCAGCAAGTTCGGAGCAACCGTGTGATCTCCCTCACACCTTCTTCTCCATCACAACGCTCACCTTCTTTTCCTCTCTCAAACCCTAAAGAACTTCTCAAGAGCTCTTTCCCTCGGAATCCCTCTCTAACCACGTTCTCCTCTATTTGATTCACACGCTAAAAATATGACAAGTTTTACACATAAAAACGGGCTCCAAAATCCCTGAAATCTCAAAGTAGCCATTATATCGTACATTACAGTTTCTAATCATATAGTACGATATGTATAAACAGACTTCATCCTGGTACAAAGTGGTACGAATAATTCAAAAAAATTCATACTGTACGATATTAAATCATACGGTATGATCCATAACAATTCTGTTTGTTCAGGATGATAGTCGGGACGATCAAACATCGTCTCCGTTCATTGTATGGTATGATTGATATCGTACAGTACGATGAGACAAAATCTAAGAGATCGTCCAGGACGATCTTCGGGACGATTATAATTCATCTCTGTTCATCATATTATACGTCTGTGTTCGTATAGTACGATGTTCAAATTATAATTAAGCCCAAATTTCTTACACTAATCACGAGTTAATTTAAGTATGTATTTAAAATAAAATGTACAGTACGAAGGTGTTCATATAGTACAAGCGGCGTAAAATAACTAGCTTAAGTTAAAACGATGGCTAGAGTTTTGGATTTGAACATATCGTACAGTACGATTATATTCGTACGGTACGATCTATTCACAGAATCATCCTACAAAGCTCTGATCGTACTGTACGAAATAACATCGTACAGTACGATCTACAGAGAAAGAAAAACTCTAAATTTTTCATTTAAAAACACTCTCCCCCTGTGTGTGTGCATGGTTGGTCAGACTTTTATGCATTTTGTGGTCAGACTCAAGAAAATAAAAATAAAATAAACAATAAAATACATTGCAGACTCATACTCCTAATCTACCCATTCTTGAGTCTTCCTGTCATCCTGAGTAGCTTTTGATCTTCCTGAAATGTTAGTACTCACGGACAATAGCAAATAAAATAATATTCAATGAATAGACAATTCACACGACATTATTTGTCATCATCAAAATCTCAAACTCGGGGTCATGGGTTGCAACATCCGGAGTCCGCACCGAATATTTTTTCCTTCAACAGATGCAACTCTTCAACTACAGGACTTGAATATTACAACCTTCATATGGTTGTTTTTACAAAGTATCTATTGATGGATGGCTCCGATGATTAGTTTGAAATTATGCTTTTTAGGCACTTTAAGCGTGCCCTTTTTTTTGATCTGGTATGGCTTCCCTATGAATTTTTTGGGATTTCTCATGGAATGTGTGGTGAATGTAAGGTTTTTTATTATTTTGAATGGAAAGATGTTGAGATGGATTAGTGCTTGTAGTGGATTCCGACAAGGGTGTCCACTCTCCCCTTATTTTTTCATTATGTGTTCTCAATTATTATCTAATGCTATGGAGCAAAGGGGACAAGAGATGGGTATTCATATATCTTATGGTGGACCAAAAATTACTCATCTACTTTATGCAGACGATTTACATCTTTTCTCACACTCCACCAGCAAGTTGGCAAGATTGTTGAAGAAAATTATTGAGGAGTTTTGTAGTTGAACGGGCTTAAAGGTGAACATCAATAAGTCCCAAATTTTATTTGGGAAAGCTGTTGGAAGATCCCGGAAGAATAAGGTGACTAGGATCCTTGGATTCAAAGCTGTAAAGGAGTGGATGTATTTGGTTATTAAAATTTCTCTTAGGAGATTTAAATTGGCTAATTTTCAGGATCTCTTGAGTCAGGTTATGGATAGACAAAATGTTTTGGGGAAGAGTCATTATCTTTGGAAGGTAGAATTATTCTCTTGAAGACCTCTTTATTATCTTTGCCAAATTCTGTAATCACACATTCTATGGTCCCTAAAAAAATTCTGCTTGAGATGGAGAAATTGTGCATAAATTTTATTTGGCACAAGGCTGATGGGGGAAGAAGCTTACATTATGTTGCATGGAATGAACTTTATAAGCCTAGATGTGCAGGTGGGTTGGGCTTGCAGTCATTTGCTAATAAAAGTGGTACGCTGAAGGCAAGGTTGGCTTCGAATTTCATCCAGAACCCGAACTCCCTGCTTTATCGAACTCTCACTGCTAAATATGTGGATGATATCTTGGATGAATATTGTAAGAAGAACTCATCTAGTGCCTGGCAGATTATGAAAGAGAATGGAAAGTACCTTAATAATATTGTTAAATGGAAGGCGGGTAATGGTAACAAAATTAATGTCCTTAGTGACATTTGGCTGTTAGACAAGAGTCTTAATGCTTGGTCAACATTTGTTGATTGCGTAGAGCTGGAAGACATGAAGGCACAACAACTTATCTCTGAAGAAGGAATATGGGATGATTTGAAGTTGAGAACATTTTTTCATGAAGAATTTGCCCTATTAATCAAGCATGTTCCTATTGACAGAAATGGGGATACGAATAAGCTAGAGACAGTGAGCAAGTATTCGGGCCATTCTATGTCAGCTTTGGCATATGAGTTTGTGACGAATAACAGATACAAGGAAGAAGATGATGGCTTCTATATTTGGTTGAAGAAGCTTAAGCTCAATATTAAGGTGGAGCTATTTTGGTGGAGGTTAAGTAAGTTTGCTATTCCTAGCAATCACTTTCTCAAATTTAGAAGGCTTGCTACTATTGATTCTTGTGCTAGAGGTTGCCAAGAGGTTGAGAATTATGAGCGTATTGTGGTCCTATGCAAGTACTTGATTGAGGTTATTGCTAAAATAAGAGAATGGGGGTTTGATGTTCCTATTTTTCGTTCTCTTGATGAATGTCTAGAGGAGTTGAAGAGAAGGTCTTCCTGAAATACTGGCATGGTGAGAATATATTGTACAACAATTTTTTTAACTTGGAAGAACCACAATTTGGTTAAACATGGGAAGGCTGCTATGTCTACTTCAATGGTGGAAGTGAATGTTATTTCTCTTGATACATCTAAGCTTTATCCATTTGTAGATAGCTCGGGTGCTAACCTCCCTTGGGAGTCTATTATATCTTGGCACCCTCCACCGCTAGACTGGATCAAGGTTAACATGGATACGTCTTTGCTATCTACTAATCGGACTGGTATTGGAGGTATTTTCAGAGATTTTAAAGGTAGATTTCTTCTTGCATTTGGGAAGAACACATTACATTGGGATATAGCTCAACTTGAATTGGAGGCGATCTTTGCAATAAGGGAATTCATACAAAGGTGGATGCTTGAAAGAAAAGGTGTCATCATTGAAAGTGATAATATCAATGTGATTACATACATTCAACATTCTTTGAAGAAGGTGGATTGGCATTTGGAGAATTGGCCGAGTAAGGAACTTTTCTTCCTTAATGACTTTAATAAAATCATTTTTTCATCATGTTAATAGGAATTTTAACCGGGTAGCTGATTTTTGTGTTACTTTGGCATTAGAAGGTAGTTTTATGTTTGATAGTTCTTCTTTTGGTAGCATTCCATCCTCCTTGTTGGATTTAATCAAGGTGGAATGCTACCCTTTTATCAATTGTAATTAGTCTTCCTTTTTCACTTTAATGCAAAGTTGCAATTTAAAAAAAAAAAAAGCGTGCCCTTTTTGTTTGTTTTTATTTTTCTGTTCTTTCAAATTGTATTTTATTATTCCTTTGTATTCTTTTGAGCTTATGAATACATTCAATGAAATTTACAGCCGACACAAAGGAATTTTCTCTTATGTTTTATTTATGAGCATGAATGGAAAGTTTATCTTTGAAAGGTGCACAATAAAATGCCATCTTTCATACCTCTAATCAAAATTTTGTGTAAATTTTAGTTAATCGTCTGTCTATTTTGTGCATATGTAATTTCTTCTTAATTTAAGAATACCGAGTTATAAAAAAATTAATATATATGTTGATGATTTCAAACCTATACCATAAATATGAATAATAATTAAGTAAATACAACAACAACAACAACAACAACAACATTAAGCCATTATCTTACCATGTTGGGTCCGCTACATAAACCTTTTCATTTTTCTTCTATTATGTCATATTAAGAGTCAAATTCTAATTTAAATCTAATAAAAAAATGTCATTTATAATACTTTCAAATCAAGTCTGCTTAGGTCTACCTCTACATTTCTTAACATATTCTAGATCTAATAAACATATTATTCTAATCGGGCCATCAAAAGGTGACATTTTATGTGAACAAACCATCTTAAGATGACTCACTCTAATCTTATGTCACTGGAGCTACTCCAACATTAAATGTTCCATAAAAAAAAAATTAATAGCATGCACCAATTTAAATAAAAACACCATTAGGGCAGTAAAATTTTCATTACGCACCACACCACACAAGAACTATAAAATTAATGCATAAATCTATTTTCAAATGGAGGATGCACCGACATCATGCATGCTTCAGTTACACTCTGCTTTAAACCTGCCAAGCCTTAAGCACTACAAGTAGCCTTGTAAAAGTTAACTTGAAGGCAACAATGATGAGACTTGTTATATATCATTGCTTATAATGCCAACAGATTCTAATCTACCAAGTTCTTCAAAAAGACAAACTAGCTTGCAAATGAGTAATTTAGCTCTATCTTTAGAGATAGGGATTCTTTACTTGCAGATAACAATCACAATGAACTGTAATTTAGTTCATAGATGCTGAATAGGATAAAACAAATGTTGTGATTTTGATTCCACTAGTTCAACTAAATCCTAATTTTGTGGGCATTAGAACTTGCATTTAAAGCAAGATATAGCTTATGCCATATGTCGTAGGGTTGGGAGATAAAAAATGCTACATATTATGTTATCAAGGAAAAGAAACCAAAAAATGTATGAGAATGAATATATGATATTGAAATAAAAAGCTATCTAGTTCTTTGATAAGCTTGTTATACATACTAGTGAAATTGCATAGAGTATTAACTTATAAAAAGAAGGACATTTAATTTATAAAGGTTCAAGGTAATATTGTACAGCAAGTTCTTTTGCAACTCAATGGCAATAAAAAATGCCAAAACATCAAATATAGATTATAAATACACTCTTCCATACAACTTTATTAAGGTGAAAACATGCCAAGCAACAAGAGTAGAGGATTCTCCAAATATGCTCACTCTTAACAAATATTGGTCCTAAAAGGCAAGGTGCACAAAAGTTCCAATCCTTGGCCACAAAAAAAAAAATATTTGAACAGGGCATCACAAAAGTAAAGAAGGTGCTTTGAGGTTGTTCTAACATAAAGACTACATATTTAGAAAGTAAAGTTGATTTTCAGCATACATCAATGATCAAAGTACAGTTAGATTGGGGTATCTCATCTATGAAATCCATGGTAACCTCCTCCTACACTTTGTTTGGAAGAGGGAAGTGTTGATGTAATTCCCTTGGAACCATAGCTATATACTTGTTTTTCTAGCATACCTCACACCTATTCATATGTATCCCCTTTCAATAAAATTCTATTGTCAGTCTCTTGCATGTCTTTTACACTCCTGATGGGAATATGAACCAAGGTTTGTTGTAGTACAAACCCCCCCTGGTACAACAATCTATCCCCTTCTAAAAATAGTTAGGATGGATATACTCATCCTTCAATAAATCTGCCCTAATCTCCCTTATCCTCTCATCTAACATACTCTCCTCTTTAATAGCCCCCCAATCTAGCATCAGCAATACTGAAATGGATAACCCTTGGAGCTTCCCTACACATCTTAATATGGCATCATCCACCTTATTCTCTAGACATAACCTATACTGGATCTCAAAGTCATAGCCCAATAACTTATAGTGTCCCTCTTGTATCTTGAAAGATATCTTTGGAACATCCTCCTCTCTCATTTGGATTCGATGTTACCTGGACTTCATGTCCTCCTTTGTAAATATTGCCGCTCCATAGCTCATTTAATAATTCATTTATCACCGGAATAGGAAACTTGTGTGGCACACTCTCCTTATTCAAGGACTTATAGTCCACATAAAATCTCTAACTTCCAACATACTTCTTGACCAGTAGAGCAGGGCTAAAAAAAGGGCTCACGCTCAGCCTGATGATTCCTATCTCCAACATCTCCTGGATCTGCTTCTTAATCTCATCCTTCTAGATCTGGGGGTAGTAGTAAGGCCTAACATTGATCGATGATAATGCCTCTCTCAACATGATGTCGTAATCTTATCTCCTTTATGGTGGCAACCCCTGAGGTGGCTAAAAAAATTCACTAAACTGGTATATAACTAGTTGTATTTAAAGGGGGATGTCCTACCTTCCTCCCCTTTAATCCCCTCCAAACATTATACCTCCATAAAAAAATCCTCCTCCCACTTCCTGTATGGCCCTTACTATGATTTTTGGAGTCATCAGGGCTTTGGAGAGCCTTGTATCTCCCCTAATCACCATTATTCTCCCTTCCACCATCAGTTCCCTTGTCAGCATCCCCAAATTCACCTTGGTATCCTCCAAGGTTTACAGTCATCTCATTCCCAGAATGACATCGGTCCTCCTCAACTCTAATGGGAGAAAATTCTCCCTCACCTAAATCCACTGCATAGTTTGAACCACTACCCTATATACCCCTCTACATGTCTCCAACTTTTTCACCCTATAGCACCATATGTCTACTAGTTTCATCCACAATTAGTCTATAACCTGGTTAGAGATGAAATTATGGGTAACCCCATTTTCTATCAACACCACTACCGCCTTGTCAATTATTTCTCCTCTCACCTTCAAAATGTAATACGGAGTGAATCTCACCATCGAGTTTAAGAAGACCTCTGCCATGTCTAAATATAGCTTTTCCTCCTCCACTGATGCCTCACTCCCACCTCCCTCCCCAGCTTCCTCGCCATCACAGATAGTGAGAACCTAAAAAGTTTGGTTCTTACACCTATGCCCTGGTGTGTACTTCTCATCACATTTGAAACATAAACTCTTTCCCCATTTATTATGCACCACCACTTCTGTGAGTCGCTTGAAGTTTCCACCCCTACCCCTTGAGCAGACTCCACCGCTCTTCTCTCTAGGAACTTCTCTTTGAAAGAATACTATCTAGTTTCTATGTCCTAGAGTTCTAGACATACTCCTATAACCTCCTCCCATGATGTTACTTTTGTTGGCCTTCCCCCTCCTATATTTTTTCCTCAACCATTTGAATAAGCACCATCATCTTTCTCAGCCCCCTTGGCCTCAATACTTTGAGCTTTACCCTTACGTCCTCCCTAAGCCTAAGGGTGTCAAAAAAGGGTTGTAGGTTAGTTTTAAGTTAAACCTAATATTATCCGAAAGTTGTTTGACCTAACTTGAACCTGAACCATTTTTATAAATAGGTCAAAAATTATAACCTGAGCCTGACACGTCAGGTTTCTTTGTTAACCCAACCTATCCTGATTAGGTAAGAAGTGCATAGCGACGAGAGACCAGGTAATTTTGTAAGGGGTAAGGGGTAACTCGTGAGGGGAAAGATCATAAGGGAGGGCGTGAGGCAAGGCCATGACTTATGAGGGGTAGAGTGTTTGTATAGGTGCAACCGTGTAGCTATACAGGGCCTATAACAACACTTTATTGGGAGGGTGACGTGAGACATGCAGGGCAAGAAGGCAAGGTTGCGAGGGAAGTAGGAGAGTGAGGCTAGACACGTAGGGCCTGTACACAACAAGTAGGCAATGCGAGATGGTAACGTAATAGGTCAAAACTAGATCAAAATTAGGTTTCTAGGTTGACTTTAACCTGACCCAAAATTCAAAACAAGTCAAAAATCAAAACCAAAACCTGACCCATTCTTGAAACATGTTGATCCTATCAAAAAAATTGAGTCATGTTTGAGTCAGGTTTTTGGTTGTGTCATTTTTTAACACCCCTGCCTAATCCCCTTCATGAAATTCTCCTCCAATTCTTCATCAATTATTCCCCTCAATCTTCCCAACAACAACTCAAACTTCTCTCGATACTCCATAATTGTCCCCTCCCAAGTTAGGGCATAGAACTGCTCATGGAGGTCTCCTTCCCAAATGGCTCGTAAACCTTTAAACAAGAACTCCTTAAATTCTCTCCATGAGTATTTGGGATACCTAGTCTCCCACTATTGGAATCGGGATAGGGATTTCCCTTACAAATATAGACCCACCGCCATGAGTTTTTCCCCTTTAGTCAGCCCATTGATAGCAAAGTAATGTTACACCGGGTACACCCACTACACCCACCATGAGTGTCTTCCCCTTCAAAGACCGACATATTCAACTTCCTTTATCTCACATTCATACCCCAATGGTTTCTTCCTCTATTGGTTCCTCCCATGTAGTGGTGGTGTGAATCCTTTTCTTCCTCCCTTGGTTAAGTTGGACCCCATGTGTAACACCACACAATGCCCTTTAACAATATTGTAAAGTATTACAAACATAAACATAATATTTTTTGCATCATCTATCATGTGATACTTTTCATTATTTGGAAATTCATATAAACCATCCAGTAATATTTCATTTACTACATAAATAGAAGCATCTAATAACTCCAAATTACATCAAACACATACTTATAAAGCCACTAATAAAAATTTTAAATAGTATCCAATGAATTATATATATACCTCCTTTGTAGTCTTATAAATAGAGCTAAACATAGCATATAAAATGAAATAATATTACAACTTATTATGCAATGGCCTTTTCCTTTCCTTTACCAGTAACAACAACCATTATAAAATAACTAGTGAGCTATGAGGCTCAATAAATTATGCAAATATCAATATCAGTTAAATTTTATGATTATTTTAAAAGTGGGAATTTAAATAAAATAACTTTTTTGTGTTCATTAGAAAATTTTTAGGAATTGGAATCATCTCTTGGGATTATAAGCCATCATGTCTAAGCCAACACTCGACATTCATATCCCCTAATTGAAGCTACCATCATAGATTTCTTTAGTACTTATACATCTTGAGCATAATAGTTGACATGGTAGCAATCATTTAGTTGATTCAAGTATAAATTTGATGAACATGTTTAAATCATAAGAGGAAACCTCTTTGGTCAATACAGATAAGGCTGCATACACTTTTCACCGGAAGCACAAAAATCGTGAATTCCAGTAGTAAATAAATAATAATAAAAATATGCTAATAAGTATCATCTACTAGTTATAGTATTGCATTAAGTATTTTTAGGAACAATAAACATTGTAAGGATTTATGTGACATAAAACAAAACTAATTGAGGGGAACCAGAAAAGCTAACTTGTTAGTCTAGTAGTGATTAAAAGGCATTTAAAGCTGGTAGAAAGAAAAATTTTCTTCATGTTCAAGAAGAAAATAGAGGAAAAAAAAAAGAGAAGAAGAAGGGAAGAAATGAAAAAATAGAGAAAAATAGGGAAAAAGAATGAAGAAGAAAATAAAGAAGAAGAAGAAGAAGAAGAAATAGAGAGGAAGATGAGGAAGGAAAGGAGGAGGAAGAAAAGAAAGAAGAAGAATTGGCTAGAAGTTACCTGTGCATGAGAGAGGGTACGTTGACGATAGGGCAGGTTTTGGGTCGCACGAGAGAGGGGAAGGCGGAGGGCTTGATTCTGTCTAGGGTGTGCGAATGAAAGGGAGAAGAACGCCTAAGAGTGAGAGTAGTAGGAGAGGTTTCATTAGAGGATAAGAAAGGCTAAGAAAAAATTTATTATACAATTGAGTGATGCAATGAAATCAAACTAGTCAAAATAATAAGGGGTGCAGATTTATTCAGAGTTTTTAAACAAATGATCAAGATGTTATGTGGGAAGACTCCTAAGCGATACATATAATAGTATTATAAAATATAGATAGTACATATTTTATTTAAGTGTTTTCCCTTAGGAATAAGTATAAATAAATATAAGTCATTAAATGTTATGTCTTACTATTTCTTTTTTATTGACTGTAATAGATGAATTTAATAAAAACAAATAAACTTTTTCTATTTCAATATAGCTTTAAACAATCTATAATTTATATTATTTTTTATTCCAATTTTAAAGAATGACCCTAAACTTATTAAACAGAATTATAAATAAAGGTTATTAAAGATGATTAATGTAATAGACATGCAATAATAATCTAAGTTTGAATATAATATATTCAACAATTACAAATGACTATGTTAATATACTCCAAAAATATACATAATTTTTAATTATTTAAATATTTTAATTATTAAAATAAAATGTGAATCAATCATTAAAAATTACAAAATATTGATAAAAATTTTGAAATAATATGCATAGTAGAAACATAACATGTATGGACTATGAAAATTGAATTCAATGACTCGGCCTTCGTCACACTTGGCGGGCTGACCCCGGCTGAGGCTACTGCCTTCTCCCCTCCCTAAAAGAGAGGTCAAACAGCCACGCACCCCTTTGGATGATTAGTGGCTCATTGGACAGACCGGGCACCTACTCATCCTACCCTCATTCCTACAAAACCAATATACTCTATAGTTAGATAGCCTGTGCCTACACCACTCTCAGTTCCTCCTACTCATCCAGTTATTAGAAGACCTATACTTACCACACCTATTGTGCTGGTTGCCCCAACCCCTTAGTGCTGGCAACCCATTTTTACTCTTATTTTTTCTATGGAGGTCCATCGTGTTCAGGTTCCCCCTCCTTCCTCTAGGAAGAGTGTTGCCTAGACCGAGGCTCCTTCGCCTTCCTCCTATCAAGTTTCTATGTTCGCTCCACTCTCTTACACTGAGATAGCTAAGAAGACCCCAACACCTCCATTATCTCCTATCCCCCCATCTACTAGGCAGTGGGTTCAGATGTACCTTCATCCTCCACCTCCAGCCTTGAGAGAAGGGTCAGGAGAAATAGAAATAGAAGACTACATTTAGCTGTATTTGAGGTAGATATACAGAGGAGGGTAGAGGTAGTGTCTCAACAGGAGCCTGTTCAGAGGAGAATGGTCCCCATATAGTGAGAGCCACAATGTATTTCAATTTCACCTACCCAAGATATTATAGTAGCACCTGAGATAGAAGTAGTCCAGGGAGGACACTTCTCTCCACTAGCACATAGTGGTGATAAGGAGGATGTTGCTTACATTATGGTGACCCCTCTTGTTACCACTACTTTACCCCAAGCTAGTGTCCATAGGGATGATGCTGCCCAAACCTTCTCTTAGAGGATTCAGAGTATTGTCCGCCTAGCACGAGATCAAGGGCCTGTCAATTAGAAGAGGTTACTCTATCTGATTTATGAGGCATCCATTCAGTTGTAGAGGTAGACTTTGAGGTAGAGATATATGTGGACTAGAAGACAACCACCAATGTATCCTGTTAGTTCAGCTCTTTCTGCCCGACCATAGACAGTTACACATGGTGTTGGATGAGCCCCACATCATCATAGACCGAGATAGCAGTTCGAACCTGCTCGATCCCAGATCAGTTTAGTAGTTATTTCTCCTCAGAAGTCAGTTCCTTATATTAGATCCCACCATAGTATGTGGGTTTGGAGACAACAAAAGGCGGACACTATTATTGACACAGTATGGTTAGTAGAGATAGTTGATCAGATGGAGATATTTATCCATTTTGGGTTTGAGGCAGTCCTGATGGTTTGTGATATGAATGTTATAGTTCCTCCTAATAATTTATTAGGCAGAGTAGAGGCAATTTCAGTTCCCAGCACCCATAGGATCTCTTCCCATATGGGTCTATATATAGATGCACTTTATTAGACCCTCTCTGAGGAGGACGTACTTGAGGATGAGTCTGATGGAGACTTACATGTGCATAGAGTTTATGTTGTTACCCAATAAGTTTACTAGGACAAGCAGAGAGAGCCTGGGGACTAGGATGAGTAGGGAATGCCCGAGGTGAGTAGATCTCCTAGGTCAGTTGATACAAAGGCTATAGTTTTGCACTTTTAAACTCAGATGGTAAAGATGGCCCGAGCTATGGTGGTGATGACCGTGCAGTTGATAGCTTTAGGGGCGATGCTATGGTGGTGATGGCCCGAGCCTGGTGGTGAGTTGATCTCGGGTGTAGGCTCTCCTACTATATCCAGGGATGAGCCCGTAGTACCTCAAGTAGAATTAGACCCCATAGGAATGTATAAGGTTTAGAGAGCAGTCTCAGGGCCACCCATAGTAGCTACTTTTACTTCCCTGGTTTAGAGTCAATCAATATAGTTATCAGCATGATAAATTCAAGACTTGATAGCCTAGAAGGTTAAGTATGTCATTTCATCCAGGAAGGCTTGAGAGGTTGTTAATAGGGGGAGACCCACCCAGTCGAGTACGAGATAGAGCCCTACCCCTTGGTTTTGTTCCCCCATGATTCAAAGTGTTTGACGGGTTTGAGAACCTAAGAAAGCATGTGACTCAGTACCGAGTTATATGTATAATATAGGGGGGAATGAAGCCCTGATGTTGAGACTCTTCGTTAGTAGTTTAGTTGAGGCGGCCTTTGCTTGGTACTCCGACCTCCCTAATGACTTAGTCAGCACTTTTGCAGAGTCAGAGTAGTTATTTGTGCAGAGATTTGTTAGTATAGAGTATTGGGTCAAAGTTGGAGAGTTAGTTATAGCCATGCAACATCCTCGAGAGACTCTCCAAGATTATATAGTCAAATAGAGGAACCTTAGCCTATAATATGAGCCCCTGTTATAGGAGTAACATGTAGTAGAGATCTTGTTGAAGAACATAGATGGTCCTATAGTACCCTACTTGAAGGGTTTCAGTTTTAAAATCTTCTAGAAGTTATTGATAAAGGTTATTAGTTTGTAAGTCATCATACTCGATGTAGTCCTTCCTAAGGTTAAGAGTCAACCTTTGCATAGACCTTAATGGAAGGAGTCTTTAGGGGCATCTCCTCCTAGAAAAAGGGAGGTATACAATACCTATGGGACACTAGATAAGGGAAAGAATCCCGCAATCAGTTCAGTACCACCACAGTAGACATACTCACCCAGTCAGTTAGCAGTGTAGTCTAGACCCTCCCGTAAGACTCTAGAGAGTCAGTAGTACCTATAGGAGAAGCTTAGTAAGGAATATCCATTTAAAAGAAAAAGTGTGAAAAAGATCTTCAATTTCCTTATCAAGAAGAACATCTTAACATTCCTGAATAATAGTAGAGTGGAGGAGGAGGGACATATAGACCACCCACTTTATTGTCTCTTTCATAGACATATTGTTGAGAGAGTTGCTACTTAGCTTTAAATGCTTTACATTCTTGCAACTTGCATGTTTTAATGATTCCAAATATTATTATTTTGATTATTATTTTCTCCTAACACATTTTTGAAGAGTTATTTTTGCTCTTATGTGTACTAACATTTCAGGGAAATCATACTCAAAATTATTGAAGACTTCAAATCAAGATCTGCTTAGAATGTTTTATAACTTGGAGTATATATTTTTCTTTTATTTGAGTCTGAGAGAGTGTGATTATAATTGAGTAACTTAGCACACACACACAGAGGGAGTGCTTTAAAATTCATAATTTTATAATACCGATTGTACAGTACGAACCATGTTTATACGAGACAATTTGGTCAGTATACTCCCCAAAGAGCAATGGAACAAACAGAGCGGGAAAAAATTTTTCTAAGTCCTGATCATCTAGACGATTCTGACCCATTCATCCCAGGACGATGTCCTCTGAACTTGTGCTTTGAACTGTTTGTCCAAATAATTTAACACATTCATCCCAGGACGATGTCCTCTGGATTTGTGCTTTGAACTGTTCGTCCAGACAATTTAACACATTCATCCCATGACGATGTCCTCCGAATTTATGCTTTGAACTGTTCATCCTGATTATTTAACCCATTAATCCTTGAGCGTTGTCCTTTGGACTTGTGCTCTTGAACTATTCATCTAGACAAACTAACCCATTCATCCCAGAAAGATGTCATCTGTTCTTTGAAATTATGGTCCATCCTACATTTTTGTTCCAATGAACCTTGAGAATAACTATTCGTACCGGACAAACCATGTTCGTATGGGACGATGATCGGGTATGAAGGCAGTTCATGCCAATGTATATTGAGTTTATATGCAACAGGTTTTATACTATTCATACGTACAAAATTAGATCATACGGGATAATCATAAACGTACAGATTTAAAAAATTATAGTTTCTGGACACTTTGTTATGTCTTTCTTATAAAAGGTCCACTTAAAATTGTTATGAAATCTTTTTTTTTTGTCATTTGCTCTTTATGCATACTGAAGGGAAATTAAAGGAGAGAGTAAGAGAGAGTATTTGAAGGAGAGTTCTTACTACTGGAGTGTGAAGAGTTCACTTGGTTACTCAAAGGTAAGGATATCTATTTGTTATTTATGATTACTTCACTCTTTTCTCTTGTTCTTCTAGATTTCTTGTGAGAAGATCTTTCAAGGAGATACGATTCTCTACTGACACTCGAGGAGTGAGAACAGCCGAAGGTCCTCTACCTACACTTGGAGGGTATAAAAGGATGAAGGGTTCTCTGCCTATACTTGGAGAGTGTGAAAGGATGAAGTTTTTCTGACTACACTTGGAGGGTGTAAAAGGACAAAGGGTTATCTTCCTACACTTGGAGAGTGTGAAAGGATGAAGGTTATCTGCCTACACTTATAGGGTGTAAAAGGACGAAGGGTTCTCTGCCTATACTTGGAGAGTGTGAAAGGAGGAAGGTTCTCTGCCTACACTTGGAGAGTATGAACAGCCGACGGTTCTCTGTCAACACTTTGAGGGTGTACAAGGATGACAGTTCTCTACCATACCAGGTAGTGGTGGATGAGACTTTTTATGAAGACTTCTCCACCATGATGTGGGGGCAAAAGGAGAGGCACTTGTGGTAATAGTGTAATATCTAAAGTGAGAGACTTCAGGGAGTGGTTATAGTTTTTATTTTCTCTCTATTTTTATTTTTATCTGTGGTTAAAAAATTATTTCTAAAAATTCAATAAATTTAAATTTGTTTAAGAGAAAAATTTAAATTACCAATTCACCCCCCATCTTGGTTAGCCGTTGGGACGTAAGTTTAGGCCTAACAACCTAATTCATAATTAACAAGTTTTAATAAGTGTTATCAGAGCTTTATTTCAAAATCATAAGTTTAGAATACTTTTTGATTAACGATCATGGCTACATTTGGAAACTGAAACACACTCAAAGGTTACTCTATAACTAGACCTCCCTTATTTGATAATATTCCTTTTAATTTTTGGTAAACACTCTTGTTAATATTTTTACAGTGACTAGATTACCGTATGTGGATCTTAGTTCAAGAAGGGCATACAAAACTAACTAGACTAGCTAATGGCATTAGAATAGAAACACCCTTTGTGGATTGGATTATGGAAGAACGTGACTTAGCATAATTGAATGCAGAATGTTTAAATAGTTTCTTTTATGCACTTAAGTCAGAAGATTATATGCGGGTTTCCACTTGCAAGAGTAGAAAGGACATATGTGATAGACTTTGTATAACATATGTGGGGACTAATGAAGTTAAATAATCCAGACTTAATATCTTGTTACATGACTATGAACTATTTCGCATAAAACCCAATGAATCCATTTCTGACATGTACACAAAATTCACACAAATAGTGACTTCTTTGCATGCACTAAGTAGAGAATTAACAAAAACTAAAATGGTAAATAAGTTTCTCCGTTATTTGCCTACTGCTTATGATGCAAAAATTACTATTATATCAAAGTCTAAAGATTTAAATATTTATTCTATTGACAATATTCTTGGATCACTAATTTCTTACGAGCAAGGAGTGAGTCATAAAAAGATTGATGCAGGTGAACCACGAAGGGATAAAAATATAGCACTGAAAGTGGAGGAGTTGAAGAGTGATCTATCACAACCTGAGGATGAAGATGACATCGCACTGATGACTAGATAGTTCAGAAGCTTTCTGAAGAGGAAGAAAAAGAGATGCCAATAATGGAATCGAGGTAAGTTTACAGGAATGTTAAGGTTTTAAATGATGTTATTTGCTATGAGTGCTGGAAACCTGGACACATTAAGTCAGAATGTCCAAAACTCAAAGCCACTCCTAGCAAGGAGAAGGTAGAGAAGAAATAAATGGTGAAGAAGGGTAAGAAGAAATTCCAAAGAGCTTTCTGGGCGGACTCAGCTTCAGACTCGTCAGAGACTAAAAAGGAAGAGGAAGTCACCAATCTATGCTTGATAGCCAATAATCTTGATCAGTTAGATCAAGAAGAGGTATGTGACTTGACTTACAATAAACTTTTAGAAGTCTCTGAATGCATATATATTGCATAAAGAAAGTTAAAGAAAATTCATGCTAGTCTGAACTTAGAGTTACAAGAACTACAAAGAGAATAAGAAATCCTTAGGTAAGATCATGCTTTAATTGATAATAACCACATGAAATTACTTGATGAGTTCAATGATTTGAATAAGAACTATGAAAATATAAAATCATCCTATGCAGAATTGTAAAAAGAATTTTAAGATTTTAAGGATGAATCTAAGCGCAAAAATTATCAGATAAATTATACAAATCAAATTTTGGAACATACGAATACCTTTTACAAATTGAAGATAAAAGCTCTCGAGGATAATAGGATACCGCCACCACTTTAAGATTTTATAAATCCTATTTTATATCCAAAATTTTTAAAACTCAACAGGAAATGGAATAATTATAGAAAAATGAGAAATTCATTTCTTAGAGTTAAATATTTTAATTGTGGCATGTTTGGTCACATAGCACACACCTGTACTTTGGAGAAAAACTTACTTGGTGTGGAAGCCTAAGATGAATAAAAATAGATATATCATACATTCATCTATTTATAAGTTGCCAAAAGGTGAACCCAAACTTGTTTGGGTTCCCAGATCTAACGTTTGATAATTTTTTAGGATCGCTCTCACATAAGGCCTCATGAGAGCATATGGTACCTAGACAGTAGTTGCTCAAAGTATATGACTAGAGATACTGCATAATTCATATCGCTGGAAGCCAGGAGTGGAGGCAGGGTTACACTTGGAGATAACACCACAAGAATGGTGGTTGGGTCAGGTATGATTGGAAATCTTAAAAACTTTTGTATTGACAATGTATTACTTTTAGAAGGCTTAAAGAATAATCTGTTAAGTAATGCGCCAACTATGTGATAAAGGATACTATGTTAAATTTTTTTCAACTAGCTGCATATTAAGCCTAAATGGTAATGATATTTTGTATGGTATACGGGTAAACAATGCATATATGCTAGATTTGAATTATATCAAATCTCCAATTGCTTTTTGTTTAAAAACTATGTCTGATGAGTTATGGATTTGACATAGGAAATTGTCACTCTAGCATGAAAAATCTTAGGAGGATTACCCAAAATAAATTAGTGAGAGGTACACCAAAACTAGACTTTACTAAGGATTACCTTTGTGATGCATGTCAATTAGGAAAATATGTGAAGTCTACTTTTCAGTTAAATAAGGATCTTAAAACTAGTAAACCATTGGAGATTTTGCATATGGATCTTCTTGGACCAGTTAGAACTGTAAGTCTAGGAGAGAAGATATACGAATTTATAATTATAGATGATTTCTCTAGATTCATATCAGTTAGATTTCTATATCATAAGAGTGAATCATTTGAGAAATTTATAAATTTTTTGACTTGGATTCAAAGGAAACTAGGATGCGAGATTTTAACAATTCAAAGTGATCATGGAGGAGAATTTAAAAATAAAAAATTTGAAGATTTTTATAAAGAGAAAGGGATTGATCACAATTTTTCTGCACCTAGATCGCCTCAACAGAATGAGGTAGTGGAAAGGAAAAATAGAATATTAATAGAAGCCGCTCGAGCTATATTGGCAGAATATTCACTTCCTAAATATTTTTGGATTGAGGTGTTTAGCACAGCACGTTATGTTCTGAATAGGGTGATGTTAGATCAAACTTGAATTAAACACCCTATGAGTTACTAAAGGGGAGAACACCTAATTTGTCACATTTGTATATTTTCGGATGTAAAGTGTTCATATATAATAATGGAAAATCTGTCATAGGAAAATTTGATCTAAAATCAGATAAAGGAATTTTTATAGGATATTCAGGTGTTAGAAAATCTTATAGAGTATTTATTAAAAGAACTTTGGTAAATAAGGGGATCACACATGTTGTATTTGATGAATCTAGCATTTTGGAAGAGCTAATTATTGAAGAGGATGAGATAGAGATTAACTCCCAAAAGATTGAGAAAATAAAGTTGGATGAAAATTTGGAGATTGGAAATTCGATGCCTAGATATTTGAGATTTTCTAAAAACCACCCAAAAGAATTGTTTATAGGTGAACCTAGTGAGGGTGTTAGGACCAAACGTGGACTGAACAAAAAAGTCAATCATTCAGCCTTTATTTTAATGATAGAACCCATAAATATTGATCAAACACTTTTGGATGAATTTTGGATATTGGCTATGTAAGAATAATTAAATCAATTTGTATGAAATGAAATTTGGGAATTAATTGCAAGGCTAAAGGATTAAAGCATAGTTGGAACTAAGTGGGTATTCAAGAACAAAATGAATGACTCAGGAGTAGTCATTAGAAATAAGACTAAATTGGTGGCTAAGATGTATAATCAGATTGAAGGGATTGATTTTGAGGAGAGTTTTTCCTCTATAGCTAGACTTAAAGAAATTAGGGTTTTGTTAGCCTTTGCCTATTTTAGAGGATTTAAATTATATCAAATGGATGTTAAAAATGCTTTTTTAAATGGGATGATTAAAGAGGATGTTTATGTGGAACAACCTCTTGGCTTAGAAAATTCTAAATATCCAAATCATGTTTTCAAATTAAAAAAGGCATTATATGGATTAAAATAGTCAACTAGGGCTTGGTATGAGAGGTTGAGCACTTTCTTACTTGAGAGATCTTTTAAAAAAGGAAGTGTGGACACAACTTTCTTTTTGAAGAAATTGGGAGAAGATATACTCATTGTACAAATTTATGTAGATGATATCATCTTCGGATCTACAAATAAAAATCTTTGTGAAGATTTTTTAAAAATAATGAGTAGTGAATTTGAGATGAGTCTAATCGGAGATTTAAGTTACTTTTAGGCTTTAGCATTAAGCAAATTGAGGAGGGTACATTTCTTAGTCAGTCAAAATATGTTAAGGACATCATTAAAAAGTATGAAATGGACAATGCTAAACCTGTTAGTACACCTATGAGTTCCTCAGTTTAGTTGGATAAGGACTCTAAGGGAAAATCTGTTGATCAAAAGAAATTTAGAGGAATAATTAGATCTTTACTTTACTTGATAGCAAGCCGACTCGATGTCATGTTTAGTGTTTATTTATGTGCTAGATTTCAATTAGGTTTTAAAGAATCACATTTAATAGTAGTGAAAAGGATTTTAAGATATCTCTTGAGAACTCAGAACTTATGAATTTGGTATCCTAAGTTTAGCTCTTTATTTAAAATAATTGAATACTCAGATTCAGACTTTACAGGTTATAGGATTGATAGAAAGAGCACTTCTAAAACATGTCAATTTATTGGAAATTTTTTAGTATCTTGGTCCACTAAAAAATAGAATTCCATAGCCCTATCTACTGCTGAAACTGAATATATAGCCTTAGGAAGTTGTGTGGCATTATTACTTTGGTTAAAATAACAGTTGATTGATTTAGGATTAACAATAGGCAATATTCCCATTTATTATGATAACACTAGTGCCATTTGTATTTCAAAAAATCTTATTCAATATTCAAGAAAAAAACATATAGACATCAGACATCATTTTATAAGGGATCATGTATCCAAAGGTGAAATTGAACTCAATCATGTTTCAACTGAAAATCAACTTGCAGACATTTTTACAAAACCATTAGCCTTTGATACTTTCAGTATGTTGCGGATCAATGGTTTATGATTTTGATGATAGCAAACATTTTTATTTCTCTACGACTGCCTTATGTACTGACATTTCAGGTTCACACGATTGGACTACAATTTGGAACTAGCTCAAGATTGGGTAGACTAGGTCTGAGTAAGTTTGTACACTTTTTCCTTTCTTGAGTCTATTGTATTTGTTGTGGCTCCTGATGCTTTGTAACGTATAAGAGTTTCTGACTGTTCCCTAGAGCTTACTATTTTTGGTAACATCGTCCTGGATGATATTTATATCGGTCAGGACGATCTGTTCAAAAGCTGAAACCCTAATTAGGGCATCCTCATTAAAGCAGCCGTCATTATTCAAAACACACGTCCTGGATGATTTTGTATAGGCCAGGATGATAGGCTCAATTCAGAAAGAATCTGCCACCAGATCTACTTAAGAAATACTTATTTTTGGATAATGGCCTGGTGGATCGGCCTGGACTATAAATTATCGGCTAGGATGATCTATGACAATTTTTCCAAAATTTATCTGGCATTTTTGGAAAGCAATTAATGGTGATTTCGTCCGGGCCAATCGCAAGATAGTTCGGGGCGATTAGACATCGGCCAGCTTCATTTCAGGGCGATATTCAGGACGATTTTCCTCATAATTGAACTAATCGGCCAGGACGATATGTCTATCATCCTGGATGATAAAGTCAGCAACTTGCATTAATGAGCTCATTTTTAGCTCTTCTATTTAAGCTATGACAAGGTACTTTGTAAGTGTCTTTGGCAGCCATTGTAGCTTCGTTCTTATGGGGGAAACTTGAAGAGAAAGCTTGAAAGGGAGTGAGGAACTGGTGAAGTCTGAGAGAGGGAGAAGATCCTGTGAGGTGGGACTCAAGGGAGTGTGGAGGGGGATTCCACACGGTTGCTCCGGCAGGCTTGCATCTTAATATCGTCGGATTCAAGGCTTGTCTTGAGGGAAGTTCACCAAAGAAGAAGTTCACTTTGGTGTCAAAGGACCCAGCAACTCCGCTGCACCGGGGAAGGTGGAAGTGATTTTGTAAGGGCTTCTCCACCTAGCTGTGGGGGATAAAGGAGAGACACTTGTTTTAGTGCAATACTTGGAGGGTACCTCCAAGGAGTGGACGTAGGTCATGGTTTGACTGAACCACTATAAATTCAGTGTGTTCTTTTTTATTACTTGCTTCCACATTTAATTTCCGTATTGGTTTTTATTTGTGGTGATTTTGGTTTGTACTTTGCTTAAAGTTTCTTCTTTACCAATTCACCACTCTCTTTATTTAGCCTTGAGCCAGTTCTATAGGGCTTAAGATCCCTAACGAACTTTCACAGTACATTAAGAATAAGGCTTGGTGTTGAAAGTTCGTTAAGGATGTTAAGCCCTTATAAACTAGTCCCGAGGCTAACCAAAAGGGGGGGGGAATTGATATTTTAAAAAACTTTTCAAACAAATCATGAATCTTAAATCAAAACATAATTCACCATAATAAAACCAAAGTGCATAAATTAAATGCGTAAGTAAAAAATATAGAAAGAACACATCAGATTTATATTGGTTCGGCGAAACCTTGACCTACATCCACTCCTTGGAGGCACCCTCCGAGTATTGCACTAACTTGGGTCTCTCCTTTAGTCCCCATAGCTAGGCGGAGAAGCCCTTACAAAAAAACTCCTTTTCACCAACCCCGTTGCGGCAGAGAATTGACTCCTTTTGCTTCCTCCTGAAGCAGGCAGAGAACCTAAACCAATTACTGAAGTAGACCTCCCTAGAAACCCCTAAGGATAAGGGATGATGATCGGAGAAGATGACTTGGAACCTTGCTTGGAGCAACACTTATGAACCCTCTCACAAACTCCCCCTCACAAGTTCCTCCCTCTCTCTCCCACTCTTCTTAGCTCTCTCAGGTTAAGATAACAGTAATAGATGCTTGGACTTGAGAAAACACGAGTCCTTTAAATAGATTTTCAATTACTAACTTTATAATCTAGGATGATATTCCTATCATCCTGTACGATTAGTACAAATTAAGCTCAATCAGCCCGGACGACTTAGGATGATTGGAAGATTTTTATTCATATCATCCAGGACGATATTATATCATCCTGTATGATTAGTTCAAATCGAGGATTATCATCTAGACCATCGTTCTAAATGGGAGTCTGGACGAAAATAAAATGACTTGATCGTCCAAGCTAATCTATTAATCATCCTGGCCGATTAGTTCAAAATCTGCCCAAATCATCCAAAATATCGCTCTAAATAGACGTTGGTCCTCCAGGAGAAATCAAGGTTTTTTAACTGATCATCCTGGCAAATCCTACGATTGTTCAGGACAATATGATTGTATCAATCAACCTTAATTACTTTCCTTAATCATGAAATCAATTTAGGCATAATTATACTACATCATCCAGGCCGATGTCCTGGATGATAATTAAAAAATAAAGCTACCTAAATTGATTAGGTAGGTTATTCTTTTTTATTTGAGCCTATCATCCAGGACGATACAAAAATCATCTAGGACGATATGCTTAATGACGGCTGCCTTAACCAGGATGCTCTAATTAGGGTTTTTATTTTTGACTGATCGTCCAGGATAATTTTGGGATCATCCCAGACGATGTTAGCAAAATAAAAAAAAAAACTCTAAATCAGATAAAAAATTGACCCAAGTGTGTGTGTAGGGTTACTTAGCATCAGGCACCATTAAGATTATAAATAGACTCAAGAAAGAAAACGGTTTACAAACTGACTCAGACTTAGTCTACCCAATCTTGTGTTGGTTCAAATTGCAGTCTTGATCCTGTGGACCTAAAATGTTAGTTGGCAAGCCAGTTGTAATAAAACAGAAGTGTTTGCAATAATCAAAATTCTATTTTTAAAAATCAGATACGCAACAAGTGTGATTGATTTGAATGCTTAAATAAAGGTTTCTACAATATTTATATGTATTTTGTTAGTGTGTATTTTTGTTTTGTGATTTTTCTATATGTGTTTTTAAGTTTTGGTTCGTGTTTGCTTTTATAATTTTTTGTCTTCATGTTTTATGTATTTTCACATCAAAATTCATGTTTTTGAGCAATGGTATGAAAATTTCTAAGTGTCTGTACAAAAATATCTACATACACGACAAATTTTGTAGAGTATTAATTGTTGAAGTTGAACAATTTGCATGCAATTTTTTCAATTTTTATTACCGTTTGTTTGTACGATCCAAAGATCGTCCGGATGATGTGTATGCATTCGTATGTACACATATAAATAGTTATACGGATAAGATCAGTTTTTATTTCTGATTGTACGTATGAACATTTAGTTCGTATATATGGACACATGGCATTTTGTGTGAGGGATGTTTCAAATCATCATAAAAATGATCTTAAATAACTGATCGTCCAGGATGAACACCTATTCGTCTGTACGATCATTTGATCAAAGTCTGTATGAAAGAATGCCTCATAACCTGCATGTTTACGAAAACTCGTTTCATTTTTGAACACATTCATTTGTACAAACAAAATTTTATTTTGTACGTACAAACCCTATATCGTACAGGACAAAATTATTTTTGTACGTACGAAAGTTCATTTTTCTTTAAATTGAAAGGGTTTATAACTCGAACTTCATTCAATTCAAAAGCCTTTTCAATCTTCTATTCCCTTTGATCTTTTCTATGGTGAGTTCAAGCAAGAGGGTTAGGCATGCTAAAGAACTGTCTAGGGGACCTTCCTTTAGAAATCCAGGAGAAAACTTTCTGTCCAAAGAAAATGAATAGTCTTTACCTAGGTTCGTTTCCTAAAAAATCACCTCCTCTAGAGTCCTTCTCCAAGAACAGCTTACTTTTAAAGTGATGGATCTTTTTGCTTCTACCTAGTTTGCTCTTATTCTGACTCTAATCCACCTCTACAACAAGAAAATATTTCACTACTTCCTTGCAAATGACTAGAGTTTGATTAGATCTTATATTTCTAAGAAGAGGGTTGAAATAACAAAGGAGGATTTGGGGTTATTTTTAAATTTAAGGACTCAAGTGATTAGAACCCATACTTTGACCTCTTCCTCCAACTATGACTGGACTGTGATAAATCAAGTTATTAGAGGGATTAGAGGAGTAGGTCATATGCCTAAGGTGGCCACTCTTAACCAAAATGCCCGAATCATCCAGTATGTTATTCGTACTTCCATTATTCCTAAAGCTGGTGATCAAGTAAATATTACACCCTTCCTTCCATAGTGACATATTTGATTATGACTAGCCAACCAATAGATGAAGGCTAATTGATCATTGACTACATGTATGGACTTTCTAAGATTGGCCATATCTCCTAAAAGAGAAAGAAGAGTATAGTCTTAGGACATCTTCTGACCTATATTTTGGAAAAGAAGTATGAACTAGTTCATCCTATTCAAAATCTAGAGGAGCCTGTCTACTATAATGATGGATCATTCCGAGCAATATTTAATAAAGATTCTCAATTTGAAAGTACTGACTCTAAGGAAGAAAGGAGAAGACATCCACCTACACCTGTTTGTAGTCAAAACTTTTAGGATAAGGTCCAGTGATTTGATCATCTTGACAGCCACTTTGAACAACATTTTGATCAGATTGAAACTCATCTTTAGTAGCAGGACTATTAATATCAGCAGGATATGGGTTGGGTTAAAGGTCAAATTGAATCAGTCAACACGAATATAGTTATGATGAATAGCTATTTTAATATATTCAACCAACCACCTCCTCCATATCAAGGTCCCTCTGAGTGATGACTGTACTTTTTTATGATTCTCTCTACCAGATGTAATGTGATGTGATTGTTAGTTTTTATGTTTTATGTGATGTGATGTGATGTTTGGAGATTTTTAGTTTTTATGTTTTATGTATTATGAATATCTATGTATTGATATCATTCATGCTCAATGAAATATCATTCACTATGATATCAATAAAAATTATTCTGTCTTATTTTTAGTGTTTTTGATCTCTTTCAGAAATGTGTGTTAGCCTACATGATTATCCTTAAAATATTGATCTAATAAGTGCTAAATTTTGAAATGCAATAAAAATTGAATTCATTAGAAATTTAAAATTTTCAAAAAAATTAAGTTGTGTTATAACTCGATCTGGTTAAGGATATTAATCTCATGTCTCTTATTAGACTAACATAATTTTAATATTGTTATTACAATTATGATGTTTTCTTATTTTTATTTCTCTATTCAATATAAATATTATTGTACTTAGAGAAATTTGAGATTTTAGATTATTGATTCTGGAAAGATCAAGTAAACACTTGAAAATATACAAATGTACAAAAATCAAAAGAAAGCGCAATGGTTCGCAAATTGAAAAAGAGGCACAAAATTAGCCCACAAATAAAAAGATGCACAAAGTGTTCCACAAATATTGAAAAAGATGCGTAAAGCGCCACAAATATACATTCTTTCCTCAATCTTTTAATCTTTAAATTCAAATTAATCTTACGTTTAATTTTATTTTGTATTGAAATTTGAAATATACAAATTTTACATTCATCTACTTTGCAATGTTTTGCTTATCTCATTGTCTAAACTGATTCATGATTTTGATATTTCTTTCTCGTCTATGTTATATCTATACTTAAATCATATGAATATTTCTATTTCTCTAATGACATTTATCTTTTTTTTTTATTTCAAATATAACTCAATTTCTTTATGGATTAATTATCAAAGGCTTTTCATATGACTCCTTACATTTCTGTATTTGTTCGTTTCATTTTCTCTTTTTGTTGTTGTCAAAAAGTAAGAGAAATATTATTTGACATTTGTGTATTGTTCATGTTTTTGTGTTTTTTGTGTGTTGTTCATATTTTTATGTTTTTTGTTCATATTTTTTTTTAGTTTCAGTGGTTTAGTGTTAGTATTTTTGTGAGTGAAAAACTTTAAAATTAAAAAATGTGATTAGTTCAATAATAATGCCCCTTATTCTCACATGCTTATTCATTCAAGGGGAGTTTAGGAGAACCTTAAATCTATACAAACAATAATTGTTTTACCATCATAAAAAATGAGGAGTTTGTTGAGAGAGTTGCTACTTAGCTTTGAATGTTTTACATTCTTGTAACTTGTATGTTTTGATGATTCAAAATATTATTGTTTTAATTATTATTTTCTTCTAAAACATTTTAGAAGAGTTATTTTTGCTCTTGTGTGTACTAACATTTCAGGGAAATCACACTCAAAATTATTGAAGACTTCAAATCAAAATTTGCTTAGAATGTTTTGTAACTTGGAGTCTATATTTTTCTTTTATTTGAGTCTGAGAGAGTGTGATTTTAATTGAGTAACTTAGCAGACACACACATCGGGGGTGAGCTTTAAAATTCATAATTTTATAATACTGATAGTATAGTACAAACCAAGTTCGTACGGGATGATCTGGTCAGTTATACTCCCCAAAGAGTAATGGAACGAATAGAGAAGGCAATAATTTTCCCAAGTCCTGATTGTCCAGATGATTCTGACCCATTCATCCCATGATGATGTCCTCTGGACTAGTGCTTTGAACTATTCATCCACACAATTTAACACATTTGTCCTAGGATGATATCCTCTAGATTTGTGCTTTGAACTGTTTGTCCAAATGATTTAACACATTCGTCCCAGGATGATGTCCTATAGATTTGTGCTTTGAACTATTCGTCCAGATGATTTAACCCATTCATCCCAGGATGATGTCCTCTAGACTTGTGCTTTTGAACTATTCATCCAGACAAACTAACCCATTCGTTCCAGGATGATGTCCTCTATTCTTTGAAATTATGGCCCATCCTGTATTTTTGTTCCAACGAACCTTGAGAATAACTGTTCGTATCAGACGAACCATGTTTGTACGGGATGATGATCAGGTACAAAGGTAGTTCGTACCAATGAACATTGAGTTCATACGCAACAGTTTTTACACTGTTTGTTCGTATAAAATTAGATCGTACGGGACGATCATAAACATACAGATTTGAAAAATTACAATTTTTGGATGATTTTTCATGTCTTTCTTATAAAAGGTCAACTTAAAATTGTTATGAAATCTTTGTTTTGTCATTTGGTCTTCATGCATACTAAAGGGAAATTGAAGGAGAAAGTGAGAGAGAGTGTTTGAAGGAGAGTTCTTACTACTGGAGCGTGAAGAGTTCACTTGGCTACTCAAAGGTTAGGATCTCTATTTATTATTTATGATTACTTCACTCTTTTCTCTTGTCCTTCTAGATTTCTTATGAGAAGATCTTTCAAGGAGATCTGGTTCTCTACCGACACTCGAGGAGTGTGAATAGCTGAAGATTTTCTGCCTATACTTGGAGGGTATAAAAGGACGAAGGATTCTCTGCCTACACTTGGAGAGTGTGAAAGGATGAAGGTTCTCTACCTATACTTGGAGGGTATAAAAGGACGAAGGGTTCTCTGCCTATACTTGGAGAGTGTGAAAGGACGAAGGTTTTCTGCCTTCACGTGGAGGATGTAGAAGGATGAAGGGTTCTTTGCCTACACGTGGAGAGTGTGAAAGGATGAAGGTTCTCTGCCTACACTTGGAGAGTTTGAACAGCCGACAGTTCTCTGCCGAGACTTGGAGGGTGTAAAAGGATGATGGTTCTCTACCGCACTGGGTAGTGGTGGAAGAGAGTTTTTGTGAAGGCTTCTTCGCCTTGTTGTGGGGGAAAAAGGAGAGACACTTGTGGTAATAGTGCAATACTTGAAGTGAGAGACTTCAGGGAGTGGATGTAGGTCGTGTTTGACCGAACCACTATATATCTTTTATCTTTTATTTTTTCGTTGCTTTTTATTATTTATATTTTTATTCTTATGTGTGGATAAAAAATTATTTCTAAAAATTCAGTAAGTTTAAATCGATTTAAGAGAAAATGTTTAAATTACCAATTCACCCCTTGTCTTAGTTAGCCATTGGGACATAAGCTTAGGTCTAACAACCTAATTCATAATTAATAAGTTTCAACACATATCAGGCATGTTATTTAGGACTGTTATATATTTAAGGACAAAGTTAAGAGGCTCATAGCTAGTGGGAAGATACATCTACAAAAAAGTGATTTGGTGCATCCCTAGGGTAAGACCATGCATTCAAACAGTTTAGGTGATTTCTAGTTCCAGCCACATTGATAGTTAGGACAGTAGTAGCAAATCACCTAGAGGTTTTAAGGAAGAGTGGTAGGTAGTATTATTTTCTGGCTAGGTGCCCCATTGGGTCCTTAGAGTTACGGTCCAATGGAGATCGCTGTGGATATAGATGTTATAAGTACCCCTTATTACTTTTCCACTATTATAGAGGGGTTTGTAGAGTGGGGTGTCATTCCTTCAACTTAGTCTGATGAACATGCTTTACAACTAACCCATGTTTGGCGAACTGATCTCCCTCAGACCTTGGAAGGTATGGGTTATATGGGGCATAGTTAGTCTAATCATGCTAGTATTTATGCAGTTTCTTATTCTTATCGTGGTTATTTCTCTTGTCGATGAAGAAGACCCATTGAGGATAGGGTTTTTTATAATCCTAGAGAGTTCAAAGATGGAACTACTACTGCCGTAGATGAATAACTTAGGCACTGAATCAGATCCTAGGCCTATTTTTTATAGTACTCTATTTTCTGATTCAAAGGCTTAAGATGATATCAATCAACTCTTCATGTTTAAGGATTAATTTGACTGGAATTAAGCTGAAATGCTTAGTCTAAATCTAGAAGTAGCAGTCCATAAGTTGGCCATTAAGCCTGATGCAGTCCCTGTTAAATAATCCCCTCTTCTGATGAAGTTTATAGAAGCTGAAGAAGACCCATTGAGGAAGTTCATTCAGGAAGAGAGGTACCCTACTTGACTTGCCAACATTATTCCAATATGGAAGAAAAGCAGGCATATTTGTGTCTATTTTGACTTTTGATATTTGAACAAGGCATGCTTTAAGAATGATTTTCCTCTTCCTATTAAAATGTGCATTTAGAGTTAATACAGGAAAGTTCTTGGGGTTTATAGTCCACTAACGTAGTGGATTTGAAACCCCCAAAAAGACTTACCTAGTTGAGGTCTTTTTAGGGTATTCTCACTTTTTTATGAAGATTTATCTCCAACCTTTCTGGTAGATGCCATTTTCTTCATTAATCTTGTGAAGAAGGATGCCTATTTTTGTTGGGATGAGCATTTTTAGGAGGCCTTTGAAAGAATAAAGTGCTACCTGATGAACCCCCCTATCTTGGCTGCACCCATCCCAAGTAGGCCATTGATTTTTTACACTACATTTTTAGATGAATCCCTTGGTGCATTATTAGCTCAAGAGAATGAGTAAGACAAAGAAAATGCATTGTACTACCTCAATAGATTTTTAATACCTGTACAGCTTAAGTTCCTAGTGATAGAAAAGCAATGTTTTGCCTTGATCTTCATATTACTAAAGCTTAGACATTATATGCTTTCATATAAGGTGAACCTAAACTCTTGAGCCAACCCTTTACAGTATTTGATGACCCATCTGACCCTTTCAGGTTGTCTAGCAAGCTGGTCTCTGATCCTACTATAGTTTGACATTACTTTTATACCTAAGTGGGTCATCAAAGGATAGGCTCTAGCTGACTTTCTTGTTGCCCATTCGATCCCTGTGGATTCCCAACTTAATGATGACCTACTTGATGAACTAATTATGAGTGTGGATGAATAGGAATCCCCTACTTAGGATATCTACTTTGATGGTGCATCATCCATTAAAGCCTTATATCTAAAAAAAACTCCTATAATTAAGGTAGGTTTGGGCCTTATTTTTGTATCCCTTAAAGGTCACACTCTTTTTTACTCCTACAGTCTTTCAAAACCTCATACTGATAATAAAGCTAAGTATGAAGCTCTAATTTTGGGACTAGAGTTAGCCAATCAGATAAATATCATGCAGGTGAAGATCTTTGGAGACTCCCAACTAATTATAAACCAGGTAGCATGAGTCTACAAAGTACTTAAACCTGAGCTCTTGCCCTAACATAATAAAGTAATGGAGCTTCTTTGCTTAATCCTTGAAGTAACTTAGGCCAAAATACCTAGATCTATAGATGGTAAAGCAGATGCATTGGCCAAGTTAGCAAAGGAATTGGCTGACCCATCTGACAACCCGTTGTCTATCATTATCTAGTATCATCAGACCCTGTACCCTGTAGACTTATCTTCTCTTGATCAAACCCTCATAGTGCTTTTTATTGAGGAAGAGTCATATTGGAGAGATCCCACTATTGAGTATTTGAAGCATGGTAGGCTTCTGGATGATTGCTCTCTCGCTGCTCAGATTATATAGAGATCTTTATTTTCTCACTTATATAAAAAATACCCTATATCAATGCTCTTTCGACCAAATATGGTTGTGTTATCTCAACAACGAAGAGACTCGTAAGCTCATGGGCAAGATACATGAAGGGCTTTGTGGTGCTCATCAGTTAGGACCAAAAATGAAGGTCAGAATTAAATGCCTTAGTTATTATTTATAGACTATGATTCGTGAACCAGTGTAAAATTGATAGCCCAGTGATCCACCAACCCCCTAATCTGATGCACCCTACTGTACTATATTAGCCTTTTGAAGGTTAGGGAACAGATGTAGTGGGTTCTATTGACCCTCCTTCCTCTAAGGGTCATAGGTTTATTTTAGCTGCTACTGATTACTTCTCTAAGTAGGCAGAAGATATCCCACTTATGGAAGTAAAATCAGAAGATGTGATGCATTTCTTCCATGATCACATTGTTTATTGCTTTAATATTTCATGACGTATAATTTTATATAACAGCTCGTCATTTAGAAGCACCAAGATTGATAGATTTACATACTGCCATAACATTAATTGAAGATACTCCTTAATTTACTACACCAAAGCCAATGGATTGATGGAGGCATTTAATAAGACTCTCGTGCAACTAATAAGGAAAATTCTTATTGCAAATAAATGAGAATATTAGAATAAGTTACCTGAGGCATTATGAGCCTATAGGACTACATACCGTACTCCTACTCAGTCTACTCTATATACTTTAGCTTTTGGGACGAAGCAGTCATTCCACTTGAGGTCGAGCTCCCCTCATTTTGTGTGGCACTAAGTCATAATCTTTCTCATAAAGATAATGCCTGACTATGATTGGAAGAGCTTAATGGGTTAGAAGATATTTATTATAAGCTTATTAGAACCTCAAGCTATACCAGGCCAGTATGGCCTGATCACATGATCTCCTTGTTCAACCCCATACTTTTTGGGTTGATAACTTGGTTCTTATTTTGTGCAATCATATCATTTTACATCGTCGTTGAAGTGGTAAGTTTGAGCCTATTTGGGAAGACCCCTTCATTGTAGAGAAAGTCTACAAAGCTGTTTCTAACCTACTCATTAATGCAAATGGTGTTCAGTCTATGCCTATCATCAACAGGCAGTACTTGAAAAGTACTATGCTTGAGTTTGGCACTTTGTAGGAGGATCCTCTCTACCTTCTATAAATATCCCTTTATATTTGTATCCCTTTAAAGGACTTTTCTTACTTTTCAGCAGTCTATGTGGCCATGACAATTTATCCTTTACCACAAAATGTTTGCTACGAAAGGTATAAGGCTATCCTTAAAGGTAATACGCTGATACATCGTAGAGATGTTGGTGCTTATGTCTGTGCACACCAATCACATTGGTGCTAGAACATAAAACCTTTAATTTGTCCTCCCTTTGCGAGGATTTGTTCTCACCCAGTTTTGCTTGTCACCCCCAAGTGTGCTCTAGGATATCAAAACCAATAATTCAAATCTCTTTTTGAGATGGGATACTGATCTATGCCTACCAATATTAGTCAGGTGTGGCGATGTTGAATCACTATCCTTATGTTAATTTCTTCCTCCTATCAATTTTGTTATAACTTTACTCCCCAGTTCATTCACACAAGTTGAATGGGGTATGTGATATTAAAACCATGGACTTAAACTCTCTTAAAAGGTGTGATATTGAGTCCATACCAACCCACGTTAGTTGGGGAGTAGTAATGTTGATCCACTGTCCATATATAAATTCCATTCATTTATCAAATTTTTTATGATTATATTTCCCAATTTTATTTGTGTGGCAAATATGGCACGATTTATTAAAGCTAATATTTTAATTCTTTACTAGATCCTGCATAGTTTTTTTCTCTCCAATTTTATTCATATGGCGAACATGGTTTGGGTTATTAAAGCCAACTTTATCTCCCTCTTTTTATGTTCCAATTATTAGAGGAAATATTCATACTTAAACATCACACCTATCTTGTTTTATCTTTTTATAATATGGGGAACGCTCAATCTATGATTATGAGCAAAAAAAAAAAAAAAAAGATATATGATAGGTTGGTGTCAAGGTGATAAAATTGCCCTTTTTTATTATTTTGATGATAAAATTGGCTAAGGAATTCCCCTGGTATTTGGTTATAATGGCCACGATGATTTGTTCAATACCATGTATAAACTGAAAGTTTTCTTGGGAAGTCTAAGATAACATTTTTCTTGGAATTCTTCCTCTTACCATTACTTTCTCCCTCACATCCCTACACAGATCTATGTCAGGTTGGTGTTAAGGTGACTTTCACCTTCTATTTTACTATTTTGATACGGTCAAGTTGGTAGTTGATAACTTACTTACTTGGTGGGGCACCTAACAGATTCCCTAGGAGGCATACCCCACCACATTGACTCTTTATTCATTAGTTAGAAAGGACCAAGTGAGTATTTAGCCCTTCTTCATTTGCCAGATCGATCTGATTAGGTAAGTGTTGAATCTTACCTGGTTTAGAGAGCCTGATAGAGTTTTGGGAGGCATTCCTCACATCATTTTTCTTTTTTGATGTCCTATTATAATCAGGCGGGCATCAGACCCTGACTCTTTATCCACTGATTTGAAAGGATCAAGTGAGTATTGAGCCCTTTTTTATCTATTGCACCGATCTGGTTAGGAAAATTTTGAAGCTTTCCTGGTTGAGAGAGGCTGATAAAGTCCTTGGGAAGCATTTCTCACCATCCTTTTTACATTAATATTCTGTTGTGATCGGGCAGGCATTAGACCCTGACTCTTTACACACTATTCCAAAAGGATCAAGTGAGTATTGAGCCATTCTTCATCTGTTGCATTAATCTGATTAGGTAAGTGTTGAAGCTTACCAGGTTGAGAGAGCTCGATAAAGTCTTTTGGAGGCATTCCTCACCACCCTTTTACCCTAATGTTCTATTGTGATAAAAAAGGCATCAGACCCTGACTCCTTACTCACTATCTTGAAAGGATGAAGTGAGTATTGAGTAGTTCTTGATCAACTACACTAATCGGATTAGGTAGGTGTTGAATCTTATCTAGTTAAGAGAGTCCTACAAAGTCCCTGGGAGACATTCCTCACCACCCTTTTCACTCTCATATCTTATTATGATCAGGTAGACATCAGACCTTGACTCTTTACTCACTATTCTGAAATGGTAAAATGAGTATTGAGCCCTTCTTCATCTACTATAGAGGTGTCAATTTTTGACCTGACCTGAAACCTGACTCGAACCCGACCCAAAAAAAATCTAGGTTCTGGTTGACCCAGTTAGTAAACGAGTCGGGTTTGGGTTTGGATTTTTGACCAGTTTTAAAAAATGGGTAGGGTTTGGGTTGACCCGGCAATCAAAAATCAACCTGGTAACCTGACATTTAACCTGAAATAAGCTCGTTGTCGTGCGCTCAATGACCCGCGGTCCACGGATGACTCTACCAGTCCGCTTGGACACGCGCGGTCTGGCCCTCTACCTACAGCCCTGCAATCGCAGTCTCGACCTCAGTCGCTTTGGCACCCTCGTGACTCACGGACCCATGGAAGACTCCTCCTACACCAAGCATTGGCCTTCCCGCAAATAACTCTGTCGACCCCACTGACTCCGCCCGTAGCACAGCACTCATGGACTCAACATATGACTCTGACTATTGCCACGTGCAGCGCGCTCGCGACTTGATTTGATTCTTGATCCAGGTTGGGTCGGGTCAACCCAGCAACCCACGTAGGTCAAGTCCGGGTTGAAATATCTGACCCGTTTACAAAAATAGGTCGGGTTCAGGTTGACCCATTTAGATCCGGGTCAACTCGGGTTCGACCCATACCCGACCCGTTGACTCGAATTAATACCCCTAATCTTCTACACTAATGTGGTTAGGCAGGTTTTGAAGCTTAACTAGTTGAGAGAGCTCGATAGAGTTCTTGGGAGGCATCCCTCACCACCCTTTTTACCATAATATCTTTTTATGATCAGGCAGACATCAGACCCTATCTCTTTACACACTATTTTGAAGAATCAAGTGAGTATTTAGCCCTTCTTCATATACTGCATTGATCTGGTCTGGTAGATGTTAAAGATTACTCGATTGAGAGAGCTCGACAAAGTCCCTAAGAGGCATTCCTCACCACCATTTTACCTTGATGTCCATTTATGATCAGGCAGGCATCAGACCCTGACTATTTACTCATTATTTCAAAAGGATCTATTTCAGTCCATGACCCCTAGCTTGAGATTTTGATGATGAAAAATAATGTCAATTGAATTATTTTATTATTCATTAAATATTTGAATGTTGATCTTATCTGTGAGTACTAACATTTCAGGGAGATCACATATTGCTCAAGATAATAAGAATACTCAAGGATGGGTAGAATAGGATATGAAGTTTGTGACTATATATTTTTCTTTTTATTTTTTATTTTTTCTTTTCTTGAGTTTGGCCACAAAGTGTATGCAAATTGAGTAACCATGCACACAGATAAGAAGAGAGTTTTAATTCTCTATAGATCATACTGTATGATTTTAAATCATATTGTATGTACTAATATGGATTAATGACAATCTATGAACTAATTGTATTGTACAATCATTATCATACTATACAATGTGTTTTTAATTTTAAACATTAGCTACCAGATTAATTTAAGTATGTTTTTAAATCTTAAATTTTGAACTGATCATACTATACGATCAAATCGTATAGTATGAATATTTAAATACTTACTTAAATTAAATCCCATGATTAGTCAATTAAATCAAGGATTAATTACTGATTGGTGATCATACTATACAACATGGTTCATACCGTATGATGAATCGAGACTGCTTTTAATCATCCCAAACATCAAACCGGATGATCCCTTGATTTTTGAACTAATCATATTGGACGATATAAATATAGCACTAGATGACTTGAAGCTTTTATAAGAATATGCTATACAAATTAAATCATTCTAGATAATGAACAAAGATGAGTTTTAGTCGTCCCAGCATTCATCCTGTATAAATAGAAGAAATTTAACATATCGTACAGGATGATATTTGTACCGTACAATATGATAGTATTTAGAAAAATTTCTTGTTTATACTCCATCATACAAGAACGAAGGCTTTTTTGAACTGATTGTACTGTACGATCTTGGATTGTACTATACGAACAAAAATAACTAAATTGAAAATTTAGAGTTCTTGGATCCTGATTTATATATGTGGTACTTTTATCTTTTATAAGAGATGAAAGAGGAATGTGACAAGAAGGGGAACTCTTGAGAGGGAGCTACTTGATGAGATTTTGGGTTTATGAGAGGAAGGAGAAGGTGATTTTGTGAGGGGATCATATTGTTGCTCGTAGCTTGCTGCACGCTTGCTCCTCCTATGACCCGAGAAAACCTTGTGGGAAGCTTTCTAAGGGGGAGAACCTTGAAGGTCCGTGTCCTTAAAGGTACTCTGCCTTCTTCAGGAGGGAGGAAAATGAGAAGGTTAGCTGCCTTTACTGGGAGGGTGATATAGCATTTGGTAATCTGCCGCACCGGGGAAGGTGAAAGTGAGGTTTTGTAAAGGCTTCTCCACCTTACTATGGGGGCAAAAAATAGAATTACTTTTGAGTAGTGAAATTCCCAGGGTGGAGGACTCCGGGGAGTGGATGTAGGTAAAATGAAAAAACCACTATAAATCTTCTGGTGTGCTTTTTTTTATTTATTGAACTTTACTTATATTTTGCATCTTACATTTGCTGCAATTGCTTGGTGGAAATTCTACTCTAGATCTTTTGTTATGTGATTTAAAATTTCACCACTTATGTGCAATCATTTTTTAATCATTGCTTTTGCATCAAGTAAAGTTTTATTTAAAAAAAAAAATATTAGCTCGTATTTAGGCTTATTTCTTTATTACAAAAATTTCCAATTCAAGCCCCTTCTTAGCGCATCTCATACTTTTAATTTGTATCAGAGCGGGGTTTCAAAAATAGTGTTTTAAGAAACCTTGAAAAATTGATCATGGCTTATCTTGGTAACCGTAATACTGCTGAGGGTTATTCTATAACTCATCCACTCATGTTTTACAACATACCATTTAATTTCTGGAAAATTAGAATATCTACATTTTTACAGTCTATTGACTATTGTATGTGGATGTTAGTTCAAGAAGGTTAAATCGCATATTTTAAACTTGTGAATGACATGAAAACTCAAATACCTTTTAGTGAATGGCTAATGATAATCTTGATCAATCAGATCAAGACACGGTATGTCAACTTTCATATAAAGATTTGTTGATCATTTCTAAGAAAATGCATGATTTGTATAGAAAGTTAAAGAAAATGCATGTTAATATTAATGTTGAATTTAGTACTTTACAAACTGAGCATGCTAACTTAGTTAAAGAACATTTTGATTTAGATAGAGATCACATGTTACTACTTGATGAGTTTGATGTATTAAATAAGAAACATATTTAATTATCTGATGCACATGAATCCTTGAATACATCACATATTGAATTCAAAAAAGGCTTTAAAAAATTAGAGGAACTTGCATGGGAAATAGATAACAATGAATACCGGCTAAAGGTAAAAGTGGCAGCATATGATTGTAAAAATAATGCATTGAAAGAAAAAATCATAGCATTTGAAAAAGATAAAACATCATCCATACTAGCATAAACAAGCAAATCACTAGTATTTCATGCATCACACAACTTTAAGAAGAGGCATCACCACCCACATAGGTTAGTGAACCTATTTCCCAGTGTTAGGTGCTTAACTTATGGCATGTTAGGTCATATAGCCCGCACTTGCATGATTCACCATAGAACACACCTAGTGTGGAGACCTAAATTGTATTGATCACATCATAGCTTGCATACTTCTCATTCATACAAGCATAAGCAGGACCCCAAATTCACTTGGGTTCCCAAATCTAACCCTTGAATGAATTTGTAGGGGTGCTCTCATGAAAGACTTAGTGAGAGCATGTGATACCTAGACACTGGCTGTTTGAGACATATGACTGGAGATATGAAGAAGTTCATTACACTAGAGACTAGGACTGGAGGCAAATTGATGTTAGGAGACAACAGCACCAAAAAAGTGATGGGCTTAGGTATTGCTGGAAATGCTAAAATTTTTTTAATTGAAAATGTTTTATTAGTTGATGGTTTAATACATAATTTGTTAAGTATTAGTGAATTGTGTGATAAAGGTTTTGATGTAAAATTTCTTTTTGATAAATGCTTGATTATCTTAAATGATAAACTTGTATTAGAAGGAAAACAAATAAAAAATATTTACATGTTAGATCTTAATTGTATTAAAAATTCATATTCAATGTATTTAAAAATAATAATAGATGACTCTTGGCTATGGCATAGGACACTATGCCATGCTAGCATGAAAAAGCTTAGGAATATCACTCAGAAAAACCTAATTAGAGGCATACCTAGACTTCACTAAGGACCATCTATGCGATGCTTGCGAATAAGGAAAATAAGTAAAATCATCATTTTATTCAATCATGGATGTGAATACATCTAGGCCACTAGAAATCCTTCACATCGATCTATTAGACCCATTAGTATAGCTAGCCTAGGTGGGAAGAATTATGGATTTAGGATTATGGATAACTTTACTAGATTCATTTGGATAAGATTTCTAGCACATAAGAATGAGTCACTCGAGGAATTTTTAGAACTTTCTCCACTTAGATTCAATAAAAATTAGGATAAGAAATCTCGATAATCCATAGTGATCATTATACAGAGTTTCAAAATGAAAGATTTGAATCCTTCTATCAAGAGTTAGGAATAGAGCATAACTTCTCTGCCCCTAGAATTCTTTAGCAAAATGGAATAGCCGAAAGAAAGAATAAAACCTTAGTAGAAGCTGCTAGAGCAATGTTAGTTAAGTACACTCTTCCAAGATATTTTTGGTCAGAAGCAGTAAATACGGCTTATTATATCTTAAATAGAGTGAAAATTAGGTCAAAGTTGAATAAAATACCCTATAAACTCTTTAAGGGTCGGACACTGAATCTTTCGCACTTGCATGTCTTTGGTTGCAAATGTTTTATCTTAATCAATGAAAAATTTGATCCCAAGGCTGAAGAGGGTGCCTTCTTAGGTTATTCATCTATAGATAAGTCCTATAGAATCTTCAATAAGAGAACCCTAGAAGTAGAAGAGTCCATACATGTACTGTTTGACGAATTCAATAAGTCCTCTGAACCCAAATTTGAAGAAGATGAAGTAGAGGCAATTCAGGGACTAGAAATTATGACCGTAAGAGAAAGGGAAGAACCTCAGGAAGATTTGCCTAGAGAATGGAGATATTCTTTTAATCATCCTAAATAATTAATCTTAGGAGACCCATCGAAAGGTGTGAGAACTAAGCATGAACTTAGGAAGAAGGTTAGTTATTCTATATTCATCTCTAAGATAAAACCTACAAGTATAGATCAAGCTTTAGGAGATGAATTCTGGATCCTAGCAATGCAAGAAGAATTGAACCAATTTACTAGGAATGATATTTGGGAATTAGTTAGAGACCTAAAGAGTAAAGTATAGTTGGAACAAAATGGGTATTTAAAAATAAGGTGAATGACTCAGGAACCATAGTAAGAAATAAGGCCATACTAGTAGCTAAGGGGTATAATCAGATTGGAGTCATAAAAATTGAAGAAACCTTTGCCCTAGTAGCTAGACTATAAGTCATAAGGGTGTTCTTAGCCTTTGTTTGCTTTAAGGGTTTAAAATTATATCAGATGGACATAACGAGTGCTTTTTTAAACGGGGTAATCAAAGAGGATGTTTATGATGAGCAAATCCCCATATTTGAAAGCTCATAATTTTCAAACCATGTATTCAAATTAAAAAAGACACTGTATGGGTTAAAGAAAATACCTTGAACATGGTATGAGAGATTTAGCTCATTCTTACTAGATAGAAGATTTGTTAAGGGTAGTGTTGACACCACTCTCTTCTTAAAAAGGGTAAAAGATGAAATTCTCATTGTTCATATTTATGTAGATGTCATTCTGTTTGGATCTTCATATAAAATTTTATGTGATGAATTCTCAAAAATAATAAGTAATGAGTTTGAAATGAGCATGATAGGAGAGCTAAATTATTTTCTTGGTTTCAGTGTAAAATAAATGGAAAATGGAACATTCCTTAGACAAACTAAATACATTAAGGATATTTTGAAAATATATGAAATGGATAGTGCTAAGCCCATGAACACTCCAATGAGCTCTATAATTCAACTAAACAAAGTCCCTAATGGAAAATCAGTAGATCAGAAAAAATATAGAAGAATAATTGGATCTCTCCTCTATTTATCTACCAGTAGATCGGACATAATGTTTAGTGTGGTCCTTTATGCTTGATTTTAAGCTGATCCTAAAGAGTCTCACTTAACTTCAGTCAAGATAATCCTTAGATATCTACTAGTCACCCTGAACTTAAGGAATTTTATATCCTAGGCACAATTCCTCCTTTGAAATCTTAGGGTACTCATATTCTAATTTTATTAGATGTAGGGTAGATAGGAAAAGAATATCTTGAACCTATTAATTTATAGGACAATCCTTAGTTTCCTGGTTGAATAGGAAGCAAAATTTGGTAGCCCTCTCCACAGTCGAGGAAGAATATATAATAGTAGGAAGTTGTATTGCACAAGAGATATGGTTGAAATAATAACTTCTAAATCTTGGATTACCCATATGAATAATCCCAATTATGTGTGACAACACGAGTTCAATTTGTATATCTAAAAATCCAATTCAACACTCTTGAACGAAACACATAGACATTAGACATCACTTTATAAGAGATCATGTAGCTAAATGATATATAGAATTGCAGCATATAGCTACAGGATATCAATTGGCAGACATATTCACAAAACCACTAGCCTATGACTCCTTTAGCACTTTGAGGACAAAACTTGGTGTCATAGATATTCATGCGTGATAAAAAATAATAATAGATATTCCTGGACTTGTGACATCATGCTTGCAAGCTGAGTCTCCAAGTTTATTATGTGTTCTTCTTCCCTGACCTTGACCGACTCATCTAAATCTAAGTCATTTAGAGGAGAACCCTCCTCTTTACCAGACTGATGCTTACTTGGCTCAGTCTCTTTGTTAGACACTCTGGTCTCAACCATACAAATGTTGCTGGTGAGGTCATCATCTTCCCCAAGGAGGTCATCCAAATCCAGATCAAAGGTTGCCATCCCTTCTTTATCCAACAGAATATTTCTTATTTCCTATACTACCTCCTCGATCAATCTCTCCCCAATAAAATCAGGATCGAGAAGTAAGTACCCCTTGTAGTCAATCATCTCTTAGAGCTTATCTGACTCTAACTTTGAAATAATTACTATGAGTTTTGGATTATCATTTGATAGAGATTCTAAAACTGGCTCATTTATCATCTCTTAATCTAGATCAATTCCCTCCCCTTCGACTATCCTGGAACTGGTAGTCAGAAGGTGGCATCCTCAACTAGGTGAGGGACACATACCTCAGGAGGCTAGGTAGGAGCTTGGAGGGTAATAACTCCTACATCAGGTAAGGTAAGGTCCTCGGACCCCTAAGTAGGGAGCCTAGGAATGATACATAGAGTTTGGGGAATATAGGCTAAAACAAAAGTGGGGCTAGTGATTGGAACATCAACTGAACTAGTAGCAGGGGTAGTATCCACTACGATGTATGGGGTATCAGTACAAACTTCTATCAGATCAACTGGAACTGAAGGAGGACTAAGTGGGATTCATTTCAACTGGAGGATGAACTTAGATGTTCTAGTTGGTGGTGATAGAATCTCCAACTTAGTCCTATTAGGTACAAACTTCTTCTCAGGAGATTTGGGCCTCTTGCCCTTAATATCAAGCAGTCTCTGAGTATCAACTTCCTTAGGTTTGACGACCACTGAGGCTAACTTTTAAGATTTTGGAGGGGGTACTGGGGCCTATCGTTAGGACGGTGGCCTCTCTCAAACCCAGTGAGCACAATACCCTCCATCTTGGAACATGGGAGGCGTGGCACCCAGTGGTACCCATCAACTAATACAGAGGTAACAGGTTGCCAAATAAATTTCTTATTTTTTCTAACAGACTAAAGAGTCAAGTTCTTGGATTTAGATGCTTCCTCTTTTAAAACCTCCTTCTGAAAGTGGTGGGAGATAACTCCCTTCAATTAATTCATGTATTCTTCTTTAGTCTGTCCAGATTGTGTAGCACATGTGTGGATTATATTTCTCAAAGTCCTCATTCTTTGAAGATGCTTCTCCTTAGGGGTTCTCTTGTTTGAGTAGTCCACCAGGCATGGTGGGGAATAGGATATCCTAGATTCCCTATCCTCCCCCTAATCAGTAGCAAGGGGTAGAAATAACTCCCCTTAAGGAGGGGAGAAGATGCAGGAATAGGCAGCTCCTCGACAGCCTCAAGCTCTACCTGGGCCAAGGTCTTAAAGGGGACAACATTTCTTGCTTTTTAAATTTTCTTTCTAAGTTTCTTTAAGTAGTTCTTCCTTTTGTTCTTACTTGTAAAGGTGAACCTAGAACTAGACCCCTCCTCAAAAATAGACTTGACCTCAGCAAGGTCATTAATAATCAGCTCAGGCTATTTCTCTTCATCATTAGTCACCAGTAAAGTGGGTGCTGAACCCACAATCAGCTCCACTACTTGGGGAACCTCTTTGCTGGCATCTAGATCAATGCTTTTATGTCTATCCATGGAAAACTCTAGGGTTCTAAATCCCATTCCAAAAATCACAGTACTCCCTAAATCAGTTACTTGAGATGATAGCTCTCGGTCAAGAGAAAAGATCAGTTGCCAGCCAATGTTGCAATTTTCTAAAATTTAAAGAAAATGATTGGAATTAGATATTTTTAAAGAGATTTCATCTTTTAGGAACTTGAAACTCATAAGAAAATCTCAATCCTACAATATACGACAGGTTGTAGGAATTGCCACCTGACACATATCGATAGGATAAAGAGACTTATGAACTCAAGGAGAATTAAACTTTTGACAACAAGTGCTAACCCATAAGGGGATATTGTGGGGTAACATATGATGATTTGGAATTTATAGAGACTTTGAAAGGATTTTAATTTTATGAATTTTAAAGTGAGCATCTCGCAAATCCCAAAGCACAACAGATAGAGTTTCTCTTGCCTGAAGGCTTATGGAATTATGAGAAAATGCAAGTAAATTTAGTTGCCTAACTCTCTCCACTTCTAAAAGTCAAAGGGGAAATGAGAGGTTAAGGCTAAAGTGTTTGGATCCTGAAAACAAGATTTTTAGGACACCCTAAAATTTTAAGGCTTTATATACTGAATCAAAGTCAATATCATAAATTCATAAAACTAAAAAAGAGATCTTGAGAATTTTATTTGACACTATCACCCTACCGATTGACCCGGGGGTAAAAGGTCAAAATCAAAATAATTATATTATTATTTTTGCAGGTCTCATCTCTCTTTTTTAACATGTTTTTATTTTAGATGTTGGCCACACTCACCCAAGAGAGAAATGGGTAGAGGGACCAATGGAATAAAGGTAGTTAAAACTATCGATGACACAAAATTTTTTCAATTATAAAGATGGAGAGAGAGATTTAGTCCCACCGGGTGTGCCATTTTTTGTTGGTGAAATTTTGAAAACAGGTTTTGAAAAATATTAGTTTTCTTTGGAAATTTTTAAAATTGACTTTAAATTTGAACCTTGAGACCAAACATCCCATTAGGAGAGTCATACCACTTTGTGTAGTGAAAATAAACCTCCAAATTGAGGTTTAAATCTAAGATTACAAATCTTACCTTGAATATCATGATTAGATTCGAGAGAGAACCATAAATGACCTCGGAAGATCAAAATGGGGTTTAGTCTAATTTCTAACCACGATATTCTAAGTAGGCTATCATTAATCTCATGTCCAAAACCATATGAATAAGTGATGTATCTCTCCTAAGGAAGAAGATAGAACTATTTGACAATTATTTGGGCATGAGGATAATGATAATCGTTGGTTAAATTTTTTCAAAGAATATTAATTTGAGTTTTGAAAATTTCTTTTGAGAAATTAAGTTTCAATTTTAATTCTAAATTCAAATAGACCATTAGAGATGATATACCACCTCGAAAGGTTGGGATAAAATCTCCTAACGGGTCAGATCTAGATTTATATAATTTCTCTTAGCTATCATAATTTGATTTAAAGGAGAACCGCTTATGACCCTGGGAGGGTAAAATTGGGTTTTAATATGAAATCGAAAAATGATAATTAAGAAATATATCATTAATTTCATATTTAAATTGGTGTCAATATATGATAAGTCCTTTTGAAGGGAGGGAATATCATTCATTAGCCATCATATGATTATGACGATAGCAGTCACTATGAAATAGATTTCCCAAAAGAAATATCAAGTGAATTTTAAAAACCAATTTTGAAAATCAATACGGGTTCTAAATCTCTTACGAGTGCAAGCCGTCGTAGTTAATTACATCGTAGGAGGCTGGAGTCTCATATGAATACTCTCAATTAAAATAATGGCTAAATTTTGTTAAAGATTTTTTAGGTGTGATACAAAAGGAGGTGAAATTTTGGAATTTCAAAGGTGAATGGATCAAAATTGAACACTTATTAATGGATTCAAGGGAAGAAGGCTAAGGGACGCTTTGAGATTCTGGAACCATCCGGAAGTGTCCAACCTTAATCTAAATGTTGGGCTTTACATTTTAGATTGAAAGGAGATTTAATTAGAGTTAAGCATTTTATTAGAAATTTGGGATTATATTCCTAGAAGTTGGGGTCTTATAATCAAAGATTTGCCCCAAATCCTAAATATATGTTTGGACACTAGACCACAATTGTTTGAACCTAACTATTACAGTGAAAGATCTGGACTTACCTCATCTTGGATTGGGGAGCCAGCTAACCACCTAATTGATTTAAAATACAAGAATATGATCTTTTTTTATGAAAGAGTGTTAGGGACGTTTTCTTTAAGGTTTTGGAGAGGTGAAGCCGACATCTAGAGATTTTCTTAATTGACCCCTTTGACTTATGTTGGGTGAAAAATGCTAAGGACTAATGTAATTAAAATTTTGACTCTTTTAAATATGTTTCTAATGCAATGCATGCTAGTCGACAACTTCAAATCATGTATGCTTGAAAGTTAAAAAGGTTTAAAATTAGTTTTGTAGAAGACTGGGCTTCCCCAGGTCCGGCACCTCATCCTAATAGATTAGATTATCCAGACTCTACTCGTAGGCGGAAAAGTGTCCAAAGCAAGGAAAGAAGGATTGCAAAAATATGCATGTGACCCTGAGGTATATTCCCAGTTAATTCCCTAGATTTATTATATTTCTATGTAATTTATCTCCTAAAATTTTAAACTTTTAGTTGTGAGTAAAAAACGTTCCACACCCTTACGATTGTCACGAATCCAGGCAAAAGCAAAAGTAGCACACACATGCCAAAAAACTAGGAAAAGTTGGTAATCCTAAAGGCAATCATATCAGCACATCATATATAAACAAATTAATTAATAAATGTTTGTAGGCAAACTACCTTGCTTATTACAAACTAGGGTTTGTAGAAAGTAAAATGGTCAGCCACCATTGACAATAACCCTAAAATGATTCTAATCCTAATAAAGACACAAGTGGTTTTGAGTGAGATATTGCTTGTCTTCAATACTTCAGTCTTTTCCTCCTTCGGGATCCTTGGATCCTTCATGTTAGGATACCTAAATGGAAAAGTGGGCTCTTCCTTTAAGGGGAATGACACTCTTTCCACTTTGGGTGCGAAAAGATAATCAAATTTTGGGTTTCCAGATACAAAAGGGCTATCTCCCTTTAGGATATCCTTTTCTCTTTGGAATCCAACCTTTGGACCTATGTATCCCAACTCAAAACTCCACTTTCATAACACTTAAACTTTTAAACGAATTATATTTAATATAAAATAAAAAAAATTCTAGACTCTACTGCAGGGTTATCCTAAGCATTTAATAAATCAGAATATATCCCAAGTAGTTATATATGTGTAGAAAAATAAATAAACTCACTGGCCATGCTCCTTTTATTATTTGGGGGCTTAGCAGCTGAAGCACCTATAGCAAGCACATTTATTATTAATTTTTTATTTAGTCCCCTTTTTATTGACCTGCATGAACCTGGCCACCTACAAAAAACTCAGTGAACTTCAAGATCATTCCAAGCCTAAGGATAATTTAATCACTAAACACATCAATCATCCATAGAGTGTAATAAAAGTAAACAAACATAGCAGGTGTAATCATCCACAACATGCAGTAAAATTATGAAAAATCCAACACACAACAAAAAAGTAAACATCGATCTAGCCTAGATCTATAGTTGGTTATCCTACCAAACCATCATAAGTGTGTTTAGAAAGTCGTGTAGCTAGGGTAGATCCTAGTTTGGGTAGTTAGTTAGAATTATCCAGTGTTTTAAATTTGTTAAGGCTCAAGGGGAGGTTTAGATTAGAGTTTAAATATTAATGTATTAAGAATTTATTTAAATATATTTTAAAGGTTAAATTATTACTACCTTTATTTCACACTGAGGCCGTGAAGTTTATTTTACCTTCCTTGGGGTTAAGCTAATAACCTTGTAGGCCTGCGTTACCGAATAGTAATTGTGGTTGACTAGGTTAATTTAAATTAGATAAAATTAAAGGTGGATTAATATAAAAGAAGAATTAGTTACTGGTTTTAATATATTGGTTGAGTGTTTTATTAATCAAGTTAGAAAATTATGGAGTTTTAATGAATTATCAAATTTTTGGAATTATCTAAATGCGTTAACTAAGAGGTTAAAAGTTAATTTTTCAAATTAAAATGAATCATGAATGTATCAGATTTTTAATAAATATTAAAACTTATTATGAGTTGTTAGACTATTAGCACGCTTAATTCAGAGTTTTCTATAAAACGTTATAAATTTTAGAAATTTTTACCCAATTTTGACCTAAGTTTGACCAAATTGTTGACTTTTTGAATTTGACTAATTTTATAGGTTTCACATTTTTAGAAAATACTAGATTTTAGTTTGAGTCATAAGCCTTTGAGTTTGACTGATTTGGAATTTTCTATAATTAGTTATGAATATTGGAAATTTGGATATTTATTGAGTTTTTTTGAAGCGTTTTAATTAAAGGCCCTTTTAATGATTTGGACCCAAATAAGTCCCAAACTCCTTGAAATCAACCGCAAAGATAAAAAATGATCTAAGGAGAGATCAATAAGTGTTTAAATTTTTTTTTTTTTTCGAGATTTTTAATAATTTTTAATTAATTAAAATTGATTAAACATTGATTTCCACTAAAAATTAAATTAAGGTTGTATTTGATGTCAAATTAAAGAGGTTTTAATTTTTTTTACTGATTAAGGGTTGAATTTGGGTTAACTAAGGTCCTTATATGAATTTTTTGGATTTAATAAGAATTCCTAGTGGATTAATTAGAGCTCTAGAACAATTCTAAAGAGGAACTTTTTGGGCTCTTAATTGGTGGATCAAATGGGCACCAAATTCAATAAAATTTGGACCATGAGATCACTTGATCTCAGGGCTTAAAAAAACTAAATTTGGACTCAAATGGAATTCTCTAAGTTGGCTAATCAAGCCACCTAAGGTGATCTTTAAGAAGCCTTAAAAAAATCCTAGGGAGACATCCTAGGATTGGATTGGGGCAAAATCACTGGCCCTAAACTCCTTATACTAAACATCATGATCACAATCAAAATCAATTCCTAATTCTCATTTAATTTAAGGGTGACCCTTAAACTAAAATTGGCATGAAAATGCCCTTCAACACTTTAAACAGGGGAGGGGAAATTTGGACATGTTAAGGACATGCCCAAATTCACTCTCCCAAAGTCCCAAGCTCTGGTGACTTCAAATTATTAAGAAAATGCAATTATAGATATAATATTCAAACTAAAATTAAACTCTACACAGATGTAATTCGGGCCTGGGACCATATGGCTTTTGTAGATCTCTCTGAGATATTTCCAATGAGTCTAAGAACACCTAATTTGGTCAAGTGGATTGAGAGATATAAATTTTTGAATTTTCCCCCATTTTTTAGTGAAATTAAATCTCCTGATTACCTAGTCAGTAAGCACTTTACACATGGTGCCTTTCGATTGGCAGGATAATCATTAGCGGTTGAAGGGATAATGGTCGGGTTAACTGTAGCCATCAGATGAGAGATCGGATGGCTCAGATTAAGTGGCCTCCAAAACCACGGGATCTAATCTACATTATTGATCAAAATTGCTGGCTAGGATTATATCTTCAACCTACCATGTGGACCTGAACTCATAGAGCTATTCCAGCATGATCTGAGAGATCCCGCCGGTGAACTCCAATGAAATTTCACAGGGAGGATTTGGAGAATGGAAACCTTCAATCCAATGGTGGAAATCCATTGTGGTGAAGATTTCCTTCACACTTGACCAGACTACCTATCTACGGAGCTCAAGATCAAGATATTATTATAGAGAATGTCGCAACGGATGAGCTTCTCTACCAAAATGATTCAGGGAATGAAGGTAAGCTGATCTCCTCAGACTTTTCTACCAAGAGGTATGACTTTGAGTAGAGTGTATGTTGTTTTCACTGGAGTTCATTTGAGCAGATGGATCAGAGAGGCTTAGAAGCTGGGGAATAAGAGAGGAAACTCGAGAGAGCTCTTGGGAACATTTTTGAATGACTAAGAGTGAATGATAGCCTCTAGAATTAGATGCCCTATTCAGCTCACTCCTGCAAGCTTGGATGACTGGGATTGACTAGGCTGGACCTTAGATGGATGCCAGGTGAGGGGGGACATCCTCCTAGAGGTACCGTGAGCCTGAAGCCAGTGAGCTCATCCTTTGGAAGGCTTTGAGTCATGCTCAAAGTAGGGGGGACCACCAGAGTTCAAACTCTTTTGGTTATGGCCACTGCTGACCAGGGTCTAGGTCAAGTTGACCTATAAAGGATGATGGGGACAAGCTGAGCTTGAGGGTTAGCTCAATTGGGCCTAGGGGAGGTCAATTTGATTGGGTGGCTTGGGTTGATGCAAACCTGCTTGGTTTGGATTGAATTAGGCTCAACCCGGGTCAGGTCAAACTCTGTGTTTGATATGGGATGTAGGTCTGGGTCTGGTGAACCCAATGCAAGTGGCAATTGGGTTTAAATTGTCTTAGGTTTGAAAGTGGCTCGATTCAATATGATTTTGTACAGTTTGAGCTAGCCCAAAAGTTGACCCAAGTCAACCCAAGGCTTGGGCCAACTGGGGTAGATGTGTTGGACCTAGGGCCACCTAATGGAGGTGTTGGCTAGGTTCAATTGAGCTTAAGGTAGGATTTGTCTCAATCCCAAGTAGTTTTGGACACTTTAGTTTAGCCTAACTCTTGACCCAAGTTGATTCAATGGCTGAGCTGTCTAAGAAAGATGTATTGGGTCAAGGGAGACCCAATGGAACCTTGGATTGGATCCAATTTGGCTAGGATTAAAAAATGGCTCACAGGGGGCCTCTCTTTTGGCACTTGGGTCAAGCCAAATGACCAAACCAAGTGAACCCAAGACTTGGGTCTCCAAGAGGGGTCTCTTAGAGGACTAAGGGGGTCACCCCATGGGCTTAGAAGCGATTGAAATGATTTTGATCAAAGGGTTTGGATGAAAGGAGGTGTATGGGTTATTTAGTCAAAGTCAACCAAGTTGACCTACAAACAAGAGTTGGGTTTATTGAATTCAATTTGATCACATAAACCTAGTGGATGGGGTCTCAGAATCTAGAAAGGTTATTTGGATCAAGTAGCCTATTTAGGCTCTTAATGGGTTATTAGGTCAAACTAGGTTGACCTAGTCAAGTAAGTTAACTCAGGCTTTAAGGTTGGGTCTAAAAGGTCCCGTATATTATTTGAAAATGATTGGAGGAAGTTTCAAAGTTGATGGGCTAGGTCAACTAGAACTTAGGTTAAAGGTCCAAAAATCCCCTTAAAGGGCATTTTGGCCATTTTGACCTCAAGTCCATTCTAGGTCAAGGTGGATCCAGAAAGATGTAGATTGATGCTGAGCAAGTCAATATTAAGGACTCAGAAGGGATCAAAAAGTTTAGCGGGAGCTCCAAGGCCAAATTCCACTAGGTGATAGGTCCAATGGTACTGTATAATATTGGATCGTAATGTACGAATAGAAATGGCTAAATTGAAATTTTATGGTTTCTTAAAGCCTGATTTATATATGCATTACTTTTGTCTTTTATAAAAGATGAGAGAGGAACATGGCAAGAAGGGGAACTCTTGAGAGGGAGCTACTTGATGAGATTTTAGGTTTGTGAGAGAAAGGAGAAGGTGAGTTTGTGAGGGAGAAGGAGTGTGAGTGGTGTTGCAAATCCATTTTTCATGGCTTGTGTTTTGATGATTGACAAACACTACTTCTCTTGGACTACTTGTTGCTTCTAATTTTTCAGGAATCGAAGATCGGACGATCAAGAAGAAGCCAGTTCAAGATTGCGTAGGTTTAGGGTTGTGTCAGTATGTACTTTTGATTTTCACCTTTTGAGTCTACTTGTAATGGTCAAAGAGACTGATGCTAAGTAACCCTACACACACACACACACACTTGAGGGACTTAGAATTTCTATTTTTGCCTACATCGGCCCGGCCGATATTTATATCATCCGGGACGATCAGCTTAAAACAGAAAGTCTAAGTAAGGATTCTTAATTAAGGCAGCCGTCATTAACATATCGGCCTAGAAGATACGTGTATCGGCCAGGACGATAAGCTCAAAATAGAAAGAAGTAGCCGCCATAGACAGTTAAGGTATACTGTATTTTTAAATTATCGGCCAGGACGATTCAAGGATCGGCCTGGACGAAATTACCAAATTATGCCTTAATTGATCAGGAAATCAAGGGAGTAATTAAGGATGATTGAAACGATCATATCGTCCAGGATGATCGCAGGATCGGCCAGGACGATCTATTCAAAATCCTTAAGTTACTTCAGGATGATAAATATCGGCCAGCTCAAAAATAGGGCGATGCTCAAGATGATTTGTCTCTGATTTGAACTAATCAGCCAAGACGATCGTGTGATCGGCCGGGCCGATCAAGCCAAATTTCAATCGTCCAGGACTGTTCACAGGGCGATGCTCTGGCCGATCTTCTGAGTTTGTACTGATCGGCCAGGCTGATGTCCATATCGGCCTGGACGATAAAGTCGGCTACTTGCAATTAATGAGCTCCTCTTGAGCTCTTCTATTTAAAGAGCTCTTGTTCAACATTTTTCAAGACCTTTGGCTGCTGCCTTGACCTGAGAAGACCTTGAGGAGAGAAAGAGAGAGAGGGAGAGAGAGAGGATCTTGTGAGGGGATTCACAAGGGTTGCTTCAAGGATCGCTCTGCTTGTCTTTCGTCTGGAATTTCTCATCCGTGGAAGGGTCGGTAGAGGTAAGGAGTTTGCTTTTGGTTGTGATTCTCTGCCAGCTTCAGGAGGAAGCAAAAGGAGGAAAGTTCTCTGCCTTGCCGGGGTGGCAAAAAGGAGGTTCTTGTGAGGGCTTCTTCGCCTAGCTGTGGGGGCTAAAGGAGAGTCACGTTTTGTAGTGCAATACTTGGAGGGTGCCTCCAAGGAGTGGACGTAGGTCGAGTTGACCGAACCACTATAAATTTCTGTGTTCTTTTTCTTGCTTCCGCACTTTTTAATTCCGCATTTATTTCTATGGTGTGATTTGGTTTATACGATTTTTATTCTTTGTGAAAAGAGTTTTTAAAATACCAATTCACCCCCCTCTTGGTTAGCTTGGGACTAAGTTCATTGGGCTTAACATCCCGAACGAACTTTCAAGTGGTATCAGAGCGGTTTTCATAAAATAAGTTTTTAAAAGCTTTTGAATTTGATCCATGGATAACATTGGGAATCGTAACACTACGGAAGGGTATTCTATTACCCGACCTCCTCTGTTCGATAACCTACCTTTTAATTTTTGGAAAACTCGCATGTCAACTTTTTTACAATCTACTGATTATCGCATGTGGATGCTTATTCAAGAAGGTTATTCTCCACCTACTCGTGAAATTAATGGTGTTAAAACTGAAGTTGCTTTTACTGAATGGACTTTCGATGAACGTGATTTGGCTCAGTTAAATGCGAAGTATTTGAACTGTTTTTTCTGTGCTTTGAAATCTGAGGATTACATGCGTGTTTAGCATTGCAAAACTGGTAAAGAGATTTGGGATAAATTATGCATCACCTATGAAGGTACTAATGAAGTTAAGCAATCCCGTTTGAATTTCCTCTTGCATGACTACGAACTTTTTCGTATGAAACCTCATCAATCGATTTCTGACATGTACATTAGGTTTACTCAGATAGTTACTTCATTGCATGCACTAGGAAAGGAACTTTCGAATTATGAAAAAGTTAACAAGATTTTGAGATGCTTGCCTTCGTCTTATGATGCAAAAATGACTGCAATCACTGAATCTAAAGATTTGAACACCTATTCTATTGATAACTTACTTGGCTCACTCATTGCTTAGGAGCGAGGGGTGAATCAAAGAAATCTTGATGTAGGTGAGAAGAAAAAGGAGAAAACAATCGCACTGAAGGCGCACAAATCGGATTCTGAATCTTCCGGGTCTGAAAGCGATGAAAATGCCTTCATCACAAGGCAATTCAAAAGCTTTCTAAGGAAGAAACAAAAGCATCATCAAAGTTGGAGAAAAGGTAAGGATCATAAACATATTAAAGGATCTTCTGATGTTGTTTGTTTTGAATGCAGGAAACCTAGACATATGAGAGCCGATTGTCCTACACTACAAGATCACTCGAGCAAAGATAAGGAAAAAGGTGAGGAGAAAGCTAAGACTAGGAAGGATAAGAAGAAAATCCAAAGAGGTTTCTGGGCAGAATCTGGTACTGATTCCTCTGAGACTGAACCAGAGGAAGAGACAACAAACTTGTGTTTCATGGGAGAAGATTAAAGTGATGAAGAGGTATGTAAACCAAACTATGATGAATTGTTTGAAATTTGTGAAAAAATCCATGCATCATACAAAAAACTCAAGAAAACTCATGCAAATCTAAAATTAGAACTTTTAAATTTACAAAGAGAGCATGAAGTTATCCTCAAAGATCATGCAATGATTGATTCAAATCACATGGCTCTTCTTGATGAATTTGATGACATAAACAAGAAATATTTGGAATTAATTGATGAACATAATGCATTGAAAGATTCACACACATCTCTTAATTCTGATCTTAAAAAATCTAAAGAGATTGAGAAAAATTTGAGGATTGACAATGATGCCTTAAAAGGAACCAACTTGAGGATTCAAAATGATTTGGAAACCTGTAAGAAAGCTAGGATGACACCAACTCCTAATCAAAAGCCAGAACCAAGGAAGAGGCATTTTTACCCAAACCATTTAAGAAAACCTTTTCCTGGAGTTCAATGTTTTTCTTGTGGCATGCTTGGACACATCTCACACACTTGCACAATTTCTCGTAGTACATGATGGGTGTGGAGACCAAAATTAAATAATGCACAGCATGACACACAAGCATCACCTTCTACTTTTCATAAGAGGGGCCCAAACCGGTTTGCGTTCCTAAATCTGACTGTTGTTGAGTTTTACAGGTGTGCTCTCACCAAAGACCTCGTGGGAGCATAGGATAACTGGACATAAGGAGACTCGCAGCTCAAAAATTGCTTAAACTCGCTGCTTTATCACTTGCTTGAAATCTTTTTTTTTGTGTCTTTTATTTTATTTTTGTGCTAGTTTTTGTGCATACTTTGTGTTGTTTTTAGTTTTCTTTATTTATTTTTTTTATGTGTTTTGTTTTTCACATTGTTCTTTAAATTTGGTCTTCCATATGATAAATCTTTTCAAGCTTTTAAATATTAGAGTTTTGGAGATAGGGTTTAGCTTTTCTAAATTGGTTAAAGGGAGTAATACTGTTGATGTTTTCCCTCCTTTTGACTTTTGTTAGTGGTATGATTTTCTTCTCTAAATAAAAGTCTAAACTCAGTTTAACCAATGGCTTTTTATTTAAGATCTTTTTCTTATCTTGCTACATTAATTTATCTTATGTATAATAGCCAAAGTTTTTAGATATCATTCAAGCTTTTGAAATCTTGCCATTGCATTTATCACATAATTTTGATTTTGTGTTGTGGATTGTTCTTCCCTATGTTAGAGAGAGAGCTCCTATTCTCTAATATTTGGAGGATATACTCACAACTAAGTTTTTTTTTAAGGGTATAATAAAGAGTTTTTAGCTTGCAAAAGTTAAAAAGAAAAGAGGCCAATGAAGCCTAATTGAAAAGAAAGCCATATACACAAAAGTGTATCAAAGATCCAAAAGATGCTCAAAAAGAGCCAATCAAAGTGACAAGAGGCATAAAATGAGCCCACTAAATGCAAGCTATCTTCTCTTTGGTAAAACTCTTAAAACTTAGAAAACTCATTAATTATGTGATGCTTTCAAAGACTTGATTTCAATTTCCATGATTGAGAAAAATTACTTTGGTTTATTAATTATGAGATATTTTCTTTGTAAACAAGTCTTGAATGGATCTTATTATCCTATTTAGTTATTCTGAGTTGGATTTTTGTTTTCCAAAAGAATTTTGTACCCTGAAGGATGTCTGATCTAGGGTTAACAGAATCATATGTTCTACCTTCTTCTGATTAGGATTTGTTAAACTTCTTGATCTCTTGGAACTTTAAAAGTTTAACTTTTTGGAAAAATTCTCAAATGATGCCTCTATAAAAAAAAAATTAGAAAAATTAAAATCCAAAAATATTTGTCTTTTGATTTTCGTTGTGTTTTTGTTTTACTATGTTTTGACTATTTTTCTTTTGTTTTATTTTTGAGGGTCTTGATCATCACCATCTTTTCCTTGTTTTCAATTCCTAGTCACATCGTGCTGGCCGATATTTTTATCGTCTTGGACGATATGACAAATCATCTTCAAAATCCATCTGCTGATCTTTTCTGTGCTTGCTGAAACTCATCGGCCTGGACGATCCTATATCGTCCTGGACGATTTGATCGAACTCTTGGTGATAGTCCTGGCCGATAGTATATTTGTCTGGCCGATGCATTTTATGTGCATCGTCTTGGCCGATACACTGGATCGTCCTGGACGATCCACGTGTCAGCACGTTTTGATCTTTAAATTCGGCCCTAGACGATCCATTTTTGGATAATCGGCCGGGCCGATCCACTGTTCATCATAGATGATACACATGGCAAGAATTTAAAACGTTTTAACTTTGGCCGGTACGATCAATTATTGTGCATCGTCCTGGACGATACACCTAATCGGCCCGGACGATCTGCTTTTTCAACGGTCGTCCGGCCTGACTTCTCGGGCCGATCGCTTGTGTCTAATCGGCCTGGCTGATATCTGATCGGCCCAGACGATCTGACCGTCTTTCTGACCAATTGGCCTGTACGTAATTATTGATCCATATCGGCCTGGACGATTCTGCGATCGGCCAGGATGATATGGCAGTTTCTTTAAATTCTGGCCAATTCTAGCCAAGTTTTCTCACTCTCCACCTTTCTTCCTTATGTGTTTTCTTACTAGCTCCATTCTATGGCTGGTGGGAAGCGTGTTCGTCAGGCGTGTTGGAGTTCCTCGAGGGCGACTCTGGACCCTCGATTCAGGGAGGCAGTAGATCAGGCTGCCTACCGTCGCTACAAGGAGTGTGGCATCACCCTCTCCCGGACAATTAATCCTGCATATCTCTCTTATCCGGTAATGGATCTCTTTGCCCACACCTCTCTTTGTTTCATACTCACCATCGCTGTCCCTTTTTTCCTCTAAACTCCTCCTAGAATTTTATGCAAATCTTCGCATAAATTCTACCTTCACAGCTCTGACCTCCTATGTCAATCGACGCCCGGTCGAGATCACATATCAGGACTGTGCGGAGCTTTTACAGTTATCCACCACCGGGGATAAGCTGCACATAATTGTTTCTAATCCGGATTTTGATTGGTCCACGGAAAACCACTTCCTTCGCCAAACCAACACACCCTTTCATGTTGGAGAGACTAGCTCTTTAGTCAAAGATGCTAGGATAATCCAATATGTCCTTCGCACCTCCATAATTCCAAAAGCGGGGATCGAATCCATATCACTCCACTTCTGTCCTTGACCACCTTTTTCATTATGGCCCAAAGAGAATTCAATGCCACTGATCTACTCTTTCGCTACATCAATCACCTAACCACAATTCGCGATCCAGGCCATAAGAGAAAGCTCAATCTAGCCTTAGGACACATCATAGCCTACATTCTTGAAACCAAATACAATCTCCAATATCCTACTCCACCAAACCTTCAGCCTCCTTGCTACTCAAATAATTCTTTCACTATCCTTCATAGTACTCATCTCCACCCAGGAGACGGCGAAGGTCAGAGGGCTAGGGAGGAGGAGGCTCCCGCTCCCGCTCCCATTCCTGATCCTATTCCTCTCCACCATCACTCACCGGTTGATCAGTTGATTGAGAGGTTTGATCGTTGGGAGACTCGTTTTGACGCCTACGTTGCTGCATAGGAGCAGCAACATTCTGAGAACATTACCCGTTACGAGCAAAATCACGCGGAGGACTTAGACCGCTTTGACAGTTACATGGTTCACCAGCAGCAGCAGCATGACCAGGACATCGCCTGGTTCAATGCTCAGTTTACTTCACTTGCCAGCTACTTTCAGCAGCCACCTCCACCACCTCCATCTGATGGTCAGGGTACTTCGTTTTTCTAGTCTGTGTTTTTTGCTATTTATTTCCTGTTTTCTGTAGTTTGCCTTTTTAGTCTGTTTTAGTTTATGTTTTCTTTTTTTCTTTTGTATCTGGACCCTCTTTTTGTGATGACAAAAGGGGGAGTAGGGTGTAGGAAAAAGCTGTTGGGTTTTGGGTTTGTAACTTTGAAACTTTAATGAAACCTTTTTTTTTTTTAATTTTCCTACTTGTGTTTTCCATCATCAAAAAGGGGGAGATTGTTGCAAATCCATTTTTCATGGCTTGTGTTTTGATGATTGACAAACACTAACTTCTCTTGGACTACTTGTTGCTTCTAACTTTTCAGGAATTGAAGATCGGACGATCAAGAAGAAGCCAGTTCAAGATTGCGTAGGTTTAGGGTTGTGTCAGTCTGTACTTTTGATTTTCACCTTTTGAGCCTACTTGTAATGGTCAAAGAGACTAATGCTAAGTAACCCTACACACACACACACACACACACTTGAGGGACTTAGAATTTCTATTTTTGCCTACATCGGCCCGGCCGATATTTATATCGTCCGGGACGATTAGCTTAAAATAGAAAGTTTAAGTAAGGATTCTTAATTAAGGCAGCCGCCATTAACATATCAGCCTGGACGATACGTGTATCGGCCAGGACGATAAACTCAAAATAGAAAGAAGTAGCCGCCAAAGACAGTTAAGGTATACTGTATTTTTAAATTATCGGCCAGGACGATTCAAGGATCGGCCTGGACGAAATTACCAAATTATGCCTTAATTGATCAGGAAATCAAGGGAGTAATTAAGGATGATTGATACGATCATATCATCCAGGATGATCGCAGGATCGGCCAGGACGATCTATTCAAAATCCTTAAGTTACTTCAGGACGATAAATATTGGCCAGCTCAAAAACAGGGCGATGCTCAGGACGATTTGTCTCTGATTTGAACTAATCGGCCAGGACGATCGTGTGATCGGCCGGGCCGATCAAGCCAAATTTCAATCGTCCAGGACTGTTCACAGGGCGATGCTCTGGCCGATCTTCTGAATTTGTACTAATCGGCCAGGCCGATGTCCATATCGGCCTGGACGATAAAGTCGGCTACTTGCAATTAATGAGCTCCTCTTGAGCTCTTCTATTTAAAGAGCTCTTGTTCAACGTTTTTCAAGACCTTTGGCTGCTGCCTTGACCTGAGAAGACCTTGAGGAGAGAAAGAGAGAGAGGGAGAGAGAGAAGATCTTGTGAGGGGGAGCTTGTGAGGGGATTCACAAGGGTTGCTTCAAGGATCGCTCTGCTTGTCTTTCGTCTGGAATTTCTCATCCGTGGATGGGTCGGTAGAGGTAAGGAGTTTGCTTTTGGTTGTGGTTCTCTGCCAGCTTCAGGAGGAAGCAAAAGGAGGTAGGTTCTCTGCCTTGCCGGGGTGGCAAAAAGGAGGTTCTTGTGAGGGCTTCTCCGCCTAGCCGTGGGGGCTAAAGGAGAGTCACGTTTTGTAGTGCAATACTTGGAGGGTGCCTCCAAGGAGTGGACGTAGGTCGAGTTGACCGAACCACTATAAATTTTTATGTTCTTTTTCTTGCTTCCGCACTTTTTAATTCCGCATTTATTTCTGTGGTGTGATTTGGTTTATGCGATTTTTATTCTTTGTGAAAAGAGTTTTTAAAATACCAATTCACCCCCTCCCCCTCTTGGTTAGCTTGGGACTAAGTTCATTGGGCTTAACATCCCGAACGAACTTTCAAGTGGAGCACATAGTTTCTCCAAGCCTGCTACATGCTTACTCCTCCTTCGGCCCAAGAATATCTTGTGGGAAGGTTTCTAAGGGGGAGATCCTTTAAGGTCTGTGTCCTTAAAGGTACTCTTCCTTCTCCAAGTGGGAAAAAAAATGAGAAGGTTCACTGCCATCATCGGGAGGGTGGCAAAGTGTTTGGTACTCCACCATAATGGGGAAGATGAAAGTGAGGTTTTGTAAAGGCTTCTTTGCCTTGCTGTGAGGGCAAAAGGATAATTACTTTTGAGTAGTGAAATTTCTAAAGTGGATGACTCTGGGGAGAGGACGTAGGTCAAGTGATCAAACCACTATAAATCTTATGGTGTGGTTTTTCCATTTACTGCACTTTACCTATATTTTGCATCTTATACTTGCTATAAATGTTTGGTAAAAATTATTCTCTAGATATTTTGTTATGTGATTTAAAATTTCACCACTCATGTGCAATCATGTTTTAATCATTCACTTCCGCATCAAGTTAATTTTTGTTTTAAAAAATTAGAACTCCTATTTTGGATTGTTTCTTTATTACAAAAATTTATAATTCACCCCCCTCTTGGCTCATCTCATACTTTCAGGATCAAGTGAGTATTGTGCCCTTTTTTATTTATTAAGCTAACTTGGTCAGGTAGATATTGAAGCTTACTTGGTTGAGAGAGCCTAATAGAGTCCATGGAGGCATTCTTCACCTCCCTTTTACCCTCATGTCCTATTGTGATTAGGCATGCATCATACCATAACTCTTTACTCACTTTTTTTAAAAAATTAAATGAGAATTAAGCCCTTCTTTATTTACTAGGCTGATCTGGTTAGGTAGATATTGAAGCTTACTCGATTGAGAGAGTCTGACAGAGTCTCTGGGAAGCATTCATCACCACCCTTTTACCCTAAAGTCCTTTTGTGATCAGGAAGGCATCAAACCTTTCCCCTTTACTCATTGTTTCAAAAGGATTAAGTGAGTATTGATCCATTCTTCATTTGTTAGGCCAATATGTTCAGGTAGACATTGAAGTTTACTTGATTGAGAGAGCCCGACAGAGTCCCAAGGAGGCAGTCCTCACTTCCCTTTTATTTTATGATGCCTTATTGTTATCAGGTAGACATTTAACCCTGACTCTTTACCCACTATTTTGAAAGGATCAAGGGAGTATTGAGCCATTCTTCATTTGTTAGGCCAATCTAGTCAGGAAGATGTTGAAGCTTTCCTGGTTGAGAGAGAGCCCAATAGAGCCCCTTCGAGGCATCCCTCACCAACCATTTCACGTTCTATCCTGATATTTCATGAGGTTAGGCAGATAGTTGGTTTACTTTTTTACTTAGGCTACCCATTCACTGTTTCAATATGGCCAGGTGAATGTGCGGCCCTCTTACCGTCTACTTTATTAATTCAATGTGGCCAGGCAGGTAGTCGGTTTACTTTACTACTTTGCTCTTTATTCTCTCCTTGTTTCTATCCTTAATATAGGGTAAGCAAAGAGACGATTCCCCTACTTGTTCACCTTTTGGTGATCTTCTACTTGTATGCTTTACTTTACTATTTTCATTCTTTGTTTCACTATTTTAAAATAGTTAGGTGAATATTGAGTCTGTCCACATTCACCATTTTGATACGGTCAGGTGGATGTGTGGCAACCCCTTTCCTTTTATTCTCTCCTCGACTTCACCCCTACTATAGGACAAGGCAAGGAGAGAAGACCCCCTACTTTTTCACTTTTGGTGATCTTTCGCTTGTTCTCTTTACTCAAATTTATTTGTCATATTCGATCAATGCAAATACACGTGGTTCACTTAATTGTTTTCCAGCCCTATTGGGGGTCCATTTGTAGATCTTATTTTTTCCCTAAACCCTTAGTTAAAGGGGTTGACCTGGTCAAATTGACCATGCTAGGTCCTAAGACTACCTCCCTTATGTTAAGTGTGTTATATTTAGTCTGTTGAGCCCAAACCTAGGCCATGGGTCAATCTGGTTAACCAAGTCAACTTGGTTAACCAGGTTAACTTGGGTTGATCCAAATTGATCCAAATCCTTCCTTACTTGATTTTGAATCCATTTTAAGCCTCCTAGACTCATTCTCTTACATCCCTTTGGTTCCTTGGCTTAAACCAACCTTGTTGAGCTTAGACCCAAGTCCTGGGTCAACCTGGTTGACTAGGTCAACCTACATTAACCCATTAAAACCTTATGGGTCTAATTCAATTTCAAAGCCTATTCAAACCTATCCTTGGCTACATCCCTTTATTCTGTGGACTTAATTGACTAGGTTGACAAGTTCAACAATTAACTTGGTCAACCCAAGTCTCATTAGGCCAATTGGAACTTTTAGGTCAATTTAAAGCCCCATTAATGCATTTACACCCTTTCTTTCCCTTTAAGCAAGATTTCCTAGTCTCCCCTATATGCAAATCTCTTTCTAGAAAGAATAATGTCATATCCTTAATCGAGAGTTTTCTTAAGCCCCATGCTTGAGATGTAATTAACCACAGGGGCTTGCACCCATGGGAAATGGAACTCCACCATTAAATAAACCCTACTCTAGCTGATATATCGGGTGGGGGAAACCCATTATTTTGATTAGGTTATGCATATTACTAGCCATCGGGGGGGGGGGGGGGGGGGGGGGGGGGCGAGAGTCGCTATCCTCAATGGTTAGTCATATATGTGGTGTAATTTTCCCTTCCATTAGCCCACTTGCGAAGAGTGTTGAGGCATGCGATCGTATCGTCACTTGGGGTGGTGCGTTCATTTACCCCTTTTCACTCTATCCCCTACACAATAGATACCTTTCGGAGGTCCACATTCCTAACTTAAGTCCCACCAAGCCAAATCAACACATCCATTAGGTGGCCCTAGGTCTAACACACCTACCCTTGTTAGCCCCACCCTTGGGTTGACTTGGGTCAACCCCTAGGCTAGCCAAAAGTGGTCAAAATAACTTTGAGGCTTGAGCCATCTTCCACCCGATACATAATTAGATCTAATTGGCACTTGCATTGGGTAGCCCTTGTCCCAATGCACCTTTCACCTCAATCCCACCACCTAGTTTGACCTAGGTTGCACTAAAGTTAACAAAAATTATATAGGTTTGGGTTAACCCAACCCTTCCCATTGATTCAGGCTTCCCCATGCCAAATTGACCCTTCCGTTGAGATCACTGACCTCTAGACATGTTTCCACCTTAGCTAGACCCAGCCCCTGGCCAATGACAGTCAAAATGAATAAGAAATATGTTCTAGTGGTCCCCCCATCCTTGAGCTCTGTCCAAAGGTTTCCAAAGCCTGAATTCATTGGGCTTGAGCTTACGGACCTATGGTACGATGTCCCCTTCCACCTAGAATCCATTTAGCTGTCCACTAGTGCCATCCCAGCCATCCATGGCCATCGAAGTAGCTTGAATAAGGCATTCCTCTCCACAGTATATAATTCACTCCCAGACATTCTAAAACTTTTCCTATAGCTCCCCAATTCCTCTATCATTCCCCCAGCTTCCCAGCCTTCTCCGACCACTAGTTCAAGTGAACTCTGGCAAATCCTGTTCACATCCCAGTGGAAGTCATACCTCTGGCAATCCTCTGGCCTCGATGTCTAAAGGAGAAGTCTTCGCCTTCATCCCCATAAGCTTTCTGATAGAAAAACACATTCATTGGGGCTTTCTATACGGTGAGATTTTGATCCTAAGCACCTAGCCAGGTAGTGGTGGTAAAGTGTGAAGTAAAGCGTCAACCCACCAGAATCCAATAATTGGATTGATAGCTTACATTATCCTTATCATCCCCATGAATTTTGGTTGAGTTTCACCGATAGGATCTCCAGGATCACGCTGAAAAAGCCCTACAATTTTGTGTGCCTCCTAGAGGTTGAAGACATAATCCCAGGTTTTGATCTCAATCAACAGCTCAGATTAGATCTCATGGTTTCGAAGGCTGTTTAATCATATCCCGTCTATGGATGATCTGATAGCTGTGGTTAATTCCTTTTTTACACAGTCAGTACCAATGATTGGCTACCCAATAAGAGTGCACCCACATGTAAAAGGGTAACTGACTGTGTAAATCTAGTTTAATTAAATCCAAAAATTACGGGAAACTTCAAAAATTAATATCTCTCAATCCACTTAGCCAAATTAGGAGTTCTTAGGATCATTAGAAAGATCTAGGAGAGATCATTAAAAGCACTATAGTCTCATGTTATGATTATTCATGAAATGTAGTGAATTTAAATAGTTATCCTCAAGGAGTTTTAGGCAATTCTCTTAGTATTGAACTCACCATTCTTGAGACCTTGGGAAAAAAATTTGGGCATGTCTCTAACATGTCCAAATTTCCTTTACCCTGTATAAATTGTTTTAGGGCATCTTTGAGTTAATTTAGGATTAGTGGTTATTATTTGACCCCTAATTTCAAATTAACTTTATGTTCTTTCTAATATGAATCAGGATTTGAATGATTGTGTGATGATTATGCATAGAATAGGGAAGCTTGAGCCACTGATTTCATCCTTCTCTAAGCCTGGGATAGTGAGCCTAGATTTTTCTAAGGTAACCTAGCAGTTACCTTTGGTCGTTGGTTAGCCATCTTAGGGGATTCATTATGGGCCCAAATTTAGTGTGTTTGGGTATTGGAATCAGGTGATCTCGTAGCCTAAGTTTAATTGGAATTAATGTCAATTCTTCCAATCAGTTCTTGGTAAGGCACTTGGCTCGTGTGGCCTCAAACCATTGCCCAATTCTTTTAAATCTTTTGGTTCAGCATCCTACTAAGAAGATTATTAGATTTGAAGATGTTTGGGCTTCAAATATAGCATCAGTTGCTATAGTAGAGAAAGTTTGGCTCAAGAATTACAATGGCAGCTATGCTCATATCCTAAATGTAAAATTGAAGAAATCTCTTAATGCTTTATTTTATTGGAGCAAGGCAAAGATGCATACTCTTTTGACATTAAAATGTGACTTGTTGAAACAAATTGAGGAGCTACAAGTTAGAGAAGCCAATGATGGAGAGCTGTCCGAAGAAGATTGCTGGAAGCTGAAAGTGAAGGTGAATGAACTAAACTATACTTTAGCTCAGTTGGATACTTGGTGGAGGAAAAGAGCCAAGGTGAAGTGGATGGTGGAGGGAGACCAAAATTCAAAATTTTTTCAAGCCTTTTCTTCGGCTAAAAAGAATTCAAACTTCATTGAAAAATTAAAGAATGATAGTGGGGAAATTGTGGAGGAATAACATCAAATTAAGAAAGTCATGAATGCTTTCTTCAGAAAGAATGAAGATCCAGAAATTGTAAGCTCAATGGTTGGCCTACACCGTGGAAAGTTCTTGATGATGAAGATAGAGAAGCATTTAGCAAGGCTTTTTCTATGGAGGAAATGGAAGAGGTGCTCAAGAATAGTGGTAAAAATATCTCTCCAGGTATTGATGGCATAACCTTTTCCTTCTTTAAAGCTTATTGGAAAATTATCATGGTTGATATTTGGAATGCAATAAATGAGTTCTTTTAATCATCTATTATGGATCAAAGTTGGAAAGAGACTCTCATTGTGCTTATTCCTAAAATAAGCAATCCTTTATCTCCTGCGAACTATAGACCTATTAGTCTATGTAATTCAATTTATAGTGGTTGCTAAAATGCTTATGAATAGAATGTCTCCTTTCATTCCTAAATTGATTTCTATTGAGCAAGCAGCTTTTGTGGGGGGAAGATCTTTGTCTGACCATGTTTTGGTGGCACAAGAGATTATGTATAAATTAAGGAATTCTAAATCCTCTAAAGGTTTGGTTTCTTTGAAAATTGACATGGAGCAAGCCTATGATTCTATTGGATGGCCTTCTTTGGCAAATGCTTTGAGGTACTTTGGGTTTCCGGACCCATTCTCTAAATTAATTATGGAATGCATCCAAAATTCCAAGTTTGCTATTATTATAAATGGTAATATGACTAATTGGATTAATGGTCATATTGGCATTTGACAAGGAATCCCCCTTTCCCCATTTCTATTCATTCTCTGTGTACAGGTTTTATTTAATGCCTTCATGGATAAAGGTGTTTCAATTGGTATTCGGCTGAATCCTAGTGGTCCAAAAATCTAACACCTTCTATATGCTGATGATGTGATTATCTTTTCAGAGACTATTAGAAAATATGCCAAGGTTATTAAACATATCCTGGAACAATTCTGTGAATGGACAGGTTTATCTGTTAACATCAATAAATCTTTTATGGTCTTCAGTAAAGCAGTGAGTACCAGAAAGAAAAATTCAATGGCTCGTATCATGGGTTTCAAAACCTCAAAAGATTTGAACTATCTTGGAGTTAAGCTTTCTACAAGGAGGCTCCTTAAGGAAGATTATCAATTTATAATTGATAAATCTTTGAAGATGTCTAACTCTTGGGGAGGAAGAATGTTATATTTGGCGGGTAAGATTATGCTTACTAAAACAAACTTGTTATGTTTCTCTATATTCCATTGTATAAACTCTCTTGTGCCTAAGAGTGTTCTTGAAGAGATAGACAAGATTTGTAGAAGCTTTATTTGGAATAAACCAAATGGAAAGCAAGGAATTCATTATGTTAGTTGGAACACCTTGTGTTTATCGTACAAATGGGGAGGAAGAGGTTTACACTCTTCGGCTTCAAAAGTTGGCCCTTTAAGAGCTAAATTAGCTTGGAGATATTGAATAATAGTGATTCACTGTTGTACAAAGTCTTATACCCAAAATATGGAAATTTGTTGGATCATGTGAATACGAGAAGGAAGGGATCTCCGGCTTGGAAAATCCAAATGGATGGAGGGAAAGCTTTAATGCCTTTATTAAGATGGAAGGTGTCTAATGGAGAAGATATAGATGTGTTCAATGACACATGGATTCTAGATAAAAGCATTAACAAATGGCCTACATTTGTTTATCCTCTTGAAAACAGCAAATGCTTTTTATCTAACTTCGTTTACAGAAGATGGAATGAGGAAGCTTTAAAGGAAATTATGGGGGAAGACCTTGTGAACTTAATCCTTTAAGTTGGGATTAATAACAGGATGGAAAAAGACTCATTGGAGTTGATATTCTAGAAGAATGGAAAATCCATTTCAGCATTACTGTGTGAAAATTCGGTAATCCTGAATACTTCAAATCAGATGTGGAGCTAGGTAAAAAAAGGTAAGCTCAATCCGAAGATAAAATTTTTTTGGTGGAGAGTATTTCATAATGCTCTTCCTACATATACTTACCTTGAAAATAGAAGGTTGCAAAGGGATAAGTATTTCCCAAGGAGATGTAATGATTTGGAAAACATTAAGCATGTTGTGACAAAATGTGGAAACATAAAGGAATTTATCAAGCAAGTTGGTAAATGGGGATTTATAATTCTTTAATGTGATTCTATATCAGATTATTGTATTTGTCTTTCTTCTAAATCTTCATTTATGATCAATATTTATTGCAATATGATGTACTTCACTTGGAAGGCAAGGAATAATCTGATTCATAAAGGTAAAGATGATAGCTCCTTGTTGATTGCCTCCAATGCAATCAGCTATGCATCAATTTCTGCTCTTGGTACTGATAAAAGTTTGGGTATATGGGATGTTAACCAAACTTATAGGTTGTTAAATACTCATTGACATCCCCCTCCACCCGATTGGCTGAAAGTTGATGTGGATGCTGCTCTTCTCCCTTCTTCCAAAGGTGGAATTGGAGGAGTGTTTCATGACCACAAATGAAGGTTCCTTCAAGATTTCGGTAAACCATCCCATCATTGGGATATATCTTCTTTGGAGTATTTAGCCACTCAATCTATTAAGGACATGGTCAAAGATTGGATGTTCAAGTACAAAGGCATCACAATTGAAGGAGATAATTTGAATGTAATGAAGTTTTTGAAAAATGGCAAAAAAACTGGAGGTACAAATATGGAAGGTATGTACTTGTTTAATGAATTCAATCATGTTATCTTTAATTGGGTTGATAGAAATTGCAATAAATTAGCGGATTTGTGTGCTAACTATGGCTTTTTGAATGATTTTGTTTGGGATGATGTCATGGCAAACAAGGTTCCTCCTTTATTTATGTCTATTTTAAAGGAGGAATCCTTAGTTTAGAAGCTTTAGGTTGTAACCATTTTTTCTTTTAAATGCAATTTGCTGCATTTCTTAAAAAAAAAAAAAACTAAGAACCCCAAAATCCCCTCCTAGATTTGACCTAAAACCTTAATTAATTCATAATTAGTTCCTACCAAATCCTAAAAATCCATATAAGACCTCTAATTGCTCATAATTGAATTGGTATTTAAAAATTTTCTCAATTAAAAACGCAATCTGAAACCAAACCAAAATTACCAGAAGAAAATTCTGTTAAGATAGTTGCTATTTGCATGCTTTACATTTTTGCAACTTGTATAGTATTGATGATTCCAAACATTATTGTTCAAATGTGTAGTTATCTCCTAACAATTTTATAAGATTTGTATTTGTTCTTGTGTGTACTAACATTTCAAGAAAATCGAACTCCAGACTACGAAGACATCAAATAAAATTCAGCATGAGATACTTTGTGAAATTTGAAGCTTGTACTTTTCTTTAAAATAAAATTGAAAGGGAGTGATTGTAATTGAGTGAATAAAAACATACACACACACACATAAGGAGATCATATAAAATTTATACTGATCGTACGGGATGATATTAGTTCGTACGGGACGATCAGACAGTTATCTTCTATTGAGCACGTGGAACGAATAGGAACTGGCTTGATAAATTTTTCTAAGTCCTATTCATCCAGGACGAAATTAAATATCGTCTAGGATGAAATTAAATATCGTCCAGGATGATTTGTTCTCTGTAAGATTTTTGTCCAGACAAAATTAAATTATCGTACATGACGATTTGTTCTCTGTAAAATTTTCGTCCAGACGAAATTAAATATCGTCCAGGATGATCTGGTCTCTGTAAAATTTTTGTCCAGACGAAATTAAATTATCGTACATGACGATTTGGTCTCTGTAAAATTTTCATCCAGATGAAATTAAAAATCGTCCAAGACGATCTGTTCTCTGTAAAAATTTCGTCCGGACGAACAAATTTTCGTCCAGATTACAACTGACTTAGGATGGTTTTTCTGCAGTTTCTGGAACCGACCTTGTAATAACCGTTCGTACCGGACCAACTTAGTTCGTACGGGACGATCACCTTGTACGAAGACATTTCATACACATATACAAATAGGGTCGTTTCAAAGCGTTTAAGTAATATCGTCCAGGATGATCCACGATCGTACGGGATGATCCACTGCGTACAGAATTGAAAACTTACAGTTTTTGGACAATTTTTCTTGTCTTTTGTATAAATAGTCCAAATTAGACTGCCATCCAATCTTTTTGTCATTTGATCTTCGTATCTTTTGAGAGAATAGCCAAGGAGAGAGTGTGAGAGTGCATTCAAAGGAGGATTCCTATCACTGGAGCGTGAAGGCTTCACTTGGAGTTCAAAGGTAAGAATCTCTACTTGTGAATTAGGATTACTTCACTCTTTTCCTTCTTCCTTCTAGATTCTTGTGAGAAGATCTGTCAAGGAGATCCGATTCTCTGCCAACACTTGGAGAGTGTGAACAGACGAAGGGTTTGCTGCCTATACTTGGCGAGTGTGAATAGCCGAAGGGTTCGCTGCCTACACTTGGAGAGTATGAATAGCCGAAGGGTTCGCTTCCTACACTTGGAGAGTGTGAATAGCCGAAGGGTTCGCTGCCTACACTTGGAGAGTGTGAACAGCCGAAGGGTTCTCTGCCCACACTAGGAGAGTGTGAAAGGACGATGGTTCTCTGCCAACACTGGGGATTGTGTAAAAGGACGATGGTTCTCTGCCGCACCGGGTAGTGGTGAAAAGAGTGTTTTGTAAAGGCTTCTCCGCCTTGCAGTGGGTGCAAAAGGAGAGTCACTATTGGTATTAGTGCAATACTTAGAGGGTGCCTCTGGGGAGTGGATGTAGGTCTGGTTTAGACCGAACCACTATAAATTTGGTGTCATTTACTTTACTGTTTTTACTTTTCCGCATTTTATTTTTAGATTTAAAAACTCTGTGGTTGAAAAAAGCTTTCTACAAAAACTTAAAAGAAAATTTTCATTTCGGTTTAACTCATTTTAAAAGAGGGCTTAAAATTTTTAAACTATCAATTCACCCCCCCTCTTGGTAGCCTTGGGACATTAACTTAGGTTTAACAACCTATTTACTAAACTCAACAAGTGGTATTAAAGCATCATTTCAAAATCATAAGTTTGAACTACTTTTTGATTAACGTAGATGGCTACATTCGGAAACCGAAACACACCTGAGGGTTACTCTATCTCTAGACCTCCACTGTTTGACAATATACCTTTTGATTTTTGGAAAACACGCATGTCTACTTTCTTACAGTCACTTGATTATCGTATGTGGATGCTAGTCCAGGAAGGTTACACAAAACCAACTAGATTAGTTGATGGAGTTAGGGTAAAAACACCTTTTGCAGATTGGACTATAGAAGAACGTGACTTAGCACAATTAAATGCCAAATGTCTAAATAGTTTCTTTTGTGCTTTAAAATCTGAAGACTACATGCGGGTTTCCACTTGCAAAAGTGGAAAGGACATATGGGATAAACTTTGTATAACTTATGAAGGGACAAATGAGGTTAAGCAATCAAGACTCAATATCTTATTACATGACTATGAATTATTTTGCATGAAACCTAATGAATCTATTTCTGACATGTACACAAGATTCACATAAATTGTCACTTCTTTGCATGCACTTGGTAGGGAATTAACTAATGCTGAAATGGTTAATAAGATTCTTCGATGTCTACCTATTGCTTATGATGCTAAAATTACTGCAATTACAGAGTCTAAAGATCTTAACATTTACTCTATTGATAATCTTCTTGGTTCACTCATTGCTTATGAGCAAGGAGTAAGTCAAAGAAAGATTGATGCAGGTGAACCACGAAAGGAGAAGAATATTGCACTTAAGGTGGAAGAGTCGGAGAGTGAACACTCACAACCTGAGGATGAAGATAATTTTGCATTGATGACTAGACAATTCAGAAGCTTTTTAAAGAGGAAGCAGAAGAGATTCCAACAATGGAATAGAGGTAAGTTTAACAGAAATGGCAAGGTTTCTAATGAAGTGATTTGTTATGAATGCAGGAAACCAGGTCATATCAAAACTGATTGCCCAAAACTCAAAGCCACTCCTAGCAAGGAGAAGGTAGAGGAGAAACCAATGGTAAAGAAGGGCAAAAAGAAGTTTCAAAGAGCTTTATGGGCGGACTCAGCTTCAGACTCATCTGAGACTGAAAAAGAAGAAGAAGTCACCAACTTTTGCTTGATGGCAGAATATGTTGATCAATCAGATCAAGAAGAGGTATGTGACTTAACCTATGATGAATTGTTTGAAGTTTCTGAACACATGCATGATGCATATAGGAAAATGAAAAAGATGCATGCTAGTTTAAGTTTAGAACTAGAAGAGCTTAAAAGGGAACATGAAATCCTTAGGAAAGATCATGCATTAATAGATAACAATCACATGACTACTTGACGAATATGATAACTTGAATAAGAATTTTGAAAATTTAAAATCATCCTATGCTGATCTTGAAAAAGAATTTAAGAATTTTAAGGATGAATCAGAGAGCAAAACATATAGAATCAATTATACAAATCGAATCTTAGAAGATATGAATTCATTCTATAAACTGACAATAAGAGCTCTCGAGGATAATAGAAAACCCCCTAAATTTGAAGATTTTACAAATCCTAAATATTATCCTAAATTCATGAAATCCCATAGAAGACAATCAAATGGAAGAAAACTTAGGAATATTTTTCCTAATATTAAATGTAATAATTGTGGATTTTTGGGACATATAGCTTACACCTGTACTTTGAAGATGAAATCTAATTTGGTGTGGAGACCTAAGATGCATAAACCTAGACATATCATATATGCATTTGATTATAAATTGCTAAAAGGTGAACCCAAACTTGTTTGGGTTCCCAGGTCTAACATTTGAGAGTTTTGCAGGATTGCTCTCACACAAGACCTCGTGGGAGTATATGGTACCTGGACAGCAGATGTTCAAAGCATATGACTGGAGATACTGCTCAATTCATAACGCTGGAAGCCAGGAATGGAGGCAAGGTTACACTTGGAGATAATACCACAAAGAAAGTGGTTGGATCAGGTATGATTGGAAATTTGAAAAACTTTTTCATAGACAATGTGTTATTGGTTGAAGGCTTAAAATATAATTTATTAAGTATAAGTCAGCTATGTGACAAGGGATATAATGTAAAATTTTTACCTACTAGCTGCATATTAAGCCTAAATGGGAAAGAAGTTTTAAATGGAAAAAGGGTAAACAATGTTTAAATGCTAGATTTAAATTCAATTCAATCTCCTACTATTTTTTGTTTGAAAACTGTTTCTGATGAATCATGACTTTGGCATAGGAGACTTTGTCATTCTAGTATGAAAAATATTAGGAGAATTACCCAAAAAAACTTAGTGAGAGGTATACCAAAACTAGACTTTACTAAGGACCACCTTTGTGATGCATGTCAATTCATTGGAAATTCATTAGTTTCTTGGTCTAGTAGAAAACAAAATTCAGTGCCCTATCTACTGCAGAAGCAGAATACATTGCATTAGGAAGTTGTGTGGCACAAGTACTTTGGTTAAAACAACAGTTGATTGATTTAGGATTAATTATAGGCACTATTCCAATTTATTGTGATAATACTAGTGCTATTTGCATTTCCAAAAATCCTATTCAACATTCTAGAACCAAACACATTGACATAAGGAATCATTTCATAAGGGATCATGTATCCAAGGGAGAAATTGAACTTACACATGTTTCAACTGAAAATCAACTTGCAGACATTTTTACAAAACCTTTAGACTTTGATACCTTCAGTACATTAAGAACAAGACTTAGTGTAATTGATTTGAATGCTTAAATAAAAATGTTTTTGCAACATTGATATTTATGTTTTCATAGTTTATTTTTTTTGTTTTTGTGATTTTTGTCCGTTTTTGAGTGATTTTATTTTAGAGTCTGTGGATTTGTCATTGTTTTCAGTAATTTGTTTGTTTTGTTTGATTTTCCTTAATAAAAATTCAAAAATCCAAAAATATGGAAATCATCCGGGATGAAATTTTTTGTACTGGACGATGTGTGTAAAATTCAATTTGCGTGATATGAAACGTCTTGAGAGCAGTTTTTAATGTAGTTCGTCTGTACGATCTGATGATCGTCCAGGACGAAATATTTTTTTTCTCAAACGTCAGGACGATTGAATGCAGTAGTTGAGTGGATAAGGCAGTTTTAATTGTGAAGTTCGTCCGTACGAACTTTTCTCAAACGTCCAGACGAACAGACGTCGATTCATTGTAGGTGACGATTTTCAACAGACATTAAAACGAATTAACTTTTGATTGTCTGTACGAAAATTTTTCGTCTAAATGATCGGTCAAGTCAAAAAGTCTGTACGAAAGGATGTATCTTAAATTATGTTGATTATGAAAAGCCGTTACATTTTGGACGAATTTGATCGTCTGTACGAAATTTTTTCGGCCAGACGAACGATAATTTTTGTCCAGGACGAACTATTTTCGTCCAGGATGAACGTATCGTTCTCTTTAAATATGAAGGCTTTCCAACTCAACATTCACATCTCCAAACATCTATTTCAATCCCTTTCGACTTCCAAATCAACAATGGCCTCATCTAGCAAGAGACAAAAGGTGTTAGCAAAGAAACCCCACAGTAATGCTTTTGAAAACTTCCTTTCAAAAGCAAATGAGGAATCCTTTCCTCGTTTTGCATCTGCCAAAATCACACCTTCTCGCATTCTGATTCAAAGCGAGATAAACTTCAAGGTAATGCACCTTTTTGCTTCCACCCAGTTTGGATTCATTTTTCTCTCATCCACCTCTACAACAAACAAACCTTTCTCTATTTCCTAGCCAATATGAGTTTCAATTCTGACCACTCATGTTCTTTTGTTTTCAAACAAAAAGTTGAAATCACTAAGCACGATATAGGTTCCTTTCTAAACTTAAGAACTGAAGGATTTAGAGCCCACACCCTTATGAATGAGAACACCTTCAAATGGTATGAAGTCAATAGGGTGATTAGAGAAAGTGGCCTAACATATCATATTGCTAGAGTTTCAGGAATGACAAAAAATGCTCGAGTCATCTAGCACATTCTTCGATCTTCAATTATTCCTAAAGCTGGTGATAGGATCAATATTACCCCACTCCTTTTTGTTGTAACTTTTTTGATTATGGATCGTAAGCCTATCGATGAAGCCCAACTTATCCTAGACCATCTTTATGGGCTTTCAGAAATTGGGCATGCAAAATAGAAAAGAAAAAGGAATATCTAATTAGGACACTTAGTTACCTATGTTTTGAAAAAGAAATATAATTTAGTGCATCCTGATGATGAATATGAAGAGCTGGTGTACTATAATGATGCTTCTTTCAGAGCAATTTTCAAAGAGGAAAAAGGAAAAGCACATGCCAGTGCTTCTGAAGAAGAAGAAGAAGGAGAGCAAACTTCTGCACCTCAATCAGATTATCAGAATTTGATTGAAAAATTTGATAGACTTGAGACTCATTTTGATCAAAGATTTGATCTAATTGATGCTCAACTTCTGCAGCAGCAACAGGACATTGGTAGTATCAAAAATGAAGTTCATGAAATCAATACCAATGTTATGTTGATGACCTCCTACTTCAACCTATTTGGTGGCATTCCTCCTCCTCCTCCAGAAGAATAGAGATATGAGTGATGATTTTCTTTATGTTTGTTGTATTTGTGTTTGTATTAGTGTTTGTTCTAGTATTTGTTTTAGTTGTTTTTGTTTGTGTTAAATTTTAAAAGTTCAGTGTATTTTTCTTTTAGTATTTTTGTATTGATATTATGAAATGATCTTGTAATCTTTTTCATCAATATCAATATTTGTTGTAGTTGATTTAAATTTGGTTTGTTTTTGAAATGTGCTTAATTTTTATGAATTTCATTAGTCTTTTTTTTTAATCTTAATTGTGCTTAAATTAGATTATAATTTGAGATTAATTTCATTAGAAAATCTAGTCTTTCGAAATTTAAAATTTGTTTATAACTTGTCATAATTAGAATTTTTAATCTCATGTCTATTCATTTAGACTACATAAAAGCTAATATGATTATTGCAATTTAGATGTTTTCTTATTTTGTATTTCTTTGCTCAAGTGATATTTATGCACTTAAAAAAATTCGAAATTTTAGATTATTGATCTTGGAAAGAATTGGTTTCAATTACTCTTGAAAATTGTATAAAGAGTACAAAAATCAAAAGGAATGCGCAAAGGTTCACAAATGTGAAAAAGAGGCACAAAATAAGCCCAAGGTAAAAAGATGCACAAAAATGTGCCAAAATTTTGAAAAAGATGCGCAAAGCGTCACATGCGGTAATTCTCTTCTTTCCAAATTCTTTCAATCTCTTAATTCAAATTGATCTTATGTTCATTAATATTTTTATTGAACTTTGAAATATATAATTTTTATTCATCTCTCTTGTAATGATTTTTTATATTCAAATGTCTAAATTGAATCATGTCTTTGATAAATTCTTCTTACTTACAATGTTATATCACTTCTTAAATTCTATGAATTTCTATGATTTTCCTAATGTTATTAGTTTTAGATTGCATACCTTATGTCAATCACTCTTTAGATTAAATTTTCAAATGAATTTCATATAATTACTTACATTTCTTGTCTATTTCTACTTCACTTTTTGTTATTCTCAAAAAGGGGGAGAAATTATTGTGTTTGTATTCTTGTATTTTGTGTATACTTGTATTTTGATTTTATGTCTTTTGACTTGTGATATTGTCTTGGTATTTTTAATTTTTTGTTAAAATTTTTTGAAAAACAAAAAATTGTGTTCTTTTATTCAAAATGCCTCCTTATTTTCATGTATTCATCAATTCAGGGGGAGTTTAGGAGATTTGTTTAAATTGAAATCATACAAACAATAATTGTTTTGCCATCATAAAAAAGGGGGAGATTGTTAAGATAGTTGCTATTTGCATGCTTTACATTTTTGCAACTTGTATAGTTTTGATGATTCCAAACATTATTGTTCAAATGTGTAGTTATTTCCTAACAATTTTAGAAGATTTGTATTTGCTCTTGTGTGTACTAACATTTCAGGAAAATCGAACTCCAGACTACGAACACTTCAAATAAAATTCAGCATGAGATACTTTGTGGAATTTGAAGCTTGTACTTTTCTTTAAAATAAAATTGAAAGGGAGTGATTGTAATTGAGTGAATAAAAACATACACACACATAAGGAGATCATATAAAATTTATACTGATCGTACGGGACGATATTAGTTCGTACAGGACGATCAGACAATTATCTCCTATTGAGCACATGGAATGAATAGGAACTGGCTTGAAAACTTTTTCTAAGTCCTATTCGTCTAGGAAGAAATTAAATATCGTCCAGGACAATTTTTTCTCTGTAAGATTTTCATCCAGACAAAATTAAATTATAGTACATGACGATTTGGTCTCTGTAAAATTTTCATCCAGACGAAATTAAATATTGTTTAGGACGATCTGGTCTCTGTAATATTTTCATCCAGACGAAATTAAATTATCGTACATGACGATTTGGTCTCTATAAAATTTTTGTCTAGAAGAAATTAAAAATCGTCCAGGACGATCTGTTCTCTGTAAAAATTTCATCCGGACGAACCAATTTTCGTCCAGACGATACAACCGACTTAGGACTGTTTTTCTGCAGTTTCTGGAACCGAGCTTGTAATAACCATTCGTACCGGACGAACTTAGTTCATACGGGACGATCAGCTTGTACGAAGACATTTCGTACACATATACAAATAGGGTCGTTTCAAAGCATTTAAGTAATATCGTCCAGGACGATCCACGATCGTACGGGACGATCCATTGCATACAGAATTGAAAACTTGTAGTTTTTGGGCGATTTTTCTTGTCTTTTGTATAAATTGTCCAAATTAGACTGCCACCCAATCTTTTTGTCATTTGATCTTTGTGCCTTTTGAGAGAATAGCCAAGGAGAGAGTGTGAGAGTGTATTCAAAGGAGGATTCCTACCACTGGAGCGTGAAGGCTTCACTCGGAGTTCAAAGGTAAGAATCTCAACTTGTGAATTGGGATTACTTCACTCTTTTCCTTCTTCCTTCTAGATTCTTGTGAGAAGATCTGTCAAGGAGATCCGGTTCTCTGCCGACACTTCGAAAGTGTGAATAGACGAAGGGTTCGCTGCCTACACTTGTAGAGTGTGAATAGCCGAAGGGTTCGCTGCCTACACTTGGAGAGTGTGAATAGCCGAAGGGTTCGCTGCCTACACATGGAGAGTGTGAACCGCCGAAGGGTTCTCTGCCCACACTAAGAGAGTGTGAAAGGAAGACGGTTCTCTGCCAACACTGGGGATTGGTAAAAGGACGACAATTCTCTACCGCACCGGGTAGTGGTGAAAAGAGTGTTTTGTAAAGGCTTCTCCGCCTTGCTGTGGGTGCAAAAGGAGAGTCACTATTGGTATTAGTGCAATACTCAGAGGGTGCCTCTGGGGAGTGGATGTAGGTCTGGTTTAGACCGAACCACTATAAATCTGGTGTCATTTACTTTACTGTTTTTACTTTTCCACATTTTATTTTTAGCTTTAAAAACTCTGTGGTTGAAAAACGCTTTCTACATAAACTTAAAAGAAAATTTTCATTTTGGTTTAACTCATTTTAAAAGAGGGCTTAAAATATTTAAACTACCAATTCACCCCCCCTCTTGGTAGCCTTGGGACATTAACTTAGGTTTAACAACCTATTTACTAGACTCAACAAATTCAAGTGTAGAAGTTAAATGTGGAAAAAAATAAGAAAGAACACACAAGAATTTATAGTGGTTCGGTCAACTTGACCTATGTCCACTCCCCGAATCCTCTCCTCCGGGTATTGCACTAAACTCAACGACTTTCCTTTGATCCCATAACAAGGTGATGAAGCATGTATAAACATCCTTTCCACTGACTCAGGTGAGGCAGAGAACCCAACTCCTTTCGCTTCCTCATGAAGTAGGCAGAAAACCCAACTCCTTTTGATTCCTCTTGAAGCAGGCAGATAACCTCGACTCTTTTTGCTTCCTCCTAAAGCAGGCAGAGAACCTTGATTAATTTCTGAAGTAGACCTCTCTTGAACCTTAAAGGAACCAGGGATGATGATAGGAGAAGATGAGTTGGATCCATGCTTGGAACAACCTTTATGAAACCCTCATAAACTCCCCCTCATAAGATCCTCTCTTTCTCTCCCTTACTCTCCCTCTCCTCTTGGCTCTCTCAGGTCAAGACAACAATAAAAGATATAATCTTGGATAAATAAGAGGTCTTAAATAGAAGAGCTTTATATTTTCTCTTAATTGCAACAAATCAACAATATCATCCAGGATGATCGATGAATCATCCTATACAATTAGTTAAAATTGTTGAGTATCACCCAAAATATTGCCTTGAATGGTGTCTAGATGATGCAAAACTAAATTGATCATCCATAAGAATTTCATAATCATCCTGGATGATTAGTTCAAAATAAGTAATATCGTCAAGAACATCACCCTGTTTGCATGTCTGGACGATAAAAAAATAACTGATCATCCATGATGATTTGTGATCACCCTGGAAAATTAGTGCAAAATAATACACATCGCCTAAAACATCATTCTGGTTATCTTGGAAGAAACTAAGGTTTGTTTAGCTGATTGGCTCGGATGATCCTATAATCATCTAGGACGATATGATCGCACAATCAAACCTTAATTGCTTTCCTTAATTACCACATTAATTTAGGTATAATTACACTTCATCATTTAGAATGATTTCCTGGATGATATCCTAGATGATGTCTAAAAATAAAACATGCCTAAATAGATCTGGCGGGTGATTATTTCTGATTTGAGACTATTATCCAGGATGATACCAATATTGTCTAGGACAATATTCTTAATTATGACTGCTTTAACCAAGGTGCCTTAATTAGGGGTTCTATTTTTAAATAATTCTCAAGGATGATTTGGGATTGTCTCGGACAATGTGATCAAAAATAGAAAACTTTAAGAATAGATAAAAAATTTTTCCTGAGTGTGTGTGTGTAAGGTTACTTAGCATCAGGACCCATATTATTACGAATGACTCAAGAAAATATAAAAAAAATACTTAATGATGGTTTACAGTCTGACTCAGTCCTAGTCAACCCAATCTTAAGCAGGCTTAATTTATAATTGACCTTGTGGACCTGAAATATTAGTAGGCAAGGTAGAAGTAGAAAAATAGAAGTGTCAAATAAGTTTGCTATCATAAAAATTAGGATTCTTGAATCCAGATTCACAACAATCTTCTCTTTTTGATGATGACAAATAAAAATAATTTAAGTAGTTTAATTAAAACATCAAGAAGTTCAAATTTTACTAAAAACAAAATACTAAATAGAAAGCAGTATAATGAAATATAAAATACTACCAGCACTCCCCACCACTCCCCCTTTTGATATCACAAAAAGGAGGGAACTAGAGAAGAAAAGTTGAACAGAAAAAAATGACAAAAAGAATGAAAACAAAGTTTTTTTTTTTAACAAAGCATGGATATAATAAATTCTCCATGTGATTGAATTAAAAATTTGTAAGAATCAATGAGTTATCATCATCAAAATCCAAAAAGTGGTAGAATAGCCGATCCTGTTAGCCTTAACTTAGACTTCTCTCAGGGCAAATCTTCTTTTGAAAGTAAAGATCTAACTCAGAAAAAATTAATTTGATAAGAAAAAGAGATCCGTTCAAAACTTGGTTTCAGAAAAAATATCTTATAGAATAATATACCAAAGTTTGTCACAATCACTAAATTTAAAATCAAGCCTTTGAAAATATCAAGTGACACATGGATTCTTCTAAAATTTAAAGGTTTGAAAGAGAAGGAAGCTTGCTTTTTGTGGGCTCATTTTATGCCTCTTCTCAATTGATTGACGTAATTTGCGTATCTTTTAATTTTTGATACACTTTGTGTATCTTTCATTTTTTTGCGGTCATTGCGAATCTTATCAGTTTTTCTTCTTTTTGGGCTCATTTTATGCCTTTTATATTTTTTGCAAGCTAGTTTCCTTTAGAAACTTTTAAATACTCTCAGTTGTGAGAATATCTTCTAGATATTACAGAAGAAAAGCTCACTCTCTAATATAAGGAAGAATAAATCACAAAATAGAAATAAATTCATATGATAAATGCAACGATAAGATTCTGAAAGTTTGAATGTAGTATAAAGATTTTGAACATTATATATATAAGATAGATCACTATAGAAAGATAGAAAAGATCTCAATTGTAAAGTCTAATTATTAATTTTAGATAGACATTTATTCAAAAAAGAAAATTACACGGCTAAAAGAGGTTAGAGGGAGGGAAACAATCAATGGTGTTTCTCCCTTTATCAAATTTAGAGTATCAAATATTGACTACAAATTTTCAAAAACAAAAAACTACACCTAAAATATCATTTCAACAGTGACTACAAAGAGAAAGAATAAAAACTAAAATAACAGAAATGAAAAACATGAAAAAACTAAAATAATAGAAATGAAAAACATGAAAAATAATAGTAAGTAAAAAGTGAAACAAACAAATATGAAATAAACAAAATAGTATAAAAACAATAACAAGCAACAAAACATAAAATTCAGAATTCATCAAATTAATGAATTTAAGTCAATCACAACCAATCTAGTCCTTAAGATGCTAAAAGTGTCAAAAGGCAGTAGTTTAGTAAAGATTTTAGCTAGTTGATTCTCAGTTGTCACATGATATAACTCAATGTCTCCTTTAGTCACATGGTCTCTAATAAAGTGATGCTTTATATCAATGTGTTTGGTCCTTGAATATTGGATATGATTCTTAGAGATGAAGATGGCACTAGTGTTGTCATAAAGGATTGTAATTGTGCCTACAGGTAATCCTAAATCTAGAATTTATTGCTTCAACCAAAGAACTTGGGCCACATAACTCCCTAAGGCAATATACTCAGCTTCAGTAGTAGAAAGTGGATCAAAGTTTTGTTTTCTACTTGACCAGGAGACTAAAGACTGTTCTATGACTTGGCAAGTCCCAGAAGTACTCTTTTTATCCACCCTACATCCTGCAAAATCTAAAATAAGAATATCAAATATTCTCAAAAAAAGTGTTGTGCCTCGGATACCAGATTCCTAACTTTTGGGTCCCTAAAAGATATATAAGGATTATCTTAACTGTAGTCAGGTGGGATTCTTTAGGACCAGCTTGAAATCTAGCATAAAAAAAACACTAAACACTATATCAGGTTGACTAGCAGTCAAATAAAGTTGTGATCCAATCATTCCTCTATACTTCTTTTGAACAACTGATTTTTCATTTGAGTCCTTATCCAACTAAATATTACAAGTCATGGGAGTATTTATTGTCTTGACTTTATCCATTTCATATTTCTACAAGATGTCCTTAAGGTATTTTGATTGATTTAGAAATGTTCCATCATCTAAACCCTTAATATACTTATGCTAAACCCCAAAAAATAGGACAACTCTCATAACATACTCATCTCAAATTACTTACTCATTATTTTAGAAAAATCATCACATAGCTTTTTATCAGAATATCCAAAAAGTATATTATCAACATAGATCTAAACAATGAGTAACTCATCTCCTAGTTCTCTAAAAAAAAGGGTGATGTCTACGCTCCCTTTAACAAACTCCCTCTCTAGTAAGAATATGATAAGCCTCTCTTACCAAGCTTTGTGTGCCTATTTTAATCCATACAAGGCCTTTTTTAATTTGTAAACATGATTTGAAAATTGGGAACTCTCAAAAACTAGGGGTTGATCTACAAAGGCATCCTATTTTATTACCCCATTTAAAAAGGCACTCTTGACATCCATTTAGAAAATCTTAAATCCCTTATAACAGGAAAAGGCTAGTAGCACTCTAATGTCTTCCAATCTAGCTATAGGGGTAAAGGTCTCCTCAAAATCAATCCCTTCTATTTGGTTATACCCCTTAGCCACCAATCTCGTCTTATTCCTGACAACTACATCAGAATCATTCATCTTATTCTTAAAGACCCATTTAGTTCCAACTACACTTTATCCCTTTGGTCTTTCTACAAGCTCCCTAACATCATTCCTAACAAATTGGTTTAATTCTTCTTGCATGGCTAAGATCCAAAACTCATCAGATAGGGCATGATTGATATTGGTGGGTTCAGTCATTGAGATAAAGGCTGAGTGGTTCACTTCCTTCGTAAGTTCATGCCTAGTTCTAACACCTTCAAAAGGGTCTCCTAAGACCAGTTCTTTAGGATGACTCAAAGAATATCTCCAATCTTTAGGAAAGGTGGGTATAGGTTCTACTCTTTCCTCCATATTTGTATTTTCTACTCATTGGGTAATCTTAACTACTCCTTAGGTAATCTCACCTACTCTAGTGTTTTGTGGCTCTACCATCTTCTCCTAATTATTAACTCCTTAGATAATCTCTCAAACTTCATCTTCATCCTCAACTCTAGACTTTTTAGGATCAGATTCATCAAATACTATATAAGTAGTCTCCTTCACCACCAATGTCCTCTTATTAAACACCCTAAAGGATTTCCCCAAACTTGAATATCCTAAGAACACTCCTTCATTAAAGTTTAGGTCAAGTTTTACTAAGGGTGACTTCCCATTATTTAGAATGAAGACCTTATAGCCAAAGATATGAAGGTGGGAAAGGTTGGGTGTCCTACCCTTAATGATCTTATAGTGTGTCTTATCTAATTTGGCTCTAACATTCACCCTATTCAACACATAACAAGTTGTGTCTACCCCTTCAGCCCAAAAGTATTTTGGAAGTGAATACTCAGCAAACATGACTCTAGCAGCCTCAACTAAGGTCTTTTCTTCCTTTCAGCTACCCCATTCTACTGAGGGGTTTTAGGAGCTGAGAAGTTAGGGATAATCCCTTTATCCTCACAAAAGTCTTCACATCTCTCATTTTCAAACTCTCTCCCATGGTCACTATGAATGGTCAAGATTTCACAACCTAACTTTTTTTGAACCCAAGTGGAGAAGGATCTAAACTCATCAGAAGACTCACTCTTATGTGACAAAATTTTAATCCATGTGAACCTTGAGTAGTCATCGATAATCACAATTCCATAGAATTTTTCCCCTAAGCTGACAGTGCTAATGGGTCCAAACAAATCATGAAGGACTTCTAAAGTTCTAGAGGTGCTAATATCCTTAATAGAATTGAAAGAGTATTGGACTTGCTTCCCTTGTTGGTAGGCATCACATAGGTGGTCTTTAGAGAATATAAGCTTGGGGACACCTCTAACTAGGTTTTTTGAGTCAATCTCCTAAGGGTTTTCAAATTGGCATGACATAACCTCCTGTGCCATAACCATGACTCATCAGTGACAATTTTTAAGCAAAATAAAGCAACACATTCAATGTTATTTAAATCAAGCATGTGAACATTATTAATCCACTTTCCCTGCAAAACAGTGTTATTATTCAAGCTAATAATACATATATTTGGCAAAAAATTTATGTTGAAGCCCTTATCACACAGTTGATTGATGCTTAACAAGTTATGTTTCATTTCATCTATAAGCAAAATATTTTTAATCAAAATGTTCTTAGAGTTTTTTATTATACTTGTGCCCACCACTTTCATGGTGGTGTTGCCTTCAAGAGTGACCTTGCCTACAGCCCTGACCTCCAATAAAATGAATTAATGAACATCTCCAGTCATGTGTCATTAGCATCCATTGTCCAAGTACTACATGCTCTCATGAGTTTTTTTGGTGAGATAACACCTACAAATTTATCAAACATCAGATTTAGGAATCCAAACAAGTTTGGGTCACTTCTTATGAAAAGAAGAATGTAATGCATATGTGTTATACTATGAATCATATAATTTGGGTCTCCACACCCAATGTGTACTATGGTGAATAGTGCAAGTGTGTAAGATGTATCCAAGTATGCCACATGAAAATATCTAACACTAGGAAAAGGGTTTATTAATTTATTAAGGTTATAGTGCCTCTTCCTAGGTTTCAAAACTTTTGGCTTTAGATCGGGATTGAAAAACTATTCAAGTGTTGGTGAAATCTTATTTTTCTCAAGTGCATTCAATTGAGCTTTAAAAATTGAGTTAGCACTTTCTAAAACAATATTATAAATATTTAAATAGTGCTCCCTATACTCAGATTCATAAATATATGTTTTAAAATCATTTTCAAGTGCAGTATTGGATGCTTTTAATGAATCATGCTCAATGATCGACTCAGAATGCTTTTTATTTAACTCATCAAACTCATCAAGTAATGACATGTGATTGATATCAATTGCAGAGTGATCTTTAAGTAAAACTTAACCTTATTTTTATAAATTTAAAAACTCTAATTTCAAACTAGCATGTGATTTCTTAATTTTCCTATATGATGCATGAATTTGTTCAAAAGCTTCAAGTATTTGACTATAAGTTTGTTCACATACCTCATCTTATTTAGGCTGACCAAGATGATCGTCCGCCATCAAATAAAGGTTTGTTGTCTACTTTTTAGCTTTAGTCTAAGAGGAGTCATATGTAGAATCCTCCCCAAATGCCTTTTGGAACCGCTTCTTGTCATTCCTGAACTTGAGTTTCTCCTCACCTTTCTTTTAGCTTTGGTGAGCCTTAAGTGTAGGATAATTAGCTCTTACATATCTTAGTTTCCTGCATTCAATACAAATCACATCAGAAGAACTTTTACAATTTTTGCTACCCTTATATTTATTCTATTTCTATTGGTGCTAGTGATTTCTCCTTAGAAAGATTTTGAATTGCCAAGTGATTAAGGAAATATCATCACTTTCAGACCCGAAAAAAATAGAATCAGTATCTTTAACTTTCAGTGCCATATTTTTCTCCTTCTTTTTCTCACCTGCATCAAGTTATCTTTGGTTCACCTCTTGCTCATAAACAATGAGTAATCAGAGTAATTTATCAAAAGAATAAGTATTCAAATCCGTGGATTAAGTAATAGCAGTTATCTTTACATCAAAGGAAGAAGGAGAGCATCTCAAAATTTTATTCACTTTTTCATAGTTAGTTAGCTCTCTTCTTAAGGCATGCACTGAGGTGACAATTTGAGTAAATCTAGTATACAAGTTAGAAATCGATTCAGTAGGTTTCATACAAAAAAATTTCATAGTCATGCAATAAAATAATCAACCTAGATTGCTTAACTTCAATTGTTCCTTCATAAGTAATATACAATCTATCACATATTTCTTTATCAGTTGCATAAGTTGAAACACACATGTAATCTTCAAATTTCAAAGCAGAAAAAAAAAATAATTTAAACATTTTTCATTAACTTATGCTAAATCCCTATCATCAAAAGTCCATTCAGTAAAAGGAAGTTTAGTTTTAAAGCAAAAAAAATTCATATGATGGAGGTGAATATCCATCCTTAATAAGCATTCACATGCGATAGTTAATCGATTGTAAAAATGTAGACATGCAAGTTTTCTAAAAATCAAAAGGTATTTTATCAAATAAAGGTGGTCGGGTATTAGAATACCCTTTTGCAGTATTATGATTGCCGAAGTTAGCCATGGATCAAAATTCAAAAGTTATCAAAAATTCAATTTTATGAAATTGGCTCTGATACCACTTAAAAGTTTATTAGGGATTTTAGCCCTTGTAAACTAGCCCAAGGCTAAACTAGAGGGGGGGGGGGGGGGGGGGTGTGAATTGGTATTTAAAAAATTTCTCAATAAAAAACATAATCTTAAACCAAACCAAAATTTACCACATGAAAATCGAAGTGCAAAAATTAAATGCAAAAAAAAAAGAAAGAACACACATAAATTTATTGTGGTTTGGTCAACTTGACCTAAGTTCACTCCCCAAAGCCTCACCTTTGAATATTGCACTAAACTCAGTGACTCTCCTTTTGCTCCCACAGTAAGACAAAGAAGTTTATACAAACCTCCTTTCCACCAACTCTGGTGAGGCAGAGAACCCAACTCCTTTTGCTTCCTCCTGAAGTAGGAAGATAGCCCAATTCCTTTTGCTTCCTTAGGTAGAGAACCTTGACTACTTTTGCTTCTTCTTGAAGCAAGCAGAGAGTCTTGATCAATTGTTGAAAAACACCTCTCTCGAACCTCCAAGGAACTAGGGACGATAATTAGAGAAGATGACTCAGGTCCTTGCTTGGAGTAACCTTTGTGAAAAGCCTCACAAACTCTCCCTTACAAGATCCTCTCTCTCTCTCCCATGATCTCCCTCTCCTCTTAGCTCTCTCAGGTCAAGATAGTATAAAAAGATACAATCTTGGCTAAATAAGAGGTCTTAAATAAAAGAGCTTTAGATTTGCTCTTAATTATAACAAACTGATAATATCATCCAGGATAATCGACGTATGATTAGTTCAAATTATTGAGTATTATCTAGAAGATTACCCTAAATGCATGTCTGGATGATGATAAACTAAACTGGTCATCCAAGATGATTTCACAATCGGCCTAGACGATTAGTTCAAAATGAGCAATATCGTTTAAAACATCGCCTTTTTTACATGTCTTGACGATGGAAAAATAAATGATCATCCATGATGATTTGGGATCATCCCAAAAAATTAGTGCAAAATAATACACATCATCCAGAACATTGTTCTAGTCGTCCAGGAAGAAACTAAGGTTTTGTTAACTGATTAGCCTGGACGATTCTGCGACCATCCAAGACGATATGATCGTGCAATGAAACCTTAATTGCTTTTCTTAATTACCACACTAATTTAGGCATTATTATACTACATCATCCAGGATGATGTCCTGGATGATGTCTAAAAATAAAATATGCCTAAATAGATCTAGTGGCTGATTCTTTCTGGTTATTTAGGATGATTTACTTAATTATGGTTGTCTTAACTAGGTTGCCCCAATTAGAGTTTCTATTTTAACTGATCATCCAGGATGATTTGGAATCATCTCGAATGATGTGATCAAAAATAAAAAACCTAAAAAATAGATAGAATTTTCCCTAAGTGTATGTGTGTAAGGTTACTTAGCATCAGGACCCACGTTGTTACAATTGACTCAAGAAAAGGTAAAACTAAAAACTTAATGATGGTTTACAATTTGACTCAGTCCTAATCTAGCCAATCTTGAGATGGCTTGATTTGTAATTGGCCTTGTGGACCTAAAAAGTTAGTAAGCAAGATAGTCGTAGAAAAATAGAAGTGTTAGCAATATTTTCTATCATCAAAATTATGATTCCTAAAGTCTAGATTTACAACACCATTAAAATTTTAGAAATCACTTTAATTATTAAAGTCAACTTTTGGTTCCTTAATTAACATATAAAAATAATTCAAATAATTTTAAAATTTAATAACTCATTTTGAATTCTAAAAAATCCTAATTTAATCATTCAAATCCATAATTTAGTTAATTGATTTAAGCTTACCAACCCTTAATCCTTAACCAATTAAATAATTCTAATTAATACCGATTACTACTGGTAGCTCATCCCTATGAGGCTATTGGCTTAGTCCCAAAAAAGGTGAAATAAACTTCACGGCCTTGATGAGAAGCAAAGGTGGTAACTATTTAACCATTAAAATACCTCTAAGTTAAGCTTTAATACATTGAGATTTAAACTCAAGCATAAATTTCCCCTTTAACTTTTAACAAATTCAAACAATAAATAACTTTAACAAACTACCCAGCCTAGGATATATCCAAGCCATACAGTCTACTTCGCACACTTTAGATGGTTTTATAGGACAACAAACTCTAGCTTTGGCTAGGCTAGTGTTTAATTTTTAGTGATGTTTGCCTGATTTTCTGAGTTTTCATTGCATGCTATGATTAAAAATTGATTTATGTGAGTGCTTATTTACTTTAACTATAATCTATGAATTAATGTGATGGGCGGTATATTACCCTTAGCTTAGTAAATATTTGGTTGCTCACTGAGTTTTTTACTGGTAGCCACGCCTATATAGGGCTATAAATCAAGGGGCAAAGTTAATGTTTTAAATGACAAATATTTATGTAGGTGCTAAAATTGCACAAGTCTCCCTTGAGATCTAAAGTGCATGGCCAAGTATGGCTAAGTTTTTCAATTTAATGCACATATATAAACTTCTTAGGATGTATTTTATTTTTAAATGCTTAAGATAACCCTACAGGAAAGTTTAGATTTTTCATTTTAAAGTTGATGTAATTTGTTTAAAGTTAAGAGTTATGAAAATTAGAAATTTGAATTGGGATACATGTATCTAAAGTTGGATTCCAAAGTGGAAAGGACATCCCTCAGGTGTGGATCCTTTTCCATTTGGAAGCCCAAATTTTGATCATTTCAATACCCAAAGTGAAAAGAATAACCTCCCCTTTGGGGGAAAGGACATCCCTCAGGTACATTGAATCTAAGGAGCATGAGGAGTTAAAGACAAAGAGTATCCCACTAAAAGTCAACTTGCATTGATGCTAGGATTAGAATCTGGGTTTTTGGTTGGTGGTGCCCGGTCACTTTTAATTTATGTAAATTCTAGGTTATAATAAAAGACGCATTTTGCTTATGGATATTACTTTATGGAAATAATTTGATTAATTGATGTGTTTGATTTACTTCGCTTGCATACTGGATTGCTTGCTTTTATTAATTTTTTGGTAATTTGTATGTCATTTTTGTTTTAAACTGGATACGTAAAGGCTCATGAGGGTATGATAAAAATGTTTTATACTTAAAATCAATTAAATTTTTTATGATAACATAGAAACTCTTGTAATATAAGAAGTAAGCCTGAGACTACTGAGAGTTCTCATAAAATCTTATTTTACATTCTCTTCCTTATTAGGCACCTCCCTATGTGCTAGTTTTGGCATGCTAACTTATCTATTATGGTGAATCCCTATCAAGGAGATGTCATGTAATCTTTAGAATAAATTTATTTATAAGTATTTTTTTAAAATTGCTTCATATATTTTATGTATTTAATCGAGTTGATTAGTATGAATTGAATTAAAAACTAATTAAAAGAGTTTAAAATTTTAATTGTATTTCCCTTTGAGAATTTTCACCCTACTTAAAGTTAAGGGACTAATTAGGATCCGCTCTAGTTGTCGATCCATATTCTCAAAAACTCTAAAAATAATATCCCCACTATTTTTCATAAAAAATGACCGAACTCATGGATTTTAAATCGCCTAGGTGGTCAGCTGGCACTCCAATCAAGGCTTGGGTAAATCCAAATTTTGTACTGCATTAGCTAGGTTCAGGCTATTATGGTTCAGTGCCTAATTTAGATTTAGGTTCTATGGTGGGTCTAGGCCTTAAGTCCTCAACCTTCGGGAATATAATCCCAATTTTCATATTAAATTATCAACTAAAATTAATGATTATTTCAATCAAAAATTTAAAGCCCAACACTCAGATTAGGTTGGGACACTTCTAAATTATTTTAGAATATCAAAGTTCCTCCTACCTCTCCTCCATTTACTCCCGAAATAAGTGGTCCAACTTGATCCATTGCTGGTTACAATTCTAAATTCACCTTCTTTGATATTTCTTCTAGAAAATCTCTAAATAGAATTTATGTCATTATTTTAATCAAGAGTATTCATAGGAAATTCAACCCCCCTATGATGTAATTAACTAAAAGGGCTTTCATTCGTAAGAGATTCAGAACCCACATCTACATTAAAAAAATTGATTTCCAAAACTCATTTAATCTTCTTTGGGAAAATCATAATCAACGATGATTATTAACGTCATGTTTGAATAATTGATAATGAATGATATTTTCTTCTTTTGGGGAGATATATCTTTTGTTCATAAAACTTTGAATATGAAATTAATGATAATTTATCTAGATTATCGTAGCTAAATATTTGATTGAACTTCACTTGGACCCTTCGGGGCTATATGTAGTTCTTTCCTAAATTTGACTACAATATTTTAGAAGGGATTTGAAATTCTAAATCTGAACCCTATTTTAAAATCTTATTTCCACCTCTCGAGGTTGTATACCTTTTCTGATGGGATGTTCAGTTTCAGAATTAAAATTCAATGTCAATTCCAAAGTTTTCAAAGAAAATTTCTTTTCAAAGCCCCTTTTTAGCTCCAATAAAAAATGGCATACCTGGTGGGACTTAATCTATCTTCCATCTCTAATAATGGTAAAATTTTGTTTCCTTGATAGTCTTAATTACCCTTCTTTCTGCTGTCACATCTACCCCTTTGTTTCTTGGGAGAGATTAGCCAACATAAAAAAAAAAAAGAAACCTCTGTCCAATAGAGAGGTGAAACCTTTGTCCGAAAATTTGAATTTGACCTTCTGCCCCTAAATTAAATAGTAGGGTGATAGTGTCAAGTCAAACTTTTAAAATCTCTATGTCAATTTTATGAACCTGCATTATTGACTCTAACTCAATAAATTGAATAGCTGGGTGAAACCTCTGTCCAAAAGAGAGGTGAAACCTTTGTCCGAAAATTTGACTTTGACCTTCTGCCCCTAAATTAAATAAAAGGGTGATAGTGTCAAGTTAAAATTTTAAAATCTCCATGTCAATTTTATGAACCTGCATTATTGACTCTAACTCAATAAATTGGGTTTTAAAATTGTGAGGAGTCCTGTTGATCTTGTTTCCAATATCTTCAATTTTTCAAGCTTCTAGCTTTGACACTCAACCCTAAAATCAATCAATGGTGTGGAAGAGTCAAGCAAACAACACCCTCAAATTTTCTTGCTAATTTTGTAAGCCTTCATGTTGAGTGATACTCAACATGTTGTCTTTCAAAATCTAGAGAAAATTCTTTAATTTTAAAAATAAAAAATATTTTAAAAAATTAGTTTCAAATTGACACTGTCATATGTTACCCTTCAACACTCCCTTGTAGTTTGGCATATGTAGTAAAAATTTGAATATTCTTTAAACCATAACTACTCTTTATATTTTGTCATCATATGTAGGGTTATTATTCATGTAACTCAACATATATGATAAAATATAGGGTTTGGTATGATTTTCAAAATTTAATTCAAAAAATATCTAATTCCAAATTTTTTCTCAATTCCAAAAACACAAATTAAATCCAATACATGGCAAACTATTTTTCACCTTCGAGAAATGCTTGGCCTATGAAGTGATTAATTATGGGAGTACAATTCAGTTTTGTTTTAGATTTAACACTATTAAGCTATCGATGAACGAAGAGAAACTGGTCAACCTGAATGATGTTGAGTTAGATAGTCTTGTGTTAATGTTGGTTTTGGGATTAAGGCCTGACCCCCCCAACTCTAATGAGAAGGAAGGAGAGTCAAAAGCTCATATTGAGACTGTTAATGTAAAATCTATTTTTGAGGAAAGATCAAGCTCTGGGATCCCATTTACTAGTAAAAATCAAAGAAAGAGCTATTTGAGAAGAGTTAGGAAGAAGATTACAAATGCAAGGAAAGTTGTTGAAGTTAAGACTCTGGGCCAGGTAGAGCCAAAGGCTATCGAGGATCTGCCTATCCTTGACTCCTCTCTACTCCTTAAAGGGAGTCATTTCTACCCCTTACTTGCTGCTATAGGGGAGGAGGGGGGGACTAAGATAGCTAGTTCCCTGACATGCCAGATAGACTACTCGACCAAGAAGACCCCTAAGGAAAAATAACTATAAAGGGCAAGAATGATGAGGAACATAATTCAAACTTCTGTTTCCCAAGCAGGGGAGACAAAGGAACAATTTGTCAATTATCTAAAAGGAGTCATCTCCCATCATTTTGAGAAGGAAATTTTAAAAGAAGAAAATTTTGAAGCAAAAAAATTGACTCACCATATTGTTAGAAGAAATAAGAAGTTTGTATGATACTCGATGTACTCTGTGTTGGTAGATAGTTAGCACTGGGTGCCAGACCCTCTATCTTTTATATTGGAGGCATTGAAATTGTTTGACTTGGAAAGGGCTTCCATTATACTGGTAGTCTGTTGGTCCCCTCACCAAAATTTGCAAAGCTATCCTTAGTGGCGGTGAAAACAAAAAGGATTCTAAAATTCAAGGGATAATTGAAGCCAAGGGTAAGAGGCCTAATTCTTCAAAAAGAAAGTATATCTCCTAGAAGATCGTTAGAGTTTGCATTCCTCCACTTTTAATTCAGTCACCTCAGTCCTTAGGTAAGTTGCCATAGACCCAAGTTTGTGTTGGTTGTGTTATCTGATTTTTAGAACTAGAATTTTGATGATTATAAACACTTCTGTTTTACTATGATTGGCTTGCCAACAAATATTTCAGGTCCACAGGATCAAAACTGTAATTTGAACCAGCTCAAGATTGGGTAGATTAGGTCTAAGTCAATTTGTAACGTATTTTTTCCCTTTCTTGAGTCAATTGTAATCCATGTGGTGTCTGATGCTAAGTAACCCTGCACACACACACTTGAGTGATTTTTTTATCTGAATTAGAGTTTTTTTATTTTGCTCACATCATTCAAGACAATCCCAACATCATCCTGGATGATCACTAAAAGATAAAAACCCTAATTAGGGCATCCTGGTTAAGGCAGCCGTCATTAAGCATATCATCCTGGCCGATTTTTGTATCATCCTAGATGATAGGCTCAAATAAAAAAGAATCAGCCACCAGATCAATTTAGGTAGCTTTATTTTTTTATTATTGTCTAAGACATTAGCCTGGACGATGCAGTACAATTATGCCTAAATTGATCTGGAGATTAAGGAAAGTAATTAAGATTGATTGATACGATCATATCATCCTGAACATTCACAGGATCAGCCCAAACGATCAGTTCAAAAACCTTGATTTCTCTTGAATGACCAACATCTATTCAGAGCGATGTTCTGGATGATTTGGGCAGATTTTGAACTAATCGGCCAGGACGATCAATAGATCGGCCTGGACGATCAATAGATCGGCCTGGACGATCAAGTCATTTTATTTTTGTCCAGACTCCCATTCAGAGCGATAGTCTAGACGATATTCCTTGATTTAAACTAATCATACAGGATGATATAATATCATCCTATATGATATGAACAAAAATCTTCTAATCATCCTAAGTCGTCCGGGCTGATTAAGCTTAATTTGTACTGGTCATACAGGATGATAGGAATATCGTCCTGGATGATAAAGTCAGTTCTTGAAAATCTATTTAAAGGACTTGTGTTTTCTTAGGTCCAAGCATATTTTGCTGTTGTCTTGACCTGAGAGAGCCAAGAGGAGAGGGAGAGAGAGGGAGAGAGAGAGAGGGAGGAACTTGTGAGGGGGAGTTTGTGAGAGGGTTCACAAGTGTTACTCCAAACAAGGTTCCAAGTCGTCTTCTCCGATCGTCATCCCTTATCCTCGGGGGGTTCTAGGGAGGTGTACTTCAGTAATTGGTTTAGGTTCTCTTCCTACTTTAGGAGGAAGCAAAAGGAGTCGGTTCTCTATCACATCGGGGTTGATGAAAATGATTTTTTTAAGGGCTCCTCCTCCTAGCTGTAGGGGCTAAAGGAGAAACACAAGTTAGTACAATACTCGAAAGGTGCCTCCGAGGAGTGGATGTTGAAAGTTCGTTAGTGATGTTAAGCCCTTAAGAACCAGCCTGAGGATAACCAAGAGGGGGGGGGGGGGGGGGGGGGGGGGGTGGTGAATTGGTATTTTAAAAAATTTCTTAGGTAAAATACAACAATCTTAAACAAAAATCACCACATAAATGAGAGTGCAAAAAATAAATAGACGCAGAAGCAAAATAAAGAAAGATCACACCGGATTTATAGTGGTTAGATCAATCCTTGACCTACGTCCACTCCTCAGAGGAACCCTCCGATTATTGCACTAACTAAGTGTCTCTCACTTAGCTCCCATAGCTAGGCAGAGAAGCCTTTACAATAGACTCCTTTTCACCAACCCTGGTGCAGTAGAGAACCGACTCCTTTTACTTCCTCCTGAAGTGGGAAGAGAACCCGGACCTTTTGCTGAATTAGACCTCCCAAGAACCTCCCAAGGAAGAAGGATGAAGAACGGAGATGACGAGTTGAAACCTTGCTTGGAGAAACCTTTGTGATCCCTCTCACAAACTCCCCCTCACAAGTTCCTCTCTCTCTCTCTTTCTCCCTCTCCCAAGGCTCTCTCAGGTCAAGAAAGCATCACTCAAGGTCTTGAGCATGAGAAAATTTGGGTCCTTTAAATAGAATTTTAAGAACCGACATTATCATCCAGGATGATAAAAATATCATCCTGGCCGATTAGTACAAAATAAGCTCAATCAGTCAGGATGATTTGGGATGATTAAAAGAAAATTGGTTACATTGTCCAGGCTGATATAATATCATCCTGGCCGATTAGTTTAAATTCGGGTACAATCATCCTTAACATCGCCCGGAATAGATGCTGGCCGATTTCAATCGTCTAGGACATCGTCCCGGCCGATTCTGCGATCAGCCAAGCCAATGTGATCGTAACAATCAGCCTTAATTATTTTCCATAATTGCCCGATTAATTTAGGCATAATTATGCTGCATTATTCAGGACGATATGGAGATTGTCCTGGTTGATATTTTAAAATAAAGAATACCTAAATTTCATGGCGACTGATTCTTTCTTATTTGAGCCTATTGTCCTGGCCGATACAAGGATCCTCTAGGATGATTTGCTTAATGACGGCTGCTTAACCAAGATGCCCAAATTAGGGTTTCTTTTTTTAGTTGGATCATCTTGGCCGATATGAACATCATCCAGGATGATGTACTCAAAATAGAAAAACTTAGAAAACCCCTCAAGTTTGTGTGTGTGTGCAAGGTTACTTAGCATCAGGAACCACTTTTATAATTGACTCAAGAAAGGAAAAAATACAGACTTGACTCAACCTAAATCTACCTGATCTTGAGCTTTCTTGAGTTGCATTCGATCCTGTGGTCCTAAAAAATTAGTAGGCAAGACATTCGTAGAAAAAATATGAATGTTTGCTATCATCAAAAGTCTAATCCATAATCTCAGATTCATAACAATCTCCCCCTTTTTTATTATGGCAAACACTCCCAGAAAATTTCAAGTAGTTATGGCAGTTCAGTAAAAATAGTGTGACAGAAAAAATAGTTCACTAAGTTCTAGAATTCAGATTATAAGATACATCAGATTACTCCCCCTTTTGACATCACAAAAAGGAGAGAAACACAATAAAACACAAATAAAAAAACAAAACATAAACTAAAACAAAACATAAGAAAAACAAATACAAAAAATGGAAACTAAAACTAAAAAAAGGAGAGATCCTGATCATCAGACGGAGGTGATGGTGGTGATGACTGCTGAAAGTAACTGGAGAGTGTAGCAAACTATGCCACAAACCAGGCCACATCTTGGTCGTGCTACTGCTATTGGTGTGTAACATAGGCATCAAAACGGGTCTCAAATTGATCAAATCTCTCCACCAATTGATCCAGCTGAGAGTGATGATGGAGAGGAACATGTGCAGGAATAGGAGCGGGCGCCTCCTCCTCCTCGGCCCCCCGAGCTTCCCCATCCCCTGGGTGGAGATGAGTATTGTGAAAGATATTGAAGGAATTGTTTGAGTAGACGGGTGGCTGAAGGTCGGGAGGAGTAGGATATTGAAGTTGGTATTTAAATTCTAGAACATAGGCAATGAGGTGTACTAGAACAATATTAGGTTTCCTCTTATGACTTGGATCGCAGATTGTAGTTAAATGCTCAATGTAGCAAAAAAGCAGGTTAGTAGCATTGAACTCTCTATGGGATAGACGTAAAAAGTAGTAAGTGAAAGCAGTGGAGTGATGTGGACTTGGTCCCCGACTTTTAGAATAACAGAAGTGTGAAGGACATGCTGGATTGTCCTAGCATCTTTGAGTAAAGAGCTTGTCTCTCCAACATGAAAGTATGCGTTGGTGTGGTGAAGAAAGTGATTTGCAGTGGACCAGTTAAAGTCAGGATCAGAGACAAGGGTATGCAGCTTATCCCTAGTGGTGGACTGCTATAATAGTTCAGCATAATCCTGATATGTGATATCGACAAGACGTTTATTCACATAAGAGGTGAGAGCAGTATAGGAAGAATTTATGCGGAGGTTTGAATAAAATTCAAAAAGAAGTTCAGAACTAAAGGGGACTGCGAGGGTGAGAATAAAGCAAAGAGAGGTGTGAGTGAAAAGATCCAGTACTGGATAGGAGATAGGCTAGATTGATTGTTTGGGAGAGTAATATCGCACTCTTTGTAACAATGGTAGGCAGCCTGATCATTTGCCTCCCAAAAATGAGGGTCCAGCGTGCCCCTCAAGGAGCTGCCAGACATCTGACGAGCACGCTTTCAGGACGATCGCATGATCATCTAGGATGATCCAGTGCAATTATTATGAACAGGCTGATTGGTCAAAATGGCGGTCCGATCGCTCGAGACGATCAGAGATCATCCTGGACGATTAGACATAGACGATTGTCCCGAGGAGTCAGGCCAGACAACCATTAAAAAAGCAGATTGTCCAGGCCAATTAGGTGGATCGTCTAGGACGATGCTCAATAATGGATCATACCAGCCAAATTTAAAATGTTGTAAATCTTGCGTCACGTGTATCATCCAGGACGAACAGTGGATCGTCCAAGATGATTGTAAAAAAAAATGGATCATCCCGGGAAATTTTAAAGATTTTAAACGTACTGACACGTTTATCATCCAGGATGAATAGGTGTATCAGACAAGACAATAACCAATAAATGCATCATCTAAGATGAAAAAAGGTATCAGCCAGGATGATCAAGATGATTGTAACAGAGGTCGATCATATCGTTCAGGATTATAAAGGATTGTCCAGGATGATTAGAGCAGAAAGTTAGAATATTCAGCAGATGGATTTTTGAAGCACAAAAAGCCGATCGTCTAGGATGATATAAAAATCGGCCAGGACGATGTGACAAAAAATTTCAAATAAAAGGAGGGATGGAGATGATTAGAGAAGGCCCAAAAACAACAAGATAAAAAAAACAATGATAAAATAAAAGCAAAAAAAAAATTCTTTTTTTTTATTCAAGGCATGAACATGATATAGTCTCCATGTGATTGATTTTAAAAATTTGTAAGTTAATGAGTTAACAACTTCAAAAATCCAAAAAATGGTAAAATATTCGATCATGTTAACCCTAAGACCGGACTTCTTTTAGGGCAAAATCTTCTTTTGAAATCAAAAGGCCTAACTTAGAAAAAACATTTTGATAAGAAAAAAAGATTTGATCAAGACTTAGTTTCAAAAAAATATCTTATAAAATAATATATCAAAGTAGTTTGTTAAATCGCAAAACTCGAAATCAAGTCTTTGAAAATCTCAAGTGATATATGAAATCTTTTAAGTTTTAAGAGTTGGAAGAAAGGAAGATAGATTGCTTTTTGATGGGCACATTTTATGCCTCTTGTCCATTGAATGGTGCACTTTACACATCTTTTAATTTTTGATACACTTTGTGTATATATTTAATTTTTTTTTTCAATTTGGTGTCATTGTGCATTTTTTTTGTTTTTGGCATCATGACCACTTTTTTTTCATTATTTTTTTTTTGCAAGCTAGATTCTTTTCTAAAAACTCTTAAAATATTATTAGTTGTGAGTATATCTTTCAGATATTAGAGAAAAAAAACTCACTCTCTAATATAAGGAAGAATAATCCCAAAATAAAATAAAAAATCATATGAGAGATGCATTGACAGGATAATGAGAAATCTTGAAGTAACATAAGAACTTTAACTATTATGGTATAAGCTAGATGACTGTAGCAAGGTAGAAAAGATCTCAATTACAAAATCCAATTATTAATTTGAGATAGATTTTTGGTTAAAAAAAAGTTTTTACCACCAAAATAGGTTAGAGAAAGAGACACAATCAACAGTGTTTTTACCCTTTAGCAGATTAAGAAATGTAAAACATTACTCTAAATTTTCAAAATAAAAAACAAGGCATAAGATATTAATTCAGTGATGATTTGAAAAGGAAAAACAAAGCAAGACATATGGAAAAATAAAAGTACCAAAAAAAAAAAACAACTAACCAAAAAAAGAAATAAACAATAAAAACTAGAAAAATACAGTAAAGTAACCAGCAGATAAAACATCAGTAGAAATCAATTTCATACATTAATGTCAATCACACCCAATATGGTCATTAAACTGGTGAAAGTGTCAAAGGACAATGGTTTAGTAAAAATGTCAGTCAGTTGATTCTCAGTCACCACTTGATGTAACTCAATGTCTCCCTTAGTCACATGGTCTCTAATAAGTGATGCCTAATGTCAATGTGTTTAGTCCTAGAATGTTGGATAATTTTCTTAGAAATACAGATGGCACTAGTATTGTCACAAAGAATTGAGATGGTGCCTACAGGTAATCTTAAATTTAGTACTTGCTATTTTAGCCAAAGGACTTGGGCCACAAAACTTCCTAAAGCAATGTACTCAGCTTCAGCAGTGGAAAGAACAACAGAGTTTTTCTTTCTACTAGACCAGGAGACTAAAGACTATCCTATGAATTGGCAAGTTTTAGAAGTACTTTTTCTATCTACCTTACATCCTGCAAAATTAGAATTAGAAAATCCAATAATCTCAAAAGAAGTGCTGTACCTAGGGTACTAGATTCCTAGGTTTTGGATCCCTAAAAGGTATCTAAGAATTCTCTTAACTATAGTCAGGTGGGATTCCTTAGGGTCATCTTGAAATCTAGCACAAAGATAAATGCTAAACATTATATCAGGTCGGCTTGCAGTCAGGTAAAGTAAAGATCCAATCATTACTCTCTATACTTCTTATGATCAACTGATTTTCCATTTCGGTCCTTGTCTAATTGAATTCCTGAGGTCATGGGAGTATTAATTAGCTTAGCTTTATCCATTTCATATTTCTTCAAGATGTCCTTTGTGTACTTTATTTGGCTCAAAAAAGTTCTATCATCTAATTATCTAATGCTAAACCCCAAAAAGTAGGACAATTATTCCATCATACTCATCTCAAACTCCTTACTCATTATTTTAAAAAAATCCTCACATAGCCTTTTATCAGAAGATCAAAAAATTATATCATCGATATAGATCTGATTAATGAGTAAATCATCTCCAACTTTCTTCAGGAATAGGGTGGTGTCTACACTCCCCTTAACAAACTCCCTTTCTAGTAAGAATGTGCTAAGCCTCTCATACCAAGCTCTGGGTGCCTGCTTTAATCCATATAAGGCCTTTTTTTAATTTGAAAACATGATTTAGAAATTAGGAACTCTCAAAACCTGGGGGTTGTTCTACAAACACATCCTCTTTTATTTCCCCATTTAAAAAGGCACTCTTAACGTCCATTTGGAAAAGCTTAAATCCCTTATAACAGGCAAATGCTAATAGCACTCTAATGGCTTCCAATCTAGCTATAGGGAAAAAATTCTTCTCAAAATATATCCCTTCTATTTGGTTATACACCTTAGCCACTAATCTTGCCTTATTCAAAACCATCACTATAGAATCATTCACCTTATTCTTAAATACCCACTTGGTTCCAACTACGCTTTGTCCCTTAGATATTTCTACAAGTTACCAAACATCATTCCTAAAAAATTGGTTCAACTCCTCCTACATGGCTAAGATCCAAAACTCATCAGAAAGGGCTTGGTTTATGTTGGTGGGTTCAGTCATTGAGATAAAGGCAGAGTGGTTCACTTCCTTCCTAAGTCCATGTCTTATCCTAACTTCATCAGAAGGGTCTTTTAAGATCAGATATTTAGGGTGACTCGAAGAGTATCTCCAATCTCTAGGGAAAGTGTGTGAAGGTTCAACCCTTTCCTTCAGATCTACATTTTCTACTCCTTGGGTAAACTTTCCTACTCCTTCAGTGTTTTGGTGCTCTACCATCTTCTCTAAATTTTCTACTCCAGTGGTAATCTCTCCAACATCATCATCATCCTCAAATCTAGGTTTTTTAGGATCAAACTCATTAAACACTGCATGTGTAGTCTCTTCCACCACCAAAGTCCTCTTATTAAACACCCTAAAAGACTTCCCAACACTAGAATATCCTAAGAACACTCCATCAGATTTTGGGTCAAATTTTCCTAAGTGAGACTTCCCATTATTGTGAATGAAAACCTTACAACCAAAGACATGAAGGTGGGAAAGATTGGGTGTCCTACCCTTAAGGATCTCATAGGATGTCTTATCTAATTTGGCTCTAACATTCACTCTATTCAACGCATAACAAGCTGTGTTAACCGCTTCAGTCCAAAAAGTATTTTGGAAGTGAATACTCAGCAAGCATGGCTCTAGCGACTTCCACTAAGGTTCGGTTCTTTCTTTTACCTACCCCGTTCTACTGAGGGGTCCTAGGAGCTGAGAAGTTGTGGCTAATCCCTTTGTCCCAATAAAAATCTTCAAATATCTTATTTTCAAACTCTCCCCCATAGTCATTATGGATGGTCAAGATCTCACAACCTTGCTTTTTTATGAATCCAAGTGAAGAAGGCTCTAAACTCATCAAATAACTCTTTTTTATGTGATAGAAATCTACTCCAAGTAAACCTCGAGTAGTCATCGACAATCACAAAACCATAGACTTTCCCACCTAGGCTGGCAGTGCTAACAGGTCCAAACAAATCTATGTGAAGGACTTCTAAAGGTTTAAAGGTGCTAATGTCCTTAATGGAGTGAAAAGTGGAGTGTATTTGCTTTCCTAATTGGCAGGCATCACAAAGGTGGTCTTTTGAAAACTTAAGCTTGGGACACCTATAACTAGGTCTTTTTGGGTCACTTTCCTAAGAGTTTTCATACTGGCATGACATAATCTCCTGTGCCACAACCATGAATCATTAATAGCAATTTTTAAGCAAAATGAAGCAGGACATTCAATATTATTTAAATCAAGCATGTAAACGTTGTTGATTCGCTTTCCCTATAAAACAGTATTATTATTTAAGCTCACAATGCATGAATTTGTCAAAAAAATTATGATGAAGCCCTTGTCACAAAGCTGACTAATGTTGAGCAAATTGTGTTTCAATCCATCTACAAGCAAAATATTTTCAATCAGAAGATTATTGGAATTACCAATTTTACCTGCTCCTACCACCTTCCTGGTGGTGTTGTCTCCAAGAGTAACCTTGCCTCTTATCCTGATCTCTAGCACTATGAATTAATTGACATTGCCAGCCATATGTCAAGAGCATCTGCTATCCAGGTACCACATGCTCTCACGAGGCCTTTTGTGAGAGCTTACCTACAAAATTATCAAAAGTCAGATTTAGAAACCCAAACATGTTTGGGTTCCTTCTTATGAAAAGTAGAATGCAATGCATTCTGTGGATCATGTAACATAGGTCTCCAGATCTAATGTGAGCTATGATGAATGGTGTAAGTGTGTGCTCTGTATCCTAGCATGCCACATGAAAAACATCTAACTTTAGGAAAAGGATGCAATAATTTACTCTTATGGTGATGCTTTTTATGCATTGCATGAAATGAAGATTTTTTATTTTTAAAGGTTTTAAAATTTTCTAATTTTTTATACTCTTTTTCTAACTCATAATGGAACAATTTTAAAGAATCATGAGAATCAGATAACTCAGCTTACTTTTTATTTAACACATCAAACTCATCAAGTAAAGCCATGTGATTTGAATCAATTGTTGAATGATCTTTGAGAAGAATTGCATGCTCTTTTTGTAAATTAAAAAAATTCTAATTTCAGACTAGCATGAGTTTTCTTAAGTTTCCTATATGATGCATGTATTTTTTCACAAACTTCAAGGAGTTGATCATAGGTTAGTTCACATACTTCTTCTTGGTCACTTTGACCAAGACTATTGTCTATCATTAAGCATAAGTTTGTTGTCTCCTCCTCAGGTTCAGTTTCAGAAGAATCTGATACAGAATCCGCCTAGAATGCCTTTTGGAATTTCTTTTTGTTCTTGTCCTTTTTGAAGTTTGGTTTATCCTCACCCTTCTCCTTACTTGGGTGTGCCTTTAGCATAGGACAATCAGCTTTAATGTGTCCAGGCTTCCTTTATTCAAAGCAAATTATTTCATTAGAATTTATAAAATTTTTACTACTCTTACCTTTATTCCATTTTTTATGATTCTTCTGCTTCTTCCTTAGAAAGCTCTTAAATTTCCTTATGATTAAATCAACATCATCGCTTTCAGACCCAGAAGAGTCAGTGTCAGAATTATTTGCCTTAAGTGCCACCACTTTCTCCTACTTCCTTTCTCCTGGATCAACATTTCTTTGGTTCACCCCTTGCTCGTAAGCAATGAGTAAACCAAGTAAGTTATCGATCGAATATGTATTTAAATCTTTAGATTCAGATATTGTAGTAATTTTTGCATCAAAAGAGGAAGACAAACATCTTAAAATTTTATTTACTTTTTCATAGTTAGAAAGTTCTCTTCCTAATGCTTGTAATGAAGTAACAATCTGAATAAATCTTGTATACATTTCAGGAATCGATTCAGATGGTTTCATATGAAAAAGTTCGTAATCATGCAAGAGAATATTCAAACGGGATTGGTTAACTTCATTTGTACCTTCATAGGTGATATCCAATTTATCCCAAATCTCTTTTCCAGTAGAGCAAGCAGAAACACGCATGTAATCTTTAGATTTTAAAGCATAGGAAAAATAGTTCAAACACTTTGCATTTAGTTGTGCAAGATCTCTTTCATCAAAAGTCCATTCAGTAAAAGGTACTTAAATTTTAATTCCATTAAGTTCATGAGAAGGTGGAGAATACCCTTCCTTAACAAGCATCCACATGCGATAATTAATTGATTGCAAAAATGTAGACATGCGAGTTTTCCAAAAATCAAAAGGAAAATTATCAGACAAAGGTGGTTGGGTAATAGAATACCCTTCAACAGTATTACGATTTCCGTTGTTAGCCATGGATCAAAATTCAAAAAGTTTTCAAAATTAGTTTTTATGAATCCCGCTCTGAAACCACTTGAAAGTTCGTTAGGAATGTTAAGCCCTTAAGAACTAGCTCGAGGCTAATAAAGAGGGGGGGGGGGGGGCGGGGTGAATTGGTATTTTAAAAATTTTCTTAAGTAAAGCACAACAATCATAAACCAAAATCACCCCAGAAATTAGAGTACAAAAAATAAATAAATGCGGAAGCAAAATTAAGAAAGATCACACCGTATTTATAGTGGTTCGGTCAATCCTTGACCTACGTCCATTCCTCGGAGGCATCCTCCAACTATTGCACTAACTAAGTGTCTCTCCTTTACCTGCCACAGCTAGGTAGAGAAGCCTTTACAACAGACTCCTTTTCACCAACCCCGGTGCGGCAAAAAATTGACTCCTTTTGCTTCCTCCTGAAGCCGGCAGAGAACCCAGACCTTTTGTTGAAGTACACCTCCCAAGAAACTCCGAAGGAAGAAGGACAAAGAATGGATATAATGACTTGGAACCTTGCTTGGAGCAACCTTTGTGATCCCTCTCAAAAACCCCCCCTCACAAGTTCCTCTCTCTCTCTCTCTCTCTCTCTCTCTCTCTCTCTCTCTCTCTCTCTCTCTCTCTCTCTCTCTCTCTCTCTCTCTCTCTCTCTCTCTCTCCCAAGGCTCTCTAAGGTCAAGACAGCAGCACTCAAGGTCTTGAGCATGAGAAAATTTGGATCCTTTAAATAGAATTTTAAGAACTTGCATTATCATCAAGGGTGATAATAATATCATCCTAGCTGATTAGTATAAAATAAGCTCAATTAGCCAGGATGATTTGTGACGATTAGAAGAAAATTGGTTACATCGTCCAGGCGGATACAATATCGTCCTGGCCATTTAGTTCAAATCCGAGTACAATGGTCCTGAACATCGCCCGAAATAGATGCTGGCCGATGTCAATTGTCTAAGACATCATCCTGGCCGATTCTGCGATCGGCCCGGTCGATGTGATCATATCAATCAGCCTTAATTACTTTCCATAATTTATAGATTAATTTAGGCATAATTGTGCTGCATCATTCAAGATGATATGGAGATCATACTGGCCGATATTTTAAAATAAAGAATACCTAAATTGATCATGGAGGTTGATTCTTTCTTATTTGAGCCTATCGTCTTGGTCGATACAAGGATCATCCAGGATGATTTTCTTAATGATGGTTGCTTAACCAGGATGTTCTAATTAGGGTTTCTTTTTTTAGTTGGATTATCCTTGCCGATATGAACATCATCCAGGACGATGTACTCAAAACAGAAAAACTCAGAAAACCCCTCAAGTGTGTGTGTACAAGGTTATTTAGCATCATGAACCACTTTTACAGTTGACTCAAGAAAGGAAAAAAATACAGACTTGACTAAACCTAAATCTACGCGATCTTGAGCTGGCTTGAGTTACATTCGATCTTGTGGTACTGAAAAATTAGTAGGCAAGATAGTCGTAGAAAAAATATGAATGTTTGCTATCATAAAAAGTCTAATCCATAATCTCATATTCGTAACAGACGTAGGCCAAGGTTTGATCGAACCACTATAAACCTAGTGTGTTCATTCCTTATTTTTTACTTATACATTTAATATCCGCACTCTGGTTTTATTGTGGTGAATTGTGTTTTAATTTAAGATTCATAATTTGTTTGAAAAGTTTTTAAAATACCAATTCACCCCCTTCTTGGTTAGCCTCGGGACTAGTTCATACGAGCTTAACATTCCTAATAGACTCCGCATCGGACTCCTGTAACACTGAAGCTGAAGAAGAGACAACAAACTTGTGCTTAATGGCTGATGATCATCTTGGTCAAAGTGACCAAGAAGAGGTATGTAAACTAACTTATGAGAAATTATTTAAATTTTCTGAACAAATTCATGCATCATTTAGGAAACTTAAGAAACCATATGCTATCTTAAAATTGGAATTTTTAAAATTATAAAAAGAGCATGAAAATCTTCTTAAATATCATTCCCAAATTGAAAGCAATCACATGTCTTTACTTGATGAGTTTGATGCATTAAATAAAAAGCATAATGAATTATCTGATGCATATGATTCCTTAAAGTCATCCCATGCTAATTTAGAAAAAGAATTAGCAAGTCTCAAAGCTTTTGAAAATAAACCATTGCATACATTTCAAAACTTTAAAAGGAAGCACTACAAACCTAACGGATCAAGAAATCTTTTTCCTAGTGTTAGATATTTTTCATGTGACATGCTAGGACACATTTCACACACTTGCACTGTTCAGCACGGCACACATTGGGTGTGGAAACCCAAATTGAATGATTCATAATATAACACACATGTATTGTATACTATTTTCCATAAGAAGGGACCGAAACATTTTTGGGTTCCTAAATCTGACATTTGATGTTTTTGTAGGCTTGCTCTAACAAAAGGCCTCATGAGAGCATGTGGTACCTGCACAGTGGATGCTCACGACACATGACTGGAGACACTAATCAATTCATTTCACTGGAGGCTAGGGCTAGAGGAAATGTGACTCTTAGAGACAACACCACCAGGAAAGTGGTAGGCCCATGTATAATTAGAAACTCTAAGAATCTTTTGATTGAAAATGTTTTTTCTTGTAGATGGACTGAAATATAAACTGCTTAGCATTAGTCAGCTATGCGATAAAAGGTTTCATCAATAAATTCATGGCTAACTCTTCCATCAAAACCTTAAATAATAGCACTATTTTGCAGGGCAAGTGAATCAATAACGTTTATATGCTTGATTTAAATAACATTGAATGTCCTGCTTCATTTTTCTTAAAAACTTATGCTGATGATTCATGATTGTGGAATAGGAGATTATGTCATACAAGTATGAAACCCTTAGGAAAGTGACATAGAAAGACCTAGTTAGAGATGTCCCTAAGCTTAAGTTTTCAAAAGACCACCTTTTTTATGCCTGCCAATTAGGAAAGCAAGTCCACTCCACTTTTCACTCCATTAAGGACATTATCACCTCTAGACCTTTAGAAGTCCTTCACATGGATTTGTTTGGACCCATTAGTACTTCCAGCTTAGGAGGGAAAGTCTATGGTTTTGTGATTCTTGATGACTACTTGAGGTTTACTTGAATTAGATTTTTGTCCCATAAGAATGAGTCTTTTAATGAGTCTAGGGCCTTCTTCACTTGGATTCAGAAAAAGTTAAGTTGTGAGATCTTGACCATCTATAGTGACCATGGGGGAGAGTTTAAAAATGAGAGATTTGGAGATTTTGTGAGGATAAGGGGATTAGTCACAACTTCTCATCTCCTAGGACCCCTCAGTAGAACAAGATAGCTGAAAGGAAGAACTGGACCTTAGTTTAAGCTGCTAGAGCCATGCTTTCTTAGTATTCACTTCCAAAATACTTTTGGGCTGAAGTGGTAAACAAAGCTTGTTACGTGTTGAATAGGGTGAATGTTAGAGTCAAACTTGATAAGAACCTTAAGGGTAGGACACCCAATCTTTTCCACCTTCATGTCTTTAGTTATAAGGTTTTCATTCATAATAAAGGGAAGTCTCACTTAGGAAAGTTTGACCCAAAATCTGATGAAGGAGTGTTCTTAGGATATTCTAGTGTTGAAAATTCTCACTTAGGGAAGTCTCACTTATGAGTCACCCCAAAGAACTGATGTTAGGAGACCCTTTTGAAGGAGTTAGGACTAGGCATGGACTTAGAAAGGAGGTGAACCACTCTGCCTTTATCTCAATGATTGAAGCCACCAAGATCAATCAAGCCCTTTCTGATGAGTTTTGGATCTTAGCCTTATAAGAGAAGTTGAACCAATTTGTTAGGAATGAAGTTTGGGAGTTTGTAGATAGACCAAATGGACAAAGTGTAGTTCGAACCAAATGGGTCTTTAAGAAAAAGGTGAATGATTCTAGAGTGGTGGTTAGGAATAAGGCAAGATTAGTAGCTAAGGGGTATAACCAAATAGATGGGATAAACTTTGAGGAGACTTTTGCCCTTATAGCTAGATTGGAAGTCATTAGAGTGCTATTAGTCTTTTCCTGTTATAATGGATTTAAGCTTTTTCAAATGGACGTTAAGTGTGCCTTTTTAAATGGGGTAATAAAAAAGGATGCATTTGTGGAACTACCCCCAGGTTTTGAGAGTTCCCAATTTCCAAATCATGTTTTCAAATTAAAAAAAGGCCTTATATAGATTAAAGCAGGCACCCAGAGCTTGGTATAAGAGGCTTAGCACATTTTTACTATAGAGGGGGTTTATTAAGGGGACCGTAGACACCACCCTTTTCCTGAGGAAAGTATGAGATGATTTAGTCATTGTTCAGATCTATGTCAATGATAAACTTTTTGAATCTTCAAATAAAAGACTATGTGATGAATTTGAGATGAGTATGATGGGAGAATTGTCCTACTTTTTGGAGTTTAGCATAAAACAATTAGATGATGGAACCTTTCTAAGTCAATCAAAATATATAAAAGATATCTTGAAGAAATATGAAATGGACAAAGCCAAGCTAATTAATACTCCCATGACCTCAGGTGTTTAGTTGGATAAGAACCCAAATGGAAAATTATTTGATCAGAAGAAGTACAGAGGGAAGATTGGATCTTTACTTTACCTGACTGCTAGCCAACTTTATATTATGTTTAGTGTTTGTCTCTATGCTAGATTTCAAGCTGATCCCAAAGAATCCCATCTGACTACTGTTAAGAGAGTTCTTAGATACCTTTTAGAAATCCAAAACCTAGGAATTTAGTACCCTAGGCACAACACTTCTTTTGAGATCATTGGATATTCTAATTTTGAATTTGCTGGATGTAAGGTGGATAGAAAAGCACTTCAGGGACCTACCAATTCATAGGACAGTCATTAGTCTCCTGGTCTAGTAGAAAGCAAAACTCTGTTGCACTTTCTATTGATGAAGCTGAGTACATTGCCTTACGAAGTTGTGTGGCACAAGTCCTTTGGTTGAAACAACAAGTTTTGGATTTAGGATTACCTGTAGGCACGATCTCAATTCTTTGTGATAACACTAGTTTCATATGTATTTCTAAGAATCCTATCCAACATTCAAGGACTAAGCACATTGACATAAGACATCACTTCATTAGAGACCATGTGACCAAGGGAGACATTGAGTTACACCATGTGACAATTGAGAATCAACTGGTTGACATGTTTACTAAAACACGTGCCTTTGACACTTTCAGTACTTTAAGGACCAGATTGAGTGTGATTGACATAAATGCATGAACTTGATTCCTACTAATTTTTTGATTTGTTGTTTATTCTTTCACTTTTGTTTATTTTTGTTTTTATTTCTTTATTTTTTTCATGCTTTAAATTTTTCTTACAATCATCGGTGAAATTGATAATTTATGCATTGTTTTTGTTTTTTGAAAATTTATAGTCAATATTTTACATCTGTTTATCAGTTAAAAAGGGAAACACCGTTGATTGTTTCTTTTCTCTAACTTTTTTTAGTGGTGTAATTTTATTTTTCAAAAAAAAGCCTATCTCAAATCAACAATTGAACTATGCAATTGAAATCTTTTCAATCTTGCTACAGTAATATATCTTATATATAATATTCAAATTCTTTATTTTACCTTCAAATTTTTTGAAATCTTATCATTGCATTTATCATATGATTTTTTGATTCTGTTTTGTGATTCATTCTTCCTTATATTAAAGAGTAAGTTTTTCTTCTCTATTATCAGGAAGATGTAATCACAACTGAGAGTTTTTAAGAATTTTGAAAAGGGTCCTAGCTTGTAAAATCAAATGAAAAAAAAGTGGTCAATGATCCCAAAATCAAAAGGTGCACAATGTCGCCAAATTGAAAAAAAAAATGGCCAATGATGCCAAAATAAAAAAGATGCACAAAGAGCACCAATTAAATTGACAAGAGGCATAAAATGAGCCCATCAAAAGTAAACTCTTTTCCTTTCAAAATTTTTAAATCTTAGATAAATTCATGTTTTCACTTGTTAATTTTTCAAAGGCTTTATTTCAGAATTCTTGATCATAACTAATTTCTTTGATATATTATGTTATAATATATTTTTTTGAAACCAAGTTTTAAATTTATTTTTTTTCTTATCCAATTAATTTTTCTGATTTAGATCTTTATTTTCAAAAGAAGTTTTGCCCTGGGAGAAGTCTAAGGTAGTGATAACACGATCGGTTGTGTTACAAATTTTTCAGATTTTGACGATCTTAATTTATTGGCCTACAAATATTTAAAATCAACCACATGGAAACTATGTCATATTTCATTCCTTGATCCAAAAAAAAATTCCTTTTTTTTTTATCATTTTCACTTGATTTCTGTTTTGTGTCTGTCTTCCTCCTCCTTTTAGAGATGTCAAAAGGGGGAGTTTGTGTTCTATTCTAAAATTTAAATCTGTTGTTTGCACTGCTTCTAATTCATTATTTCTGTACTACTTGCAGTTCACTATCTTCATTGCTTAGATTTTCTTGTATGTTTGCCATCATCAAAAAGGGAGAAATAGTTGCATATCTTATTTTTAGAAATAGAAAATTAATGATTACAAACACTTCTATTTTACTACGACTGGCCTGCCAACTAGCATTTCAGGTCCACAGGATCAAGACTGAAATTTGAACCAGCTCAAGATTGGGTAGATTAGGTCTGAGTCAATTTGTAATGTATTTTTTCCCTTTCTTGATTAAATTGTAATCTTTGTGGTGTCAGATGCTAAGTAACCATGCTAACACACACTTGAGTACTTTTTTTATCTTAATTAGAGTTTTTTATTTTGCTCACATCATCTAGGATGATCCCAACATTGTCTTGAATGATCGATCAAAATAGAAACCCTAATTAAAGCATACTAGTTAAGGAAGCCGTCATTAAGTATATGGTCTTGGCTAATTTTTGTATTGTCCTGGATGATAGGCTCAAATCAGAAAGAATCAGCTGCTAGAATAATTTAGGTAGCTTTATTTTTTTAATTATCATTCAGGACATCAGCCTGGATGATGAAGTAAAATTATGCCTAAATTGATCTGAAGATTAAGGAAAGTAATTAGGTTGATTGATACGATCATATCATCATGGATAATTACAGGATCGGCCCGGACCATCAGTTCAAAAAAAAATGATTTCTCCTAGATGACCAACATCAGTTCAAAGCGATGTTCTGGATGATTTGGGCAGATTTTGAACTAATCGGTCAGGATGATCATTAGATTGGCCTGGATGATCAAGTCATTTTTTTTTTCGTCCAGACTCCCATTCAGAGCGATAGTCTGGATGATATTCCTCGATTTGAACTAATCGTACATGATGATATAATATCATCCTAGATGATATGAACAAAAATCTTCTAATCGTCCTAAGTCATCCGGGATGATTAAGCTTAGTTTGTACTGATCGTACAGGATAACAGGAATATTGTTCTGGATGATAAAGTCAGTTCTTGAAAATCTATTTAAAGGACTCGTGTTTTCTGAAGTCCAAGCATCTTTTGCTGTTGTCATGACTTGAGAGAGACTAGAGGAGAGGGAGAGAGTACGAGAGAGAAGGATGAACTTGTAAGGGGGAGTTTGTGAGAGGGTTCACAAGGGTTCCTCAAAGAAAGGTTCCAAGTTGTCTTCTCCGATCCTCATCCCTTGTCCTTGTGGGGTTCTAGGGAGGTCTACTTAAACAATTGGTCTAGGTTCTCTACCTGCTTCAGGAGGAAGCAAAAGGAGTCAGTTCTTTATAGCATCGAGGTTGGTGAAAAGGAGTATTTTTGTAAGGGCTTCTTCGCCTAGTTGTGGGGGCTAAAGGAGAGACACAAGTTAGTGCAATACTCGGAGGGTGCCTTCGAGGAGTGGACGTAGGTCAAGGTTTGACCGAACCACTATAAATATGGTGTGTTCTTTCTTTATTTTTTACTTATGCATTTAATTTCCACACTCTAGTTTTATTGTGGTGAATTGTGTTTTGATTTAAGATTCAGGATTTGTTTGAAAATTTTTTAAAATACGAATTCATCCCCCTCTTGGTTAGCTTCAGGACTAGTTCATAAGCGCTTAACATCCCTAACAAACTTTCAGGTTGGACCCCACTTGATCCAGTGGATGCCGCAGTTGATATTCTAATTATTAGTTAAGTTGATGTTCTAGTTACTGACTCATTTGATATTTTAGTTGATGTCCCAAACAGTCTCTCTTAGATTTCACATGTCGCCCCTGAGCTCCCTACCCAGGGATCTGAGGACTTTAACTTGCATGATATAGGAGCTATCTCTCTTTAAGCTCCTGCATTACCTCCTAAGGTAGATATCCCTCACCCTAATAGGGATGCCACTCTTTGGACTATTGACCCTAGAACAGTCAAAGGGGAGGGGAAAATTTAAGTTGAAGACTAGGAAATGATTGAGTAGTTAATGGCAAAACCCAAGACGGCTAATGATCTTAAGTTACAAGTTTTCATTTCTAAGGTATAAGATAGTGAGTTATATGATATGATGGATTACAAAGGCTACTTACCCATTAGTTGGTCAATGAGGTAGTACAAAAGATTAAGGATATCTTGGAGAGGAAGGAAGTTGAAGAAGAATTTGATGATTTGTTGATGGAGGAAGAAATGGTCACTGGTAGTATTTGCATGGTTGAAACTAGGGGATCTGTTAAGGAAATTGAGTCTAGTAAATACCATTATAGCAAGGAGAAAGGCTCATTAGCTATTGATTCAGATTTACATGGATTACTAAGGGCTAGAGATGAGGAATAACATATCAAAAACTTGGAGGCACAAGTTGCAGACATGTTGCTAAAGGTTAAAGAGATGAAAGAATGGTTGGACAATTCACAACAACCTCTATTTAAGTAATAACCACATGCCATTTAAGCAGACTCTGATCATCCCAATAAACTAAAATCTAGTTCTAAGGTCCCTGAGTTAGTGTTGATAGTTCCTCCATTCCAATAATCAATTCTTTTAGTTCCCCCAGTTTAACCAATAGTCCAATCGACAATCTCTTTAGTCCCTCTGACACCTACCCAAAAAGACCTCAAATAGTTAATCGAGGACTAGGTGAGGGAGGCCAGATGAAGCAGATAAGAAAGATGTAAAGACCATACCCATTCCAAATAACTCCTCAATCTCCTAGAGAGCCTTACTCAACCTATATTAAAGAGAGATTGTCAAGACCATACCCATTTAAAAGATAGTAAGGAAAATATTTAGGAGCCTTCTAAAAAGCTAGATTTCCAGTTACTAGAAGCTAGGAGGCCAGATGATGTAGATAAGAAAGATGATCCTAAATATTGTCTTTTCCACCACATGCTTAGCCATCCGATTGAGGACTATATTATATTCAAATATTAGATAGAAAAGAACTTCATGCAAGGTAACATCATCATCCTTAAAAAGTAAATACTAGGAACAAGGGTCGATCAAAGCCATTTAAGATAATCCTTCTAGCATTTCTTTATCAATTAAAGATGGCTAGGATATAGCTTTATCCAAGGCACTTAAAAAGTTGATTAAAAATTCTTTTCATCTTTCTCAATAGCTATTGATGAGAGCTCAGGGATTGATTTGGGACGTTAACCTAGAGGCTTCATAGGAGCATGTTGAGCTACTTCCCTCTCCAGTAGTCCTAGGAACTACTATACTAAATGAAAAAGAAAAGAATGATATTTTTTATAGAGGAAGCGTACTAATGAGAGATGTATTCGAGTGGCGGATGATGGCATAAAGGCCCCATCCCCACTCCTGTTATCTGACTTTTACTTTGCCCCATCAAAGGTAAAGGGTCTAAATTTTTGTAAAAGTATCCTTATATGCTAATTTTGATGATTAACCATAGAGATAAAATGAAAATTGATAACTCTTTCAAAGAAATTTAAAGTTTTTGTGAGATCAATCCAAATGTTCAAAAATTGGACCTTCCAGTTTTGACCTCTAAAGGGAATGTCAAAAATGAGATCATATATATAGTGATATCACTGAAATTAACTTTTAGGGGAGACCTATCATGATATATCTTTTTTATTTTAACACCCATTCAAAAAAATGAAGATTTGACACCTATGGAGAGTATAAACTCCACTGTAGTTTTCCCTCCACAGGATGTCAAGCAGGTGCAACATTGTGACAATAAAGTCTTACCCCCTAGGCCTGCCTCTCAAGATAAAATTAAAAAAATTATTTCCAATGTTCCAATCCAAGTCACCACTCAATAATATAATCTTCCTTCTACTCCACTGTGTTCCGATACCATGTCCACAAGGTTGACTACAATATTGACTCGCCTTAGAAAGTTGCCATCCAAATTGAGCATCTATAATACCCTCATCCTATAAAAGGAAATATGGGAATCCTAAATTGAGGCACTTCTCAGCCCACAGATTTACTTGGCTCAATTGGTTTTGATCTCAAAAGGTGAATAACTCTACTTCAAGTAAATCCCATGAGTAGCTTTTTCAGATGATACTTATGAGTACTGCTGACTATAATCACCATTTTTACATTATTGAAAATTTAGGGAACTTCATGTTATCAAGAGTCCTTATTGATCCAGGTGCATCAATCAATGTGATGAATGTAAAGATCCTTGTGTATCTTAAAGTTAATACCAGTGAGCTCACCACTGACAAGTTAGCGCTATGTGGGTTCAATAAAAAATCTGAGAGGGCTTCGGGTTTGATCGCTCTCCTGTTGGAAATTAGAGAACTCAAAACTGAAATAAAATTTCATATAATTGATTCAGCTAAGTCATTCAATGCGCTATTAGGTTGGTCCTGAATCAATGAATATAGGATGGTTCTATCTATCCTACATCAATACGTTAACTACCAACAAGATGGCGTTAAATGTGTAATTAAGCATGATTTTGCAACCATTCTAAATTAAAGTGATTGGAATTTATGAGGATGCCACATATTTCATACCAAAAGGGTCCTCTTCCCATCCTTAAGTTGAGATCAAGATTGAAGAGGAAATAAGTGAGAAAACCTCCATTCAAAATCAAGAATTAAAAGGATCAAAAGAAAATGAAGAAGAAAGGGAAAAAAGATCAAAAAGTGCAAGAATCAGAAGGTGAAGGTGTCATTGAGATCATAGTCCTTAGGCCTCCAAACATGTTACCTCAAAGAGGTGCGAGGATGGACCAAAGGGTATATGGTTGAGGCCTTGCTTCATTTGAAAGAAAAGTAACCCTGGTGTATATCAATCTAGAATTAAGTACTGATGAAGAACTAGAAAAAAGGGGTACTACAACACCTTTTAATTACTAAAAAATTAACCCTCCTCTGAAGTTTGACCTCACTTTAGGACAAGATAGTGACCCAGAGGTTGATGCTCCAAAAGTCCAAAGTGATAAGCTAGAATTGATAATGTATGAAAAAGCTAAATAGGAGAATTGAGGCCATATCTTTGGCTCCACTCTCTATTGGCAGGGTTACAGGGTTAGAGATTAAAGAGGCCCCTAAAATAAGCAGTGAAGTTAGAAAAGTCCAAAAATATTTTTTTGGCTCCTACTCCTCAAGGGATGAAAGTGATGTGACCCTTGAGGAGGTAGGTTTCAATGAATTAATTGAATTAACTTTTGGCTACTTTTCTATTTTGGTAAATAATTCTTTCTCCAAAGGTTCTATATCATATCAATGGACTAAGGGTTAAGCTAGATACCACAAAAATAATTTGCAATCAAAAATTAAGAAAATTTTGACAAGTGGTATTGGCTTTGGTACAGTTAGTTCATTTGATGATAATAAATACTACTACATGATAATGTATCATCTTGAATATCAAAATGTCCTTATTAAAGTCATCAATCCCCTCGACAGACTCTTTTTGGAGGCTTTAGATAATTCTTATGAACTTCAAGTTTGGGATGCATCCCTTAAACTGAAAGAAGAGATTAAATCAACAGTTAATAAATTGAGAGAAGTCAACCTAGGAACCAACGATGATCCTCTCCCTACTTTCATAAGTACTTTATTGAGTGAGATTGAGCCTGAGGATCTAATTTAACTCCTTTTTCAAATTTAAGGATTGCTTTGCCTGGACATATGATAAAATATCAGGCCTGTCCATTGATATAGCAGTTTAGAAACTTGGAATACATCATGTTGCCTTTTTTATCAAACAAGCTCCTTAGCACATGTGCTTAGTGATTGAGTAATAAGTCATTTATAAAATCAAGAAATTAATTAATGCCTGATTTATCTAAGAGGAGCAATATACCTCTTGGGTAGTTAGCATCCTGCCAGTTCAAAAAAATGGTCAAATATGGATTTATGTCAACTATAGGGATCTAAATAAGACATGTCCTAAAGATAAATTTCCTTTACCATACCCAAGCATATAGTGGATACTTCCTCCTTACTTGCTATTTTCTCCTTTATGGACGGCTTATCCAATTACAATCAAATTAGGATGGCCCCTGATGAAAAGAGAAACACTACATTAATGACCCCTATAGGAATCTTTTGTTATAAGGTGAAGTCATTTGGCCTTAAGAATGCTGGTTTAACTTTCCAACAGCCATGACTCATAACTTTGATGTCTTAATCCAATATCAAGTTGAGTGCTGCATTGATGATTTGGTTGTTAAGAGCAAAGTTAAAGAGGCTCACCTGTATAAGTTAAGAGTTATTTTTGGGTGGTTGGGCCACTACGACCTAAAATTGAATCTTCTGAAGTGTGCTTTTGATGCCACTTCAAGGAAATTCCTAGGATTCATAGTGAGGCACCATGAAATTGAGGTTGATCCCTCCAAAATTTAAGTCATCTTAATTATGTCATGTCCTAAGAGCCTTACCCAGCTGAGATCTCTCCAAGGTAGGCTGGTGTGTATAAGGAGGTTGATATACAATCTTTCTGGAAGATGTCAACCTTTATCTATCATAGCCAAAAAGGACACTAAATTCATATGGGATGAGAAATATCAAAATACTTTTAAAAACATCAAAGAATACCTTACCAATCTGCCAGTCTTGGCAGCCACTGTTCTAGGTAAACCTCTTATTCTTTACACCACTGCGCTCGATAAATTGCTTAGTGCTCTTCTAGCTAAAGTCAACAATGAAGGGAAAGATAATGCTCTCCATTACATGAGTCAAAGACTTCTTTCTATGGAAATTTGGTACACTTCGATCGAAAAGCATTGTCATGATTTAGTTTTTATAGCTGAAAAACTAAGACATTATATACTCTCTCATTCAATCAATTTGATTTCAGATTCAATCCCTTGCAATATCTTATGACATGACCTAAGTTGTCAAGACACCTGGCTTAGTGGTCTATGATATTACTTTAAATCAAGATCACTTTCATTCCCCTATGCACTATGAAATGATAGGCCATTGCTAACTTCCTTGCGGCACACCCGCTGCTGGTGGATTCTCCTTTAAATGATGATTTACCCAATGAACAATTCATGAGTTTAAGGGAATCTAACAATCCTATTCATGAATTATATTTTGATGGTATGACATTCTCTTATTGATGCAAAACACAAAAATCTATAATCTCCGGAAAGGCTATAATTGGCTTGATTTTCATAACACAAGCGAAGGGAATGATGCATTTTCTTACCATTTATTAGAGGTTTACATGAATAACAAGGCTGAGTATAAAGCCCAAATAATTGGCTTGGAACTTATAATCCTGATGGATATTAAAGAGATTAAAATCTTTGGTGATTCTTAAAAAATGATTAATCAAATTTTAAGAACCTATAAGGTTTTGAATCTTAAACTCAAGTATCACCAGCACACCAGTCACCTTCTTGAGTAGATTCTAGTCGTAACTTTGTTTAGGGTTCTTCGTGGAAGTAATTCTATGGCAGATGCCCTAGCTAAGAATTCAAAGTAATTTGCCTGTCTAAAAAAAGACTCCATTCCTATAGAGATTTAGGGTTGTTAAGTCCTATCTCCTATAGATTTGAAGCACATCAACAAGCAATCTCCTATGGACCTTTCTGCCTCTTTAGCAATCAACAAAGAATTTGATTGAAGACAACCATTAATTGACTAACTTCAAGAGGGCAGGATTCCCGAGGACAAAAACATGCCCTATCTTATGTATTAGTCAATAATATGTTGCACCATTGATTATTTGATTAGATATGGCTACATTTTTTAGAAAAATGAGAGGACGTAAAGATAAAAAATGAAGTATATTCTGGCCTATGCGATGTTCATCAATCAGGTCAGAAAATGAAGTTGAAAATCAAAGGACTTGGATTCTAGTGTCGTATGATGATTGACAATTACATTAACAATGCTAAAAATTGTCATCAATGCTAGGTCCATGGTGTAGTTTCACATAATGTGTTGCATCCCATGATATCTTTGTGGCCCTTCAAAAGTTGGGGCTTGGATGTTATTGATTCAATTGACCCTCCTTCTTTGAAGGGCCATCCCTTAATATTAGCTATAGGGGTAAAAAATTGCCCTATGAAATTTAACATCACATCATGTTTTGATGTTCATTCATGGCCATATCATATATTGATTCGACGTACCCAGGAAATCATATTAAAAAATATGTATGTTTTTAATTCCATAAAAATTAATAATTTGTAAGGCGACATAACATTAATTGGAGATACTCAACAATCTATTACCCTCGGGCAAATGGGTTAGGAGAGGACTTCAACAAAACTTCAGTCCAAATCATCAAGAAGTCCCTTGATTACAATAAGCATCAATGGGATGAGAGGTTTGTGGAAGCCTTGTGGGCCTATCAGACAACTTATAGGACCATAACCTAATCCAAATCATTTACACTAGTGTATCGATCCAAGTCCGTACTCCCTCCATAAGTGCAGAGTCCGTTGATACAATTACGATCCAGAATCAAATTATGAATAACTAAATGTAAAACTCAAGCTCAAAGAACTTAAAAGCCTTGAAGAGCATCATCTCCAAGCTCAACAGAGTCTAGAGTTGTATAAGGCCTAAATGGTTCAAGCTCATGATAAGTTAGTGTGACCAAGAACCTTCCAACTAGGAGACTTGGTCTTGGTTCTTCAGAGGAAAATATTAGCTCATCGAAAGATTGGTGGGAAGTTTGAACCAACATGGGAATGACCCTTCATTTTATAGACTGTCTATGAATGGGGATTGTATCAGCTAGTGGATTGTAAAGGAAATCACTCAATATTACCTATCAATGGGCATTTCCTTAAGAAGTATTATATTTAATCTACCTCAAATTTTCCATCAATGAAATTTTTTCATGTCTTGAACTCACTTTGTTCGATTCTATCTTTACTATAAAAAATAAGTTTCAAAAAGATCAAAATCAATCAATCAATTAATTTGTGTTCTCTTTTCCTTAAGGTTAGGTTCCGCCTTCCCTTAATCTTTGATCCTTTGTGATGGGCATATTTTGATCCCATCGTATGATCATTCAACCTCGATCCTCTATGATGGGCATATTTCAACCCCATCATACAATCATTAAACCTTCATTCTCTGTGATGGGCATATTTCGACCCTATCATATAATCATTCAACCTCGATCCTCTGTGATGGGCATATTTTAACCCCATCATATAATTAGTGAACCTTGATCTTCTTTGAAGGGCATATTTTGACCCCCATCATATGATCATTCAACCTTGATCCTCTATGATGGACATATTTCGACCCCATCATACGATTATTCAACCTCGATCCTCTATGTTAGGCATATCTCGACCCTACTACAAGATCATTTATTAGTGGTGGATAATGCGATTTGTGGTACCACCCTAATACAAACTCAACTTTGATTCTCTAAGATATGGTCCTCCCCTTCCTTAGAATCAAAATATCAATGCTAATATGTGCACCAAAACATTATTATTCTACACATATTTGTGGTCCATTTATTAACCTCATTTCTATATGACATCACTAGGACCTATCTGGGTTTCTTTATAGTGACCTAATGATTGAAAGGTGTCTATTATTCAATCATATAAGCCACAATCAAAATCTAATCTAATCCTAACTAAATATAATTCAACCTTCCAATTCAATCTCCAGTCCCAATTTCAATCAACTTTCAATCAATATGAATCACTAATTTGATGGTAATTGATGTGAATAATTTAAGCTCAACCATTCAAGTTGAAAATCTAATCCAAATCCAACATTCCAGGCTAAATCCCAGGGTTAAGGATCCATATCCTGAAACCCTTTCTGAGTGGTTTTTGTGCCACATTTAAGCCTCATAAAATGATATCTGATTCATGATCTATCAATTTCATATTGATTAGGTATGTCTTTGGGGTCAGCCCTCAAAATTTGTGCTAAATCTGAGACTCATATCCCTAAAAACGAAATTGATTTCCAAAGGCTGCAAAACCTTCAAATATTTATAACCTATGCCACTAGATTTGCCATTCAAGGGAATTTGACTTTGGGAATCTTTCCAAACCTTCTAACCAAATCTATGGCCTTTGTTATGACTTGTTAATTATTAGTTCACACTTTGTTAGAACTTGTTTGACCGAGTGTTGACCAGGCGTAAAAATGACCAAAATGCCCTTTAAGGGGATTTTTGGTCTTTTCCTCAAAATTTAATATGGCCTAGAAATATCAACCTTCAAAATCTATTCCAATGGATTCTAAATATCATTAGGAACACTTTGGACCTAAAATCACCCTTTGGATCAACCACGTTGACCAACATAACCATGAATAACCATGGTGACCCTTAAGGGCCTAAATATCCATTTTAACCCAAATGACCTCCACTTGATTTGAAGCCACCTCCATTGATTTCATATGATCAATTTGAACTCAATGAACCCAACCCTTGACCCTAGGTCAACTTGGTTGACCAAACCTCCCATGTACTTCTACCCATTCAAACACTTTGACCAAGGCTTTACTTAGTCAATTCAAACCCCCAGAACCACCTATTCAATCCTTATGGATGACCCTTAGGAGGACCCAAGCCTTAGGCCCACTTGGGTTAGCCATTTGACTTGACCCAAGTGTCCAAATAGATGTTTCCCATGATCAAAGTCTCTCTCTAAGCCATATCAATTCAAACCAATGGTTGCATTGGGTATCACATGACCCAGTACACCTTCCCTAGTTGACTCAACCCTTGGGTCAACTTGGGTTAGGAATTATGCTAACTAAAAGTGCTAAAATCCACTATGGATTGAGTCGTTTCCCAACCTAAGTCCCACTAACCCAAATCAACACTTTCATTAGGTGGCCCTAGGTCCATCACACCTACCCTTGTCAGCTCTACCCTTGGGTTAACTTAGGTAAACCCTTAAGCTAGCCCAAAGTGGTCAAAACCACTTTGACCCAAGACATCTTCCACCTCATACCCAAGTATACCCAATTAGCACTTATATTAGTAGCTTTAGACCCAATCTACCTTCGACCTCAATCCCAAACCTCTAGATATCTTTCCACCTTAGCTCAACCCTTCCCATATGAAAGTTTGTAAGGGTTGTTAAGCCCTTATGAACTAGCCCGAGGCTAAATAAGAGGGGGGGGGGGGTAAATTGGTAGTTTTAAAAATTCTTAAACATAAAGTAAAAAATATTTTAAAATATTTTTGAATATTTAAAAAACACAATCAATAATAGAAATTAATATATGAAAAAAAAAGTGCAAGAATAACACAGAAAGAACACATCAAATTTTATAGTGGTTCGGTCAACTTGACCTATGTTTTCTCCCTGGAGCCTCTCCTCCAGGTATTGCACTAGAACACAATTACTCGCCTTTTGCTCCCTAAGCATGGTGGAGAAACCTTTACAAACTCCTTTTCAATGACCCCGATAAGGAAAAGAACCCGAACTCCTTTTGCTTCCTCTTGAAGTAGGCAGAGAACCTTGATTGATTGCTAAAGAATATCTTCCAAGAGCCACCAAGGAGAAAAGGATGATGAATGGAGAAATGGACTCAAATCCTTACTTGGAGCAACCTTTGTGAACACCTCACAAACTCCCACTCACAAGACTCTCTCTCTTCCAAACTCTCCCTCTCCTTCTCCGTGCTCTCTTAGGTCAGGAAAGCAGCAAAAAATCTCAACATCAATAAATGAGAGATTTTATAAAGAAGGGCTTAAAATTTTCCCTTTGAAACTTGCCATCAAAGATCATCCAGGACAATTGAGAGATCATCCAGTACGATTATTATATTTTAGCCTTTTTAGCCTGGATGATCTGGGTGGGTTAGATAATTAGAACTTACCATTTATTCTTATCATCTAGGATGATGTGGACAATATCATGTATGATTAGTTCAAAATCGTACAAATCATCCAACACATCATTCTAGTTATTCAGTTGATTCATGTTGGACGATGAAGAAATATAACTTATTATCAAGGACGATACTTGGATCATCTTGTATGATTAGTTCAAAATTAGGGAATATCATCCAAAAAAATCATTCTAGTTGTCGAGAAGATCATCTGGATGAGGATGAATTTCAACTGATCGTCCTACATATAGTTTTGGTCATCTAGTTGATTAATAAGTAATCTAAGGTTTTTCTAGCTGATCGTCCAGGACGATCCTACGATCATCAAGGATGATATGATTGATCAAGCTAACCTTAATTACTTTCCATAATCACCTGACTAATTTAAGCATGATTGTAATGAGTCATCTCGAATGATATGGGATTGTCTTGTATAATTTCTAAAAATAATATCATACCTAAAAAAGTTTGGTAGCAATTTCTTTTTCATTTGAGCCTATCGTTCTTGATGATATAAACATCAACCAAGAAGATTTACTTAATTTGACAGTCTTAACACCAGAGCCCTATTTAGGATTTCTATTTTTAATTGATCATCCAGGATGAATTTGGATTATCTTGTATGATGTGATCAAAAATAGCATTAGGATCCACCTTATTACATTTGAACTTATAAAATTTCTCCCTCTGAGTGTGTGTGTAAGGTTACTTAGCATTAGGATCCACCTTATTACATTTGACTCAAGAAAGGAAAAACCACTAGAATTACACTTACAGACTAACTCATTCCTAATCTATCCAATCTTAAGTTGACTAGATTAATAATTAACCTTGTGAACATAAAAAGTTAGTAGTTGGGCAACCAAAAAAGATGTGCAGTAGTAATAGTAATATGGAAATTGGAATACTAGGAATGTTTCTTATCATAAAAATTATAATCATTGAATACATATTTATAACAATCTCCCCCTTTTGATGATGACTAATATTTATTAGGAAATTCATATCAAGCAGATTAATAAAAATGAAATATAAAATAAAAGAAAACATTATAAATAAAGCAGTGCATATTTTACTATAACAAGCAGTTGATACAACAAAAATAGTACAAACACTAAATAATACAATAATAAAACTAACACTAATCATCTACTCCCTCTTTTGACATCACAAAAAGGAGGAAATACAAAAATAAATACAAAATACAATGAAGTGCATAAATCGATACAAAATAACACACAAAAACCATCACAAAAAATAGTCTATAAATACGTAGGGCCCTGATCAGGTGAAGAAGGTGGTGGTGGTGGCTGAAAGAAATTGTGGATGGAAGCAAACTACTCCCCAAACTAGGCCATATCATGATCATGCGATTTCTATTATTAGGCTATGAATGTATTAAATCTATTAATATCAACCACATGTTATTACTCTTGTGCAACAACATAGGAGACAAACCTAGCCTTCTACTGGTCAAACTGCTCCACCAGTTAATCTAGTTGTGACTGCTGGTGGATAAGAATATATACAGGAATAGCTTCCTCCTTGGCTCCCTTAGCCTCCTCATCCCCCATATGGAGAAGAGTATTAAGAAGAACATGGATGTAGCTTTTGGTGTGGTAGGAAGGTTAATTGTTCAGTGGGGTAGGATATTAGAGGTTGTATTTGGTTTTAAGGACAAAAGGTATGATGTGTCCTGAGGCAATATTAAGTTTTCTTTTATGCCCTAAATCCCTAATACTGGCTAGGTGCTCAATGTAACAAAATAGAATATCAGTGCCATTGAGATCCCTATGTGTCATTATTTAATAAGTGATGATTGAGAGAAGGGGAGTGTTGTGGATATGGTCACGAGCCTTTGGGATCACTGAGGTTTTAATGACATATTAAATTATCCTAGCATCTTTTACTAAGATACTTGAGGCACCATCATCATAGGTGACATTAGTATTCATTAGCAGTTGGTTGATAGGACCCCAGTTATAATCAAGATATGAAGATAAAGTATGAAGCTTATATCTAGTAGTAGAAAATTGGAGGAGTTTGTAGCAATTCTAGTCGGTGATCTCTACTAGGTCTTTGTGAATATAGGATTATAGGGCATTGTAAGCACCATGGATCCTAAGACTATCAAAGAACTCATAGAGGAGTTCAAAATTTAATGGGATAGCCAATATTAGAATGAAAGTGAGAGAGGTGTGAGAGAACAGATTCAATACCATGTAAGTGAGCATTCAAGGATTGACAATCCTCGAAGGTGTGATCCCAGTAATTTTATATCAAAGATAGGCAGCTTGGTCAGCCACCTCAGTGAATCAAGGATTGGTAGTCACCCTTGAGGAACTTCTGGTCATCATCCTGGACCTTTTCCCGCTATCCATTGACAAGGATTGAGAGTATAAATGAGAAGGAAAGAAGAATTGGAGGATTTAAGGGTGAGAAAAATGATTGAAATTACCTATTAATAAAGAATTGGGAACATAATCTAGGACGATCAGAAGAATTTATGATATCCAGGACAATTGGTCCAAAATGAGGTCCTATCATCAAGGACGATCAGACATTGTCCTGGATGATTAGACTCAGGTGATTGTCTCGATAAGTTAGGCTTGATGACCATTGATAAAATGTATCATCCAGGATGATTAGATGGATCATCTAGGATGATTAATAATAATGAATCATACTGGCTAAATTAAAAATGTGTAACCATTTTTGCCACGTGGATCGTTTAGGGAGAATAGGTGTATCATTCAGGATGATCATAAATAATTGAGAAAAATTCGATCAGATCGTCAAGGACAATGTAAAAAAAAAAAGAATTTTAAGGATGGAAGGAGTTGATTAGAGAAAGCCCAAAATTAAAAAGCAAGAAAAAATAACAAAGAAAACATCAAGAAAATATGATAAAAAGCACTAAAACCAAAATGAGAGTGAAAACTAAGTTTTTTTTAATCAATGCTAGACAATGATAAAATTTCCTTATGATTGGATTAAAAATAAGCAAAAAAAGAGTTAACATCATCAAAATCTGAAAAAAAATAGTTGAACAATTGATCCTATTAACCACATCTCATACTTCTTACAAGGAAAACCATCTTTTGGAACCAAAGATCTAACTTAGAAAATGCAATCGGATAAGAAAAAGTGTTCCATTCAAAACTTTTTTCCAGAAAAATATCTTATAGAATTTTATAGTAAAGTACTTAGTTACGCTCATGAATTTTGAAATAAAGTCTTTGAAAATATCAAGTGTCACATGAATTCTTCAAAGATTTAAAGGTTCGAATGAGAAGGAACCTTTTTGAAATTATGAGATGCGCCAACAGGTGGGGGGTGAATTGGAAAATTGTTGCAATAAAAAGACAATTCTGAGTAGGAGTTCTAATTTTTTTTTGTGTTTTTAAAATTTAAACAAAAAAATAAAATAATACATAAGCAAATGCTTAACATAATTTACAACAACGAATTTCACAACAATTTTCACCAAGCAATTTTAATGAAGATAAAATGCAAGCATAAATAAAAACCAAAAATCTTCCACTCCGAGAATTTCACTACTAAACAGTAATTATCTTTTTGCTCCCACAGTAAGGTGAAGAAGCCCTTATAAATCTCACTTTCACTAACCTGGCGTGGTGGACAGCCAAGCGCTTTGTCACCCTCCAGGTGAAGGCAGCATACCTTCGCATTTTTCTCCCTCCTGGAGAAGGAAGAGTACCTTAGAGGACATGGATGTAGAAGAATCTCCCCATCAAAGAACCTTTCATAAGATCTTCTCGGACCATAGGAGAAACAAAGTGCAGCAAGCTTGGATAATTTATGTGATCTCCCTCACACTTCTTCTCCCTCACAAAGCCCACCTTCCCCTTCCTCTCACAAACCCTAAAATCTTCCCAAGAGTTCTCTCCCAAGGAATCTCTCTCTAATCACGTTCCTCTTTCATAGTCACATTCCAAAAAATTGAAAGTTTGATACTTAAAACTAGCTCCACGAAATCCTAAAAATTAAAATAAGCCGTTATTATCGTACAATATGATAAGTACTAAACAGCCTTCATCCTGGTACGAAGACTTATGAACAGGCAAAATTTTTGGATATAATCGTACATTATGATTTAAACCCATACTGTATGATATGTAAATCCTTCTATTCATATAGGATGATTGCTGGGATGATGAAAACTCATCTCTGTATTTCATATGGTTTGTACAACCTCGTATAGTATGATTAGTTCAAAATTAAGGGATCATCCGGTATGACGTTTGGGATGATAAAAAATAGCCTCGATTGATCGTATAGTACAAACCTAGTCGTACATTATAGTAATCAATTAGAAATTAATCCTTGATTTATGCACTAATCGCAGTGTTAATTTAAGTAAGTATTCAAAAAATTTTGTACCATATGATCTCATCATACAATTTGATCAGTTCAAATTTTTGTATTAAGTAGTTTTTTAAATTATTCTGGCTGCTAGGGTTTTTAATTAGAAATACTTCAGACAGTACAATTTTGTCATACAATACGACCTGTTTACAAATAGCCGTTTCATCCAGGTTAGATCGTACAGTACGATATAAACTCTTACAGTACAATCAACAGAGAAAAAATTTATTCATTTTTAAAACCCTCTCCCCCTATGTGTATGTATGGTTGCTCAATCTTGCATACAATTTGTGGCCAGACTCAAGTAAAGAAAAAATAAGAATAAATGAAAATTTTCAATGTTATTAATTCCAGCTCCTACTCTACCCAATCTTGAGTCTTCTCGTCATCCTGAGAAACTTTTGATCTCCCTAAAATGTTAGTACTCACAAACAATAGCATAAATCAAAAGTATTCAATGAATAGATATTCAAACAATATTGTTTATCATCATCAAAATCTCAGACTAGGGGTCATGGATTACAACAATCTCCCCCTTTTTGATGATGTCAAATAATATTGTTTATACGTAATTTTATAAGGCATTTTTTTGTTTAAATATTTTTATTTTTTTATTATTTTTAATTAACTAAAGCATCACAAAATAAACAGGAATATAAAACTGCATTTCATTGAACTTAAACATAAACAGGAAAGAAAACATATGCATGGACTATTGACTACAACAGACTTCTCCCCCATTTGACATCACCAAAAAGAGGAGTCACAAACAATGCTAAGAAAAATAGCACAAAATAGATACACATCAAAAAGTAGGATCCTGATCAGGTGGAGGTGGGTGAAAGTATGTTGGATGGACGTGAATTGTTGATCAATTGAGGAAAAGCATTCCCCAAACCACCATATGTCCTCCTCATGTTATTGATGCCATTCTTGATTGTGACTGTAAAGGTGGCTTTGGAGTTGGTCGAATCATTCGACCAAGTCATTATGAGGGTAAGCTGGTGCAGGTCCTCAGGGTGGTGCACGCCGTCTTTGTGGAACAGGGGCTCCTACTAGAGCATCCTCTCCTTCTTCTTCATCAAAGTCTTGTTTTTCAGGCTCTTGCCCCCGATGAAATAGAATATGAAAGAGGCATCTGTAAAAAAGATTGGTAGACTATCAGGTTCACCAGGATAGGTTAATTAGTATTTGTTTTGAATGATGTAACCTATAAGGTAGCCAAGGGCTAGATTTTGTTTTCTGTGGGTGGTAGGGAGGAGAATGAAGGTAATGTTTTAGGTATAATCAATAATTAAATTTTCCTGATCAAATTTTTTGTTTGACATTATAAGGTAGGTAACGACTGATAAGATTGGGGTCATACAGATTTGGATGCCAACTATGGGTATGATTGAAGTGGGAGGACGTGCTGAATAACTCGGGAATTTCAGGTTAAGGATTGAACAAGAGGGTGGTGTTGGTAGAAAGCTATATTCCTAAGGACTAGATTTGTGGAACTCAAGTCAAAATTCATTTGAGAGGAAATATTGAGCTCTAGGGCCGTTAGTAGACAGTCTAATATATTGGGCGATGTTTGTCTTAGTGATTTCTAAGCATTGTCAGTAGACAAAAGAGTTAAAAGTTAGGGTTTCGACAGTGAAGGTTAGGTTGGCTAGGAATTCAAATAAGAGTTCTGAATTATATGGGAAGGCCAGAGTAAAAAGGAATTGGAGAGTGATGGATGTGAATAGGTTCATTACCTCAAAATTTAGGGCAGCTCGATTTAGCATCTGAGACGGTGTAATTTTGCATGCCTTATATTTACGACAGGATTCTTCATTTTTGGGATTCAGGAAGCAGTCATTGGGATGGCAAGAGGAAGATGAGCTTCCAAGGATGAGACGACTGCGGTTGCTAGAGCTCGTCATTTTGTGAAGACAGGTGATACCAATTGAGGTGAAGGAAGAGTTAGTGAAAAGAGCTTCAGATTCAACCAGTTTACAGACTTGTGGGCATATTGTACAGTACGATCGTAGATCATGTAGTACGAAGGGAAATAATGTCATCTGGATGAATAGTTAGGAAAAAGTGGTCAAAGCGTACAGTACGATGGGTATCATATAATATGATATGAAGGAATTTTGATTGCCCCGATGGTCATCAGTACGACCTTTGATGAAAAATGTAGTACAGTATGAATGGGTGTTCATATAGTATGAATGGTAATTATATCATACCGACACACTTTAAGTTATCCTCATCCATTTTGCTGATGTGGATCATACAGTACAACGATGAGGTATCGTACAGTACGAGGGGCAATATTGTCATACCAAATAGTTTTAATTTATCCCAATCCGTTGCTGACATGGCTCGTACAGTACGAAGAGGATATCTCATACAGTATGATGTGCAATTATATTATACTGATAAGTTTGATTGTACTGCCACATACATCATAAAATATGATTAGTAGCATACAATATGATGTGCATAGACAAAATTGAGGCTAGGTTGTGATTTGGGTAGTTTGATATATCATACAATACGACTATGGATCATACAGTACGATGAAGAAATTTTTTTGAGTTTTGTGTGGTGAGTGTGTGATGACCAGGAAACACCTTAGACAGAAAGAATTTTTTTTTTTAATTATGCATTAATGTATAAGATACCAAGTCTTATCCTTAAAGTGCTAAAGGTGTCATAGGCTACTGGTTTCGTGAAAATGTCTGCCAATTGATCACATATAGCTATGTGATGTAATTAAATATCTCCTTTAGCTAAATGATCTCATATGAAGTGATGTCTAATGTCTGTGTGTTTTGTTCTAGAGTATTGAATTGGATTTTTATAAAAATTATATTACACTCGTATTATGACACATGATTGAGATGGTTCATACGAGTAATCCAAGAATAAGAAGTTGTTGTTTTAACCATAGTACTTGTGCAACACAACTTTCTACTACAATATATTCTGCCTCGATCGTGGAGAGGGCTACCAAATTTTTCTTTCTACTGGACCAAGAAACTAAAGATTGTCCTATGAATTGGTAGGCACCATAGGTGATTTTTTTATCTACCCTACATCCTACAAAATTAGAATTTAAGTTCCCTAAGATTTCAAAAGAAGTGATGTGCCTAGGATACCAAATTCCTAAATTCGGGGTGCCTAGTAGATATCTAAGGATTCTCTTAACTGCGGTTAAGTGAGACTCTTTAGGATAGGCTTGAAAATCGGAACAAAGGCACACAGTAAACATTATGCCAGATCTACTGGCGGTCAGTAAAGGAGAGATCTGATCATTCCTTTATATTTTTTCTGGTCTACTGATTTTCCATTCATGTCTTTGTCTAGTTGAATCGTAGATCTTATTGGAGTGTTCATGGGCTTAGCACTATCCATTTTATTTTTTTTTCATAATATCCTTAATGTATTTCATTTGGCTAAGAAATATTCCATTATCCATTTATTTTACACTAAACCCAAGAAAGTAATTAAGCTCTCCCATTATGCTCATTTCAAACTCATTACTCATTGTTTTTGAAAATTCATCACATAATTTTTTATCTGAAGATCCAAATTGAATGTCATCCAAATAAATTTGAATAATGAGAATTTTATCTTTAACCTTTTATAAAAAGAGTGTGGTATCCACATTACCCTTAACAAATCCTTTATCCAGTACGAATGATCTAAGTCTTTCGTTTCATGCTCTAGGTGCTCTCTTTAACCCATATAGTGCCTTTTTTCATTTAAATACATAGTTTAGAAATTTTGAACTTTCAAATCTGGGGGGTTGCTCAACATGAACATCCTCCTTGATTACCCCATTAAGAAAAGCACTTTTTACATCCATTTGATATAGTTTAAAACTTTTGAAGCAAGCAAAAGCTAATGGTACCCTTTTGGCTTCTAGTCTAGCTACCAGGGCAAATGTTTCATTAAAGTCTATTCTCTTAGTTTGGTTATACCCCTTAGCTACTAGTCTGGCTTTATTCCTTATTATGGTTCCTGAGTCATTCACCTTATTTTTAAAGACCCATTTTATTCCAACTACACTATGTTCTGGCGTGATCCAAGCGATCCTGCCGGTAGAGATATTCTGGCGTGATTATATCTTCAATGGCTAGGATTATATCTTCAAACCTCCCACATGGATCCAAAGCCGTAGAGATATTCTGGCGTGATCCAAGCGATCCTGCCGGTGAGCTCCAATGAAATTTCATAGAGAGGATCTGGATGGTGAAAAGCTTCAATCCAATGATGGAAATTTATTGGGGTGAAGGTTTTCTTCATATTTGACCAGACTACCTATCAAGGGAGCTCAGGATTGAACTATTACCTTAGAGAAAGTCTCAATGGATGAGCTTCTCTATCATGAAGCTTCAGGGGATAAAGGCGAGTACATCTCCTTCAAATGTCAGGACTGAAGGACGGCCGAAGGTACAACTTTGAGCAGAGTGCAAGATTCTTTCACCAGAGTTTGATTGAACGTATTGATGGGAGAATCTGGGAGACTAGGGAATGAAAGAGGAAAGATGAGGGAGCTCAGGGGAATGTTTTCAAAAGCCTAGAATCAAATTCTAACCCCTAGAATGAGTTGCCCTATTTAGCTCATTCTCGTGAGCTTGGATTACCAGGATCGACTGGTCTGGGTCTCAGATGGGCGCTAGGTGGTAGGAGACATCCTCCTAGAGTGCTCGTTAGCTTAAAGCCAATGAGCTCATCCTTTGGAAGGCTTTGGGTTAGGATCAAAGCAGGGGGGGCAATCAGAGCTTGAACTTCATTGCTTTCGGCCACCACCAGGTCTGGGTCGGGTTGACCTGGAAAGAGTGATGGGGACACGCTGGACTCAAGGGTGACCTCAATTGGACCTAAATAGGTCCAATTCAATATGAGAGCTCGAGTTGACCCAAACTTGCTTGGTCTGGGTTGAATGGGACTCAACCCAGGTCATGCCAGACCTTGGGCTTGAAGAGGGAAGTGGGTCTCGGTCTGGTCCACCCAATGCAAGTGGCAATTGGGTTCAATCTGGCTTAAGTTTAAAAGTGGCTCTGGTTGATCCAAATCAACTCAATTTGAATCAAATTGGGCTCAACCCAAGTCAGGACAGACCCTGGGCTTGATGTCAGAAGTGGATCTGGGTCTGGTCCACCTAATATAAGTGGCTATTGGGTTCAATTAGGTCTATGATGGAAAATGGCTTGGGTCCATATGGTTTTGACCACTTTGAGCTAGCTCAAAAATTGACCCAAGTCAACCCAAGGCTTGGGCCAACTGGGCAGGATGTGTTGGACCTAGAGCCATCTAGTGGAAGTGTTCGCTAGGTTCAATTGAGCTTAGGGTAGGAGTTGGCTTTATCCCAAGTGGTTTTAGCCACTTTGGGTTAGCCTAACTCTTGACCCAAGGTGATTCAATGGCTGGGCTAGCTAAGGGAGATATATTGGGTCAAGGGAGACCCAATAACACCTTAGTTTGGATTCAATTTGAATAGGATTGAAAAATAACTCAAAGGGAGCCTCTCTTTTGACAATTGGGTCAAGCCAAATGGCTAACCCAAGTGGGCCCAAGACTTGGGTCTTCAAGGGGAGGTTCTTGGAGGTCCAATGGGTCATCTCATGAGTTTAAATAAGGCTTGAATGGTTTTGATCAAATGGTTTAAATGAAAGGAGGTGTATGGGAGATATGGTCAAACATGGTTGACTTGGTCAACCAAGTTGACCTAGGACCAAGTGTTGGGTCCCTTGAATCCCATTTGATCACATAAACTTAATGGATAACGTGTCAAAGTCTAGAGAGGTCATTTGGGTCAAAAAGCTTGTTTATGCTCTTAAATGGTCATTGGGCCCAACTAGGTTGACCTAGTCAAACAGGTTGACTCAAGGTTTGGAGTTGGGTCTAAAAGGTCCTAAATATTCTTTAAAAATGATTGGAGGAAGTTTCAAAGATTGATGAGTTAAGTCAATTTGAGTTTAGGCCAAAAGTCGAAAATCCCCTTTAAGGGCATTTTGGTCATTTTGGCTTCAAGTCAATTCTAGGTCAAATTAAATCCAAAAAAATTTAGGTTACTGCTTAACAAGTCAATATCAGAGTCTTGGAAGTGATCAAAGGGTTTGGAGAAAACTCCAAGGTCAAATCCCACTAGATGATAGGTCTAGTGGCATGGGTCATAAATATTTGAAGGTTTTGCAACCTTTGGAACTGGATTTAGTTTATGTAGCGATTCAATAAATGAGGCCCATATTAGTGGCCTCATACAAAAATGAGGTCAACATAAACAAGGCAAGCTGCACTATAAAATAACATATACTTCAAAGGTATCTCAAGCAAAATAAGAGAAAAAAACAAACCTTCACTATCTAAGTGACCTCATGCCTATATAATAGTTATATCAATCCTTACATTATGGTAAGGCACTAAATGAAGTTTGATATGGAAAGATATTCAAAGTAAAACTTCCCAATATTAGGATGAAAGAGAGAAGAAAAATAAAGGCTTCTTCGCTCCTATATAGACATGTAGAGAGTTTGGGCATTTTCCCTTTGTGTGGAGGCACTAGAATTTGGGATGGTAAGGCACTAGAATTTGGGATGTTCATTCGATTTGTTTGGATAGATTAAATAATTAACTCATCAAAGCAACTAATTTTGGATCTAAATTATAGAAAATAAAACTGACCTAGCTATTTTTTTATGATAATAATATTTATCCATTAAATCATAGAATCTTTTTAAATAAGTATAAAAGTATTGGATATGTTGATATTTGTATCACTTGTTTATTTATAGTTGAAAATTTTATTGATTTAATATATAAATATAGTTGTGCAATTCATTTTTTTTATTTGATCAAATTTTCAAAACAAAATAATCAAAATAAAATAACTAAAATAGTATTTTAATGATCAAACCAAACCAACTAAATAAGGTTGTCATCCCATCACTATGAGAGAAGATTGTCAAAATAAAATTGAGGACAAAATATATAAGATGGAACTTTATCCCTCAAGGGTTTTGAGCTTTAAATTTTCATAAGGCAATAACAAATATTGAAAGAAGCAAGTAGAGTGGAAGGGATTCACTGTAGAAAGAACAATAATTTTAAAGAAATAAATTTAAAACTTAAAAATAATACTAAAATGAGTCCCAACTAGTGCACAAAGCATCATAATCAATGTAACATTTATATTGTGCTTGAATTCTTGATATAAATTCAATTTTCTCACTCAAATCATGTAAAAAATTAAGATATAGTTTTATTATGTGTTGATGTTATCACTATTCAACTTATCAAGCAATGAATTGGGTCCCCATATTTTATCACATGAATCATCATTTAAGATGTGTCAAACCTACATGTTAATGTCATCACCTCAACTCACATAACATATATATTCAATTATGATAAGGAACATAGTTTAAACAAACTTATTACTATATACATCAACCAAAAGCCATTTAATCCTAAGTGAAGTTTTACATTGCCAAGGCTTTACAAAATATTTCATTTTGATTACCAAATGCAAAATATATGCCCGCAATAGGAGCTCATATTTGTTTGTGTATTATCCTATATTAAGATGTTGGTGAATGACACGCTTTAATGGAGGAAGCATAGTATTTGATTCCTTCTCTCACTTCTTGTGGTGCTCTAAGTATGATAATTGGTGACTTAATAGAAGAGAGAGAGAGAGAGAGAGAGAGAGAGAGAGAGAGAGAGAGAGAGAGAGAGAGAGAGAGAGAGAGAGAGAGAGAGAGAGAGAGAGAGAGAAAGAGAGGTATAAGTAAGATATGCTTTTGGATAATATACGATAGAAGATAACAACTTATCCAAAAGTTAATATCATTCAAATTGTTTAGCTTCATCATCATCATTTAGTAAGTGAACACTAAAAAATTCAATAGTAAAAGAATATTGCAAAAATAATACATTGCTTAATGCTCTATGCGCTCTTCCTACTGAATTAGGATATGATTTTGGATAATATAACATAGAAGAATAATAAATTATCCAAAAGTGAATATCATTCACACTACTTAGCTTCATCATCATCATTAATAAGTGAACACTAATAAATTCAATAGTAAAAGAATGCCAGAAAAATAATACATTGTTCAATGTTCTATGCCCTATTCCTACCGAAGTAAGATATGGTTTTGGATAATATAACAAAGTAGAATAATAACTTATCTAAAAGTGAATATCCTTCACACTATGTATCTTCATCATCATCACTATTAAGTAAGTGAAAACTAATATATTCAATCGTAAGAAAATTCCACAAAATAAAACATTGATCAACGTTCAATGCCCTCTTCCTATTAAAGTAGGATACGACTTTTGATAATATAACAAATGAGAATAAAAATTTAACCAAAAGTTAATATCATTCACACAGTTTAGTTTCATCATCATCATTATTGAGTAACTGAACATTAATAGATTCAACAGTAAAAGAATGCTTCAAAAAAAAAAATACAATGCTCATTTTTTTATGCTTTATTCTTACTGAAGTATGATATGGTTTTGGATAATATAACAAAGTAGAATAGAAACTTATCCAAAAGTAAATATCCACATTGTTTAGCTTCATCATCATCATTATTAAGTAAGTGAACCATAATAGATTCAATAGTAAAAGAATGTCGCAAAAATAATACATTGTTAATTGTTTCATGTCCTATTCCTATTGAAGTAGGATATGGTTTTGGACAATATAACAAAGTAGAATAGCAACTTATCCAAAAGTGAATATCTTTCACACTATTTAGCTTCATCATCATCATTATTGAGTAAGTGAACACTAATATATTTAATAGTAAAAGAATGTCACCAAAGTATAACACTGCTTAATGTTTTATACCCTCAGTCTACTAAAGTAGGATATGGTTTGGGATAGTACAACACAGGAGAATATAAACTTATCTAAAAGTGATTATCATTCACACACTTTACCTTCATCATCAGCATTATTGAGTAAGTGAACACTTATTGATTCAATAGTAAAAGAATACTGCAAAAATAATACATTGCTGATAAGTGTAAATTATGCACTATTTTAGTTATGTTAAATTTAGTAAAAATATATTTTTTTATTTGTGTTTGTACATGAATTGTGTAAGAAAAATAAAAAATTACAAGTGTTGGTCAACACTGCACCAACAAGGAATATGTTGTAGCATCATATCGATCAATGTTGAAGCACCAATTTAGTAAACTATTTAAATGTTAGTTCTATTATTATGAAGTTGAATTTTTTTGGTAAAATTTAGTATTTTTTAGTGTATTTCTTTAGAGAGAACTTGAAGTAAAGTCTAAGGGAGACTAGGGAAGTGAAAGATACAAGGCTAGGGAAGTGCAAGATACAATCTTTTAGAGGGTTTAGCTTGTGTTTGTAAAAAAAAAAAAAAAAAAAAAAAAAAAAAAAAAAAAAAAAAAAAAAAAAAAAAAAAAAAAAAAAAACTCTATAAGTGAATGAAGAAAGAATGTAGAGAAGATACTCAAATCCATCATAGTGATAAACTTCTTATTACTTTTCTTAAACATCATTATTCTATGAATAAAATGAGTATGATTTTGCTTGTTATTTCTTCCATTTCTAACTAGTTTTCTTATTTGGTATAATGGTGTAAAGAGCAGGTTAAATACTAATGTAGATTCTTATACTTTAATGAGAATAATGATGTTTTTAATATCTATCATTCTTTATTTAGTACATATGATGATCATGTGTGTAGTTAAAATATAGTGTGATGTATAACCTTGAAAAAAGAATGAAAGAATAATTAAGAAAATTTAAATGGAATATTGGCATGCCTAGATAAGGGATGTTGAATATTCAAAGTTCTATGGAGATAATACAATCTTTGGAAGACTAATAATCTTTATTTTCAATCCTACAAACTTGATAAAGATCTAGGGATGTGCAAACTCTAATCTACATCTATAATTAAGAGTCTCATTAAAAAAATATGTTATTTATATTCATCAGTCCAAAATATTTTATTAAAATTGAATCAATTATTTTTACTTATTTTTATTCACTAGTAGGAACTTAAAATTTTCATTTTGTTTTTTATTTTAGTAGGATAAATTAATGCATTTGGAGTAAGTAGTAGTAGTTTTATTATGATATAGCATAACAATTCCTCATGAGTTTGACACTATACTATATCTCTTTATTACTTGATTTTGCATGTAAACTTATGTAAATCAATGGGCTATTATAAATTTAAAAATCAAAGAAAATCTAAGCATATTAAGATTCAACAAGTTTTAACTTAACTTATAAATAACCTATCATATCATATCATATGCACCACACCCCATCAATTTCTCAATGTTATATGCGCTCTTCATGTTGAAGTAGGTAGGCTCATAGCGTTTATTGGCCACGATTGGCTCTCCAAGTTACTCAACACATTTTCATCTTAACATAAGAGCTGTTCATGAAAATATGTGTCTTGGTACATTATTAACTCTCTTGTAAGTAGGGAGACATTCTCTTCAATCATAAGCACCTTCTCTCAATATTGAAGCTTGTCATCATTTGTCTCTATCATTTTGGGGGGGGGGGGGGGATAGAGTTTATAAAATAATTTAGGGCTCTATCAATTCTTAAAAATGCTTAGATATTATTCGATAAAAAAATTATAAAAATCTCACTTTATATACGCAAGTATATATATTGAATCAAGTAATATAATGATAGAGAAGTTCGATCCCATGAGAAAGTGTGCTTACTTGTAAATAACAAATATTGTTTACTTTAATTACTATAATTATCCTACTAAATAAAAATAGTAGTTTTGGAGATTCATCACTGAATAAAGATAGTAAAAAAAATAATCTATATAATATGGAGATAAAGTGTTTTGGATTGATAAATGTAATTATCATATTTTTTATAATGATTCTCTTAAATTATTGATGTGATTTAGAGCACGTTCATCCCTAGATCTATATTGAGCTTGTAGGGGTCAAAATGATATCGTCGAAAGTTTGTTAGGGATGTTAATCCCAATAGAACTGGCCCAAGGCTAACCAAGAGGGGAGGGGGGGTGAATTGGCATTTAAAAATTTTCTTTAAGTAAAGCACGAATGCAAACCAAATCACCACAAAAAATAAGTGCGAAAAAAAATAAATGTGGAAGTACTAAAAAACAAGAACACAAGGGTTTATATTGGTTCGGTCAACACGACCTACATCCACTCCTCGGAGGAGCCCTCCGAGTATTGCACTACAATCGTGACTCTCCTTTAGCCCCCATAGCTAGGCGGAGAAGCCTTTACAAACACCTCTATTTGCCACATCCGGCAAGGCAGAGAACCTTCCTCCTTTTGCTTCCATCTAAAGCAGGCAGAGAACCTCGATCGCTTGCTGGAACTTACCTCTCCAACCCCTTCCAAGGACAAGAGACTCTAGGAAAGAAGAAGTGGAACAATGCTTGGAGCAACCCTTGTGAATCCCCTCACTAGCTCCCCCTCAAAAGATCCTCTCTCTCTCTCCCTCTCTCTCACTCCATTAAGTTTTCTCAGGTCAAGACATCAGCCAAGGATATTTAAAAATGTTGAACAAGAGCTCTTAAATAGAAGAGCTTCAAAGGAGCTCTTTAATTGCAAGTTGTTGACTATATCGTCCAGGACGATATGGACATCATCCTGGCCGATCAGTATAAATCCCATGAGATCGGCCAGAGCATCACCCTGAATCCAAACTGGACGATTGAAAATTGGCTTGATCATCCCGGACGATCTCACGATCGTCCTGGACGATCAGTTCAAATCAGAGGAAAATCGACCAGAGCATCACCCTGAATTCAAGTTGTCCGATCCAGATCGTCCAGAAGTAACTAAGGTTTTTTGACTAGATCATCCTGGCCGATACTACGATCATCCAGGATGATGTGATCGTATAAATCATCCTTAATTACTGCCTTGATTGACTGATCAATTAAGGCATAATTGTGAATATCGTCCAGGCCGATCCAATATCGTCCTGGCCGATTACCAAAAATACAGAATACCTTAATTATTCATGGCGGCAATTTCTTTCTGTTTTGAGCCTATCGTCCAGGCTGATACAATTATCATCCAGGCTGATTGGCTAATGATGACTGCCTTAATTAAGAACCCCTGATTAGATTTTCTATTTTAAGCCCGATCATCCTAGACGATGTAAATATCGTCCTAGCCGATTTGAGTAAAAATAGAAATTCTAAGTCTCTCAAGTATGTGTGTGTAGGTTTACTTTGCATCAGTCACACTAAAGATTACAATTGACTCAAGAAGGGAAAAATAAAAGTATAGATTGACTCAACCCTAATCTACCCAATCTTGAGCTGATTCCGACTTCCATCCCATCTTTGAGTCCTAAAAAGTCAGCAAAAATAGGTAGTCGTAGTGAAACAAGATTTGTTTGCTATCATCAAAATCATAATCTAAAAACATGTTTGTAATAATCTCCCCCTTTTTGATGATGGCAAACCTATCAAAAATTAACTCTAACTAAACAAGCTTTTACCAGAACAAGTACAAACATACTAAACTAGAGTAAGTATAAATACACTAATCAAGAGCAAGTACAAACACACTACTCAAGAGCAAGTACAAACACACTACTCCCCCTTTTAACATTTTAAAAAGGATGAGTAAACTAAAGCAATAAAAAAAATAGAAAAAGGAAACAATCCATAGAAAATAGAAAAAAAAACTAAAAAAATGAGGGATCCTGATCATCAGATGGAGGTGGAGGTGGTGGAGCCTAATGAAAGTACCTAGCTAGTGTAGTGAACTGAGCATTGAACCAGGCTATGTCTGGGGCATACTGCTGCTGCTGGTGAGTAATATAGCTGTCAAAATGGGCTAAGTCCTCTGTGCGGTGCTGCTCGTAGCGGGCCATATCCTCAGAATGTTGCTGCTTCTGTGTAGCAACGTAAGCATCTAAATGGGTCTCCCAACAATCAAATCTCTCAAACTGTGAGTGCTGTTGAAGAGGAGTAGGATCAGGAATGGGAGTGGGAGCGTGAGCCTCCTCCTCCTCAGTCCCCCCGAGGTTCCTCATCCCCTAGGTGGAGATGAGTACTGTGAAGGGTATTAAAGGAACTATTTGAGTAGAAGAGAGTTGGGAGGTTGGGAGGAGCATGATATTAAAGTTGATATTTAGTTTCAAGAACATAGGCTATGAGGTGTCCTAAAGCCAGATTGGGTTTCCTCTTATGACCTGGATCGCAGATTGTGGTTAAATGATCAACGTATCAAAAAATTAAGTCAGTAGTATTAAATTCTCTATGTGCCATGATGTAAAAAGTAGTCAGAGAAAGTAGAGGAGTGATGTGGATTCGGTCCCTGGCTTTTGGAATAATGGAGGTGTGAAGGATATGCTGAATTATCTTAGTATCTTTGACTAAAGAGCTAGTCTCTCCAACATGAAAGGGTGTGTTGGTCTGGCGAAGAAAATGGTTTGCCGTGGACCAGTCAAAGTCAGGATCTGAGATGATTATATGCAGCTTATCCCTAGTGGTGGATAGCTGCAATAGTTCAGCACAGTCCTGATATGTGATCTCGACCAGGCGTCGATTCATATAGGAGGTCAGGGCTGTCAAAGTAGGATTTATGCGAAGATTTATGAATAATTCACGAAGAATCTCAAAATGAAAGGGGACAGCGAGAGAAAGAATGAAACAAATAGAAGTGTGAGCAAAGAGATCCATTACCAGATACGAAAGGTGGACAGGATTGATGACTCTGGAAACAGTTATCCCACATTCTTTATATCGATGGTAAGCAGCTTCATCTTCTACCTCCCTGAAATGAGGGTAAATCCTAGCCCTCGAAGAACTCCCAGAAGTTTATCGGACTCTCTTCCCAACAGCCATAGTAAGAAACCAGTAAGAAAACACAAGAAAAGAAGAAGGTTGAGGTGAAAACAATGGCTGGAATGGCCTGAATTTAAAGAAACGGCCATATCATCCAGGACGATCGCAAAATCGTCCAAGACGATTTGGTTCAATTATTGCGTACATGCCGATTGGTCTAAAAGGCGGTCCGATCAGCCAGGCCGATCAGATATCATCCAGGACAATTAGACACAGGCGATCGTCCCGAGGAGTCAAGCCAGACGACCGTTGAAAAAGCAGATCGTTCGGGCCGATTAGGTGTATCATCCAAGATGATGCACAATAATTTATCATACCGACCGAAGTTAAAACATTTTAAATCTGTACCACATGTATCATCCAAGACGAACAGTGGATCGGCGAGGACGATTGTCCAATAATGGATCGTCCGGGGCCGATTTTAAGGATTTAAACGTACTGACACGTTGATCATCCAGGACGATCTAGTGTATCGGCCAGGACGATGACCATAAATGAATCAGCCGGGATGAAAATTGTATCGGCCAAGAAGATCAAAAAGATTGTAATAGAGTTCGATTATATCGGCTAGGACGATAAGGGATCATCCGGGACGATGAGTTACAGAAAGCTCAAAGAAGGTTCAGCAGATGGAATTTTGAAGAGAAATTGTCATATCATCCAAGACGATAAAGGTATCGGCCAGGACGATGTGACAAGAATTTGAAAATCAAGGAAATATGGAGATGATCAGAGAAAACCCCAAACGAAAATTAATACAAACTAAAAATAACAAAAAAGATAAAAACAAAAAGAAACGAAGTATTTGGTGTTTTTTTTTAATTTTTAGCAAAGCAAGCATATGAAAAATTTCCCAAATAATTAAATTTTAAAGATTTGAAAGATCAATGAGTTAACAATGTCACAATCTGAAAACGTAGAAAATCTTATCATGTTTACCCTAGCTCGGACTTCTTTCAGGATAAAACTTATCTTTTGAAAATAAGAGGTCTAACTCAAAATAAATTGGATAAAAAGAAGATTCGTTCAAAACTTGGTTACAAATAAAATATCTTATAAAATAGTATACCAAAGTAATTTGTCTCTATCATGGAATTTGAAATCAAGCCTTTGAAAATATCAAATAACCCATGAGTCCTTCTAAGTTTAAAAAGTTTTAAAAAGAGAGGATAGCTTATATTTAGTGGGCTCATTTTATGCCTCTTGTCACTTTGATTGGCTCTTTGAGCATCTTTTGATTTTTGATACACTTTTGTGTATATAGTGTTCTTTTCAATTTGGCGTCATTGGCCTCCTCCCTTTTTAATTTTTGCAAGCTAAAAACACTTTAACAAACCCTTTAAAAAAAGTTCTTAGTTGTGATTATATCTTCTAGATATTAGAGAAGAGGGGCTCTCTTTCTAACATAAAGAAGAACAAGCCACAAAATGAAAGTAAAAATCATATGATAAGTGCAACGGCAAGATTTTAATTAACTTGAAGGATATATAAGAACTTTGGAACATATATATAAGATAGACTATTGTAACAAGAAGAAAAAAAAATCTTAATTTCAAAAACCATTTGTTAAAATGAGATAGACTTTTTGTTTTAGAAAAGAAAATTATATCACCAAAAGAGGTTAGAGGGAGGTAAACCATCAACGGTGTTTTCTCCCTTTAACCGATTTAGAATTGCTAATCTCCAACATTTAAGAACAAGGAAAACTCATCATAAAGAAAACAAAAGTAAAAATGACTAGTACAACTAACAAAAAAAAAACAAAAAAGAAAACATTGCAATAATCAAAATGCAATTAAAGAATTTGTTTAAGCAGCAAATTTAAGCAATTATGAGTTGCGAGCCTCAATTTGTCCAAGTATCCTATGCTCTCACGAGGTCTTTGGTGAGAGCAACGCTGCAAGAATTAACAGCTGTCAGACTTAGGAACCCAAATAGGTTTGGGTCCCTTCTCATAAAAAGTAGAGTGTAATGCATGTGAGTTATGCTGTGAATTATGAAAAAATGGTCTCCACACTCAATGTGTACTACGGTGAACAGTGCAAGTGTGTGAGATGTGTCTTAGCAAGTCACGTGAAAAGCATCTAATTCCAGGAAGAGGATTTCTTAATTGACTTGGGTTATAATGCCTCTTACTAGGTTTTTTCTTTGGATTCAAAGTGGGAGTCTTCCAATTTCCCTTAAGTAAGTCCAAAACATTTTTAAAACTCTAGTTACTATTTTTTATGACATCATTATCAACCCTCAAATCTTTTTCTATCTCTTTAGATTTCTTAAAATCAGATTTAAGTGATGTGTGTGAAACTTTTAATGCATCATGCTCATCAATTAATTCCAAATGCTTTTTGTTTAAATCATCAAATTCATCGAGTAGAGCCATGTGATTTGAATCAATCGTAAAATGATCTTTGAGAACAATTTCATTTTATTTTTATAAATTCAAAAGCTCTAAATTTAAACTAGCATGAGTCTTCTTGAGTTTTTTGTATGATGCAAGAATTTTCTCACAAATTTCAAACAATTGATCATAAGTTTGTTTACATACCTCTTCATCATCGCTTTGCTCAAGATGATCTTCCCCCATTAAGCACAGGTTTGTTGTATCTTTCTCAGGTTCAGTCTCAGAGGAATCTGATGCAGATTCTGCCCAGAATGCTTTTTGAACTTTTTTCTTGTCCTTCGTGAACTTAGATTTATCCTCACCCTTTTCCTTTTCTTTGCCTGAGTGATCTTGAAGTGTAGGACAATCGGCTTTCACATGTTCAGACTTCCTGCATTTATAACAAACAACATCAAAAGATCCCTTATAATATTTGTTATCCTTACCTTTTCTCCAATGATGCTTTTGCTTCTTCCTTAGAAAGTTTCTTAATTGCCTTGAGATGAAGGCAACTTCATCGCTCTCAGACCCTTAAGAATCGGAGTCATATTTATGTGCCTTTAGTGCCACCATTTTCTCTTTCTTTTTCTCACCTGCATCAAGATTTCTTTGATTCACCCCTTGCTCATAAGCAATGAGTGAGCCAAGTAAGTTATCAATAGAATACGTGTTCAAATCCTTAGATTCAGTTATAGCAGTGATTTATCCTTACCCTTTTTCAAAGTTCGAAAGTTCTCTTTCTAAGGCATGCAAAAAAGTAACAATCTGAGTAAATCTCGTATACATTTCAGAAATTGATTCATGATGTTTCATACGAAAAAGTTTGTATTCATGTAAGAGAATGTTCAAACGGGATTGTTTAACTTCATTAGTGCCTTCATAAGTGATACATAATTTATCCCAAATTTTATTACCAGTTTTGCAAGTGGAAACACACATGTAGTCTTCTGATTTTAAAGCACAGAAAAAATAATTAAGACATTTTGCATTCAATTGAGCCAAATCCCTATCATCTAAAGTCCATTCAGTAAAAGGAAGTGGAACAGTAATGCCGTTAAGTTTACCAGTTTGAGGTGAGTAACCTTCCATAACAAGCATCGACATGCGATAATCCGTAGATTGTAAAAACATAGACATACGAGTTTTCCAAAAATCAAATGGGATATTATCAAACAAAGGTGGTCGGGTAATAGAATACCCTTAAGGTGTATTAAGATTCCCAAAGTTAGCCATGGATCAAAACTCAAAAAGTTTTCAAACTTAGTTTTCATGAATCTCGCTCTAATACCACTTGAAAGTTCGTTAGGGATGTTAAGCCCTATAGAACTGACCCAAGGCTAACCAAGAGGGGGAGGGGGGGGGGGGGGGGGTGAATTGATATTTAAAAAAAAAATTTAAGCAAAGCACGAAAGCAAACCAAATCACTATAAAAAATAAGTGCGAAAAAAAATAAATGCGGAAGAAGTAAAAAACAAGAACATAAGGGTTTATAGTGGTTCGATCAACTCGACCTACGTCCACTCCCTGGAGGTGCCCTCCGAGTATTGCACTACAATCGTGACTCTCCTTTATCCCCCACAGCTAGGCAGAGAATATTGAGTCTAGTAATTAGGTTGTTAAGCCTAAGTTAATGTCCCAAAGGCTACCAAGAGGGGGGGTGAATTGGTAGTTTAAAAATTTTAAGCCCTCTTTTAAAATTATGTTGAACCGAAATAAAAATTGTTTCTTTTAAGTTTTGTAGAAAAAGATTTTCAACCACAGAGTTTTTAAGACTAAGAATTAAAATGCGAAAACATAAAAATAGTAAAGTAAATGACACCAGATTTATAGTGGTTCGGTCTAAAACCAGACCTACATCCACTCCCTAGAGGAACCCTCTGAGTATTGCACTAATACCAATAGTGACTCTCCTTTTGCACCCACAGCAAGGAGGAGAAGCCTTTACAACACACTCTTTTCACCACTCCCCGATGCGGCAGAGAGCCGTTGTCATTTTACACAATCCCCAATGTTGGCAGAGAACCGTCGTCCTTTCACACTCTCCTAGTGTGGGCAGAGAACCCTTCGGCTATTCACACTCTCCAAGTGTAGGCAGTGAACCCTTTGGTTATTCACACTCTCCAAGTGTAGGCAGCGAACCCTTCGGCTATTCACACTCTCCAAGTGTCGGCAGCGAACTGGATCTCCTTGACAGATCTTCTCACAAGAAATCTAGAAGGAAGAAAAAAAAGAATGAAGTAATCCCAATTCACAAGTAGAGATTCTTACCTTTGAACTCCAAGTGAAGCCTTCACGCTCCAGTGGTAGGAATCCTCCCTTGAATGCACTCTCACACTCTCTCCTTAGCTATTCTCTCAAGAGGCACGAAGATCAAATGACAAAAAGATTGGGTGACAGTCTAATTTGGACTATTTATACAAAAGACAAGAAAAACCGCCCAAAAACTGCAAGTATTCAATTCTGTACGCAGTTGATCGTCCCGTACGATCGTGGATCGTCCTGGACGATTTTACTTAAACGCTTTGAAACAACCCTATTTGTATATGTGTACAAAATATTTTGGTATACGCTGATCGTCCAGTAAGAACTAAGTTCATCCGGTACAAACGGTTATTACTAAGTCGGTTCTAGAAACTGCTGAAAATCGTTCTAAGTCGGTTAATCATTTGGACGAAAATTTATTCGTCTGGACGAAATTTTTACAGAGGACCGATTGTCCCGGACGATTATTAATTTCGTCTGGAAAAAAATTTTTCAGAGGACCAATCGCCATGGACGATAATTTAATTTCGTCTGGACGAAAATTTTCCAGAGACCAGATTGTCCCGGACGATTATTAATTTCGTCTGGATGAAAAATTTCCAGAGGACCAATCGCCCTTAACGATAATTTAATTTCGTCTGGACAAAAATTTTTCAGAGAACCAATCGTCCTGGACGATTATAAAATTCATCCCGGACGAATAGGACATAGAAAAATTTTTAAGCAATTTCCTATTCGTTCCATGTGCTCAATAGTAGATAACTGTCTGATTGTCCCGTACGAACGGATATCGTCCAGTACGATTAGTATAAATTTTTTATGATCTCCTTATGTGTGTGTGTATGTTTTTATTCACTCAATTACAATCACTCCCTTTCAATTTAATTTTAAAGAAATACAAACTTCAAATTTTATAAAGTATCTCATTCTGAATTTGATTTGAAGTCTTCGTAGTCTGGAGTTCGTTTTTCCTGAAATGTTAGTACACACAAGAGCAAATACAAATCTTCTAAAATTGTTAGGAGATAACTACACATTTGAACAGTAATGTTTGGAATCATCAAAACTACATAAGTTGCAAAAATGTAAAGCATTCAAATAGCAACTATCTTAACAATCTCCCCCTTTTTGATAATGGCAAAACAATTATTGTTTGTATGGTTTCAATTTAAACAAATCTCCTAAACTCCCCCTGAATTGATGAATACATGAAAATAAGGAGGCATTTTGAAGCAAAGAACAAAATTTTTGTTTTTCAAAATTTTTTTTTAACAAAATTACAAAGTCAAACACAAAACCAAAATGCAAACAAAATAATTAAAATAAAACAAAACATACAAACACAATAATAACAAAACATACAAACATAATAATTTCTCCCCCTTTTTGACCATAATAAAAAGTGAAGAAGAAATAGACAAGAAATATAAGTAATTATATAAAATTCATTTGAAAATTTAATCTAAATGGTGATTGTCATAAGGTATGAAATCTAAAATTAATAACATTAGGTAAATCATAGAAATTCATAGAATTTAAGAATTGATATAACATTGTAAGTAAGAAGAATTTATCAAAAACATGATTCAATTTAGACATTGGAATATAGAAAATCATTACAAGAGAGATGAATAAAATTTATATATTTCAAAGTTCAATAGAATACAAATGAACATAAGATCAATTTGAATTAAGAGATTGAAAGAATTTGGAAAGAAGAGAATTACCACAAGTGGCGCTTTGCGCATCTTTTTCAAATTTTTGGCACATTTTTGTGCATTTTTTGACATTGGGCTAATTTTGTGCCTCTTTTTCATATTTGCAAACCTTTGCGCATTCCTTTTGATTTTTGTACTCTTTGTACAATTTTCAAGAGTAATTGAAACTAATTCTTTCCAAGATCAATAATCTAAAATTTCAAATTTTTCTAAGTGCATAAATATCACTTGAGCAAAGAAATACAAAATAAATAAACATCTAAATTGCAATAATAATATTAACGTTTATGTAGTCTAAATGAATAGACAAGAATTTAAAAATTCTAATTATAACAAGTTATAAACAAGGTTTAAATTTAAAAAGACTAGATTTTCTAATGTAATTAATCTCAAATCATAATCTAATTTAAGCACAATTAAGATTAAATAAGACTAATGAAATTCATAATAATTAAGCACATTCCAAAAAACAAACCAAAATTAAATCAACTATGACATATTTTGATATTAATTAGAAAGATTACATGATCATTTCATAATATCAAAACAACAATAAAAACAACAAACATAGCGAAGACAAATACTAAAATAAACACTAACATTATATCTGGTCGGCTAGCAGTCAAGTAAAGCAAAGATTCAATAATCCCTCTATATTTCTTTTGATCAACAGATTTTCCCTTAAGGTCCTTATCCAACTGAACTGAGGAACGCATGGGTGTACTAACAGGTTTAGTATTGTCCATTTCATATTTCTTGAGGATGTCCTTAATATATTTAGTTTGGCTAAGAAATGTTCCTTCCTCAAGTTGCTTAATGCTAAAACATAGAAAGTAATTTAGATCTCCCATTAGACTCATTTCAAATTCACTACTCATTGTTTTAGAAAAATCATCACAAAGATTTTTATTTGAAGATCCAAAAATAATATCATCCACATAAATTTGAACAATGAGTATATCCTTTCCAAATTTCTTTAAAAAGAGAGTTGTATCCACAATTCCTTTTTCAAAAGATCTTTCAAGTAGGAAGTTGCTCAACCTCTCATACCAAGCCCTAGGTGCCTGTTTCAATCCATATAATGCCTTTTTTAACTTGAAAACATGATTTGAGTATTTTGAATTTTCAAAGCCTGGAGGTTGTTCTACAAAAACATCTTCTTCAATTACCCCATTTAAAAAGGCACTTTTGACATCCATTTGAAACAATTTAAAACCTTTAAAACAGGTAAAGGATAGTAAAACCCTAATTGCTTCAAGTCTCGCTACAGAGGCAAAGGTCTCCTCAAAATCAATTCCTTCAATTTGATTATATCCCTTAGCAACTAATCTAGCCTTATTTCTAATGACTACTCCTGAGTCATTCATTTTATTTTTGAACACCCACTTGGTTCAAACAACACTTTGATCTTTTGGCCTTGTAGTTAATTCCCAAACTTTATTTCTTACAAATTGATTTAACTCTTCTTGCATGGCCAATATCCAAAATTCATCAGAAAGTGCTTGATCAATATTAGTGGGTTCTATTGTTGAAATAAAGGCTGAATAATTGACTTCCTTGTTTAATCCACGCCTAGTTCTAACACCCTCACTAGGTTCACCTATAATCAATTTTCTTGGGTGATTTTTAGAAAATCGTAAATCTCTAGGCAATGGGTTTTCTCTTTCTAAATTTTCTTCCATATTTTCTTCCAAATTTAATCTATCAATCTTTTAGGAGTTTTTCTCAATCTCTTCTTCAACAATATTTGGCTCTTCCAAATTTCCATATTCATCAAATACAACATGTGTGGTTTCTTCAATGACTAAAGTTCTTTTGTTGAATACCCTATAAGATTTTCCAACACTTGAATATCCAACAAAAATTCCTTCATCTAATTTTGGATCAAATTTTCTTAAGGCAGATTTTCCATTGTTATGAATGAACACCTTGCAACCAAATACATGCAAATGAGATAAGTTAGGTGTTCTACCTTTTAGCAACTCATAGGGTGTTTTATTTAAATTTGATCTCACATTCACCCTATTCAGAACATAGCATGCAGTGCTAATCGCCTCCGCCGAAAAATATCTATGAAGTGAGTATTCTGCCAACATTGCTCAGGCGGCTTCTATTAATGTTCTGTTTTTCCTTTCAACTATCCCATTTTGTTGAGGGGTTCTAGGTGCAGAAAAATTGTGATCAATCCCTTTTTCTTTATAAAAATTTTTAAATATTTCATTTTCAAATTCTCCTCCATGATCACATCTAACCCAAGTGAATCTTGAGAAATCATCCACTATAACAAATCCATATACCTTCCCTCCTATACTTACAGTTCCTACGGGTCCAAAAAGATTCATGTGAAGAATTTTTAAAGGTTTACTAGTTCTAAGATCCTTATTGGACTTAAAAGAGGACTTCACTTGTTTTCCTAATTGACATGCATCACAAAGGTGGTCCTTATTAAAGTCTAGTTTTGGTATACCTCTCACTAAGTTCTTTTGGGTAATTCTTCTAAGGTTTTTCATACTAGAATGACAAAGTCTCCTATGCCAAATCCATGATTCATCAGAAACAATTTTTAAACAAAAAATAGTAGGAGATTGAATAGAATTCAAATCTAGCATGTAAACATTCTTTACCCTTTTTCCATTTAAGACTTCTTTTCCATTTAGGCTTAATATGCAGCTAGTAGGTAAAAATTTCACATTATATCCCTTATCACATAGCTAACTTATACTTAACAGATTATGTTTTAAGCCTTCAACCAATAACAAATTATCTATGAAAAAGTTTTTGAAATTTCCAATAATACCAGATCCAATCACTTTCTTTGTTGTATTATCTCCAAGCGTAACCTTGCCTCCACTCCTGGCTTCCAGCATTATGAATTGAGTAGTATCTCCAGTCATATGCTTTGAACATCCACTATCCAGGTACCATATGCTCCCACGAGGTCTTGTGTGAGAGCACTCTTACAAAACTCTCAAATGTTAGACCTAGGAACCCAAACAAGTTTGAGTTCACCTTTTAGCAATTTAAAATCAGATGCATGTATGATATGTCTAGGTTTATGCATCTTAGGTCTCCACACCAGATTAGATTTCATCTTCAAAGTACAGGTGTGAGCTATATGTCCCAAAAATCTATAATTATTACATTTAACATTAGGAAAAATATTCCTAAGTTTTCTTCCATTTGATTGTCTCCTAAGAGATTTCATAAATTTAGGATAATATTTAGGATTTGTAAAATCTTTAAGTTTAGGGGATTCCTATTATCCTCGAGAGCTCTTATTGTCAATTTATAAAATGAATTCATATCTTCCAAGATTCGATTTGTATAATTGATTCGATATATTTTTCTCTCAGATTCATCCTTAAAATTTTTAAAATCTTTTTCAAGTTCAGCATAGGATGATTTTAAAATCTCAAAATTTTTATTCAAGCCATCATATTCATCAAGTAATTTCATGTGGTTGTCATCTATTAAAGCATGATCTTTCCTAAGAATTTTGTGTTCCTTCTTAAGCTCTTCTAGTTCTAAACCTAAACTAGCATGCATCTTTTTCATTTTCCTATATGCATCATGCATGTGTTCAGAAACTTCAAACAATTCATCATAGGTTAAGTCACATACCTCTTCTTGATCTGATTGTTCAACATTATCTGTCATCAAGCAAAGGTTGGTGACTTCTTCTTCTTTTTTAGTCTCAGATGAGTTTGAAGCTGAGTTCGCCCAGAAAGCTCTTTGAAACTTCTTCTTGCCCTTCTTTATCATTGGTTTCTCCTCTACCTTCTCCTTGCTAGGAGTGGCTTTGAGTTTTGGGGAATCAGTCTTTATATGACCTGGTTTCCTGTATTCATAATAAATTACTTCATTATAAACATTGCCATTTCTATTAAACTTACCTCTGTTCCATTGCTGGTGTCTCTTCTGCTTTCTCTTTAAAAAGCTTATGAATTGTCTAGTCATTAGTGAAATATCATCTTCATCCTCAGGTTGTGAGTGTTCACTCTCTGACTCTTCCACTTTTAGTACAATATTTTTCTCCTTTCGTGGTTCACCTGCATCAATCTTTCTTTGACTTACTCCTTGCTCATAAGCAATGAGTGAACCAAGAAGATTGTCAATAGAGTAAATGTTAAGATCTTTAGACTCTATAATTACAATAATTTTAGCATCATAAGCAGTAGGTAAACATCAAAGAATTTTATTGACCATTTCAGCATTTGTTAATTCCCTACCAAGTGCATGCAAAGAAGTGACAATTTGTGTGAATCTTGTGTACATGTCAGAAATAGATTCATTAGATTTCATGTGAAACAATTCATAGTCATGTAACAAGATATTGAGTCTTGATTGCTTAACCTCATTTATCCCTTTATAAGTTATACAAAGTCTATCCCATATGTCCTTTCCACTTTTGCAAGTGGAAACCCACATGTAGTCTTCAGATTTTAAAGCACAAAAGAAACTATTTAAACATTTGGCATTTAATTGTTCTAAGTCACGATCTTCTATAGTCCAATCTGCAAAAGGTGTTTCTACCCTAACTCCATTAACTAATCTAGTTGGTTTTGTGTAACCTTCCTGTAATAGCATCCACATGCGATAATCAAGTGACTGTAAGAAGGTAGACATGCATGTTTTCCAAAAATCAAAAGGAATATTATCAAACAGTGGAGGTCTAGTGATAGAGTAACCTTCAGGTGTGTTTTGGTTTCCGAATGTAGCCATCTACGTTAATCAAAAAGTAGTTCAAACTTATGATTTTGAAACGAAGCTCTGATACCACTTGTTGAGTCTAGTAATTAGGTTGTTAAGCCTAAGTTAATGTCCCAAAGGCTACCAAGAGGGGGGTGAATTGGTAGTTTAAAAATTTTAAGCCCTCTTTTAATATTATGTTGAACCTAAATAAAAATTGTTTCTTTTAAGTTTTATAGAAAAAGTTTTTCAACCATAGAGTTTTTAAGACTAAGAATTAAAATACTAAAACGTAAAAACAGTAAAGTAAATGACACCAGATTTATAGTGGTTCGGTCTAAAACTAGACCTACATCCACTCCCCAGAGGCACCCTCTGAGTATTGCACTAATACCAATAGTGACTCTCCTTTTGCACCCACAGCAAGGCGGAGAAGCCTTTACAACACACTCTTTTCACCACTCCCTGGTGCGGCAGAGAACCGTTGTCTTTTTACACAATCCCCAGTGTTGGCAGAGAACCGTTGTCCTTTCACACTCTCCTAGTGTGGGCAGAGAACCCTTCGGCTATTCACACTCTCCAAGTGTAGGCAGCGAACCCTTCAGCTATTCACACTCTCCAAGTGTCGGCAGCGAACCGGATCTCCTTGACAGATCTTCTCACAAGAAATCTTGAAGAAGAAAGAAAAGAGTGAAGTAATCCCAATTTATAAGTAGAGATTCTTACCTTTGAACTCCAAGTGAAGCCTTCACGCTCCAGTGGTAGGAATCCTCCCTTGAATGCACTCTCACACTCTCTCCTTAGCTATTCTGTCAAGAGGCATGAAGATCAAATGATAAAAAGATTGGGTGGCAGTCTAATTTGAACTATTTATACAAAAGACAAGAAAAATCGCCCAAAAACTACAAGTATTCAATTCTGTACGCAGTGGATCGTCCCGTATGATCGTGGATCGTCCTTGACGATTTTACTTAAATTCTTTGAATCGACCCTATTTGTATATGTGTACAAAATATTTTCATACACGCTGATCGTCCCATACGACCTAAGTTTGTCCGGTACAAACGGTTATTACTAGGTCAGTTCTAGAAACTGTTGAAAACCGTTCTAAGTCGGTTAATCGTTTGGACGAAAATTTATTCGTCTGGACGAAATTTTTACAGAGGACCGATCGTCCCGGAAGATTATTAATTTCGTCTGGACGAAAATTTTCCAGAGGACCAATCGCCATGGACGATAATTTAATTTCATCTGGACGAAAATTTTCCAGAGACCAGATCGTCCCGGATGGTTATTAATTTTGTCTGGACGAAAATTTTCCAGAGGACCAATCGCCATTAACGATAATTTAATTTCTTCTGGAAGAAAATTTTACAGAGAACTAATCAGCCTGGACGATTGCAAAATTCATCCCGGAAGAATAGGACTTAGAAAACTTTTTAAGCAAGTTCCTATTCGTTCCATGTGCTCAATAGGAAATAACTGTCTGATCGTCCCATACGAACGGATATCGTCTAGTACGACCAGTATAAATTTTTTATGATCTCCTTATGTGTGTGTGTATGTTTTTATTCACTCAATTACAATCACTCCCTTTCAATTTAATTTTAAAGAAATGCAAACTTCAAATTTTACAAAGTATCTCATTCTGAATTTGAATTGAAGTCTTCGTAGTCTGGAGTTCATTTTTCTTGAAATGTTAGTACACACAAGAGCAAATATAAATCTTCTAAAATTGTTAGGAGATAACTACATATTTGAACAGTAATGTTTGGAATCATCAAAACTACATAAGTTGCAAAAATGTAAAGCATTCAAATAGCAACTATCTTAACAGAGAAGCCTTTACAAAGAACCTCCTTTTTGCCACCCCGGTAAGGCAGAGAACCTATCTCCTATTTCTTTCTCCTGATGCTGGCAGAGAACCACAATCAGATGCTGAATCCTTACCTCTACCGACCCTTCCATGGACGAGAAACTCTAGATGAAGAAGAAGGAGAGCGATCCTTGAAGCAACTCTTGTGAATCCCCTCACAATCTCCCCCTCACAAGATCCTCTCTCCCTCTCTCTCTCTCTCTTTCTCTCCTCAAGATCTTCTCAGGTCAAGGCAGCAGCAAAAGATTGTTCAAAATGTTGAACAAGAGCTCTTAAATAGAAGAGCTTCAAAAGAGCTCATTAATTGCAAGTTGCCGACAATATCATTCAGGCCGATATGGACATCGTCCTGGCCGATCAGTATAAATATCAGAAGATTGGCCAGAGCATCGCCCTGAATGCAAGCTGGACGATTTAAAATTGGCTTGATTGTCCAGGCCGATCAGTTCAAATCAGAGGAAAATCGTCCAGAGCATCGCCCTGAATTCAAGCTGTCCGATATTTATCATCCAGAAGTAACTAAGGTTTTTGAATAGATCATCCTGTCCAATCCTGCAATTATCCAGGATGATATGATCGTATCAATCATCCTTAATTACTTCCTTGGTTTGTCTGATCAATTAAGGCATAATTGAAAAATATCATCCAGGCTGATCCAAGATCGTCCTGGCCGATTACCAAAAATACAGAATACCTTAATTGTTTAGGGCGATAATTTCTTTCTATTTTAAGCTTATCATCCTAGTTGATACACATATCGTCCACGCCGATTGGTTAATGACAGCTGCCTTAATTAAAAATCCCTGATTAGAATTTCTGTTTTAAGTCAGATCGTCTAGGACGATGTAAATATCATCCTGGCCGATTTGAGTAAAAATAGATTTTCTAAGTCTCTCAAGTGTGTGTGTGTAGGGTTACTTAGCATCAGTCTCTTTGAACATTACAAATAGAGAGAAAAAAAGCAAAGTACAGACTGACACAATCCTAACCTACGCAATCTTGAACTGGCTTCATTTGTTCGTCTGATCTTCGATTCTTGAAAAGTTAGAAGTAACATGTAGTCCAAGATAATCAATAGTGTTTGTCAATCATTAAAACATAAGTCATGAAAATAGATTTGTAATAGAGGAGAGCTTGCTTTAGGTGGGCTCATTTTATGTCCCTTGTCAATTGAATGGCGCTTTGCGCATCTTTTTATTTTTGATATACTTTGTGTATACTTTTTCCTTCAATTTTGACGTCATTGCGCATCTTTTGTTGGCATCATTGGCCAATTTTTTTTTTGCAAGCTTCATTCTCTATCAAAAACTCTTAAAAATAATCTTAGTTTTGAGTATATCTTCTCGATATTAGTGAATAGTTGCTCACTCTCTAACATAGGGAAGAACAATTCACAAAACAGAATCAATAACTAATGACAAGAGTAACGAGGAATCTTGATGTGTCAAAAAGACTTTGATCATTATAAATACAAGATAGATTTTCTTTGTCAAGGTTAAAAAAGATCTTAATTTCACACACAATTGTTAATTTGAATTAGATTTTGTTGAGTCTAGTGAATAGGTAGTTAAACCTAAGTTAAAGTCCCAAGGCTACCAAGAGGGGGGGGGGGGTGAATTGGTACTTAAAAAATTTTCTCTCTTTTGATAAATTTAACCGAAATTAAACTTTAATGAATTTTTTTTTATAAAAAGTTTTTCAACCACAAATTTTTAAAACACAAAATTAAAAGCAGAAAATAAAAAACAGTAAAATAAAAAGGCACACAATTTATAGTGGTTCGATCTAAATCAGACCTACATCCACTCCCAGAGGCACCCTCTGAGTATTGCACTAATACCAATAGTGTCTCTCCTTTTACACCCACAACAAGGCGGAGAAACCATTACAAATACTTTTTTCACCACTACCTAGTGCGGCAGAGAACCGTCGTCCTTTTACACTTTCCCTTATGTTGGTAGAGAATCGTCGTCCTTTTACACTCTCCTAGTGTGGGCAGAGAACCCTTCATCTTTTCACACTCTCCTAGTGTGGGCAAAGAACCCTTTGTGTTTTCACACTCTCCTAGTGTGGGCAGAGAACCCTTCGTCTTTTCACACTCTCCTAATGTGGGCAGAGAACCCTTCATCTTTTCACTCTCTCCAAGTGTCGGCAGAGAACTGGATCTCCTTGACAGATCTCTTCCCAAGAAATCTAGAATGAAGAAAGAAAAAAGAGTGAAGTAATCTTAAATCACAAGTAGGAAATCTTACCTTTGAACACAATGCAAAGCCTTCAAACTCCAGAGGTAGAAATCCTTATTTGACTGCTCTCTCACCCTCTCCTTTACTCTTCTTCCAATAGGCATGAAGATCAATGAGAAAAAAGATTGGGTGGCAGTATAATTTGAAGAATATATACAAAAGACAAGAAAAACTGCCCAAAAACTATAAGTTTTCAATTCTGTACGGGGTGGATCGTCCCGTACGATCGTGGATCGTCCTGGACGATTTTACTTAAAGTGTTAGAAATGATCCTAATGTATATTGGTACGAACTATGTTCATACACGCTCATCATCCCGTATGAACTATGTTCATCCTGTACGAAATGATTATTACATAGGTTGGTTCCCAAAATTCTACAGGACGTAACCAACTGACGTAAGTCGGTTCAGTTCGTCCTGGGACGAACAGGTTTTGTCCTGGGATGATTTTATACAGAGCGTTTCGTCCAGGGACGAAAATTAATTTCGTCCTGTATGATCGTATAAAGAGAGTTTCGTCCAGGGATGAAAATTAATTTCATTATGTACGATCTCATACAAAGAGCTTCGTCCCGGTACGAACCATAATTTTCATCTGGACGAACAGTGCAAGGTGAGAATCCAGAGACGTTCGTTCCGAGATGAATATTAAATTCATCCTGGACGATTAGGACTTAGAAAATTTGAAATCATCAAAATAATACAAGTTGCAAGAATGTAAAACATTCAAATAGCAACTCTCTCTACAATCTCCCCCTTTTTGATGATGGAAAAATAATTATTATTTGTAGGATTTCAAGTTCTAAGAGTCTCTTAAACTCCCCCTGAATTGATGAACTCATGAAAATAAGGAGGCATTTGAATTGCTTAAAAAAAAATTTGTTTTTCCAAATTTTTTATACAACACAAAACAACACAAAAGATAAAACAAAGAAAACAATCAAATACTATGAAAACACACATACAAAAATTAAACACTATGAAAACATACGCAACATGAAAACATACGCAACAAACATTTTCTCCCCCTTTTTGACAACATCAAAAAGTGAAGAAGAAAAGAATGTTAGAAATGTTAGCAAAAGTATGAAATTCATTTGATATTTTAATCTTGAAAGTGATTGAAATAAGGTATGCAAATAAAATCAAAACATTAGAAAAACATAAGATTTCATATAATTTAAGAAGTGATATAACATAGAGAATAAAATGAATTTATCAAAGGCATGTGTCAATTTAGACATGAATATAAAGAAAATCATTGCACTAAGGATGAATAAAAAATTTTATATTTCAAATTTCAATATATATTATAAATGAACATTAGATCAATTTGAATTAAGAGATTAAAAGAGTATGGAAAGAATTAATTACCACATGTGGCGCTTTACGCATCTTTTTCAAGTTTTATGGCACATTTTCATGCATCTTTTTCAATTTTTTTTTTTCTAGCACATTTTTTGTGCATCTTTTACTTTGGGCTTATTTTGTGCCTCTTTCTATCATTGCAATTTTTTTGCACATTTCTTTTAATTTTTGTATATTTGTTTAATTTTCAAGAGTAATTGAATTCTTTCTAAAATCAATAATCTAAAATTTCAAATTTTTCTAAGCGCATAAATACTAATTGAAAAGAGAAATACAAAATAAAAAAATATCTAAATTGCAATAATAATATTAAAGATAATGTAGTCTAAATAAGAGACATGGAATTGAAAATTCTAATAATATCAAGTTATAAGCATCTCTTAAACTTAGAAAAATTATATTTTCTAATGAAATTAATTTTAATTTATAAATTTAAATAAAGCACTATTAAGATAAAAATAAAAAAGTAATGTCATAAAGTCAAACACACATTTCTAAAACATTAATCAACAAAACATTTAAAACATATATTGATATCAGATAAGGCTATTACAATTTGAAGTTTAAGATATCAATAGTAACACAACTAAGACAAGAACAAAATAACAAACTAAAGAAAACCACTAACACATGAACTACAATAAAACATAGAACAAACACTGAACAAACACTAAACAAATTATTCTGATGGACCCTGATCTAGAGGAGGAGGTGGTGCTGCACCAAAGAAGTTGAAGTAACTACTGATCATGAACATGTTGGAATTAATGGCATTTATTTATTCACGCATAAATCCCAAATCCTGATTGTGCTGAAAATCTTCCTGCTGCAAGTGAGTTTCAATTTGATCAAACCTTTGATCAAAATGAACCTCTAAATTTTTAAATATTTGAACCAAATCCTGATAATTTGGTTCAGCAGCATGTGAAGGTCCAGCTTCTTCTTCTGTTTCACTCAGAACTACATGAGTTCTGCTGGGCTCATCCTTATTGAAGATAACCCTAAAGGATGCGTCATTATAGTAGAGAGGTTCTTCAAAATCTTGTTCAGGATGAATTAAGTTATACTTCCTTTCTGAAATATAAGCAATCAGATGTCCTAAGGCTATGTTCTTCTTTCTTTTATGATAAACATGACCAATTTCAAAGAGACCATAAATGTAGCCAATTAGGAGTTGGGCCTCATCTATAGGTTGTCTAGTCATAATCAAGTAGGTAACAGTAGAAAGAAGGGGAGTGATGTTGACTCTATCACCAGTTTAGGTATAATGAAAGTTCTTAATACATGCTGGATGATACGGGCATCACACACTAAGGTTGAAACTTTAGGGAAATGATCCTTAATTCTCCTATCTCTAATCACACGATTAACTTCAGTCCAATCAAAACTTGAGTTGGTTAAAGTGTGTGCTCTTAAGCCTTCAGTCCTTAAGTTTAGAAAAATACCAAAGTCATCCTTGGTGATTTCAACTTTCTTTTTGAAAACAAAAGAACAAATGACAGAATGGTAAGAGTTGAATGACATGTTTGCTATGAAATAGTGAAAGGTTTCTCTATTGTAGAAGTGAACTAAAATGAGGATCAAATCAAAATGATTGGAGGTATATAAGTGCATTACCTTAAAAGTAAATTGATCATGTAAGTGAACTCTAGATGGGGTGATTTTTGCAGACAGAAACCTAGCAAATGATTCTTCATTGGCTCTAGAAAGGAAGTTTTTGGATGTATTTCTTGGAGGACCCTTAGCCATGGCCTTTTGGGGCTTGCTAGAACTTTCCATTGAGAGATTTGAAGAGTGGAAAGGTTTGAAAGAGATGTGTGAAAGTGACTGTTCAGTAAAAACTACCGTTAATTTAAAGAAGAACGACTATTCGTACCAGTCTAAATTTTCGTTCGTCCCGTACGAATTTGATTCGTCCCGTACGAACATATTTCATATGGACAGACAAATGAGTTTAAAAATAATGACTTTTCATAAACACACAATTTTCGAAGCGTCCTTTCATACAGGCTTTTGACCAAGATGATCATACAGATGAACACGTGTTCGTACGGACGATCAAAAATTTAACTCGTTTTAATGGCAGTTGAAAATCGTCCCCCACCATGAATCAACATATGTTCGTCTGGATGAATCAAAGGTTCGTACTGACGAAGTTGATAATAAAAACTGTCTTATCCATTCAACTACTGCATTCAATCGTCCCGTCATTTGAAAAACATTTCGTCCTAGACGATCGTGCTGATCGTGCAGATGAACTACATTAAAAACTGCTCTTAAGCTGTTCGAAATCACACAGTTTGTCATTTTACACACATCATCCCGTACGAAAAAATTTCATCCCGGATGATGATGACCACAAATTTTGATTTTCACACACAAAACAAAAATGAATAAAAATATACAAGTCACACTTAAATACACACCAAAAATAAACAAAAACAATAAAATAAAACAAAACAAAAATATAATGAACATAAAAACAAAAACAAAATATCAATTATGCAGAAAAATATTTTTATCTAAGCATTTAAATCAATAACTCCTAGCCTAGTTCTTAATGTACTGAAAGTATCAAAGGCTAAAGGTTTTGTAAAAATGTCTGTAAGTTGATTTTCTGTTGAAACATGATTAAGTTCAATTTCTCCCTTGGATACATGATCCCTTATGAAATAATACCTTATGTCAATATGTTTGGTTCTTGAATGTTGAATAGAATTTTTTTTAAATGTAAATAGCACTAGTATTATCACAATAAATTGGTATAGTTCCTATAGCTAATCCTAAATCAATCAATTGTTATTTTAACCAAAGTACTTGTGCCACACAACTTCCTAGTGCAATCTAGTCTACTTCTGCAATAGATAGAGCCACTGAATTTTGTTTTCTACTAGATCATGAAACTAATGAATTTCCAATGAATTGACATGTTCCAGAAGTGCTTTTCCTATCCACTCTACAGCCTGCAAAATCAGAGTCTGAATAACCAATAATTTCAAATGAGGAGCTAAACTTTGGATATCAAATTCCTAAGTTTTGATTTCCTAGTAAGTATCTTAAAATCCTTTTCACTGTTGTCAAATGTGATTCTTTTTTATCAGATTAAAATCTAGCATACAAGCAAACACTAAATATGATATCTGGTCTGCTAGCAGTCAAGTAAAGTAATGATCCAATAATCTCTCTAAATTTCTTTTATCAACAGATTTTCCCTTAAGGTCCTTATCTAACTGAACTGAGGAACTCATTGGTGTACTAACAGGTTTAGCATTATCCATTTCATATTTTCTGAGGATGTCCTTAATATATTTAGTTTGACTAAGAAATGTACATTCCTCAAGGTTCTTAATGTTAAAGCCTAGAAAATAATTTAAGTCTCCCATTAGACTCATCTCAAATTCACTACTCATTGTTTTAGAAAAATCATCACAAAGATTTTTATTTAAAATCTAAAAATGATATCATCCACTTAAATTTGAACAATGAGTATATCCTTTCCAAATTTCTTTAAAAAGAGAGTTGTATCCACACTTCCTTTTTCAAAAGATCTTTCAAGTAGGAAGGTGCTTAACCTCTCATACCAAGCCCTAGGTTCCTGCTTTAATCCATATAATGCCTTTTTCAATTTGAACACATGATTTGGGTATTTAGAATTTTCAAAACCTGAAGGTTGTTCTACAAAAACATCCTCTTCAATTACCCCATTTAAAAAGGTACTTTTCACATCCATTTGATATAATTTGAATCCTTTAAAACAGGCAAAGGCTAGCAAAACTCTAATTGCTTCAAGTCTAGCTACAGGAAAAAAAGTCTCTTCAAAATCAATTCCTTCAATTTGATTATACCCCTTAGCAACTAATCTAGCCTTATTTCTAATGACTATTTCTGAGTCATTCATTTTATTTTTAAATATCCACTTAGTTCCAACTAAGCTTTGTTCTTTTGGCCTTGAAGTTAATTCCCAAACTTTATTTCTTACAAATTGATTCAACTCTTCTTGCATTGACAAAATCCAAAATTCCTCAGAAAGTGGTTGATCAATATTAGTGGGTTCTATAATTGAAATAAAGGCTGAATGATTGACTTCCTTGTTTAATCCACGCCTAGTTCTAACACCCTCACTAGATTCACCTATAATCAATTCCCTTGGGTGGTTTTTAGAAAATCTCAAATCTCTAGGCAAAGGGTTTTCTATCTCGAAATTATCTTCCACATTTTCTTCCAAGTATATTCTATCAATATTTTAGGAGTTTTCCTCAATCTCATCTTCAACAACATTTGGCTCTTCCAAATTTCTAGATTCATCAAATACAACATGTGTGGTCTCTTCAATGACCAAAGTTCTTTTGTTGAATACCCTATAAGATTTTCCAACACTTGAATATCCAACAAAAATTCCTTCATCTGATTTTGGATCAAATTTTCCTAAGACAGATTTTCCATTATTATGAATAAACACCTTGCAACCAAAAATATGCAAATGTGACAAATTAGGTGTTCTCCCTTTTAGCAATTCATAAGGTGTTTTATTTAAATTGGATCTAACATTCACCCTATTCAGAACATAACATACAGTACTAACCGCCTCAGCCCAAAAATATCTAGGAAGTTAGTATTCTGCTAATATTGCTCGGGCGGCTTCTATTAATGTTCTATTTTTCCTTTAGACTACCCCATTTTGCTGAGGAGTTCTAGGTGCAGAAAAATTATGATCAATTCCTTTTTCTTTACAAAAATTTTCAAATATCTCATTCTCAAATTCTCCTCCATGATCACTTTGTATAGAAATAATTTCACACCCTAATTTCCTTTGAATCCAAGTCAAAAAATTTCTAAATTCCTCAAATGATTCACTCTTATGAAATAAAAATCTAACCCAAGTGAATCTTGTGTAATCATCTACTATAACAAATCAGTATACCTTCCCTCCTAGACTTACAGTTCCAACTGGTCCAAAAAGATCCATGTGTAAGATTTCCAAAGGTTTACTAGTTCTAAGATCCTTATTGGATTGAAAAGAGGACTTCACTTGCTTACCTAATTGACATGCATCACAAAGGTGGTTCTTATTAAAGTCTTGTTTTGGTATACCTCTCACTAAATTCTTTTGGGTAATCTTTCTAAGGTTTTTCATGCTAGAATGACAAAGTCTCCTATGCCAAAGCCATGACTCATCAGAAACAGTTTTTAAACAAAAGGCAATAAGAGTATGAATGCAATTTAAATCTAGCATATAAACATTGTTTACCCTCTTTCCATTCAACACATCTTTACCATTATGATTAATATGCAGCTAGTAGGAAAAAATTTTACACTATAACCCTTATCACATAGCTGAATTATACTTAACAAATTATGCTTTAAACCTTCAACCAACAACACATTATCAATAAAAAAGTTTTTTAAGTTTCCAATCATACCTGATCCAATCACCTTCTTTGTGGTGTTATCTCCAAGTGTTACCTTGGCTCCACTCCTGGCTTTCAGCATTATGAATTAAGTAGCATCTCCAGTCATATACTTTGAACATCCGCTGTCTAGGTACCAACTCCCACGAGGACTTGTGTGAGAGCGACCCTGTAAAAATATCAAATGTTAGACCTGGGAACCCAAACAAGTTGGGTTTCACCTTTTAGCAATTTATAATCAGATACATGTATGATATATCTAAGTTTATGCATCTTAGGTCTCCACACCAAATGAGATTTCATCTTTAAAGTACAGGTGTGTGCTATATATCCAACTAATCCACAATTATTACTTTTAACATTAGGAAAAGTATTCCTAAGTCTTCTACCATTTGTTTGTCTTCTAAGGGATTCCATATATTTAGGATAAAATTTAGGATTTGTAAAATCTTCAAATTTAGGGGGTATCCTATTACCCTCGAGAGCTTTTATTATCAACTTATAAAATGAATTCATGTCTTCCAAGATTCGATTTGTATAATTAATTCGATATATTTTTCTCTCTGATTCATCCTTAAATTTTTTAAATTCTTTTTCAAGATCAACATAGGATGATTTTAAAATCTCATGATTTTTATTCAGATCATTATATTCATCAAGTAATTTCATGTGGTTGTCATCTATTAAAGCATGATCTTTCCTAAAGATTTCATGTTCTTTCTTAACTAATTCCAATTCTAAACTTATACTAGCATGCAACTTTTTCATTTTCATATATGCATCATGCATGTGTTCAGAAACTTCAAACAATTCATCATAACTTAAGTCACGTACCTCTTCTTGATCTGAATGATCAAGACTATCTGCCATCAAGCAAAGATTGGTGACTTCTTCTTTCTTTTCAGTCTCTGATGAATCTGAAGCTGAGTTCGCCCATAAATCTCTTTGAAACTTCTTCTTACCCTTCTTTACAATTGGTTTTTCCTCTACCTTCTCCTTGTTAGGAGTGGCTTTGAGTTTTGGACAATCAGTCTTGATATGACCTGGTTTCCTGCATTCATAACAAATCACTTCATTAGAATCTTTGCCATTTTTGTTAAACTTACCTCTATTCCATTGCTGGTGTCTCTTATGCTCCCTCTTCAAAAAACTTTTGAATTGTCTAGTCATTAATGCAATATTGTCTTCATCCTCAGGTTGTGAGTGTTCACTCTCAAATTCTTCCACTTTTAGTACTATATTCTTCTCCTTTCATAGTTCACCTGCATCAATCTTTCTTTGACTAACCCCTTGCTCGTAAGCAATGAGTGAACCAAGAAGAATGTCGATAGAATAAATGTTTAGATCTTTAGACTCTGTAATTGCAGTAATTTTAGCATCATAAGCAGTAGGTAAACAATGAAGAATCTTATTAACCATTTCAGCATTCGTTAGTTCCCTACCAAGTGCATGCAAGAGGTGACAATTTATGTGAATCTTGTGTACATATCAGAAATGGATTCATTTGGTTTCATGCAAAATAATTCATAATCATGTAACAAGATATTAAGTCTTGATTGCTTAACCTCATTAGTCCCCTCATAAGTTATACAATGTCTATCCCATATGTCCTTTCCACTTTTGCAAGTTGAAACTCACATGTAGTCTTCAAATTTAAAGCACAAAAGAAGCTATTTAAACATTTAGCATTTAGTTGAGCTAAGTCACATTCTTCTACAGTCCAATCTGCAAAAGGTGTTTCTAACCTAACTCCATCAACTAATCTAGTTGGTTTTATATAACCTTCCTGGACTAAGATCCACATACAATAATCAAGTGATTGTAAGAAAGTAGACATGCGTGTTTTCCAAAAATCAAAAGGTATATTGTCAAACAGTGGAGGTCTAGTAATAGAGTAACCCATCGGTGTATTTCGGTTTCCAAATATAGCCATCTACGTTAATCAAAAAGTAGTTTAAACTTATAATTTTGAAACAAAGCTCTGATACCACTTGTTGAGTTTGGTGAATAGATTGTTAAACCTAAGTTAATGTCCCAAGGCTACCAAGAGGGGGGGGTGAATTGGTTGTTAAAAAATTTTCCCTCTTTAGATAAATTTAACCGAAATTAAACTTTAATGAAATTTTTTTTTTATTCAACCACAAATTTTTAAAAGACAAAATTAAAAGCAGAAAATAAAAAATAGTAAAATAAAAAGACACATGATTTATAGTGGTTCGGTCTAAACCAGACCTACATCCACTCCCTAGAGGCACCCTCTGAGTATTGCACTAATACCAATAGTGTCTCTCCTTTTGCACCCACATCAAGGAGGAGAAGCCTTTACAAACACTCTTTTCACCACTACCTGGTGCGGCAGAGAACCGTCGTCCTTTTACACTTTCCCTTGTGTTGGCAGAGAACCGTCATCCTTTTACACTCTCCTAGTGTGGGAAGAGGACCCTTCATCTTTTCACACTCTCCTAGTGTGGGCAGAGAACCCTTCGTCTTTTCACACTCTCCTAGTGTGGGCAGAGAACCCTTCGTCTTTCACACTCTCCAAGTGTCAATAGAGAATCGGATCTCCTTGACAGATCTCTTCCCAAGAAATGTAGAATGAAGAAATAAAAAGAGTGAAGTAATCTCAAATCACATGTAGGAAATCTTACCTTTGAACATAATGCAAAGCCTTTAAGCTCCAGTGATAGAAATTATTCTTTGACTGCTCTCTCTCACTCTCTCCTTTACTCTTCTTCCAATAGGCATGAAGATCAATGAGCAAAAAGATTGTGTGGCAAGAAAAACTGCCCAAAAACTATAAGTTTTCAATTCTATACGCAGTGGATCGTCCTGTACGATCGTGGATCATCCTGGACGATTTTACTTAAAGTGTCGAAAACGATCCTAATGTATATTGGTACGAATTATGTTCGTACACGCTCATCATCCCGTACGAACTATATTTGTCCGGTACAAAACCATTATTACATAGGTCGGATCCTAAAATTCTACAGGACGTAACCAACTGACATAAGTCGGTTCAGTTCATCCTGGGACAAACAGGTTTCGTCCTGGGACGATTTTATACAGAGCTTTTCGTCCAGGGATGAAAATTAATTTCGTCCTGTACGATCGCATACAGAGAGTTTCGTCCAGGGACGAAAATTAATTTCGTCATGTACGATCTCATACAGAGAGCTTCATCCCGGTACAAATCATAATTTTCGTCTGGACGAACAGTGCAAGGTGAGAATCCAGAGACGTTCGTCCCAAGACAAATATTAAATTATTCCTGGACGATTAGGACTTAGAAAATTTTCTACTTCCCTATTCGATCCATTACTCTTTCGAGGGGTTAATTGACATGATCTTCCCGTACAAACCAAGTTTGTCCCGTACTATCAGTTTACAAAAAGTGTTCCCCAAGAGTGTGTGTTGTGATTTTTCACTCAATTACAATCACTCCCTCTCATTTCAAAAACTTGTAATTTACAAATGAATAATTTGAAGTCTTCATCGCTTGGAGTTGATTTTCCTGAAATGTTTGTACACACTAAAGCAAAAAACAAATATTCCAAAAAAAAGTGTTAGGAGATATATAAAACAATAATATTTGAAATCATCAAAATAATACAAGTTGCAAGAATGTAAAACATGCAAATAACAACTCTCTTTACAGATTTTTTATTAGAAAAGAAAACTGTGCCACTAAAATAGATTAGAGAAAGAGACACAATTAACAGTATATTTTTACCATCTAATAGATTAAGAGATGTAAGACATTGACTACAAATTTTTAAAACCAAGGACAAGGCATACGATATCATTTCAATGATGATTTTGAAAACCAAATTAAAAGAACATGAAAGTAAAATAAATCAAACAAAAAACTAAAAGTAAAGAAAAAATAAGAAAAGAACAACAAAGAGTAAAAAGGAAAAGCAAATCAAAAATAAAAAAGAACAAAAGCAAAAGGAAGAAAGTAAAAGATCAAGTTCATTCATTTATGTCAATCACACCCAATCTGGTCCTTAAAATGCTGAAAGTGTCGAAGGCCAGTGGTTTAGTAAAGATGTCAGCCAGATCTTTCAGTTGTCATATGGTGTAAATCAATGTCTCCCTTAGTCACATGATCTTTAATAAAGTGATGCCTAATGCCAATGTGCTTAGTCCTTAAATGTTGGATAGGATTCTTAGAAATGCATATGGCACTAGTGTTATCACAAAAGATTGAGATAGTGCCTACAGATAATCCTAAATCCAATACATGTTGTTTCAACCAAAGGACATGGGCCACACAACTCCCCAAAGCAATGTATTCAGCTTCAGCAATGGAAAGTGCAATAGAGTTTTTCTTTCTACTAGACCATAAAACCAAAGATTGTCCTATGAATTAACAAGTTCCTGAAGTGTTTTTTCTATCCACCTTGCATCATGCAAAATCAGAGTCAGAAAATCCAATAATCTCAAAGGAAGTGTTGTGCCTCGGATATTAAATCCCTAAGTTTTGGGCCCCCAAAAGGTATCTAAAAATTTTCTTAACAGCTGTTTGGTGGGATACCTTGGGGTCAGCTTGAAACCTAGCACAAAGGCAAACACTAAACATAATATCAGGTCAGCTAGCAGTCAGGTAAAGTAAGGATCCAATCATGCCTCTGTACTACTTCTGATCAACAGACTTACCACTTGGGTCCTTATCCAATGGAACACTAGAAGTCATGGGAGTATTAATTGGCTTAGCTTTATCCATCTCATACTTCTTCGAAATGTCCTTAATGTATTTTGTTTGATTTAAAAAGGTTCCATCATCCAATTTCTTTATGTTAAACCCCAAAAAGTAAGACAACTCTCCCATCAAACTCATCTCAAACTCTCTACTCATTGTTTTAGATAACTCATTACAAAGTTTTTTATTAGAAGATCCAAAAAGTATATCATCCACATAAATCTGAACAATGAACAAATCATCTCCAACTTTCTTAAGAAAAAGGGTGGTGTCTACGCTCCCCTTAACAAACTCCCTTTCTAGTAAAAATGTGTTAAGCCTCTCATACCAAGCTCTTGGTGCCTGCTTTAACCCATACAAAGCCTTTTTTAATTTAAAAACATGATTTGGATATTGGGAGCTCTCAAAACCCGGGGGTTTTTCTACAAACACGTCCTCTTTTATTTCCCCATTTAAAAAGGCACTCTTAACATCCATTTGAAAAAGCTTAAATCTTTTTATAACAGACAAAGGATAATAGCACTCTAATGGCTTCCAATCTAACTACAGGGGCAAAAGTCTCCTCAAAGTCTATCCCTTCTATTTGGTTAAACCCCTTAGCCACTAATCTTGCTTTATTCCTAACCACTACACCAAAATCATTCACCTTGTTCTTAAAGACCCACTTTGTTCCAACTACACTTTGTCCCTTATGTCTTTCTACAAGCTCCCAAACATCATTCCTAACAAATTGATTCAACTCCTCTTGCATGAATAAAATCCAAAAGTCATCAGTAAGGGCTTGGTTTATGTTGGTGGGTTTAGTTATTGAGATAAAGGTAGAGTGGTTCATCTCCTTCCTAAGTCCATATCTAGTCCTAACTCCATCAGAAAGGTCTCTTAAGATCAAATCCTTGGGGTGACTTGTAGAGTATCTCCAATCTCTAGGCAAGGTGTGAGACGGTCCAACCCTTTCCTCCAGATCTATATTTTCTACTCCTTGGATGACATCTCCTACTCCTTCAATGTTTTGGTGACCTATTCCCTTCTCCAAATTTTCTACTCCAGTGGTAATCTCTCCAATATCATCATCATCCTCATCTCCAGACTTTTTAGGATCAGAATCATCAAATACTACATGTGTAGTCTCTTCCACCATCAAAGTCCTCTTGTTAAACACCCTAAAAGACTTCCCAACACTAGAATATCCCAAGAACACTCTTTCATTATATTTAGGATCAAATTTGCCCCAGTGAGACTTCCCATTGTTGTGAATGGAAACCTTACAACCAAAGACATGAACGTGGGAAAGATTTGGTGTCCTACCCTTAAGGATCTTATAGTGTGTCCTATCTAGTTTGGCTCTGACTTTCACCCTATTTAACACATAACATGCTGTGTTAACCGCTTCAGCCCAAAAGTATTTTGGAAGTGAATACTCAGTAAGTATGACTCTAGCGGCTTCCACCAAGGTCCGGTTCTTCCTTTTAGCTACCCCGTTCTGCTGAGGGGTCCTAGGAGCTGAAAAGTTATGTCTAATCCCCTTGTCCTCACAAAAATATCCAAATCTTTCATTCTCAAACTCTCCCCCATGGTCACTATGGATGGTCAAAATCTTACAACCTAGCTTTTTCTGAATCCAAGTGGAAAAAGTTTTAAACTCCTCAAAACACTCATGTTTATGTGAAAGAAATCTAGTCCAAGTGAACCTCGAGTAGTCATCTACAATCACCATACCATAGACTTTCCCTCCCAAGCTGGCAGTGCTAATGGGTCCAAAAAAATCCATGTGAAGGACTTCTAAAGGTATAGAGGTGATAATGTCCTTAGTATAGTGAAAAGTGGAGTGGACTTACTTTCCTAGTTGGCAGGAATCACAAAGGTGGTCTTTTGAAAACTTGAGTTTGGGGACACCTCTAACTAGGTCTTTTTGGGTCACTTTCCTAAGGGTTTTCATACTTGCATGACATAATCTTCGGTGCCATAACCATGAATCATCAACAATTATTTTTAAGCAAAATGAAGCAGCGCATTCAATGTTATTTAAATCAATCATGTACACATTGTTGATCCTTTTTCCCTTAAAAATAGTGTTGTTACTTAAATTTACAATGCATGAATTTGCAAAGAATTGCACGATGAAGCCTTAGTCACAGAGTTGACTGATGCTGAGCAAGTTGTGCTTTAATCCATCTACAAGAAAAACATTTTCAATCATAAGGTTCTTGGAATTACCAATTATACTTGAGCCTACCACCTTCTTGGTGGTGTTGTCTCCAAAAGTAACCTTGCCTCCAGTCCTGGACTCCAGCATAACAAATTGATTGGCATCACCAGTCATATGTTGAGAGCATCCGCTATCCAGGTACCACATACTCTCACGAGGCCTTTTGCGAGAGCCCACCTACAAAATTATCAAATGTCATATATAGGAACCCAAACAGGTTTGGATCCCTTCTTATGAAAAGTAGGATGCAATACATGTGTGGTATGCTATAAATCATGCACCTTTGGTCTCCACACCAATGTGTACTATGGTGAACAGTATAAGTGTGTGAGATGTGTCCTAGCATGCCACATGAAAAACATCTAATACCTGAAAAAGGATTCCTTAAATGGCTTGAATTATAATGCCTCTTCCTAGGTTTTGGCTTTTGATCAAGTGTTGGTGTCATCCTAGTTTTCTTAAATGTATCCTATTCATTTTGAATTCTCAAGTTAGTACTTTTTAAGGCATCATCATCAATCCTTAAAATTTTTTCCATCTCTTTAGAATTCTTAAACTTAGATTCAAGTGATGTGTGTGTGGCTTTTAATAACTCATGCTCTTTAATTAATTCATAATACTTTTTTGTTTAACTCATCAAATTCATCAAGTAGAGTCATGTAATTTGAATCAATCGTAGAATGATCTTTGAGAACAACTTCATGCTTTTTTTGTAAATTCAAAAATTCTAATTTCAAGCTAGCATGTGTTTTCTTAAGTTTCTTATATGATGCATGAATTTTTTTAAGAAACTTCAAGAAGTTGATCGTAGGAAAGTCCACATACCTCTTATTGATCAAGATTATCGTTTGCCATTAAGCACAAGTTTGTTGTCTCATCTTCTGGTTCCATCTCCGATGAATCTGATGCAGAATTCGCCCAAAATGCCTTTTGAAGTCTCTTTTTGTCTTTTGTAAACTTGGATTTCTCCTCACTCTTTTCCTTTCTTGTGCGCATCTTAAGTGTAGGGTAATCAGCTCTCACGTGTCCGGGCTTCCTGCATTCATAACAAACCAAATCATACGATCATTTAGAATATGTGTTATCCTTACCTTTTCTCCAATTTTGATGATGCTTTTGCTTCTTTCTTAGAAAGCTTTTGAATTGCCTTGTGATAAAATGCCATCGCTTTTAGACCCAGAAGAATCAGAGTCAGATTTGTGAGCTTTCAGTGCCACTATTTTCTCTTTCTTTTTCTCACCTGCATCAAAATTTCTTTTATTCACCCCTTGTTCGTAAGCAATGAGTGAGCCAAGTAAGTTGTCAATCATATAGGTGTTTATATCCTTAGATTCAGTTATAGCATTGATTTTAGCATCAAAAGAGGAAGGAAAGCTTCGTAAGATTTTGTTTACTTTTCATAGTTTGAAAGTTCTCTTCCAAGGGCATGCAAATAAGTTACAATTTGAGTAAACCGTGTATACATATCAAAAATTGATTCAGAATGTTTCATACAAAAAAGTTCGTAGTCATGCAAGAGAATATTCAAACGAGATTGTTTCACTTCATTGGTTCCTTCATAAGTAATGCACAACTTATCTCAAATCTCTTTTCCAATAGAGCAAGTAAAAACACGCATGTAATCCTCAGACTTTAAAGCACAGAAAAATAGTTCAAATACTTCGCATTCAATTGAGCTAAATCTCTTTCATCGATAATCCATTCAGAAAAAGCAACTTTAGTTTTAATTCCGTTAATTTCATAAGTAGGTGGAGAATATCCTTCTTTAATAAGCATCCACATGCGATAGTTAGTTGATTGCAAAAAAGTAGACATGCGAGTTTGCCAAAAATCAAAAGGAAGGTTGTCAAAAAAGGGAGGTCGTGTAATAGAATATCCTTTAGTTGTATTACGATTTCAAAAGTTAGCCATTGATCAAAATTCAAAAAGTTTTCAAACTTTGTTTTTATGAATCTCGTTCTGATACCACTTGAAAGTTTGTTAGGGATGTTAGGCCCTATGAACTAGTCCCGAGGCTAACCAAGAGGGGGGGTGAATTGGTATTTTAAAAAATTCTTTAAAACCAAGAGAACAAATATCACAAACCAAAATCACCACGAAAAAAAAAAGTGCGGAAAAATTAAAGTATCGAAGTAGTAAAAAAAACACAAGGGTTTATAGTGGTTCGGTCAACTTGACCTACGTCCACTCCCCAGAGACGTCCTCCGAGTATTGCACTACCAACGTGACTCTCCTTTATCCCCACAACTAGGCGGAGAAGCCCTTACAAAAACACCTCCTTTTTGCCACACCCGGCAAGGCAGAGAACCCAACTCCTTTTGCTTCCTCCTGAAGCAGGTAGAGAACCACAATCACTTATTAAAACTTACCTCTCCCAACCCTTCCAAGGACAAGAGACTCTTGGGAAGAAGAAGTGGAGTAATGCTTGGAGCAACCCTTATGAACCCCCTCACAAGCTCCCCCTCACAAGATCCTCTCTCTCTCTCTCTCCCTCTCTCTCTCTCCTTTAGGTTTTCTCTGGTCAAGATAGCTGCCAAGGATGTTCAAAAATGTTGAACAAGAGCACTTAAATAGAAGAGCTTCAAAGGAGCTCATTAATTACAAGTTGCTGACTTTATCATCCATGACGATATGGACATCGTCTTGGTCGATCAGTACAAAACTCATAAGATCGGCCAGAGTATCGCCCTGAATGAAAACTAGATGATTGAAAATTTGCTTGATCATCCCGGACGATCTCACGATCGTCCTGGTCGATCAGTTCAAATCAGAGGAAAATCGTCCAGAGCATCACCTTGAATTCAAGCTGTTCGATCCAAATCGGTTAGGAACAACAAAGGGTTTTTAAATGGATTGTCCAAGCCAATCTTGCGATCATCTAGGATGATGTGATCGTATCAATCATCCTTAATTACTCTCATGATTTCCTAATCGATTTAGGCATAATTATACAATATCATCCAGGCCTATAAAAGAATCGTCCTGGCAGATTACCAAAAATACATAATATCTAAATTGATCATGGCGACAATTTCTTTCTATATTAAGCATATCATCCTGGCAAATACAGGTATCATCCAGGCTGATTTGTTAATTTTGGCTGCCTTAACTAAAATCCTGATTAGATCTTTTATTTTGAACTCGATCGTCCAAGACGATATAAATATCATTTTGGCCGATGTGAGTAAAAACACAAGTTCTAAATCTCTCAAGTGTGTGTGTGTAGGGTTACTTAACATCAGTCACTTCAAACAATTACAATTGACTCAAGAAAGAAAAAAGAAAATTATAGACTGACTCAACCTTAATCTACCCAGTTTTGAGCTGATTCCGATTTTCGTTCGATCTTTGAATCCTGAAAATGTCAGTAGTAAAGGCGGTCAAAAAGAAGCAAGAGTGTTTGCTAATCATCAAAACATAATTCATGGAATTTGCAATAAGCTACCAACTCTTTTAGGCATGTTATTATTTTTGGACATCATCCAAGACATCTTTCTGGATGATGCATTTCAATTATGCTTAAAATAGTCTGATGATTAAGGAAAGTAATTAAGGTTTGAATGATTGATCATATCATCCTAGATAATAACAGGACTGTCCAGGACGATCAGTTAAATAAACCTTAGTTTCTTCCTAGATGACCAGAATAATGTTCTGCATGGTATATATTCATCTAAACTAATCATACTAGATGATATAAAAATCATCCCGGACGATCAGTTATTTTTTTATTGACCAACAGGTAAATTTTGGCTAAGTAGAGTGATGGTTTCGATGATATTCGATGACTTGAACTAATCATACAGGATGATCAAGAAATCATCCTTGATGATCAATTATTTTTTTATCATCCAGATAATTAAAGTCTAGCCAACCAAAGCAATGGTCTGGATGATTCTTAACATTTTTGAAGTAATCATACAGGATGATACTCCATCATCCTGGATGATCTGAATGAATAAATCTTCAAATTTTTTAGCCTCCCCCAGATTGTCCTGGCTGATTGAGCTAAATTTGTACTAATCGTACAGGACTATCCGTCGATTGTCCTGGACGATCTTTGTCGATTTATTGCAATTTAGTGAAAATTTGAAGCCCTTTTATATAGGATCTCTTGTTTACTAAAGATGGGATCTTTTTCTACTATCCTGATCTGAGAGAGCCAAGAGAAGAGGGAGAGCTTGCGGGAAAAAAGAGAGGATCTTGTGAGGGGGAGTTTGTGAGAGTTTCACAAAGGTTGCTCCAAGCAAGGGTCTGAGTCATCTTCTCCAATCATCATCCCTGGTTTCTTGGAGGTTCTAGAGAAGTCTATCTTAGAGATTGATCAAGATTCTCTACATGCTTTAGGAGGAAGCAAAAGGAGTTAGGTTCTTTACCTGCCTCACGAGGAAGCGAAAGAAGTTGGGTTCTCTACCTCAGCAAGGTCAGTGGAAAGGAGTTTTATACTGGCTTCTCTACCTTATTGAGGGAGCAAAAGGAGAGTCACTGAGTTTAGTGCAATACTCAGAGGAGAGGCTCTGGTGAGTGGACATAGGCCAAGTTAACCGAACTACTATAAAATCTGGTGTGTTCTTTCTTATTGTATTTTCCATATTCAATTTTTTGCACTTTTTTTCTGGTGAATGATTATTTGGTTTAGATTGTAATTTCTATTTGAGAATTTTTAAAACATCAATTCACGCCCCTCTTGGTTAGCCTCAAGCTATTTCATAAGGGCTTAACATTCCTAACAAACTTTCAAGTAGTATCAGAGCAGGATTCATAAAATTAAGTTTTTGAAAACTTTTGAATTTTGATCCATGGCTAAGTTCAATAATCATAATATTGTGGAAGGATATTCTATTACCCAACCACCTTTTTTTGATAACATACCTTTTGATTTTTGGAAAACTCACATGTCCACAGTTTTACAATCAATTGACAATTGCATGTGGAAGCTTGTTAAAGAATATTATTCACCTCCATCATGTGAAATCAAAGGAATCAAAACCTCACTTCCTTTTACTGAATGGATATTTGATGATAGAGATTTAACACAACTTAATACAAAATATTTAAGCTATTTTTTGTACTTTGAAATTGAAAGATTATATGTGTGTCTCAACTTGTGCTACGGGTAAGGAAATATAGGATATATTATGTATCACTATGAAGACATAAATGAAATTAAACAATCTAGGTTAAATATCTTAATGCATGACTATGAAATTTTTTTCATGAAACCTAGTGAATCAAAATCTGACATGTATACTAGGTTTACTCAAATTATTGCCTCATTGTATACCATAGGAAGAGAGCTTATTAATTATGAAAAAGTTAATAAAATTTTGAGATGCTTGCCTTTTTCCTTTGATGCTAAGATTACTGCAATAACTAAATCCAAATATTTAAACACTTATTTTATTGATAACTTGCTTGGATCACTCATTTCTTATGAACAAGGAGTGAACCAAAGACAACTTGATGCAGGTAAGAAAAAGAAGGAGAAAACTATGGTGTTGAAGGCTAATAATATGAATACAGATTCTTCTGGGTCAAAAGTGACAATGTTTCCTTAATCACTAGGTAATTCAAAATCTTTCTAAGGAAGAAATAAAAGCACCATAAGAAATAGAATAAAGGTAAGGGTAACAAAAATTTTTAAAGTTCCTCTAACATGATTTGTTTTGAATGCAATAAGCTTGGGCATGTGATAGCTGATTGTCCTACACTTAAGGCTCACCTAAGCAAGAAGAAGAGTGAGGAGAAACTCAAGTTTCTGAAGGATAAGAAGTGGTTTCAAAAGGCGTTCTAGCCAATTTTGCATCTATCTCCTCTGAGATTGAAGCTGAGGAGACAACAAACTTATATTTAATGGTAGATAAACATCTTAGTTAGTCTAATCAAGAAGAGATATATGAACTAACCTACAGTCAAATACTTAAAGTTTTTGAATAAATTCATGCATCATTTAGGAAACTTAAGAAATTGCATACTAGCATGAAATTGAAATTTTTAAATTTGCAAAAAGGGCATGATGTTTTATTTAATGATCACTATACACTTGATAGCAATCATATGTCACTACTTGATAAGTTTGATGAGTTAAATAAAAAGCATTATAAGTTGTTCATTAAGCAAGATTCATTGAAAGCATCCCACACTATACTAAAAAATGATTTTAATATATATATTTATTTATATATATATATATATATATATATATATATATATATATATATATATATATATATATATATATATATATATATATATATATATATATATATATATATATATTGATGAATCTGAGAGTAGGGAGCACTATTTGACAGTTAATAATATTATTTTAGAAAGTACTAACTCATTTTTTAAAACTGAATTGTAAGCACTTAAGGAAAATTGGATTCCACCCTCACTTGAACAATTTTTTAATACAGAGCTAAAGCCAAAAGTTTTGAAACCTATGAAGAGGCACTATAACCCGAATAGATTAATAAACCCTTTTCCTGGTGTTAAATGTTTTTCATGTGGCATGCTAAGACATATCTCCCACACTTACACTATTTACCATAGTACACATTGGGTGTGGAGATCCAAATTACATGATTTACAACATAACACACATGCATTGCATTCTTCTTTCCATAAGAAGGGACCCAAACTTATTTTGGTTTCTAAATCTGATATTTAATTATTTTTTAGGTGTGCTCTAACCAAAGATATCGTGAGAGCATATGGTACCTAGACACAATGGATGGTCATGACACCTGGCTGGAGACACCGATCAAATCATTTCGCTAGAGGCCAGGGCTAGAGGCAAGATCACTCTTGGAGAAAACACCATCAGGAAAGTGGTGGGCACATGTATAATCAAAAACTCCAAGAATCTTTGGATAGAAAATGTGTTGCTTATAGATGGGTTGAAATATAACATGCTCAACATTAGTTTGCTTTATGATAAGGGCTTTATTATAATAGTTTTGGCAAATACATGCATCATTAGTTTGAATAACAACATTATTTTACAAGGAAAATGGATTAATAATGTTTACATGCTTGATTTGAAAAATATTAAATATTTTACTTCATTTTCTTAAAAACTGCTGCTGATGAGTCTTGGTTATGGCATAGGAGGTTGTGTCATACTAGTATGAAAACTCTCAGGAAAGTGACCCAAAAGGATCTGGTTAGAGGTTTCCCCAAGCTTAAGTTCACTAATGATCACCTATGTGATTCCTGTGAACTAGGGAAGCAAGTCCAGTCCTCTTCCCATTCCATTAAGGACATTAGCACCTCTAAACCTTTATAAATACTTCACATGGATTTGTTTAGACCCATTAGCATTGCTAGCTTAGGGGAAAAAGTCTATGCATATGTGATTGTCGATGACTACTCGAGGTTGAGCTGGATTAGATTTTTATCACATAAGAGTGAGTCTTTTGGTGAGTTTAGATCCTTCGCCACTTAGATTCAGAAAAAGCTAGGTTATGAGATCTTGACCATTCATAGTGACCATGGCGAAGACTTTAAAAATGAAAGATTTGGTTATGCTTGATTTGAAAAATATTAAATATTTTACTTCATTTTCTTAAAAACTGCTGCTGATGAGTCTTGGTTATGGCATAGGAGGTTGTGTCATACTAGTATGAAAACTCTCAAGAAAGTGACCCAAAAGGATCTGGTTAGAGGTTTCCCCAAGCTTAAGTTCACTAATGATCACCTATGTGATTCCTGTGAACAAGGGAAGCAAGTCTAGTCCTCTTCCCATTCCATTAAGGACATTAGCACCTCTAAACCTTTATAAATACTTAACATGGATTTGTTTAGACCCATTAGCACTGCTAGCTTAGGGGAAAAAGTCTATGCATATGTGATTGTCGATGACTACTCGAGGTTGAGTTGGATTAGATTTTTATCACATAAGAGTGAGTCTTTTGGTGAGTTTAGATCCTTTGCCACTTAGATTAAGAAAAAGCTAGGTTATGAGATCTTGACCATTCATAGTGACCATGGCGAAGACTTTAAAAATGAAATATTTGGAGACTTTTATGAGGATCAAGGGATTAGTTACAACTTCTCAGCACTTAGGACCCCTCAGTAGAACAAGGTAGCTGAGAGGAAGAATATGACCTTAGTTGAAGCTGCTAGAGCCATGCTTGATGAGTATTCACTTCTAAAATACTTTTGGGCTGAAGAGGTAAACACATCTTGTTACGTGTTGAATAGGGTGAATGTTAGAGCCAAACTAGATAACACACCCTATGAGATCATTAAGGGTAGAGCACCTAACCTTTCCCACCTCTATATCTTTGGCTATAAGGTTTTCATTCTTAATAATGGGAAGTCACCCTTAGGAAAATTTGCGCAAAAATCTGATGGAGTGTTCTTAGGATATTCAAGTGTTGGGAAAACCTTTTGGGTGTTTAATAAGAGGACTTTAGTGGTGGAGGAAACTATTCATATAGTGTTTGATGAATTATATCCTAAGAAGTCTAGAGTTGATAATAAAGATGAAGTTGGAGAGATTACCCAAGGAGTTAAAAATTTGGAGAGAAGGGTTAAGCCTCAAAACACTGAAGGAATAAGTAAGATTACTTAAGGAGTTAATAATTTAGAGAGAATGATAGAGTCTCAAAATATGAAAAGAGTATATGATGAAAGTTCGTTAGGGATGTTAAGCCCTATAAAACTTGGCCAAGCTAACCAAGAGAGAGGTGAATTGAAAAACTTTAAAACCCAAGATAAAACTCCAACCAAAATCACCACAAAAAAGTGCGGAAAGAAAATAAATGCGGAAGTGATAATAAGAAAAGAACACGTCGGATTTATAGTGGTTCGGTCAAACCTTGACCTACATCCACTCCTTGGTGGAACCCCCAAATATTGCACTAAAATCATGACTCTCCTTTAGCCCGCACAGCTAGGCGGATAAGCCCTTACAAAATCACTTCCACCTTCCCTGATGCGGCGGAGTCGCCGGGTCCTTTGACACCAAAGAGATCTTCTTCTTTGGTGAACTTACCTCGAGACAAGACTTGAATCCGATGGTACTAAGGTGCGAGTTCGTCGGAGCAACCGTGTGGAATCCCCTCCACACTCCCTTGAGTTCCCCCCCTCACAGGATCTTCTCCCTCTCAAACTCTACCCTTTCCTCTCTCCCTTTCAAGCTCTCTTTTCATGTTTCCTCCACAAGAACGAAGCTACAATGGCTTCCAAAGACACTTACAAAGTGCCTTGTCATAGCTTAAATAGAAGCTCTCAAACGAGCTCATTCATGCAAGTTGCCGACATTATCGTCCAGGACGATAGGCATATCGTCCTAGCCATTTAGTTTAAATATGAGAAAAATCGTCCTGAATATCGCCCTGAAATGAAGCTAAATGATGTCTAATCGACCCGGACGATCTGGAGATCATCTAGGACGATTTGACCATGTAATTGCTTTCCTTAAATTTCAGAGAAATTTTGGAAAAATTGACCTGGATCATCCTGGACGATATTTTATAGTCCAGGATGATCCTCTGGATGATGTTCAAAAATAGGTTATTTCTAAATAGATCTAGGGGCAGATTCTTGCTGAATTGAGCCTATCGTCCTTGCCGATAAAAAATCATCCAGGACGATGTGTTTTGCATAATGATGGCTGCTTTAATGAGGATGCCCTAATTAGGGTTTCTACTTTTGTTAGATCGTCCTGGACGATATAAATATCGTCCTGGACGATGTTACCAAAAATAGAAATCTTTTAGGGCACAATAGAAAAACTTCCAAGTTACAAACCATTAGATGCCACACCAAATACAACAGACTCGAGAAAGGAAAAAAGATTACAAACTTACACAGACCTCGTCTACCTAATCTTAAGCTGGTTCCAAATTGCAGACCGATCGTGTAAACTTGAAATGTTAGTAGAAAGCAGTCATAAAGAAAAAGAATGTTTGCTATCATCAAAATCATAAGCAATAGATCCGCAATAATCTCCCCCTTTTTTATGATGGCAAATAATTCAATTTGAATTTTCAAAAAAATAATATCTCCTAATCTCCCCCTCACTAGAATAAACCCATTTTAAAAAAATAGGGGAGATAAAAATATTTTTGTTGTTTTAATTTTTTTGAAAAGAAAAAAAATGATACAAATTCAACATTACATTCTCCCCCTTTAACATTATCAAAAAGAGAAGAGGCACAAAAAACAAAAGGAACAAAAGATAAAAATGTTCCCTGATCTAGTGAAAAAGAAAATATTCTTAAAATGAGAAAGTTACCTCTTGGTTTTAATAAAAAACTTAGTAGAATTGAATTGACAACGCATAATCCAGAAAAGGTTAGAAATTCAAAGTTTGATAATCCCAACTCAAGCTCTTTTAAAGACTCAAAAACTTTTTAATCCAATATCCAAATCAAGGAATAAATGGGAAAAAGAAACATTAATTTTTCAAAACCCTTTTTATAAAACATATCTAATAGAAGATCAATGCATTAATTACTGAATCAGGAACCAAGATTTTCAAGCACAAGTTTCGAACATATCAATGATTTTTTTAAGTTTTTAGTAGTATAAGAAAAATAAGCATATTTTTTTGTGGGCTCATTTTATGCCTCTTGATAATTGGTTGGCGCACTGCGCATCTTTTGATACACTTTGTGTATTATATATTTTCAATTTGGCATCTTTGCGCATCTTTAATTTTTGGCATCATTGGCCAATTTTTTGAATATGCTTCCTTTCTTAAATCTTAAAAATAAAGAAAAACTCATCTTAGTGACAAAGTGAATTGCTTGATTAAGAAAATTATGAGTTAGATTCAAAAACTTGCAAAAATTCCTATGTGATAAATAAAACGTAGGGAGATAAAAAATTTTGTTTCAAAAACCAATTTAAAATATGAAAAAGATTTTAAATCAAAATTAGGATAACCTCCTTTTATAAAATAGAGATTGAGAGTTAAAAATAAATGAGTTTCCTTCCTTTGACTGTTTTAGAGAAGTCAAACACAACTTATCAAATATTTCAAGAAAAATCAAGAAGTATATTTTTAATTTTTAGAAAAGTGAATGTGTGTGTTGATGAGAGAAAAAATTTAATGAAAACAAAAACACAAAAAAAAGAGAGAAAAAAAACGAAAAACAAAAAAGAAAGACACAAATAAGGCATTTAACCATTATCTCTTTCCTGGTCTGATGCTTCAGAGACCAGATCTGCCCATGAGATTTTTTTACTTTTTATTATTTCCCCAGCTTAAATTTAGCTTCACCTTACCCTTTTCTTTTCCAGGAAGAATTCTTAAATTAGGGCACTCATTTTTCATATGTCCAGGTTTCCTGCATCGAAAACAAATAATGTCAGAGGAAATATTAACATCCTTACCATTTTTACTTTTTTTCCACTTTTGCTTATGCTTTGGTAAGCTTTGTGATTTGCTTGACAGGTTATTGCTATCGTCACCAACTAAGCTTCCTCTTTCTATATCTTCAGCTTTTAGAACGATCGTTTCACCTACATCCAAAAGTCTTTGACCCAAACCTTGCTCGTAGGCAATGAGTGAGCCAATCAAATAATCAATAGAATATACATTCAAATCTTTAGATTCATAAATAGAAATAACTTTAGGATTAAATTTATCCAGTAGACATCAAAGAATTTTGTTAACCTTTTCAAAATTTGAAAAATCTGTTCCTAAAACATGTAATGAGTTTACAATTTCAATGAATACGGTATACATGTCTAAGATCATTTCAAAAGGTTTCATGGAAAATAATTCAAAAGCATGCATTAACATATTCAACTTGGATTACTTGATTCACTAGTGCCTTCGTATATGGTGTGCAATTTATCCCAAACTTCCTTACCGGTAGTGCACGTGGATACTAACATAAAATCATCAGAATTTAAAGCACTAAAAAAACAATTTAAAAACTTTGCATTCAATTGAGCATTGAGTTGTTCTTCCCTGTTCCATTGACTAAAAGGAATATCAATTTTAACTCCATTAATAATTCGTGACGGTGATAAATAAACAGTTAAAATCATATGCCACATGCGAAAATCAATTTATTGCAAAAAAATAGATATGGAGTTTTCCAAAAATCAAATGACATATTTTCAAATAAAAGAGGTCTGGTGATTGAATAACCTTCCGCAACATTACGATTAGCCATGGATCCAAAAATTCAAAAGCTTTTAAAAACTTATTTTATGAATCCCGCTCTGATACCACTTAAAAGTTCGTTAGGGATCTTAAGCCCTATAGAACTGGGCCAAGCTAACCAAGAGAGAGGTGAATTGGAAAACTTTAAAACCCAAGATAAAACTCCAACCAAAATCACCACAAACAAAGTGCGGAAGGAAAATAAATGCGAAAGCGATAATAAGAAAAGAACACACCGAATTTATAGTGGTTCGTCAAACCTTGACCTACATCCACTCCTTGGTGGCACCCCTCCAAGTATTGCACTAAAATCGTGACTCTCCTTTATCCCCCACAGCTAGGCGGAGAAGCCCTTAAAAAATCACTTCCACCTTCCCCGGTGCGGCGGAGTCACCGGGTCTTTTGACACCAAAGAGATCTTCTTCTTTGGTGAACTTACCTCGAGACAAGCCTTGAATCCGATGGTACTAAGGTGCGAGTTCACTGGAGCAACCATGTGGAATCCCCTCCACACTCCCTTGAGTTCCCCCCCTCACAGGATCTTCTCCCTCTCAAACTCCACCCTTTCCTCTCTCCCTTTCAAGCTCTCTCTTCAAGTTTCCCCCACAAGATCGAAGCTATAATGGCTGCCAAAGACACTTACAAAGTGCCTTGCCATAGCTTAAATAGAAGCTCTTAAAACAAGCTCATTAATGCAAGTTGACAACATTATCGTCCAGGACGATAGGCATATCGTCCAGGATGATAGGCATATCGTCCAGGACGATAGGCATATCGTCCTTGCCGATTAGTTCAAATATGAGGAAAATCATCCTGAATATCGCTTTGAAATGAAGCTGGACGATGTCTAATCGGCCCGAACGATCTAGAGATCGTCCAGGACGATTTGACCATGTAATTGCTTTCCTTAAATTCCAGAGGAATTTTGGAAAAATTGACCTTGATCATCCTGGATGATATTTTATAGTCCAGGACGATCCTCTGGACGATGTCCAAAAATTGGTTATTTCTAAAAAGATCTGGCGGTAGATTCTTGCTGAATTGAGCCTATCGTCCTGGCCAATACAAAATTGTCCAGGACGATGTGTTTTGCATAATGACGGCTGCTTTAATGAGGATGCCCTAATTAGGGTTTCTACTTTTGTCAGATCATCCAGGACGATAAAAATATCGTCTTGGACGATGTTACCAAAAATAGAAATCTTTTAGTGCACAACAGAAAATCTTCTAAGTTACAAACCATTAGAAGCCACACTAAATACAACAGACTCAAGAAAGGAAAAAGATTACAAACTAACACAGACTTCGTTTACCCAATCTTGAGCTGGTTCCAAATTGCGGTCCGATCGTGTAAACCTAAAATGTTAGTACAAAGCAGTCATAGAGAAAAAGAATGTTTGATATCATCAAAATCATAAGCCATAGATCCACAACATATGAGATTACCCAAGGAGTAGAAAATGCAAATTTGGAGGAAAGGGTAAAACCTAGAAACACTTTTTCTTGAGATTGGAGATATTCTTTGAGTCATCCTAAATAATTAATCTTAGGAGACCCTTCTAAAGGTGTTAGAACTAAGAATGAACTTAGGAAGGAATTGAACCACTCTTCCTTTATCTCAATGATTAAACCCACCCTGATTATTCAAGCCCTTTCTGATGAATTTTGGATCTTAGCTATGTAAGAACAACTTAACCAATTTGTGAGGAATTATGTTTGGGAGTTGGTATAAAGACCTAAGAATCAAATTATAGTGGGAACCAAATGGGTCTTTAAGAATAAAATAAATGATTCTGGTGTGGTGATTAGGAATAAATTGAGATTTGTGGCTAAGGGTGTTGTAACTCGAGCTTATGAGTTTATATTTTTTATGATAACAAATATTGTGCCCACTTTTGGTTATCTACTTATATTTGTTATATATCTTTATTTATGGGTATACTAACTTTTCAGGATTAAGATGCACCATTCAAGGCTCAAGATTTGGTAGAACAAGTTTTAATTATAATATTTATTGGTGTATATTTTGATTTATTGAGTCTTATCATGTAAGGGAGTATGCTTGTTTGTAACCTCACACACACACTTGGGTAAATTTATGTCTGTTTAATATTATTTTCTATTATGACCATATCATCCAAGATGATCCAAAAAATTAGCCTGAACGATCAGTTAAAAATGGAACCTTGATTAGGGCATCTTGGTTAAGGCAGCTAAAATTAAGCAAATCATCATAAACGATAGTCTCATCATACGGGATGACAGGCTCAATTCAGAAAGAATTAACTACCAGATCTATTTAGGCATGTATTATTTTTGGACATCATTCAGGACATCATCATGGATGATGTAGTGTAATTATACCTAAATTAATCTAGTAATGACAAAAAAGTAATTAATCTTTTATTGCTCAATCATCATTGGCCTAGACAATCACAGGATTATCCAGGATGATTAGTTCATAAAACATAGTTCTCTTTGGATGATCAAAAATAATCCTGGCTTCATTTAGGGCAATGCTTTGGTGTATATGTGCCTTTTTGTACTAATTATCATGGATGACCATGAGATCATCCCAGATGATCAGTTTACTTTTCCATCATCAAGACATACAATCAGGGCGATGTTCTGGATAATGCTCAATAATTTGAACTAATCATCTAGGATGATATGATTATTATATTGGATGATAATATCGGTTTGTTGTAATTAAGAGTAAATTTTGAGCTCTTCTATTTAAGACCTCTTACTTATACAAGTCAATATCTTTGGCAGCCATTAAAGCTTCATTTTTTTGGAGGAAACTTGAAGAGAGAACTTGAAAGGGAGAGAGGAAAGGGTAGAGTTTGAGAGAGGGAGAAGATCCTTGTAGGGGGTTTCAAGGGAGTATGGAGGGGAGTCCATACGGTTGCTCTAGCAAGCTTGCACCTTAGTACCATCGGAATCATGGTTCAACTTGAGGGAAGTTTTGGGAAGAAGAAGATCTCTTTGGTGTCAAAGTACCCAGCTACTCTGCCACACCGGGGATGGTGGAAGTGATTTTGTAAGGGCTTCTTCACCTAGTTGTGGGGGCTAAAGGATAGACACTAAAGGTTTAGTGCAATACTTTCAAGGTGCCTCCGAGGAGTGGACGTAGGTCAGGTTGGACCAAACCACTATAAATCTGGTGTGTTCTTTATTATTATTATTCCACATTTAATTTTCGCAATTCATTTCTCTTGTGGTGAATCTAGGTTTGGTTGTGTTTGTGTTTTTGCTTGAAAAAATTTTTAAATATCCAATTTATCCCCCCTCTTGGTTAGCCTCGGGACTAGTTCAAAAGGGCTTAATATTCCTGATGAACTTTCAAGTGGCGTAAGTGCTTTTTCAAGTGGTATCAGAGCGGGATTCATAAAGTTAAGTTTGAAAACTTTTTGAATTTAAATAAATGGCTAATTTTAATAATTATTATATTGCAGAAGGTTTTTCAAACACCCGACCACCTTTATTTGAAAATATTACTTTTGATTTTTGGAAAATTTACATGTCTACTTTCTTGTAATCAATTGTTTAAAAAATTTGATGCTAGAGTTATTGCTATTTATGAATCAAAAAATTTGAATGAATATTTTATTGATAATTTGATTGGCTCACTCATTTCTTATGAACAAAGTTTGGGCCAAAGACTTTTGGATGCATGTAAAATGATAGTGCTAAATACTAAAAACACAAAGAAAAGTGACTTAGTTAATGACGAAAGTGATGACTTATCTATCAAATTGGAAAGCTCACTAAAGAATAAGCATCAACAAAAGAGGAATAAAGATAAAAATGGTAAGAATGTTAAGATTTCTTTTGACATTATTTGATTTGGATGTAGGAAACTTATACATATAAAAAATCAGTGTCCAAATTTAAGAACTCTTCCTACAAAAGAAAAGGGGGTAAAGCTAAGCAAATTGTAGAGAGGGCAAATAATGAAAAGCAAAAATATATCCTATGCAAACCTAGCTTTTGAATCATCAGACTAAGAGCAAGATGATGTTTAAAACCCTTATTTTTGTGTTTATTTGTTTGTGTTTGTTTTTGTTTAGTTTATGTGTTTTCTTTTGTTTTTATTTTTCTTTGTTTTTCATCATTTTTATTATTGCATTGAAACTTTAAATTAGCTTATATACTTTGTTTTGAAGTTTTCTCTGATTAATACACACATATAACCTTTTATGTTTTGTATTCACTTTATAAAACCAAATCTTTTTTAAAGATCATTTTTTTCTAAAATATGAAAAACATACCTCCTATTTTTCTTGAATTCTTATGTAAGTTATGGTTAACTTTTCTAAAAGCAGTTAAAAGAAGAAAACTTATGATTTTGTCTCTATATCTATTTTCTTAAAAAGGTTATTCTACTTTTGATTCAAAATCTTCATCATAATATAAATTAGTTTTGAAATTAAACTTTTTCATCTCCCTACATTTTGTCTATCGCATAGGGATCTTCTAAAAGTTGTTGAATCTATCTCATAATTTTCTAAATCAAGTAGTTCATTTATTTTAATAAAATGGGTTTGTTTTAGTTTTTAAAATTTCAGAAAGGTAGCATGTTTGATTGAAAAAAAAAGTGGTCGATATTATCAAATCAAAAGATGTGCAATGACGCCCAATTGAGAAAGATACATATGGTGTATCAAAAGTTAAACGATATGCAAAGTGCGCTAAATAATTGACAAGAGGCTTAAATAAGCCCACAAAAAGCAAGCTTACCTTTCTTGTAGTTCTTAAATCTTAAGAAAATCCTTAATATTTTTAATACTTGAGCTTGAAAATCATGATTCTTGATTCACCAATTTTAGCATTAATCTTCTATTAGATTTATTTTATGAAAGGAGTTTTGAAAAAAATTAGTGTTTTTTTTTTTCTAATTTGTTCCTTGATTTAGTATTGGATTAAAAAGTTTTTTAAAGTTTTAAAAAACTTGAGCTTGGATTAACAATTTTTTATTTTTTTAACTTTTCTAGGTTATGTGTTGTTAATGCATTCCTTATTAAGTATTTTTGAATAAAATCAAGAGTTCACTTTCTCATTTTGAGAATATTTGATATTTTTTACTATATCAGGTATCATTTTATTTTTTAATCATTTTTTTTATTTATGATCCTCCTCTTTTTGATAATGTTAAAAAGGAAGAACATACTATTATATTTTTATCTTTTTTTAACCTTTTTTTTAAATAAATAAATTATAATAAAAACAAAAAAAAATTGTTTTCCCCTAATTTTAAATTTTTATTCTATTGAGGAGGAGATAAGGAGAAAATATTTTCAATTTTACAAATCAAAACCAGTAATATTTACCATCATAAAGAAGGAGTTTATTATTGTAACTCGAGCTTATGAGTTTATATTTTTGATGATAACAAATATTGTGGCTGACTTTCTATTATCTACATGTATTTGCAATATATCTTTATTTGTGTGTATACTAACTTTTTAGGATTACGATGCACCATTCAAGGCTCAAGATTTGGTAGAACAAGTTTTAGTTGTAATATTCAGTGCTGTAAGTTTTGATTTCTTGAGTCCTATCCTATAAGGGTGTATGCTTACTTTGTAACCTCATAAACACACTTGGATAAAATTTTGACTGTTTGATAGTATTTTTTGTTTTGATCACATCATCCGGGATAATCCAAAAAATTGGCATGGACGATCAGTTAAAAATAGAACCCTAATTAGGGCATCCTGGTTAAGGTAGCTACAATTAAATAAATCATCATGGACAATAATCTCATTGTATGGGATGATATGATTAATTCAAAAAAAAATCAAACACTAGATGTATTTAGGCATGTGTTATTTTTGGACATCATCCTGGACGATGTAGTGTAATTATGCATAAATTAATATGGTAATTAAAGAAAAAAATTAAGGTTTGATTGCTCAATCATATCAACCTGGACGATCAGTTAATAAACCTTAGTTCTCTCTGGATGATCAAAAATTGGCCTGTCTCTATTCATGGCAATGCTTTGGATAATATGTGTCTTTTTGTACTAATTGGCCCAGACGATCATGAGATCATCCTATACGATCAGTTTACTTTTCCATCATCCAGACATGCAATTAGGGCAATATTCTAGATGATGCTCAATAATTTGAACTAATCATATAAGATAATATGATTATAATCCTAGATGATAATGTCGATTTATTGTAATTAAGAGTAAATTTGGAGCACTTCTATTTAAGACCTCTTATTTATACAAGTCAGTGTCTTTGGCAGCCATTGAAGCTTCATTCTTCTGGAGGAAACTTGAAGATAGAACTTGAAAGGGAGAGAGGAAAAGGTAGAGTTCAAGAGAAGGAGAAGATCCTTAGAGGGTGTTTCAAGGGAGTGTGGAGGTGAGTCCACACGATTGCTTTGGCGAGCTTGCACCTTAGTACCATCAGATTCAAGGTTCATCTTAAGGGAAGTTTTGGGAAGAAGAATATCTCTTTTGTGTAAAAGGGCCCGGCTACTTTACCGCATCGGGGAAGGTGGAAGTAATTTTATGATGGCTTCTCTGCCTAGCTGTGGGGGCCAAAGGAGAGACACTAAAGGTTTAGCGCAATACTTGGAGGGTACCTCCAAGGAGTGGACGTAGGTTAGGTTGGACCAAACCACTATAAATCTGATTTGTTCTTTCTGATTATTTTTCAACATTAAATTTTCGCACTTCATTTCTCTTGTGGTGAATCTTGGTTTGGTTGTGTTTATGTTTTTTCTTGGAGAAATTTTTAAATATTTAGTTTACCCCCATCTTGGTTAGCCTCGAGACTAGTTTATAAGAGCTTAATATCCCTAACAAACTTTCAAGTGGCTTAAGTGCACTTTCAGAGGGGTACAACCAAATAGAAGGGATTGATTTTAAGGAGACCTTTACCCAAGTAGCTAGATTAGAAGCCATTAGAGCGCTACTAGCCTTTACCTATTATAATGGATTTAAGATTTTTTAAATGGACATTAAGAGTGCATTTTAAATGGGGTAATAAAAGAGGATGTGTTTATAGAGCAACCCCCAAGTTTTAAGAGTTCCCTAATTTCCAAATCATATTTTAAAAATTAAAAAAAGTCTTATATGGATTAAAATAGGCACCTAGAGCTTGGTACGAGAGGCTTAACACATTCCTACTAGTGAGAGTTTATTAAGGGCAGCGTAGACACCACCCTTTTTTTGAGGAAAGTAGGAGATGAGTTAATCATTATTCAAATCTATGTCGATGATATACTTTTTGGATCTTATGATAGAAAATTATGTGATAATTTTTCTAAAATAATGAGTACTAAATTTTAAATGAGTATGATGGGAGAATTGTCCTAGTTTTTAGGTTTTAGCATAGGACAATTGGATGATGGAACCTTTCTTAATAAATTAAATTACATTAAGAATAACTTGAAGAAATAAGAAATGGATAAATCCAAGCTAATAAATACTCTCGTGACCTCCAGTGTTCAGTTGGATAAGAACTCAAATGGAAAATATGTTGATCAAAAGGAGTACAAAGGAATGATTGGATCACTACTTTACTTGACTGCTAGCCGACTTGTTATAGTGTGTAGTATTTGTCTTTGTGCTAGATTTTAAGTTGATCCTAAAGAATCCCACCTAACTACTGTTAATAGAATCCTTAGATATCTCTTAGGGACCCAAAACTTTGGAATCAGGTATCCTAGCCACAAAACTTCTTTTGAGATTAATGGATATTCGGATTCTGATTTTGCAGGATGTAGGGTGGATAGAAAGATCACTTCTAGTACTTTCAAATTCATAGTACAGTCCTTAGTCTCCTAGTTTTTAGTAAAAAAATAAAACTCTATTGTACTTTTCACTACAAGAAGCTGAGTATATTACCTTAAGAAGTTGTATGGCCCAAGTCATTTGGTTGAAGAACCAAATTCTGGATTTAGAATTACCCGTAAGCTCAATTTTAATTTTATTTGACAACACTAGTGCCATATATATCTCTAAGAATCCTATCAAATATTCAAGGAACAAACACATTAATATAAGGCATCACTTTATTAGGGACCATGTTACTAAATGAGACATTGAGTGACACCATATGGCAATTGAGAATCAACTTGCTAACATCTTTACTAAATCACTAGCCTTCAACACATTCAGCATCTTAAGGACCAGATTGAGAGTGATTGAAATAAATGCACAAACTTGATACTTACTGAATTATGAATTTTATATTTTCTGATATGTTGTTTGTTATTTTCTTTTATTTCTTTTGTTTCTAACTTTTCTTTTATCTTTAGTTTTAATTATTGATTTTTATTTTATTTTATTTTTTGTGTTTTCATTTCTATTATTTTTGTTTTCTTCTTTTTTTTTTTTTTGGCTACTGCTAAAATGATATTTTATGTTTTATTTTTGTTTTTTAAAAATTTGTAGTGAATGTTTGACATCCCTAAATCAATTAAAGGGAAAAACATAATCAATTGTTTTCGTTCCTCTAACTTCTTTTAGCGGTATAATTTTTTCTTTTTCTAAATAAAAGTCTATCTCAAATTAATAATTGGACTTTGCGATTTAGATTTTTTTATCTTGCTATAGTAATCTATCTTATATAAATAATGTTTAAAGTCTTTAAATCACTTTCAAGTTTTGTAATCTTGTAGTTGTATTTATCATATGAAATTGATTCTGCTTTGGGGGTTTAATTTTTTTTATATAAAGAGTGAGTTTTTCTTCTCTAATATCTAAAAGATATTCTCACAATTAAAAGTATTTAAAAGTTTAGAAAATAGATCTAGCTTGCAAAAATGATAAAGGGCGTAATATGAGCCCAAAAAAAAGAAAATTAAAAAGATTTGTAATGATTATAAAAAAAAATTAAAAGATACACAAAGTGTATAAAAAATAAAAGATGCATAAAGTGTGTCAATCTATTGACAAGAGGCATAAAATGAGCCCACGAGAAAGCAAGCTTCCTCTCTCTTTCAAACCTTTAAATCTTAGAAGAATTTATGTGTTACTTGATATTTTCAAAGATTTGATTTCAAAATTCATGATTATGACTAATTACTTTGGTATATTATTATATAAAATATTTTTTTAGAACCAAGTTTTGAATGGATCACTTTTCTTATCCAATTATTTTTTCTGAGTTACAACTTTTTTTTTGAAAGATGGTTTGCCTTGTAAGAAGTCTGAGCTAGGGCTAACATGATCAGTTCTTCTACTTTTTTTTTGGATTTCGATGATGTTAACTCAATTTTCTTACAAATTTTTAATTTAACCACAGAAAAAAATTATCATATTCGCGCATTGACTAAAATTTTTTCTTAAAACTTTTTTTTTTAAAGATGGTTTGCCTTAAAAAACTTTATTTTTCATTCTTTTTTCTCATTTTTATTATCTATTTGTTATTTCATATTTTATTTTTTATTTTTTTCCTCCTCTTTTTTATGATGTCAAAAAGGGGAGTAATGGTAATGTTTATGTTGTTTCATTGTACTATTTGTTTACTACTTTTGTTTAGTGTTTGTACCATTTATTTGATTTTAGTAAAATTTGCATTACTTGGTTCATATTGTTTTCCTTCACGTTACGTTTCATTTAAGTTGAGCTTTCTACCAAATGTTTGACATCATAAAAAAAGGGGGATATTATTATAAATCTTGTTTGATGGATTATAATTTTATGATATCAAATATTTTTTTATACTTCTATTTTTCTACTATTCCCCCAGCCTACTAATGTTTCAGGTCCACTAGGTCAATTGCAAATCAAGCCAGCTTAAGATTGGTAGATTATGACTAAGTTAGTCTATAAGTGTACGTCAAATGTTTTTTACCTTTTCTTGAGTCAAATGTAACAAAGTGGGTCCTGATGCTAAGTAACCTTACACACACACTCAAGGGAATTTTTTTTCTATTTTAGAGTTTTTTTTTATTTTTAATCATATCATCCAAAATGATCCAAAATTATCTTTGATAATTAGTTCATAATAAAAACCCTTATAAAGGCATCCTAGTTAAGGCAGCCGAAATTAAGCAAATCATCCTTAACGATATTAGCATCGTCCTGGATGATACGCTTAAATGAGAAAGAATCAAATGCCAACTCTTTTAGGCATGTTATTATTTTTGGAAATCATTTAGGATATTTTCCTGGACGATGCATTTCATTTATGCCTAAATTAGTCTGATGATTAAGGAAAGCAATTAAGCTTTTACTGATCGAATATATGTCCTCGATGATCATAGGACCATTCAAGATGATCAGTTAAACAAGCCTTAGTTTCTTTTTGGATGACCAAAATGTTATTCTGGATAATGTGTATTCATTTGAACTAATCATACTGGATAATATAAAAATTTTCCCGAACGATCAACCATTTTTTTTTTATAATCTAATAGGTAAAGTCTGGCCGAACAGAGCGATGGTTTAGATGATATTTGATGACTTGAACTAATCGTATATGATGATCAAGAAATCATCCTAGACAATCAGTTATTTTTTTTTATAGTCCTGATAGTTAAAGTATGGCCGACTAGAGTGATGGTCTTGATGATTCTTAACATTTTTGAACTTATCATACAAGATGATATTCCATCATCCTGGACAATCTGAACAAATAAATCCTCTAATCGTCCTGCTTCCCGCAGATCATCCTGCCTGATTTAGCTGAATTTGTACTAATCGTCCATGATGATCTATCGATCGTCCTAGACGAGCTTTGTTAGTTTGTTGCAATTTAGGTCAAATTTGAATCACTTCTGTATAAGATCTCTTGTTTACTCAAGATGGGATCTTATGCTGTTATCCTGACCTGAGAGAGCAAAGAGGAGATGTAGAGCTTGGGAGAAAGAGAGAGGATATTATGAGGGGGAGTTTATGAGGGTTTCACAAAGGTTGCTCCAAGAAAGGATCCGAGTCTTCTTCTTCAGTCGTTGTCCCTAGTTCCTTGGTGGTTATAGAGATGTCTACTTTAGCAATTGATCGAGGTTCTTTACCTGCTTTGAGAGGAAGTGAAAGGGGTCAAGTTCCCTACCTGCTTTGGGAGGAAGCGAAAGGATTTGCGTTCTCTGCCTCATCGGGGTCGGTGGAAAGGAGTTTTGTATAAGCTTCTCCACCTTGCTGAGGGAACAAAATGAGAGTCACTAAGTTTAGTGCAATAACTGAAGGAGAGGCTCCGGGGAGTGGATGTTGGTCAACTTGACCGAACAACTATAAAATCTGGGGTGTTCTTTCTTAATGCTTTTTATGTATTTAATTTTTTTGCACTTTATTTTCTGATGAAAGATTATTTGGATTAGAATGTGATTTCTTTATGAGAATTTCTAAAAATCAATTCACCTCCCTTCTTGGTTAGCCTTGGCTAGTTCACAAGGGATTAACATCCCTAACAAACTTTCACAAACTTGAACAATTATAATTATAGATTTTAGTTCTTCAACATGTTGTAAGTTAGATATTATCCATGTAATTGAAAATTGCTATCAACTAGTTTAATTTTCGTTGGAGGTGGTTATAATTGAAGCTTTAATAAGACATCTGAACAATAAATCTAAATGACAAACAAGTAATTTTATTTTATCCAAATAATATGATTACAAATTTTATCTGCGATACAGATTTCAGAAAAAAAAAATTTGATGGCGCAAAATTTTCTATTTAAGTATTTTTTTATATAATATTTTTAAAAAATATCAACCAAAAATATAATTGTAGTATCATGATTTTTTTTTATTATAAAGTAATATTCGAGAATCCAAATTTTGAACAAATTATTTTGAAGTTTGATATAAAAAAGTTTAATTAAATATTTTATAGTATTTTGATATATAAAATTTATAAAATATTTGATAACAATTTTTTATTTTAATTCAAATTTGTTAGTTTGTTATCATATACATTTAAAAAAATAATTTATATTTAAGCAATTTTTTTTTCATCAATATATATATATATATATATATATATATATATATATATATATATATATATATATATATGTGTGTGTGTGTGTGTGTGTGTGTGTGTGTGTGTGTGTGTGTGTGTGTGTGTGTGTGTGTGTGTGTGTGTGTGTGTGTGTGTGCGTGTGGTTATCGAGATAATTTGTTGTCATACAGAAACAACACAGCAGCTTGGCAGATATACTACCCAAATAAAATTTATAGATTTTTATACAACAACTTTAGAAAGAAGCTTTCTAAATAAACAACATCACAACCTACTTTACTTACAACTGCATCCATCCCAAACGAAGGCTTAGTCATGTTCGATAATCTTTGTGAGGTTGATCAGAAGGTCTTTCTAAAGCAAATCTGGTATCTCTTTCTTGATTCATTAAATCTTCATATTTATGTCTAGCAATATTGTATACAATATTGATATTACCAATATGAATATTAAATCTATACTTTTTTTCAATTTCTAAAACCCTTCGTGTCAAAACTATCACCATTAGTATGTTCTATAATCTGCAGTTTATACAGAAAACAAAACAAACCATAAGTTGCACCTTTGCTTATACTCTATTCTAACCAAGCTTTGTGTTTATCAAGCCATGCAGGATTAAGTCTATGAAATTTATCTCCAATTGTACTGTGAGGTTGACACTGTCATTTCAACAAGTAATATCTCTGAACACTATCCCTCTCATTAGGATGATAATCCAAAAATATTTCTTCTCAATACATAATCGACAGGGATATTAAACAAATTTGTTACTACACAACTTTATTTAATTTTATGTATTGTTTTTCCTGACATTTAATATTTTTATAATCTCCTTTAAAATTTCTTTTAAAATGCCTTTCCATATCTAATTTGAATTAAAATACAGGTTAAAAAATTTTATGCTTGTAGTAAAAAAAGAATTTATGCTAACCAAATAATAAATAACTAAAAAATCTACCTGTCAACTGTTACAGAGCAGTAGACAAACTCAAAATGTTTTGCTCATGGAAATATTCCTGAATGAAAAAGTAATAACATTAACAAAGCAGTATAGAAGGTGTGTTGACTTTATTAAACCTACATTTAATAAAAAATATTTTTGAATATAAAGCTTGAGTTTCTTAAGTGCTTTTTCAATTCCAAACAAAACATTTGTTCCTTGCGTACTTATCAATTTCTAAGAATGAGTTACTTAACTACTTTTCTAATTTCAAGGATGAATTTTGTAATGACAAATTCCCGGAGTACTTTTCAATTTCTAAAGACTAGTTCTGTAAGGATTTTCTAAGGATTGTTAGATGGTATTAGATTGGTAGGTTGAAGAAATCAAGCAATGAGATGAATGATTTTATTCAAAATAGAGAAAATCATTCTCTTAGGTTTATTACATTTTAATAAAAAAATCTTTTTTTTTCTCTCTCTCTAAATGAAAAGAATTAAATTGAAAGCTCATTTTCTTAAAAATTATAATTTTCCCCTCAATTTATGGGTTTTTGAAATTAAAATTCTATGTCTATGTATGTACAAAAAAGAACAAGTATAAAAAATGTGTTGGAAGATTTAAATTGCCTCTTAAGAGGCTCATAGCTTCAGGTGCCAGTGAAGGCAAAAATACATGTGTGTCAAGATGGCTGCAAGTCTGAAACAAAATTAAAAAGATTCTCGAAATACCTAAGGGTTGTGGCCTACGGGAAACAATCTCCTCCTTGCAACCATTGGCAATGAAAAGTTTTCAAAAATAGCTCGTTGTCGTTTTTCGGACACCCTGGGGCTTTTCTACTTGCCACCTAAACCGAAGCCAATGTGAATCATGAGTCATGAATGGTCATCGCTCATTTACTACTACCTCGATATAGGAAGAGAAAGATTGTCGCTTAAACAGTTAATACACTTAATTAAACATTGATTGAATTTTTAAGTGAGGGCCTGTGCCCCCACTTAAAATATGCATTTACATTATGATGATATATGAATGAGAGAACTTCTTAGATGGAGTTTAGTTTGGAAAGATATAATGGGATGATGTTGTGTATTAGCAAAGAGATGTAATGAGAACGTGCTATATTGTGTGTTATAAAAAGATTTAATGAGAGCTTGCTCGTGGCATGTTTTATAATGCTATTTGGGGGAAGGCATCTCAAGGGCGACCATATGGAGCGCATTGGAAAAGTCATCATGATCATGAGATTGACATGTATAAAAATATTATTTGTACAAAGACATTGTAGAATTGAAAAATGATTTTGAATGAAGGGCTTGATAGCAGATCAAATTTGAATCAAGTCAAGCTAATTTTATTATCTATCAAGATTTTTACGTAAAAGTCGCTATTATTCATGGATAATCGTATATATAAATTAATTTTCTCTTCCATTGGTTGACTTTTTTTAGAGTGTAAAGGCCTATGACCCATTTTATCCTATTGGATAATATAATTGTACCCTTTCACGTCCACCGCTAGAAGCATCCTTTTTGAGACCCACAAGCATGTGTTTGTATGTGCTACCCAAATGTACAAGAAAAAAAATAAGAGCTAAAGCATAACCTTGTTACTTAAGCTAGAGCTAGTAATTGTCTTCTGGTTAATCCCTAAAGGTTTCTAGGCTATTCAATAAGCATGAAAATCTTCTCAAGTGTTAGTTCCCCCTAAATAACATTAATGACCAAGCTTCAATAGCAACTTGATGGGGGTTAGTTAAGGATGATTCTATAAAGATCCATTTTGGTTTAACTACTACATATCTACTTTACTTAGGATTGTGAAGCCCTAAGAACAAAGCATTATAAGGGGGTAATTTATAAGTAGGGCTCCTCCCACCTTTTTCAGATTGAATAGCTAATAGTAAGCTATGAAACAACTAAAATAAGAAGGGAATGATTCTCTCATGATCAAAAGTTATTTACAAGAAGAAAGGGTGTTTCTAAATAATCTAATGTTATAAAAATCTGGATTTTTTTCCTACAAAGTATTTATCCTTTAGCCTTAGTTAAAAATAAAAAGATATTAAACTTTTAAGCTAGCAATAAAATGCATTAGATGCCTAAGTTATTTAGTTAGCTAATTTAAGTAAACAAGTGAAAGGGGGTAAAGCAAACCCAAAAGGTGGGTTAAAGGGTAGGCTAAAGAATATATTTGACTTGAATTAGCTCACATAATTTTGCTTAAAGGGGCTTAATTAGTTTAATTTTTCTAATAGGCCCAATTAGGTTAACTTAATCTTAACATATGCTAGACATTGAATTAGCTAAGCCCAAGTGAGCCACTAGCCTCATATGAGTGTTTAAACTCTTGTAAAGTCCAATGGACCCCCCTTGGGCAATCCTAGTTCATCCTAATTTTGTAAATTGCTTTATAAGTTATTTTGCTGAGTGTATCAGGGGTCTTTCTTGGGATAGCCATTAACATGGTTAAGATTAAGTGTATTTGAGCTTCTTATGGATGTTATGGGTCAACTGGGCCAAGGGGGGTCCTGTGAATCCCTTAAAAAATTCAAGATTTTTTTTTACCTTGAGCGGTCAATAATTATATCAGTGGTAACTATAAGTCAAAATTACAAACTATCTTTGCTAGAACATTTACAGTGCAGTGCTTTAATTACTCTAAATTTTTCATAATTTTGGGCACTATTAAAATATCTTTTGAAATTAGCACTTGTTATTGTTAGGTCTTTATTTTAAAAACCAATTTCACCATAGTGTTTTAAACATGCTTAGCAAATTTATGAATATTTTTCATAACTTTTGAATCCCTAGTTTTGAAGATATAAATTTATTTTGAGCAAAAAAACTAAATAATTAAATAAATATATATTTATATATTTTGAAATTTTTATTATACAAAAAATATAAAAGAAATGGCTTATTATTAAATGCAAATTTTTATGACATTTTGGTTTTTGTTCCAAACAGAGAGGGAATTTAGGAAGAAAAGAGATAAAGAGAAAAATTTAAAAAACAATTTTGGGCGATGTTAAGCCATTTTTTGTCCATAGGACCAATTGGGAAACTTGTTAATCTTGAGGTAAGCCACATTATACTCATCTCTAATTTTAAAAAAATACATAATTTTTTATCAAATTTTTTATTAAAATTTTGTTTCTGTTAGCAAAAAATATGAATAACTTTGGATTGGAAAAACTTTAACCACGTAACTTTTTATATGTTATAGAGATTAGGATTATGCATATATTAATTTTTTTATGAAAAATTTTACAATAAGTGTTTTGAAATTTATGAGATTTTTATTGAATAGAAAATTATTTCGATGTTGAAAAGTAGTGGTGTAGTATAATTAAAGTTTTAAAACATTATTTTACACAATACCTGATAATTTTGTAATTTTTTAAAAATGTGCATTTTTTGCGTAATAGGATTTTCTATTGTCTACTATTATTCAACTCAATTTAAATATGATACAAGCTCAATTACTCTTTAACTTTTACGATGTTATATATATATATGCATATGTGATTAAGTTATATCTGCTAGGAGTTATTAAGGGTAAAAGTCTTTTAAGATTTTATCTCTATCAGGGAATTACTAAGAGCTATAAGTGGTCAGAAATCCTTTAAGATTTTACCTGAGATGGGTATATGTAGTATGTTCTGGTGCTATAAGCATAAAAATGAGTGAAAAAGGGATAAAAGCCTTTAAGGTTCTATCTGGGTCCAGAAAATGTGATATGAACTTTTCTATGATATGAATTTCAATTTATTTATTTATTCAGTATTTATATGTAAATCATGAAATAACTACAATGTATTTATTACATCTCTTAATATAGTTGTTTATTTAATCTATACTATTTTTTAAATATTCAACAAAATATTTAATAAAAAGAATATTTTGAAATTTTTAATTAGTTTGTGTGGCTTATTGAGTTGTTGTAGCTCACTATAATTTTTCTTCTAGTTTTTAGGATCTAGGAAGGGGAACGAGATTGTGGCTTTAACAGCTCAGGATCAGTTTTTGAGGTTATAAGTATTTCTTTATTTTTATTTTTGTATATTCAAAGCTAGTTTATTATTAAATTTTGTAACTCAGCATGTAACCATATAACTCTAGTGTAGATATATATTTTGATGAAATAAAAGAAATTTGTTGAATGGGTTTATTTTTTAATATTTGGAAATTTTTAGTAACTATATAGTTTGTAGTTTTATTTTGTTACAAAACGTATATTTTAGATTATGATTTTGATGATAGCAAACAAATCTTGTTTCACTAGGACTGTCTTTTTTCTACGGACTTTTCAGGACTCAAAGATCGGACAGAAATCAGAATCAGCTCAAGACTGGGTAGATTAGGGTTGAGCCAGTCTGTAATTTTATTTTCCCTTCTTGAGTCAATTGTAATCTTTGGTGTGATTGATGCAAAGTAAACCCCACACACACACTTGAGAGACTTAGAATTTCTATTTTTTTCTCATATCGACCAGGACGATATTTACATCGCCCTGGACGATCTGGCTTAAAACAGAGAATCTAATCAGGGGGTTCTTAATTAAGGCAGCCGTCATTAGCCAATCGGCCTGGATGATACTTGTATCGTCCAGGACTATAGGCTTAAAATAGAAAGAAATTGGCGCCATAAATAATTAAGGTATTCTTTATTTTTTTGAAATCGGCCAGGATGATCTTGGATCGGCCTGGACGATATTCACAATTATGCCTTAATTGATCAGATAATCAAGGAGGTAATTAAGGATGATTGATACGATTATATCATCCTGAACAATCTCAAGATCAGCTAGGACGATCGATTCTAAAATCCTTAGTCACTCCTGGACGATAAATATCGGACAGCATAAATTCAGGGCGATGTGCTGGACGATCTAGATCGGATAGCTTGAATTCAGGGCGATGCTCTAGACAATTTTCCTCTGATTTGGACTGATCGCCCGGGATGATCGTGAGATCGTCCTGGACGATCAAGCTAATTTTTCAATCATCCAGGTTACATTCAGGGCAATGCTCTGGTCGATCTTCTGAGATTTGTACTGATCGGCCAGGATGATGTCCATATCATCCTGGACGATAAAGTAGACAACTTATAACTAATGAGTTCCTTTGAATCTCTTCTATTTAAGAGCTTTAGTTCAATGTTTTTTGAACATCCTTGGCTGCAGTCTTAACCTGAGAAAACCTAAGGTGGAGAGAGAGAGAGAGGGAGAGAGAGAGGATCTTGTGTGAGGGGGAGCTTGTGAGGGGATTCACAAGGGTTGCTCTAAGCATCGTTCCACTTCTTCTTCCCTAGAGTCTCTTATCCTTGGAAGGGTTGGGAGAGGTAAGTTTTAGCAAGTGATCGTGGTTCTCTGCCTGCTTCAGGGGGAAGCAAAAGGAGTTGGGTTCTCTGCCTTGTGTGGGAAAAAAGAGGTGTTTTTATGAGGGCTTCTCCGCCTAGTTGTGGGGGCTAAAGAAGAGTCACGTTGGTAGTGCAAATACTCAGAGGGCGCCTCCGGGGAGTGGACGTAGGTCGAGTTGACTGAAACCACTATAAACCCTTGTGTTCTTGTTTTTTACTGCTTCCGCATTTATTTTCTTCCGCACTTATTTTGGTGGTGATTTGGTTTGTGATAATCATTTTTATTTTTGCTTAAAGAAAATTTTTAAAATACCAATTCACCCCACCCCCCTCTTGGTTAGCCTCGGGCCAGTTCTATAGGGCTTACATCCCTAATGAACTTTCAAGTGGTATCAGAGCGGGATTCATATAAAACTAAGTTTGAAAACTTTTTGAATTTTGATCCATGGGCTAACTTTTAGGAATCGTAATACACCATAAGGGTATTCTATTACCCAACCACCTTTGTTTGATAATTTCCATTTGATTTTTGGAAAACTCGCATGTGTACGTTTTTATAATCTACTAATTATCGCATGTGGATGCTTGTTAAGGAAGGGTTACACACCTCCAACTGGTAAACTTAACAGTGTTACTGTTTCACTTCCTTTTACTGAATAGACTTTAGATGATAGGGATTTGTTTCAATTGAATGCAAAATGTCTTAATTGCTTTTTCTGTGCTTTAAAATCAGAAGACTACATGCATGTTTCCACTTACATAACTGGTAAAGAAATTTGGGATAAATTGTGTAACACTTATGAAGGCACTAATGAAGATAAACAACCCGTTTAAATATTCTCTGCAAGCTACGAACTTTTTCGTATGAAACCTCATGAATCAATTTCTGAAATATATACGAGATTTACATAGATTGTTACTTCTTTGCATGCCTTAGGAAGGAAACTTTCAAACTATGAAAAAGTGAACAAGATTTTGAGATGCTTTCCTTCGTCTTTTGATGCTAAAATCACTGCAATCACTGAATCTAAAGATCTGAATACATATTCGATTGACAACTTACTTGGCACATTCATTTCTTACGAGCAAGGAGTGAATCAAAGAAATCTTGATGCTGGTGAGAAAAAGAAAGGAGAAAACGGTGGCACTGAAGGCACACAAATCTGACTCTAATTTTTTTCGGGTCTGAGAGCGATGATATTGCCTTTATCACAAGGCAATTCAAAAGCTTTCTAAGGAAGAAGCAAAAGCATCATCAAAACTGGAGAAAATGTAAGGATAATAAATATTCAAAGGGATCTTCTGATGTTGTATGTTATGAATGCAGGAAGCCTAGACATGTGAGAGCTGATTGTCCTACACTTGAAGATCACTCAAGTAAAGAAAATGGTGAGGAGAAACCTAAGTTAAGGAAAGACAAGAAGAGAGTCCAAAAGGTATTTTGGGCTGATTCTGCTTTGGATTCATCAGAGACGGAACCAAAAGAAGAAACAACAAACCTTTGAGCTTAATGAAGGGGAGATTATCTTGATCAACCGTGATGAAAAAGAGGTTGATAATCCCAAACATTATATGATCAATTTGTTTGATATTTGTAGAGCAAATTCATATGGACCATATACAAAAAAACTTAAAAAGGACTCTGCTAGTTTAAATTGGAAGTCTTTGAATTACAAAAAAGGAATCTGAAATTATTCTCAACGATCATTCTGTCACGGATTGAGTCAAAATCACATGGCTTACTGTGAATTTGATAGATTAAACACAAAAAGGCAGATTCGGCAATATAATTAAAAGAGCATGATGGCCATAAAGGTCAACACACTACCTTCACTTGGATTATCGATTTTAAGACGTCTACAGAGATGGAAGAAAAATTGAGGAATGAGCATGAAGTCTTAAGATAAACAGCAAACAACTTTACAGATTCAAAATGATATTAGATACATGTACGAAAACACACTCGGAAAGCCCACCCTCCTTTTGATCAAAAGCACAACTAGGACGAGTCATTAATAACTCACCCCACTTTACCGGCCACATATTCACGGTAGTGAAAACTCGAAAACTCGGCACCACAACGGAAAAGTAAACACCGGCCTAGCCTAAAAACTAGAGTTGGTTGTCCTAGCAAACCATCTAAAGTGTGATGAGTAAGGCTGTGTGGTTTTGATGTTTCCTAAATAGGATATTAGGTTGAAGTTATTGTTGTGTATTTAAGATTCGATTGGTTGAAAGGCTTAAGGGATTTAATTAAAGTTTTAAGTTTTTAATGGCTTTAAAAAACTTTTAAAAATTAATTCTTAATTATTTGTTGGAAAACCACCTTTGTTTCACACCGAGGCCGTGAAGTTTATTTCACCTTCCTTGGGGCTGAGTAAACAGCCTCGTAGGCTTGGGTTACCTAGTGGTACCCAATATAATTAAGTGATTTGATTTGATTAAGGTTTGAAATTTAACAAACTTTAATTAAAAATGTTTGGTTGCTGGTTTTTAAAGTTTCATTAATTTGAGTTTGCCATTAATTGATTCGTGGCGTTGTGCCACTAGGCTCGAGGAACCAGCCACCTTAGGACACTTAGCCCCGCAGCCCGGAGTAGTCCAGTCCAGCCCGATAAACCAAAATTAATGTAGTTGAATTAAAAGATTTTAAAAGGTTAAATAATTAATGATTAATCTATTTTAAGGTTTAACACCCCTTAGAATCCATTCGTGGCGTTGTGCCACGAGGCTCGAGGAACCAGCCTCCTTAGAACACTTAGCCCCGCAGCCCGGAGTAGTCCAGCCAATAAACTTCATCCTTAAGATGGTTGTTGTGTTTTAAAAGGTTTGTTGAGTGCTTTGAACATTAAGCTAAAATTTTCTGGATTTTTAGAGCGATTTTGAGTTTTATGGGTTTTTATGAATATTTTAATCATTTAATTAAAGGGTTAAAAATTGACTTTTTTATTAAGCTCAAATTCTGGAATTTTTGTATTATTTTATTAAAATACTAGACCTTAATATAATCAGTTAGACAGTGAGTACACTGAAATCGGATTTTTTCTACATTTTATTATGAAGGTTTTGAAGTTTTGAACTAGATTTTAAACTAGTTTTGACCTATAGTTGACCAAAAAAGTTGACTTTTTAAATTTGATGTTTTCTGGAATTTTGATATTTCTGATAAAATACTAGGAGTTATTATGAGTTGATGCAAGTGAGTTTGGTCAATTTGGATTTTTTCTGCAATTAGTTATGAAGGTTTGAAATTTGAGGTATTTAATGAATTTTTAAATATCTTTAATTAAAGGGCCTTTTCTGAGATTTTGCTCCAAATGAGTTTCCAACTCCTTGAAATCAACTTCAAAGGTCAGGAATGACCTAAGGAGAGATTCACAAGTGTTTGGGAAATTTTTGGAATTTTAAATTATTATTAATTAATTATTTTAACTAAATATTCAATTTTGCTTTAAAATTAAATTAAGGTTTAATTTGCTGTCAATTCAAGGGGGTTTTAATTTTCAGTGGTTAAGGGCTTGATTTCTGGTCAGTTAGAGGTCTTACTCATTTTATTTTTGGTTTAAATATGATTTATTACATTTTCTGGAAGGTTTTTAATGCTTAATTAAGGGTTTAAAACTTAGGAAAATTAATTAGGGAACTTAATGACTTCTAAAACCAGTGAAAATTTTCCCTAAAGCTGAGAATGTCACTATGTTTGAAATGTTCAAGTTTCAAGTTCAAATGAGGTATATCCTAATCACAATGCATTTTCTAAGTTGTCTAACCAAAGTCCTTAATTATTGTCCTTAACGGTGTCGCTAAATTTAATAGGCTTGAATCAAAGTTTTGACTAACCCTTGACTAAACATATAAGAGAAAATGCATAACAACACAATCAAGTCCCTAAAACTAGGAGAGCCTAGGCTAGGTGGTGTGTGCACAACCTAAGCATGCAAATTAACTTAAAGCTTAATTAAGTAAGAGATTAATCATTGAAAAAATTAGCAAAATAATTATTCATTCATTAATCAATATTCCCCCAAAAATTTCTATTCAATCATTCAATCCATGTTTAAAATCTCAAGGGGATCTCTCAAACATTTAAGGATTTAAAAATATATATAATTTTTAAAGTAGATTTTAAAATATATAAATACATACATACATATATATATATATATATATATATATATATATATATATATATATATTATATATATATATATATATATATATATATATATATATATATATATATATATATAATATATATATATATGTAAATATATATATTTTAAAATAAAATAATTAAAAATATTATTAAAAGAAATTTTGAGGGTTGAGAGACCCACTGAATTCAAGTTGTTAGAAAATAATTTTTTAAATTTTAAAATAATTAATATAATATTTAATTAAATTTTAATTAAATATTAAGATATTCAAAAATAATTCAAATTAATCAAAATAAATTAATTTTTAAAATTTTGAAGATCGTTTTAAATTAAAGTTCTTAATTTTATGAAAATTTTGATATATTACTCAAATTTTATGAATTAATTTAAATTTAATATGAATTTTTTAAAGTTTAAGTTTAATTAATGTATTTAAAATAATTTTAAAAAATAATTAGTAATTAAAATAATTAATAAGTCAAATTAAATTAGGTTTTAATTATTTCTAAAATTTTAAATCACTATTAATTATTTGATTTGAATTTTTTAAAAGTATTTAAATTTAATTCCAATTAAATCTTAAATTAACTTAATTTCAAAACTATATATATATATATATATATATATATATATATATATATATATATATATATATATATATATATATATATATATATATATATATTTAATTAATATTAATTAGGATTTCTGAAAATTTAAAATATTTTAAAATTTAAGATATAAAATTTAAGTATTTAATTATATTTAAACAAATATGAATTTTAAAATATTTAATATTTAATATTTAAATCATTTAAAATAAAAATAATATTTTAAATTAATATAAGTTTAAAATAATAAAAAAAAATCTACATATTATTATTATTATTATTATTATTATTACTATTATTATGTATTTGGATTTTTAATGATTTTTAGAAGCTTTTTTAGATTTAAAATACATTTAAAATAATTAAAATAGAATTAAATAAATCTAGCGGCGGCGCCATGTGGCGGCATGCGGTTGGCTCATGCAAATGGCGGCTGTCAAGCGGGCCCCATCCACTTAACCAGCGCGGCATCGCTCAGAGCCGCTGGATCTAATGCAGTTTGATCCAGCGTTCAGGATCGAGCCATACAGCCGATCTCAATCCAACGGGATCGAACGACTAAGATGGATCCCGCGGTTTGAGATGGGCGGTCCAGATTGAGCCAAACCCAGAAATTAACCGCGGGAACTAATCCCCGGTTCTTCTAAGCCGCCGATGAGCTGGATCTGAACCGTTGATCATAAGATCAACGGTTCCGATCTTACGTAACTAGGGGGTTACGTAAACCGAGCCTCAAAACGAGTTTTTAGGCTTGTTCGTTCGATATACTCAATCATTTCAAAGAAAATTTTAAATGCAAATTAAAATAATGAATAGAAAATTGGGGGTATTAATTTTATTGGCTAATATGCATTTAATAAAATGATATTTAGCCTAAGTGCCCTAAACTAGGGTTTTAGTTTATACCTCATTTAATGGACGGATTAATCCGTTTAAAGACATGTTGCATTTGTAGGCTGTCCATGCTCCTTTTTGTAGAAGAAACCCTGGCTGGAGGAGCAATGAATCGAGCTGGAGAATACTAGATGTGATCAGCCTTCGGTTTGGCCGTGAACCCGCCGCCGGCAAGGTTTGGCCGACTGGATTTTGGTCTAAAAGTGTGAAAGAGCCTCTTGGGAGCTTAAACGAAATGAGTATTCATCTGGATATCTTGAGTGTGGAGAGAGGATCTAGGTTCGAATTATGGCTCAACATAGGGTTTACACCCTATTCAAATGTCCCCTGGCTGGATAAGCGGCTGTGATTGACTCACCAGCTCCTTAGATGATGCCACATGTCCAGGGATTAGGTGGGAGCAGAGGACAAGGACGGGTGCAAGGACATCCTAGGTGTAAAGCCATTTTTGTCTCCACTTGGACACATGGAGGGATGAGGACTGTTTGATCTAGATTCAAGGGTCAATATTAATCCTAGGAAGCTTCTAGTGACTGTTTAAGTGGCTGTAGGGGTTTTAATTAAAGTGTATTAGCTTAAGGGATTAATTTGGCTTCTTAAAGAGCACATTTGACCACCCATTGACTGTTTGACCAGTCAATGGGTCCAGGGGTGCTGAGGTGGCAAGAAAGAGGGATTAATTGACTAGGTTGGAGAGAATATCAAGACATAGGTTTTAGTTATTTAAGTAAAATAACCTATGCATGAGGGACCTTAAGCATAGATCAAAGATTGACCTAGTCAAAACAAAATGGCTTAACCTCAGACAAGTTTGAATGGATTTCAATTAGGTTTTGCTATGGATTTGAGAGATTGAATGGGTTAAATAGGTCAAATGGGTCAAGAAGGCTTAATGAACCCTTAATGGGCCCTTAGGCCAAAATTGGTTGACTTGGTCAACCAGTTAGGTCCAGGGTCTGGAAAACGGTTCAACAGATTCAAAATGACATTTAGAGTTTATTGGAAGTGGTTTCAAGGTCTAAGAAAGTCATTTGGTTCAAAACACCTATTTGGACCCTTAAAGGACCTCTTGGGTCAAAATTATTGACTTGGTCAACTAGATTGACCCAAGGGTTGGAAAAGGGTCTAACAGGTTTAAAATGACATTTGAAATTTGTTAGAGTTGGTTGCATTCAATTTAGAGTTCGTTTGGTTTGAAATCACCATTTTGAGCCCTATAGGGGTATTTTTTGGTCATTTTGACCCCTAGTCAACTAGGGGTCAAAGTGGGTCCAGAAAAATATAGTTTAAAGTTCAACATATCAAGATTAAAGGTCTGGAAGTGATTAGAGGCTTTGGTGATGGCTCTAAGGTCAGAATCTTCAAAGTGACAGATCCAGTGGCATAGGCCGTAAATATTTGAAGGTTTTACAGCCTATGGATTTTAATTAAGTTTCTATGGTAGAGACCTCAGAATGGGCTCAAATTTGGAGTGTTGTCTCCAGAGACATGTCCCATCAGTATGCAACTGACAGACTCTGAATCGGAGGTCAATTGATTGGGTTTCAAAGTTTTTGAAATTTCAATGGAAAAGGCCTTTAGGACAAAACCTTTGGGCCTTGGATTTGGCTTGATTGACCTAAGATCTAGGTAGATTATAAGGTCTGAATAGATCTTAAAATTAGGAATCTAGAAGGATCCTAGAGCCTAAGAAATTCCTAGAACTTGGAGTCTAGAAGAGGTTTAGGATCTAGAGTAGCTCCTAAGGTCTGAGCTTTAGAAGAATAATAGCATAGATCCTAAGGTCAAGATTCTAGAAGGATCCTATAGTTTAAATTAATTTGGAAATTAAATTAATTTAGGGCCTGGAGTAGTCCAAGTGACCTCATACAAAAATGAGGTCAATAAATGGACCCCCAATATGTGTAATAGAATGAAATTCTATTGCACATATTGGCGTTGACCGAGCTTAAAGATCAAGTATGGAATTTTAATCCTAAGGGAATGAAAAGTTCATCCCTGGGGAATGAGTTTGAAATTAATTCTAAGGGAAAGGAAATCCTAACCCTTGAGTTTTAAATTTGAAATTAATTCTAAAAGAAGGGAAGTCCTAACCTTAGAGGATTAACTTTGAAATTGATTCTAAGGGAAGGGAAGTCCTAACCTAGAGGACTAAATTTGGAATTAATACCACGGTGGTGCCACAGAGGGTATACTCCACCACTAGCGAGTACGAATTAGGATGGCGCCACTAAGGGCACGCTCCACCACTAATCCTCAAGTCGAACGCCAGGGTGGTCCCACAGAGGGCATGCTCCACCACTAGCGGAAACAAATTAGGGTGGCGCCACGAAGGGCACGCTCCACCACTAATCCTTAAGTCAAATGCCAGGGTGGTGCCACATAGAGCATGCTCCACCACTAACAGAAACAAATTAGGGTGGCGCCACGAAGGGCACGCTCCACCACTAATCCTCAAGTCAAATGCCAGGGTGGTGCCACAGAGGGCATGCTCCGTCACTAGCGAAAACAAATTAGGGTGGCGCCACGAAGGGCACGCTCCACCACTAATCGTTTAACTCAAATGCCAGGATGGTGCCACAGAGGGCATGCTCCACCACTAGCGGATAGGAATTAGGATGGCACCACGAAGGGTACGCTCCACCACTAATCCTCAACTCAAATGCCAGGGTGGTGCCACAGAGGGCATGATCCACCACTAGCGGATAGGAATTAGGATGGCGCCACGAAGGGCACGCTCCACCACTAATCCTCAACTCAAATGCCAGGGTGGTGCCACAGAGGGCATGCTCCACCACTAGCTGCTGGTGGAATTTTGAAAAAACATATTTTAAAAAATATTAGTTTTCTTTGGGGATTTTAAAATTAAGGTTGAGCTCTAATTCTAAGGTCGAATCAACTCGTTAGAAAGAGTATATCACCCCAGGGGACAAAGATAAACTTTCATAACGGTGTTCAGACTTAGAATTATGTAAACTCATCTTGAATATTATGATCGGGTCCTAAAGAGAACTTCATATGGCCCCAAAGGAACAAAGTAGAGTTTAACTAAATACCCAATTATAAATATTCAAGAAGTATGATCGTCGCATTCACATCCAAAGCTTTATCGAAGAAGGATGTATCTCCCCAAAGGGAAATGACACCATTCTACGATAATTCTTCTAATGCAATGACGACGATCATTCTTTAACTTTTCCCAAAGAAATCTAGTGAAGTTTTAAAATCAATTTTAAAAATCAGGTGTGTGGGGTTCCAAACCTCCTACGAGCGCAAGCCCTCGTAGTTAATTACATCGTAGGGAGACAAAGTCCCCTACGAAAACTCTCGATTAGAATAAGAATGAAATTTTGTTAGATTTTCTATGAGTGATATCAAAGCATGAATAGAATTATTGGAAAATCAAAAGGGAATGGATCAAGATTGAGCAGTTATTAACAGATTCAAAGGAAGAGAGGTAGGGGACACTTTGAGATTCCAGAACTATCCGGAAGTGCCCCAACTTAATCTAAGTGTTGGGCTTTATGTTTTAGGACTGAAAGGAATTTTTAATTAGAGTTGAGCATTTTATTAGAAATTTGGGATTATATTCTAGAAATTTGGGGTCTTATGATCAAAGATCTGCCCCAGATCCTAAATCTATTTTGGACACTAGACCACAGTCGTCCGATCCTAACTAATGCAGTGCAAGGTCTGGACTTACCCCGACCTGGATTGGGGAGCCAGCTAACCACCTAGTCGATTTAAAAGAGATGAGTCCGATCTTTTATGAAAGAGTGGTAGGGACGTTGTAATTAAAGTTTTGGAGAGAGTTGGGGGGCCGACATCTAGAGATTTTCCTAATTGGCCCCTTCAACTTATGTTGGGTGCTAAAATGCTAAACTGATGCAATTAAAATTTTGACTCTTTAAGTTTGTATCTAATGCAATGCATGCTAGTTAACAACTTCCAATCAAGTATGCTTGAAATTTTTAAAAACAGGCTTATAAAATAAATTTTTTTAGAAGACTGGACTTCCCCAGGTCCGGCACCTCGTCCTCATAGGTCAGACTATCCGGACTCTACCCGCAGGCGGGGAAGGGTCTAAAGTAAGGAAAGAGTAATGCAGAAATATGCATGCGACCCCGGGGGTCGATCCCCTGCTAATTCCCTAGATTCATTATCTTTCTATGTTATTTAGACTCACTAAAATTTTTAGACATTTAAGGTTATGAGTAGAAAACTTTCACACCCTCACGAGCCTCACGAGTCCAGGCGAAAACAAAAGCGGCACACAATCGCCAAAAAAACTAAGAAAAAAAGCAAGCAATCCTAAAGGCAATCAAATCATCACATCAAATATAAATTAATTAATAAATGTCCATAGGCAGAATTGCCTTGCTTATTACAAACCAGAGTTTTGCAGAAAGTAAAGTGGCCGGGGCACCACTGACAACAACCCGGATTTCAAGTCTAAAAATGACGCAAGTTATTTTGAGTGGGATACTCTCAATCTTCAAATCTTCAAACCCTCAATCTCGTTCTTCTTTGGACTCCTTTTCTTCAATCTTCTTGGAATCTTCGTAGTGGATTACCCAAATGGACAAGAGGGGCACTTCCCTCAGAGGGGGAAGGCCACTCTTTCCTCTTTGGGTAAGGAAGAGGTATGATCCAAATTTGGATTTCCAAATGGAAAAGGAGTGTTTCCCTAAAGGGGTATCCTTTCCTCTTTGGAATCCAAGCTTTGGATCTATGTATCCCAACTCAAAATCAACTTTCACAACACTTGACACTTACACAAATTACATTGATATCAAAATGAAAATCTAGACTCACTTGCAGGGTTATCCTAAGCAATTAATATATAAAAAAAAGCAGTTATTCCCAAGCAGTTGTAGGTGAGCAGAAAAGAAAATAAACACACTGGCCACGCTCTTTTTATGATTTGGGGGCTTTAGCAGCTGAAGCACCTGTGCAAAGAGTTTATAATATTTATGCATTTTTTTGATTTGCCCCCTTTTTTATATTGCCCTGCATGAGCGTGGCCACCTGCAGAAAACTGTGTCAACATCCAGATCGTACCTAACCTAAGGGTAATCTAGTCGCCAAACACATCAATCCATCCACAGAGTACAGAAAAAGTAAGCAGACACAGCAAAGCAATTTCATTCACAACATGCAGTGAAAACTACGAAAAATCCGGCACACAGCAGTAAAGTAAACACCGGCCTAACCTAGATCTAGAGTTGGTTATCCTAGCACATCATCTAAAGTGTGTGAGAAAGGTCGTGTGGCTGGGGTAGATCCTAAAGTGGGTTATTAGTTAAAGTTGTCTAAAAGTCTGGGTTTTGTTAAGGCTTAAAAGGGGATTTAGATTAAAATTTAAGTATTAATATATTAAGAATTTTAATTAAACATATTTTAAAAGTTAATTGATTACTACCTTTGTTTCACACCGAGGCCGTGAAGTTTATTTCACCTTCCTTGGGGCTAAGCTAATAGCCTCGTAGGCCTGGGTTACCCAGTAGCAATCGGGGTTGATTAAGTTGATTTAAATTGGTTGGACTTAAAAGAGTGGATTAATGCTAAAGGGAGTTGGTTACTGATTTTAATGGGTTGGTTGAGAATTTTATTAACCTATTAAGAAAATCCTGGAATTTGGGAGAGTTAATGAATTTTAAGAGATTATCCGGATGTATTAACAAAGGGGTCAAAACTTGACTTTCAAAATTAGAGTTAATATTAAAGGTTTCAGATTTTTAATAAATACTAGACCTAATTATGAGTTGTTAGACAGGTGGTACATTCAATTTGAAGTTTTCTATCAAAAGTTATGATTTTTAGAAGTTTTTAACCCGGTTTTGACCTAGAGTTGACCAAAATGTTGACTTTTGATTTTGATAGTTTTTTCAGCACTTTAATATTTTTAATAAATATTAGGTATTATAATGAATTGAATGCAAGTGAGTTTGGTCCATTTGGATTTTTCTTGATTTAGTTATGAGTTATTGAAGTTTTGAGCATTTTAATGAATTTTGGAAATTGCTTAATTAATGGCCCTTTTATGGTTTTGCTTCAAACAAGTTCCCAACCTCTTGAAAACACCTCCAAAGGTCAGAAATGACCTAAGGAGGGATCCCCAAGTGTTTGGGAAATTTTGGGATTTTTTAATTATTATTAATTAATTATATTAATTAAAAGTGGGTTTTTAGTTAAAATCAAATTAAGGGGATTTTAATTTTCATGGATTAAGGGCTTGATTCTGGTCAGTTAGAGGGTTTATACATATTTTTTGGATTTAAATTGGATTTATTACATTTTTTTTTTAAGGTTTAAAGGCTTAATTAGGGATTGAACCTTAAGAAAATTAATTAGGGGACCTAATGACCTCAAAAATCAGTGAAAAATTCTCTAGGGGCTGAGGATGTTACTAAGTTCAAATGTTCAAAGTTTCAACTCAAGGGGAAGTGAATCCTAATTATTGAAATTTTTCTAAGTTTTCTATACATGAGTCCTTAATTATTGTCCTTAATTATGTCACTAATTTAATGGGCTTGAATCAATGTTTGAACTAACCCTCATACTCAATACATAAGGCATGCATGAATCACATAAACACATTCAACACCTAAATCTAGGAGAGCCTTAGACTAAGTGGTGTGTGTTTCCTAGACATGTAAGGATTAATTAGCATAATTAACTAAACTTATGATTAGTGAATAGTCAAGAAATGATTATCCACCAATCATCCCCATTATTTCCATTCATATACTCAACTCATGTTTAAAATTGCAAAGGAGATCTCTCAAACCATCAAAGATTTAAATATAAGTAATTTTAAAGTAGACTTTTAAAATAATATAAATACATATAGATGTATTTATATATATATATATATAAATCTATTTATTTTTGCACATTTGATAGCTATCAAAACATAGCTCAAATAAATACATAAAATTTTTTGGAAATCAGTCACATGCTTAAAAATATTCAAGCCAAATTTCAAATAAAATTATCCTATTTATATTTAATTAAAAATAAAATAAGTTTTTCTGTATTTCTTAAATTACCAGTAAAATAATAGTCAAAATAGTTTGATTTTATTTTTAAAATAAACTATCAAAATTCTGAAGAGTTTGATATATTATATTCATTTTTTGACTTTATATTTAATTTAATATCATTTTTTAAAGTTCTGTTAACAAAAAGGAATTTAAAAATGATTTTTTTCTTTTTTAATCAAAAGGCGGCGCGGCAGGACAGATGGCGCGCCCGGATTTGCGGGATCAAAACTGCGTGACGGCGGGGACACGCGTCAGCCGCGGGCCGCTTCATGCGGTTTTCACTTAACCACGTCAGCCGCTAATGGCAGCCGTCAAATCTGCCGCTGATTCGATCCAACGGATAAGATCGGATCCTGCATTCGATCTCAACGGAATGAGATCAGACGGTGAGGAAACCATCCCGCAGTTTGGAACAGACGGCCCAGATCTCATCGGACGAATAATCGAGCGAAGGATCGAATACACGGCTGAGTCAAACGGCGGGATGGCTAGATCTGAGCCGTTGATCAAATGATCAACGGTCCAGAAAACGTACATGCGAACCCTAATACAGAAGACGCCCTAGGAAGCATTTTTGGGATCGTTCTTTCGATCGGGTGAACCAAAACCTTTGAAATTTTAAAATTAATACGGAGAGATGAACAGAAACAATGGGGAATCATTCGTTGGGCCTAAAACACTTTATATAAAAAGCTAATTAAATCCATCTAAAGTGAACTAAGTCTAAGGTTTTAAGAGATTATACCGTCAGATCTTCGAAATTTCTGGATTGATGAGCTTGTAGACTCTCCAAGTGAGGATCCCCCTAGCACAAAATCGAGCTCGAACACGCATGCATCGACTACTACAAGCCTGGGACGGACTAGGTGGTGGACTCGCCGGAGAACTCGCCGCCGGTGACGTGCAACCACTTGAATTTTGTAGTGGGGAGGTAGAGAAAGCTCTGGAGATCCAAAACGAACTAAGAACTCGCTCTGGGAGGCTAGGGTTAGTGAGAGAAGCTACCTTGATCCAATACCTTCAAAAGTCACCTTTTCCCCTATTTAAACGGTCTGGGCTGGATTGGATGGCTGGGATTGATTCATGAACTCTCCAGATGGTGCCACATATCCCTGGAACAGCTAGAAGGCTGCCTCAAAGCTGGACAAGCCTTGCTTCCATTGGGTGGACTTGGGACAAGTGGGGGGGACCACTGCCGTTTAAGGCTAAACCAGGCCCTGAGCCTGGTTAGGAGAGCTCCAAGTGAGCTTTAGACTATAAATGGGTCGGCCTAAGGCAGCCCTAATGGAGGAAAAGGGGCTTAGCATGTGATAATGCTTTCTAGAAAAGGCTTAGGCTTGAGTTTGACTTGTTTTGACCAGTCAACGGGTCAAAGGAGGCTGAGGTGGCAGTGGGAGATCAATGGTGCAGGTTGGATGGAGTTCAAGCTCAAGTCCAAACTCTTGAGGTCAAAAGAAAGGGTTTAACCAATTCAAAGAAGGGTTGAAAGCTTTATTGACTTGGTTTGACCAGTCAACCAAGTCAAAATTGATGATGTGGCATCCAGGGAGGTAAAGGGTCATTTGGAATGGTTTAATCAAGGATCAAAAGTCCAAAGTCAAGGCTAGAAGGAATGGGAGCAAATGCCATCAAAATTTTGACCAAGGATTGAGGGTTGACTTGGTCAACTCAAGTTGGGTTGGACTCAAAATAGGTTTAGAAATATTCAAGGTATTGAATGGAATGATTTCAAGGGTTTGAAGATATTGATATAGTTAAATGAGTCAAAAATGATTCATTTGAACTCTTAAGGGTTCATTGGGTCAAACCATGTTGAATGGGTCAACCAGGTTGACTCAAGAGGTGAGTCATGGCTAGATAAATTTGAAATGATATTTGAAAATCATTGGAGGTGGTCCCCATGTATGGGGAGGTCAATTTAGTCAAAATCCCTATTTGAACCCTTAAAGGCCTGTTTGGTCAACCTGGGTTGACTTGGTCAACCTGGGTTGACTTGGTCAACCAGATTGACCCAGGTCTTGGGAATGGGTTGAACAGGTTTGATTTGATATTTGAAACTTGCTGCAAGTGATTGCATTCAATTTGGAGTTCCATTAGTTTGAAATGCCTGATTGAGCCCTATAGGGGTATTTTGGTCATTTTGGGCTTAAGGCCACTAGGGGCTGGAATAAGTCCAGAAAGATACAGTTTATTGATCAACATATCAAGATTAATAGTCTGGAAGTGACTAAAGGCTTTGGTGAAGGCTGTAAGGTCAGAATCTTCAAGGTGACAGGTCTAGTGGCATAGGCTGTAAATATTTAAAGGTTTTACAGCCTTTGAGTTTCAATTCAGATTCTGGGGTTAGAGACCTCAGAATGAGCTCAAAGTTGGAGGGTAACCTCTAGAGATATGTCTTATCACTTTGTAAGTGACAGACCCTACATCAGAGGCCATTTGACTGGGTTTCAAGGTATATGAAAAATCAATGAAAAAGGGCTTCAGGACCAAGCCTTTGAATCCTAGATTTGAGTCTGAATTTTTTAAATTTGGAATGGATTTCAAGTTTGAATGATTAGTATTGAAGTATCCAAATCATTTACAATCATGTGGTGATTGTTAATGAATGGATGGGGTCAAAGCTAGATCGAAGTTTGGATCAAAGTCTAAGTTGGAATTTGGATTCTCAAGTGGATTGAGTCAAAATTTGGATATGTTTGAAATTTGAATTAATTTGGATTTGAATTGAATGAAGTTTGAGATTTGAATTGATCAAGGGCTGGATCAAATTGAAGTTGGAGTTGATCAAAGGTAGGAATTGATTTGAGGTTGAGGTTGATCAAGGGTGGGGATTAATTTGAAGTTGGAGTGGTCCTAAGATCTAGAGGAGTTCTAAGATCTAGGATTTAAGGGAATCCTAGGCTCTAGAGTAGGCCCTAAGGTCTGGCTCTAGGAAAGGATCTTAAGGTCTAGAGTGGATCCTAGGATCTAGAATTAATCTGGAGTTCGGAAGGGCCTTAGTGACCTCATACAAAAATGAGGTCAACAAATGGACCCCCAATGTGTGTGGTAGAAGGAATTTCTGCTGCACACATTGGCGTTGACCGAATGGAAGTAGAATCTTAAGAATGTAAGGGAGGATATCACCCAACCTTAGGTCTATAGGATGCTAATAGAAGACTTACACCTACTAGACAAGAGAACTGGAGAAACCAAGGTAGGGAATACCTAACCTTGGGTCTAAGGAAGGGCATCACCCAACCTTAGGTCCATAGGATGCTGATAGAAGACTTACTCCTAATGGACGGATTAACTGGAAACCAAAGTAGGGAATACCTAGCTTTGGGTCTAAGGAAGGGCATCACCCAACCTTAGGTCTATAAGATGCTGATAGAAGACTTACTCCTAGTAGACAATTCAACTGGGAAACCAAGGTAGGGAATACCTAGCCTTGGGTCTAAGGAAGGGCATCACCCAACCTTAGGCCTATAGGATGCTGATAGAAGACTTACTCCTAATAGGCAAAATTAACTGAAAACCAAAGTAGGGAATACCTAGCTTTGGGTCTAAGGAAGGGCATCACCCAACCTTAGGTCTACAGGATGCTGATAGAAGACTTACTCCTAGTAGACGGATTAACTGGAAATCAAGGTAGGGAATACCTAGCCTTGGGTCTAAGGAAGGGCATCACCCAACCTTAGGTCTACAGGATGCTGATAGAAGACTTACTCCTAGTAGACGGATTAACTGGAAACCAAGGTAGGGAATACCTAGCCTTGGGTCTAAGGAAGGGCATCACCCAACCTTAGGCCTATAGGATGCTGATAGAAGACTTACTCCAAATAGGCAAATTAACTGGAAACCAAAGTAGGGAATACCTAGCTTTGGGTCTAAGGAAGGGCATCACCCAACCTTAGGTCTACAGGATGCTGATAGAAGACTTACTCCTAGTAGACGGATCAACTGGAAACCAAGGTAGGGAATACCTAGCCTTGGGTCTAAGGAAGGGCATCACCCAACCTTAGGCCTATAGGATGCTGATAGAAGACTTACTCCAAATAGGCAGATTAACTGGAAACCAAAGTAGGGAATACCTAGCTTTGGGTCTAAGGAAGGGCATCACCCAACCTTAGGTCTACAGGATGCTGATAGAAGACTTACTCCTAGTAGACGGATTAACTGGAAACCAAGGCTGGGAATACCTAGCCTTGGGTCTAAGGAAGGGCATCACCCAACCTTAGGCCTATAGGATGCTGATAGAAGACTTACTCTAAATAGGCAGATTAACTGGAAACCAAAGTAGGGCGTACTCCACCACTAACAGGTGTGATCCTAAGAGAGGGAACGATTTGGTCCTAAGGAGAAGGCAAAGAGCGTTAAAAAAAAAAAAGGACCTTAAACAGGGAAGAATCAAGTTACAAATCAAGAAAGGGAAATTTTATTAATTGATAAAATGAGCTACATCAAGCATAGTATTTCTTAAGGAAACGCCCATTGACAGGTAGCATTGGGTGGTTTCCTTTACAATCTACTAACTGATACGAGCCTCCTTCGTAGACAGTCTCTATAACGAAGGGTCCTTTCCCATGTAGGTTCAAATTTTCCTCCCAACTTTCGATGGGCTAAAATAGGCCTCCGAAGGACCAACACCAAGTCTCCCCCGCTTGGAAGGTCCTAGGTCGCACTAACTTATCATGAGCTTGAACCATACGGGACTTATACAACTCTAAACTTTGTTGAGCTTGGAGACGTCGCTCTTCAAGGCCTTCGAGTTCTTCCAACCGCAGTTTTGCATTTTGTTCGTTTGTGATTTGATTCTGAACTACAATCCTGAGCGAAGGGATTTGTATTTCCAAGGGTAAAACGGCCTCAGATCCATACACTAGTGCAAACGGGGTGGATTGGGTCGGGGTTCTATAAGTGGTACGGTAAGCCCACAAAGCTTCCACCAACCGCTCATCCCACTGTCGTTTGTTATCATCAAGGGTCTTTTTAACAATTTGCACCAAGGTTTTGTTGAAGGCCTCGGCCAATCCATTCGCCCGAGGGTAATAGATCGTCGAGTATCTCCAATCAATATTATGGCGCCTTACAAAAACTGTTGATTTTTGTAGACTTGAATGCGGACCCATTATTGGATATGATTCTGCGGGGCACGCCCAATCGATATACGATATGATCACGAAAGAATTTTAAGACATGGTGTGATGTTACGTTGCGTAGGGGAATTGCTTCCGCCCACTTTGAAAAGTAATCAGTTGCTGCTAATATGAAACGATGACCTCTCGCGGAGGGAGGGTCAATCGGCCCAATGATATCTGTGCCCCAACTCTCGAAGGGCCACGAGGCTATCGTAGGGTGTAACACATTAGGCGGCTGATGTAAAACCACACCATGGACCTGACATTGATGACAGTGCTTTGCAGTATTCATTCATGCAATCGTCAATCATTGTAGGCCAGTAGTATCCAAGTCTTTTAATCCTCAATTTCATTTTTGGACCCGATTGATGTGCACCGCACAGTCCTGAATGGACTTCATTAACAATCTTCAGGGCCTCTCGCTGACCCAAACAGCGCAGCCACATGTGATCGAAGGATCGACGGTACAATAAATTGTTAACTAGTGCATATGACATGGTACGTTTCTTAATCTGGTTGGCGAGTGATTTATCCTGGGGAAGCTTCCCTTCCTTAAGGTAGTCGATTAGGGGTCGTCTCCAATCCCCTTCTTTGTCGGTCGTCGAAGAGGCAGAAAGGATCTGAAGGGGAGTTTTACTAATGTGTTCCAAATCTATAAGAGAAAGGGTTTTACGACCCTGAATCTCTACAGGGATGGAATCTTCCTCAGGGCAGGCAAATTCTTTCGCTAGTTTTGCTAGGGCATCTGCCGCAGAATTACTTCCACGGGGAACCCTATACAAAGTAACGGTGGAGATTTGTTCCAACAGGTGAAGTGTGTACTGGTGATATTTTAGGAGATTAGGATTCAAGACTTTATAGGTTCCGGCCACTTGGTTAATAACCAGCTGGGAATCTCCAAAGATCTTAATCTCTTTAATTTCCATTAGAATTGCAAGTTCCAAACCGGTTATCAGAGCTTCGTATTCAGCTTCGTTATTTGTGCAGGGCTCCGATAAATGGTAGGAAAAGTGCATCATTCCTTTTTCTGGTGTTATAAAAATTAAACCGACTCCAGCCTTTCCGGGAATTACAGATTATTGGGTTGCTTTCCTACGAGAGGATGCTGCTCCATCAAAATACAATTCCCAGACGGCCTCGTCAGATCCCCTCAAACTCATGACTTGTTCGTCGGGTAGGTCATCGTTCAGAGGAGAATCTGCCGGCAGTGGGTGCGCTACCATAAAATCGGCGACAGCCTGTCCTTTCACAGCACGAAGAGGAGTGAAAGTAATCTTAAATTGCAGTAATATCATAGACCAACGAGCTAAATGTCCTGACAACGTAGGACGGGTCATAAGATATTGCAAAGGATTAACTCTCGAAATCAAACTGATTGAGTGGGAGAGCATGTAATGCCTCAGTTTCTGAGCTGCAAAAACTAAAGCAAGACAATGCTTCTCGATTGACGGGTATCGAATTTCAGTAGGAAGAAGTCTCCGACTAAGGTAATAGAGAGCATTTTCTTTTCCCTTCGTCGTTGACTTGAGCCAACAGGGCACCTAAAGACTCATCTAAGGCTGCGGTGTAGAGAATTAACGGCTTTCCCGGAATTGGAGCTGCCAAAACTGGCGGGTTGGAAAGGTATTGCTTAATATCATCGAAAGCATTTTGACACTTCTCGTCCCATACGAACTTAACATCTTTCTTCGCAAGGACAGAAAAAAGTTGACATCTCCCGGAAAGATTAGAAATAAACCTCCTTATATACGCCAATCTACCTTGTAGAGACCTTAACTGGGTAAGGCTCTTAGGAGATGGCATATCTAAGATGGCTTCAATTTTAGCAGGATCGATCTCGATTCTGCGGTGCCTCACCACGAATCCTAAGAATTTTCCTGAGGCGACGCCGAAGGCACACTTCAAGGGATTCATTTTTAGATCGTAGCGGCGCAACCGCTCAAATACAACTCTTAAGTCATACAGGTGAGCCTCTTTGAACTTGCTCTTGACAACTAAATCGTCAATGTAGCACTCAAATTGATTGTGAATTAAGTCGTTAAAGATACGGGTCATGGCCCGTTGGTAGGTTGCTCCGGCATTCTTTAAGCCAAATGGCATCACCTTATAACAAAAGATTCTGATAGGGGTTCTGAACGCTGTATTTCTCTCATCTTCCAGGGCCATCTTGATTTGGTTATAACCCGATGAGTCATCCATGAATGAGAAAATGGCATGTGAGGAGGCAATGTCCACCATGAGTTCTGGTATTGGTAGAGGGAACTCATCTTTAGGACATGCCTTATTCAGATCCCTATAGTCGACACAAATCCGAATTTGACCATTTTTCTTTCGAACTGGCACGACGCTGGCCACCCAAGAGGGATATTGTTCCTCTCGAATGAATCCGGCTTCTGCAATTTTCTTAACTTCAGAAACGACCTGTTGCTCGATCTCTAAGCGCATGCGTCGAGGAGCTTGTTTAATGGGAATGACATCATGCCGAACTCCAAGTTTGTGGACTGCTACCTCAGCAGGCAAACCTGACATTTCGTCGTATGTCCAGGCAAAGCAATCCCTGAACTCGGACAACAACTGAATTAAGTCTTGGGTTTCACCCTCACTCAACAAAGTACTTATAAAAATCGGGTGGGGGTCATCATCGTTTCCCAGGTTAATTTCTCTCAACTCATCGACTGTAGATTTAATTTCCTCTTCGAATTCAGGGGGTGCATCCCGAACTTGAAGATCATCGGGATCGTCTAAAGTCTCCAAACAGAGCCCATCTAGAGGACAGGAGGGATCCGTAGGGACATTTGGAGAATTGAGATGGTAAGTTATCATTAGGAAATACTCATCATCATCAAATGAACTAACGGTTCCAAAGCCAATACCACTTGTTGGATTTTTATTTATCTTTGTTCGCCAAATATTTTCATGGTATCTAGCTTGACCCTTAGTCTATCGGTATGGTATAGAACCCTTAGAAAAAGTGTTTTTAACACAAACAGGGAAGTAGCCGAAAGGTAATTCCATTAATTCATTGAAATCTGCCTCCTCAAGGGTTACATCACCTTCGTCCCTTGCGGAGGAGGAGCCAGGAAAGAATTTTTGGACTTTCTTAACTTCACCATCCAAGTTGGGGGCTACTTTAACTTCTAACCCTACAATCCTGCCTGCCGACAGTGGAGTCAGAGAAAGGGCCTCAATCCTTCTACTGAGCTTTTCATACATTGTTAATTCAGGCTCGTCACTTTTAACTTTTGAAATATCTGCCTCAGGGTCACTGTCCTTGTCTAAGGTGAGATCAAATTTTGGAGGAGTATTTATGTTTTGGTAATCGAGAGAGAGGGCAGCACCCTGATTTTCTAATTCATCGTCAGAACCTGATTCCAAATCAATATACACAGGTGCTGCTCTCCTATCTAATGAAGCACGGCCTCGACCTCGTGCCCTTAAAGCCATCCTCCCACCTCTTTGAGGTAATGTGCTTGGAGGCCTAAGGACAACGATATCAGAGTCGTCTTCACTACTCGGTTGAGTCATTTCTTGATCGATATTTTTATCTTTTTCTTTCTTTTGGTTGAATTTTTGTCCAACCATTTTCTCCTCAATTTTGATCTCCAATTTAGAACGGGACGAGGACCCTTTTGGTATGAAATACGCAGCATCTTCGTAGATCCCAATTTCTTGAATTGAAAATGGTTGTAGATCACCCTTAATCACATGTTCAATGCCGTCTCGTTGATACTTAACGCATTGGTGCAGGGTAGATGGAACCATTCTATATTCGTGAATCCAAGGTCTACCTAGAAGTGCGTTAAAGGACGTAGTCGAATCAATTATGTGGAATTTAGCTTCAGTTTTTAACCCTCCTATTTCTAGGAGTAAAGTGATTGAACCTAAAGCCCTCTCGCCCTTCTCGTTGAACCCACGAAGCACCAACCTGTCGGTTGAAAGCTTGCTAGTATCAACTCTGAGATAAGCAAGAGTCTTTATGTTCATCACGATGACCGATGCACCCGGATCAACAAGGACTCTTGATAACTTGAAGTTTCCCACATCTACGGTAATGTAGAGGGGGCGGTTGTGGTCGGCAGTTCCCAAAAGTAAATCTTCGTCTGAAAAAGTAACCCCGGGAACCTCTTTGAAGTAGAGAGCCTCACCTTTTGAAGTTGCAGCCAACTGTGTTAAACAAATCTCGGGGTCGAGAAGTGCTTTAATTAAAGACTCCCTCATTTTTTTGGAGAGAAGGAGGGCGTTATAAATACTTAATTTCGCTGGAAACTTCCTAAGGTGGGCTAATACATTGTAATCAACCTTAGGAACGACAGACTCAAAACCCGGGGGAATTAAAGTAAATTCTGGTTGCTGTGGAGAATCTGGATTTAAATCTTCAAACGGGGATTGCTTGCCTTTGTCCAGACGGGGTAACCTAGGAGGTAAGACTTTACCGCCACGGAGTTGCACCTGCTCGATATCCTCAGGCGGGCAAACTAGAGCGGTGTCTACACTCACTGTAGGCATTGGATTGTCGTTTCCCGAAAGAGAGTCAGAATCTGAAAACTCTATCTCGATAGGACTTCCCTGAAAATCAAATTGGGGAAAATCACTTTCTGATAAGGCTTCACATTCGACATCTTCTTGAGTAGTCGACTCGGGAAGGTCGGTTTGATTAACATCAAGATTTATTTCTTTAAGAGTTTGATTTAAAACAGGAGAGTCATCAATTTGCATTTGAGATTCATGGTCAATCATCAAGACAGAAGTAGAAGGATATTTTTTATTCATCTTTTGACCCTTCGCCTTTGATGGGGCAAAGTAAAAGTCAGATAACAAAAGAGGGGAAAGGGTTTTAACACCACCATCCGCCATTTTAATACATCTCTCATCCACACACTTCCTCTCTACAAAATCAAATTTCTTTTCTTTTATATTTTTCTCAGTAGTTCCTACGACTACGGGAGAGGGAAGTGGCTCAACATCCTTCTGCGAAGCATCCAGGTCAACCTTCCACGCCGGGGCTTGGGCTATCGTAGTCAGCTGTTGAGAAAGACGAAAAGACTTGTTAATCGACTTTTTAAGTGCCCGGGACAAAGCGATGTCCCAACCATCTTCAACAAAACAAGGAGGGTTAGGAGAGTTACCTGAAATGGTCTTAATGGAAGCTTTTTCTGGGTCGACCAAGTATTCTTTAGGAATTATGATGTTACCTAGGGTGTAGTTCCTCTCAAGCCAATCTTTGAACACAACACAGTCCTCAAGTGGGTGACTAAGCATCCGATGGTATGGACAATACTTAGGATCGTCTTTCTTGGCCTCATCCTCAGGTCTCCTAGCCTCTGGCAACTGAAAATCAGGTTTCTTTAATAAGCTCTTGAAGATCTTCTTAACTGACTCCCTTTTAAATGGATAAGGCTTTGCCAATCTCTCTCTAAAAGAGATGAAGTTAGGATCTCTAGTATATTGAGGAACTATCTGAAAGGGCTACTTCTGAGCTGGCTGTGGTGGTGGTGGTGGAGGAACAATGGGCTGACTAGTCATTGGCCTTTTTACTTTGTCAACTGCCGACACTACTGCCTTCTTCTCAAAAGTCTTAATCAATCTAGGACCTTTTTTGTCTTCAGACTGCTCTCGTAGGAATGGCATCTTATGAGCCTCTTCCTGCAGATTACTAGCTTTATTAAGTAGTTTTTCAAAAGTTTTAATGGTGAAACCCTTCAGGAGGAAAGCAACAGGGCCATGGATATTCTTAAGAAGGATCTCCACCACATGTTGCTCTTGCAACTGGGGTTCACACTTCATCGAGAGGTTTCACCACCTCAAGATGTACTCAACCAGAGACTCTCCCGGCTTTTGTTTTTCAACAACAAGATCGCCCACAGTAGTTCGTTGTTGCGCTCCAGAAAATCTTTTAAGGAAAAGATTTTCTAGATCACTAAAAGTTTTAACTGAACCATTGGGCAGATCGGCGTACCATTCAAAAGCAATGCCGGATAGACTACTCACAAATTGGCAAAATAGTAGAGCATCTGACCCCCCTGCATTGCAACAGCTTGCTCGGAAGTGGGCCAGATGTTGTCTCGGATTTTCAATTCCAGTGAAGATTTTAAAAGTTGGTGGCACAAAGCCCTTTGGGTAAGGAACTAAGTAATATTCTTCGGGGTAAGGTCTACCCTTTGGAATAGACGCGGTTCCTTGCAAAAAAGCTAAGGATTCCCTTACCTGGTCCTCAATTAATTGCTTAATATCTTTCTGAGGCAGAATCGGAAGAGCGGTGGAAACCATGGGGTAAACTGGAGGTGCTTCTACTAGACAAGGAAGGGTCACAGGCGGTGACTCGAGTGGTTTGGAACTAAATTCTGCCTTTTTGGCCTTTTCCGTGAGTTCTCGAGCTGACTGCTGGATTTTAAGAGACTCTTGCTGTGACTTATCCAACTTTTCTTGCATCTCCCTAACTTGTGACATCATGCTTGCAAGCTGAGTCTCCAAGTTTTTTATGTGCTCTTCATCTCTGGCCTTTAAAGATTCATCTGAATCTGACTCGGCAGCATGTGAATCATCATCTTTAACAAATCGACGTTTGCTGGGCTCAGCTTCCTTATTAGATCCCCTAGTCTCAACCATATGAATGCTGCCAACACAATCATCGTCATCCTCAAGGAGATCATCCAGCTCAGGGTCAAAAGAGGCCATTCCCTCTTTATTCAACAAAATATTCCTTATTTCTTGAACTATCTCCTCGACCGGTCTATCCCCAATTGACTTAGGATCAATGGGTAGGTATCCTTTGTATTCAGCCATATCGAATAATTCTTCGGAATCCAGGCGGGCGATGATTTCTGTAAGTTTTGGATTAGGATCTGGTTGAGACTTTGTATCCGGTTTATCTTCCATTTCTAGATCCTGGTCAATTCTCTCCTCTTCGACTATCCCAGGACTGGTAGTCAAAAGAGTGGCATCCTCTACAGGGAGAGGGACATATACCTCGGGGGGAGAAGCAGGAGCTTGTAAAGTGATAGCTCCTACATCTGGCAAGGCAAGGTCCTCAGACACGTGACTAAGGAGCCTAGGAATGACACTCGGACCTTGGGGGTCATCAACTGGGGAAACAGGGGTGGTGGTCATTGAATCTTGAACTAAACTGGCTGTGGGAGAACTGTCAACTGTAGCAACTGGGGTACTAGTCTGGACATCCATCAAGTTAACTGAAATCGGAGTGGGGTTGGCTGGAACTCGTTGGAGCTGCAAAATGAACTTAGAAGTTCTAGGAGGTGGTGGCAGACTCTCCAACTTAGTCCTCTTTGGCACATATTTCTTTTCAGGAGATTTGGGTCTTTTCCCTTTAACGTCCAGGTGTTTTAACGCTTCATTCCCCTTGGGGTTAACAATCACTGAGGCCAACCTTACAGCTTTGGGAGGGGGTACCGGGGGTCTTCCATGAGGATGGCAGCCTCTCTCGGACCCAGTCAACACAATACCCTCCGTCTTGAAAGAAGGAGGGCGTGGCACCCAGTGATATCCATCAACTAGCACAGAAGTGGCAGGCTGCCTAACATATTTCTTGTTTCTCCTAACATGTTGTGGAGTTAGGTTCTTAGCCTCAGATGCCTCTTCTTTCAACACTTCCTTCTGGAAGTGATGGGAGATCACTCCCTTCAGCTGGCTCAAGTACTGCTCTTTGGTTTGTCCAGATTGTGCAGCACAGGTATGTATTATATTCCTTAGGGCTCTAGTCTTCTGTAGATGTTTCTCTTTTGAAGTCTTCTTAGTTAAGTAATCGACTGGGCATGGTGGGGGATGGGCTATCCTCGATATCCTCTCCTCCCCTTGAGCAGAAGCTAAGGGGAAAAAGCGACTCCCTTTTAGAAGGGGAGAGGATGCACGAATAGGTAGCTCCTCATCAGCCTCAGGTTCTACTTGAGCTAAGGTCTTAAAGGGTACAACTTTCTTGGCCTTAGAGATCTTCTTTCTAAGTCTCCTTAAGTAGTTCTTCTTCTGATTCTTAGTTGAAAAGGTAAGCCCAGAACAAGACCCTTCTTCAAAAACAGATTTGACCTCAGTAGGGACCTCAACAACTGACTCAGGCAACTTTGGTGTCTCAATCTCAACAGGTGCAACAGAAGTAGCTCCCACAATCAACTCAAGCTCAGGGGTGGGGTTCTTGGTGGCGTCCAACTTGACTACCTCTTGTCCATCCATGTAAAACTCAAGAGTATCAAAGCCCAATCCAAAAACAACAGTTCTCCCTTGGTTATTCACAGTCGAAGAGAGTTCGCGGTCAAAGGTAAAGATCAACTTGCCAGCCATTGGATATTTTTTGAAAATTAAAGAATGGTTTGACATTAGATTTCTCGAAGAAGAAGTGTTCATCATTTTAAAACTTAAAGCTTGTAGGATAATCCCAACCTCCCAACACATATTGAATGGTAGGGACCTTCAACACATGTTAGGGAGATAAAGAGACTAAGTACATGCCAAGAGAGAGAAAAAAAAACTTTAGAAGAGATCAATATATGTTAGCCCATAAAGTGATCATATGAGGTAGCATATGAGGTTTTGGAATAAAAAGGTTTTTTTTTGGATTTTTGTTTTGAAAAGAATTTGAAGTTTGAATGATTTGAGATGGATTCTTCTTATAAGATCCAAAACACAACGGACGGAGTTTCCTCTTGCCCGAAGGCTTATGGAACTTGTAAGAAAATCCCAAGTAAACACAACGGTCTAGCCTCCTCATTTTTGAAAGTTAAAATGGAAAAGAGGTTAAGACTAGTGTATCTCAAATCTTCTTAATAATCAAAAGTCTTTTCTTTTCAATTTCAAAAGAGATATTTTGAAAGTGTCATTATTAAATTTTTTTTTTTTTTTAAACGAACATTTGGAGGTCCGATTTGACGCTGTCGCCTCATAGGAAATCCTAGGGCAGAAGGTCAAAATCGGAACGAAGAAATTAACAAGCAACAAATTTTTGGGAGGTAGAACCTCTCTTTTGATGTTTTAAGTTATTTTAGATGTTGGCCACATTCACCCAAGAAGGAAATGGATTGAGGGACCAACAGAAGAAAGGTAGTTAAGACTACCGATGAAACAAAATTTCATTCTTATTAAAGATGGAGAGAGAGATTTGTCCCATCGGGCGTGCCATTTTTTGTTGGTGGAATTTTGAAAAAACATATTTTAAAAAAGATTAGTTTTCTTTGGGGATTTTAAAATTAAGGTTGAGCTGTAATTCTAAGGTCGAATCAACTCGTTAGAAAGAGTATATCACCCCAGGGGACAAAGATAAACTTTCATAACGGTGTTCAGACTTAGAATTATGTAAACTCATCTTGAATATTATGATCGGGTCCTAAAGAGAACTTCATATGGCCCCGAAGGAACAAAGTAGAGTTCAACTAAATACCCAATTACAATATTCAAGAAGTATGATCGTCGCATTCACATCCAAAGCTTTATCGAAGAAGGATGTATCTCCCCAAAGGGAAATGACACCATTCTACGATAATTCTTCTAATGCAATGACGACGATCATTCTTTAACTTTTCCCAAAGAAATCTAGTGAAGTTTTAAAATCAATTTTAAAATTAGGTGTGTGGGGTTCCAAACCTCCTACGAGCGCAAGCCCTCGTAGTTAATTACATCGTAGGGAGACAAAGTCCCCTACGAAAACTCTCGATTAGAATAAGAATGAAATTTTGTTAGATTTTCTATGAGTGATATCAAAGCATGAATAGAATTATTGGAAAATCAAAAGGGAATGGATCAAGATTGAGCAGTTATTAACATATTCAAAGGAAGAGAGGTAGGGGACACTTTGAGATTCCAGAACTATCCGGAAGTGCCCCAACTTAATTTAAGTGTTGGGCTTTATGTTTTAGGACTGAAAGGAATTTTTAATTAGAGTTGTGCATTTTATTAGAAATTTGGGATTATATTCCTGAAATTTGGGGTCTTATGATCAAAGATCTGCCCCGGATTCTAAATCTATTTTGGACACTGGACCACAGTCGTCCGATCCTAACTAATGCAGTGCAAGGTCTGGACTTACCTCGGCCTGGATTGGGGAGCCAGCTAACCTCCTAGTCGATTTAAAAGAGATGAGTCCGGTCTTTTATGAAAGAGTGGTAGGGACGTTGTAATTAAAGTTTTGGAGAGTTGGGGCCGACATCTAGAGATTTTCCTAATTGGCCCCTTCAACTTATGTTGGGTGCTAAAATGCTAAACTGATGCAATTAAAATTTTGACTCTTTAAGTTTGTATCTAATGCAATGCATGCTAGTTAACAACTTCCAATCAAATATGCTTGAAATTTTTAAAAACAGGCTTATAAAATAATTTTTTAGAAGACTGGACTTCCCCAGGTCCGGCACCTCGTCCTCATAGGTCAGACTATCCGGACTCTACCCGCAGGCGGGGAAGGGTCTAAAGCAAGGAAAGAGTAATGCAGAAATATGCATGCGACCCCGGGGTCGATCCCCAGCTAATTCCCTAGATTCATTATCTTTCTATGTTATTTAGACTCATTAAAATTTTAGACATTTAAGGTTATGAGTAGAAAACTTTCACACCCTCACGAGCCTCACGAGTCCAGGCGAAAACAAAAGCGACACACAATCGCCAAAAAACTAAGAAAAGCAAGCAATCCTAAAGGCAATCAGATCATCACATCAAATATAAATTAATTAATAAATGTCCATAGGCAGAATTGCCTTGCTTATTACAAACCAGAGTTTTGCAGAAAGTAAAGTGGCCGGGCACCACTGACAACAACCCGGATTTCAAGTCTAAAAATGACGCAAGTTATTTTGAGTGGGATACTCTCAATCTTCAAATCTTCAAACCCTCAATCTCGTTCTTCTTTGGACTCCTTTTCTTCAATCTTCTTAGAATCTTCGTAGTGGATTACCCAAATGGACAAGAGGGCACTTCCCTCAGAGGGGGAAGGCCACTCTTTCCTCTTTGGGTAAGGAAGAGGTATGATCCAAATTTGGATTTCCAAATGGAAAAGGAGTGTTCCCTAAAGGGGTATCCTTTCCTCTTTGGAATCCAAGCTTTGGATCTATGTATCCCAACTCAAAATCAACTTTCACAACACTTGACACTTACACAAATTACATTGATATCAAAATGAAAATCTAGACTCACCTGCAGGGTTATCCTAAGCAATTAATATATAAAAAAAAGTAGTTATTCCCAAGCAGTTGTAGGTGAGCAGAAAAGAAAATAAACACACTGGCCACGCTCTTTTTATGATTTGGGGGCTTTAGCAGCTGAAGCACCTGTGCAAAGAGTTTATAATATTTATGCATTTTTTGATTTGCCCCCTTTTTATATTGCCCTGCATGAGCGTGGCCACCTGCAGAAAACTGTGTCAACATCTAGATCATACCTAACCTAAGGGTAATCTAGTCGCCAAACACATCAATCCATCCATAGAGTACAGAAAAAGTAAGCAGACACAGCAAAGCAATTTCATTCACAACATGCAGTGAAAACTACGAAAAATCTGGCACACAGCAGTAAAGTATACACCGACCTAACCTAGATCTAGAGTTGGTTATCCTAGCACATCATCTAAAGTGTGTGAGAAAGGTCGTGTGGCTGGGGTAGATCCTAAAGTGGGTTATTAGTTAAAGTTGTCTAAAAGTCTGGGTTTGTTAAGGCTTAAAAGGGGATTTAGATTAAAATTTAAGTATTAATATATTAAGAATTTTAATTAAACATATTTTAAAAGTTAATTGATTACTACCTTTGTTTCACACCGAGGCCGTGAAGTTTATTTCACCTTCCTTGGGGCTAAGCTAATAGCCTCGTAGGCCTGGGTTACCCAGTAGCAATCGGGGTTGATTAAGTTGATTTAAATTGGTTGGACTTAAAAGAGTGGATTAATGCTAAAGGGAGTTGGTTACTGATTTTAATGGGTTGGTTGAGAATTTTATTAACCTATTAAGAAAATCCTGGAATTTGGGAGAGTTAATGAATTTTAAGAGATTATCCGGATGTATTAACTAAGGGGTCAAAACTTGACTTTCAAAATTAGAGTTAATCTTAAAGGTTTCAGATTTTTAATAAATACTAGACCTAATTATGAGTTGTTAGAAAGGTGGTACATTCAATTTAGAGTTTTCTATCAAAAGTTATGATTTTTAGAAGTTTTAACCCGGTTTTGACCTAGAGTTGACCAAAATGTTGACTTTTTGATTTTGATAGTTTTTCAGCACTTTAATATTTTTAATAAATATTAGGTATTATAATGAATTGAATGCAAGTAAGTTTGGTCCATTTGGATTTTTCTTGATTTAGTTATGAATTATTGAAGTTTTGAGCATTTTAATGAATTTTGGAAATTGCTTAATTAATGGCCCTTTTATGGTTTTGCTTCAAACAAGTTCCCAACCTCTTGAAAACACCTCCAAAGGTCAGAAATGACCTAAGGAGGGGTCCCCAAGTGTTTGGGAAGTTTTGGGATTTTTTAATTATTATTAATTAATTATATTAATTAAAAGTGGGTTTTTAGTTAAAATTAAATTAATTACAGAATTGCTGTCAAATTAAGGGGCTTTTAATTTTCATGGATTAAGGGCTTGATTCTGGTCAGTTACATATTTTTTGGTTTTAAATTGGATTTATTACATTTTTTTTTAAGGTTTAAAGGCTTAATTAGGGATTGAACCTTAAGAAAATTAATTAGGGGACCTAATGACCTCAAAAATCAGTGAAAATTTCTCTAGGGGCTGAGGATGTTACTAAGTTCAAATGTTCAAAGTTTCAACTCAAGGGGAAGTGAATCCTAATTATTGAAATTTTTCTAAGTTTTCTATACATGAGTCCTTAATTATTGTCCTTAATTATGTCACTAATTTAATGGGCTTGAATCAATGTTTGAACTAACTCTCATACTCAATACATAAGGCATGCATGAATCATATAAACACATTCAACACCTAAATCTAGGAGAGCCTTAGGCTAAGTGGTGTGTGTTTCCTAGACATGTAAGGATTAATTAGCATAATTAACTAAACTTATGATTAGTGAATAGTCAAGAAATGATTATCCACCAATCATCCCCATTATTTCCATTCATATACTCAACTCATGTTTAAAATTGCAAAGGAGATCTCTCAAACCATCAAAGATTTAAATATAAGTAATTTTAAAGTAGACTTTTAAAATAATATATAATATATATATATATGTATCTATATATATATATATATATATATAATATGTATATTATTTTTTTGCACATTTGATAGCTATCAAAACATAGCTCAAATAAATACATAAACTTTTTTGGAAATCAATCACATGCTTAAAAATATTCAAGCCAAATTTCAAATAAAATTATCCTATTTATATTTAATTAAAAATAAAATAAGTTTTTCTGTATTTCTTAAATTACCAGTAAAATAATAGTTAAAATAGTTTGATTTTATTTTTAAAATAAACTAGACAAAATTCTAAAGAGTTTGATATATTATACTCATTTTTTGACTTTATATTTAATTTAATATCATTTTTTAAAGTTCTGTTAACAAAAAGGAATTTAAAAATGATTTTTTTCTTTTTTAATAAAAAGGCGGCGCGTCAGGACAGATGGCGCGCCCGAATTCGCGGGATCGAAACCGCGTGACGGCGGGGACACGCGTCAGCCATGGGCTGCTTCACGCAGTTTTCACTTAACCACGTCAGCGGCTAACGACAGTCGTCGGATCTGCCGCTGATTCGATCCAACGGACAAGATCGGATCCCGCATTTGATCTCAACGGAATGAGATCAGACGGTGAGGAAACCATCCCGCGGTTTGGAACAGACGGCCCAGATCTCATCGGACAAATAATCGAGCAAAGGATCGAATACACGGCTGAGTCAAACGGCGGGATGGCTAGATCTGGGCCGTTGATCAAATGATCAACGGTCCAGAAAACGTACATGCGAACCCTAATACGGAAGATGCCCTAGGAAGCATTTTTGGGCTCGTTCTTTCGATCGGGTGAACCAAAACCTTTGAAATTTTAAACTTAATACGGAGAGATGAACAGAAACAATGGGGAATCATTTGTTGGGCCTAAAACACTTTATATAAAAAGCTAATTAAATCCATCTAAAGTGAACTAAGTCTAAGGTTTTAAGAGATTATACCATCAGATCTTCAAAATTTCTGGATTGATGAGCTTGTAGACTATCCAAGTGAAGATCCCTAGCACAAAATTGAGCTCGAACACGCCTGGATCGACTGCTACAAGCCTGGGACGGACTAGGTGGTGGACTCACCGGAGAACTCGCCGCCGGTGACGTGCAACCACTTGGATTTTATAGTGGGGAGGTAGAGAAAGCTCTGGAGATCCAAAATGAACTAAGAACTCGCTCTGGGAGGCTAGGGTTAGTGAGAGAAGCTACCTTGATCCAATACCTTCAAAAGTCACCTTTTCCCCTATTCAAACGGTCTGGGCTGGATTGGATGGCTGGGATTGATTCATGAACTCTCCAGATGGTGCCACATGTCCCTGGAACAACTAGAAGGCTGCCTCAAAGGCTGGATAAGCCTTGCTTCCATTGGGTGGACTTGGGACAAGTGGGGGGGACCACTGTCGTTTAAGGCTAAACCAGGCCCTAAGCCTGGTTAGGAGAGCTCCAAGTGAGCTTTAGACTATAAATGGGTCGGCCTAAGGCAGCCCTAATGGAGGAAAAGGGGCTTAGCATGTGATAATGCTTTCTAGAAAAGGCTTAGGCTTGAGTTTGACTTGTTTTGACCAGTCAACGGGTCAAAGGAGGCTGAGGTGGCAGTGGGAGATCAATGGTGCAGGTTGGATGGAGTTCAAGCTCAAGTCCAAACTCTTGAGGTCAAAAGAAAGGGTTTAACCAATTCAAAGAAGGGTTGAAAGCTTTATTGACTTGGTTTGACCAGTCAACCAAGTCAAAATTGATGATGTGGCATCCAGGGAGGTAAAGGGTCATTTGGAATGGTTTAATCAAGGATCAAAAGTCCAAAGTCAAGGCTAGAAGGAATGGGAGCAAATGCCATCAAAATTTGACCAAGGATTGAGGGTTGACTTGGTCAACTCAAGTTGGGTTGGACTCAAAATAGGTTTAGAAATATTCAAGGTATTGAATGGAATGATTTCAAGGGTTTGAAGATATTGATATAGTTAAATGAGTCGAAAATGATTCATTTGAACTCTTAAGGGTTCATTGGGTCAAACCATGTTGACTGGGTCAACCAGGTTGACTCAAGGGGTGAGTCATGGCTGGATAAATTTGAAATGATATTTGAAAATCATTGGAGGTGGTCCCCAAGTATGGGGAGGTCAATTTAGTCAAAATCCCTATTTGAACCCTTAAAGGCCTGTTTGGTCAACCTGGGTTGACTTGGTCAACCAGATTGACCCAGGTCTTGGGAATGGGTTGAACAGGTTTTATTTGATATTTGAAACTTGCTGCAAGTGATTGCATTCAATTTGGAGTTCAATTGATTTGAAATGCCTGATTGAGCCCCATAGGGGTATTTTGGTCATTTTGGGCTTAAGGCCACTAGGGGCTGGAATAAGTCCAGAAAAATACAGTTTATTGATCAACATATCAAGATTAATAGTCTGGAAGTGACTAAAGGCTTTGGTGAAGGCTCTAAGGTCAGAATCTTCAAGGTGACAGGTCCAGTGGCATAGGCTGTAAATATTTAAAGGTTTTACAGCCTTTGAGTTTCAATTCAGATTCTGGGGTTAGAGACCTCAGAATGAGCTCAAAGTTGGAGGGTAACCTCTAGAGATATGTCTTATCACTTTGTAAGTGACAGACCCTACATCTGAGGCCATTTGACTGGGTTTCAAGGTATATGAAAAATCAATGAAAAAGGGCTTCAGGACCAAGCCTTTGAATCCTAGATTTGAGTCTGAATTTTTTAAATTTGGAATGGATTTCAAGTTTGAATGATTAGTATTGAAGTATCCAAATCATTTACAATCATGTGGTGATTGTTAATGAATGGATGGGGTCAAAGCTAGATCGAAGTTTGGATCAAAGTCTAAGTTGGAATTTGGATTCTCAAGTGGATTGAGTCAAAATTTGGATATGTTTGAAATTTGAATTAATTTGGATTTGAATTGAATGAAGTTTGAGATTTGAATTGATCAAGGGCTGGATCAAATTGAAGTTGGAGTTGATCAAAGGTAGGAATTGATTTGAGGTTGAGGTTGATCAAGGGTGGGGATTGGTTTGAAGTTGGAGTGGTCCTAAGATCTAGAGGAGTTCTAAGATCTAGGATTTAAGGGAATCCTAGGCTCTAGAGTAGGCACTAAGGTCTGGCTCTAGGAAAGGATCTTAAGGTCTAGAGTGGATCCTAGGATCTAGAATTAATCTGGAGTTCGGAAGGGCCTTAGTGACCTCATACAAAAATGAGGTCAACACTAGCGGATAAGAATTAGGATGGCGCCATGAAGGGCACGCTCCACCACTAATCCTCAACTCAAATGCCAGGGTGGTTCCACAGAGGGCATGCTCCACCACTAGCAGATAGGAATTAGGATGGCGCCACGAAGGGCACGCTCCACCACTAATCCTCAACTCAAATGCCAGGGTGGTGCCACAGAGGGCATGCTCCACCACTAGCGGATAGGAATTAGGATGGCGCCACGAAGGGAACGCTCCACCACTAATCCTCAACTCAAATGCCAGGGTGGTGCCACAGAGGGCATGCTCCATCACTAGCGGATAGGAATTAGGATGGCGCCACGAAGGGCACGCTCCACCACTAATTCTCAACTCAAATGCCAGGGTGGTGCCACAGAGGGCATGCTCCACCACTAACGAGCGGTCTTGTGAAGAGTAAACTTGCTCTACACAAAGAACCGGGTCTGGATGATCATATTTGGAGGAAACTTGCTCCACACAGAGGATCGAGCTCAAATTGATCGTATGTAGAGGAAACTTGCTCTACACAGAGGATCGGGCTTAAATTGATCGTATGTAGAGGAAACTTGCTCTACACAGAGGATCGAGTTTGAATTTTAAAATTTGAGATTTGAATGATTTTTTTTGAATTTGAACTGATTTGATTTTGAATTGAATGTGTTTGAATTTGATTTTTAAAATTGAATTTTAAAAGTTTCAAATGTTTGATTTTGAATTAAGAAATTTCTTAAATCCAGGAAATTCGAAGACTTTTTATTGACTTTGAATTTGACACTCATTTGGCATGGTACTTCCTGAAGAGCCTCCCCAACATTTAAAAATATCAGGTGGCATTCTCCAGGGTTGATCAGTTAATGTTTGAAAATTTTTTTAAAGATCGTCCCTACGACGAGAGGACAGTCTTAAGTTGGCTCAAGCTCCTCCATCGATTTCTCGGTAGGCTAAGATATGCATCCAAAGAACCTAGACCAAGTCTCCTCCTTAGAAGGTTCTAAGTTGCTCTATCTTATCACGAACTTTAACCAATATGGTTTCGAAAGACTTAGAGTTCCATTAAGCCTTAAAATAAAGATCTACAAGGCCTCGAGCTCTTCAAATTGGAGTCGGCCACTCTGCTCAGTCGTGGATTGATTTTAAACGGTAATTTCCAGCATTACAAAATACTCCTCTAGTAGGGTTGATCTTGGACCAAGTATAGAGTGTAATTTTTATTGAAAAGGCCTTAAAGGAAGAGATGCCTCTATGCAAGAACTTACACACATTTCTCAATGATAGGATTTGAATTCTTCTCAGGAGTAGAAGATTCGATTGTTTTATTAAAAATTTCCTCTAACTATTTGGACCCTGTCGGAATGACGTGTGGGGACAAATTCAGCTTTTAGAGTGAGAAGTAGAGTCGACTCCTACTAATCTTGAAAGGTTTAAGGATTTAGGTTTTGTTGACCCAGACCAAGTTTCGTAGAAACTGAACTGGGGGCTCCCTTAAATAATTTTTGAATTTAAATTAACTTCAAAGGGATTAAGTTGAAGAGAGAAATTTGATCTTTTAAATTTTCTTGCACGATTTTCTTCTATCTGATAGATAATTTCTGCATGGTGAAGAATCTAGATACAAGACTTTCAAAGTCAAGTATTTAAAAGGTGATCGATTTTTTTTTATATTTAAGGATTTAGAGGAAGGGAGCCATCTTACTCTTCTTCTCTTTTTCTGGTGGCGCATATTACGCATCTTTTGACTTTTGGTGCACTTCGTGCATTTCTTGATTCTTGGCGCATTCGCGCATCTTGTAATTTCAATTGAATTCGAGAAGAGGCTTCACTTTCTTTAAATACCTTAAATTGATTGATCTTTCTATTTTGAATCCTGGGATTATATCTCAAGTATTAGAGAAGAAAATTCGTTCTCTTATACAAGGAAGAATAATCCTCAAAGCACATTCAATCTTTTGAAAAAGCGTATCGACTTGACTTTTGAAAATCATTGAATAGATTTTAGACATGTGAGAATCGCCTATTAAGATAGAAGATTGCTAGAAGATTGAGAAAATTTTCATTTCTAAGGTTAACTTAATCTTGATATAAATTTTAACTCAAAAGTTAATTCAACCACGAAAGCGGTGGGAGGGAGGGGTATTCGAACATTTGATGGAGTCAACTACAACTCTCGCCTGCTTAAAACTTAAGATAAAGTTCAATTTCGATTAAAAAGAAGAATCGACTATCTTGAAAATCTGGATCTACTACACTTGAGAAATTGATAAACTTTCCTTAAAAATGCTACTAGTCTAGGTGGCAAGACCCTTGTCAACTTGGAATTGAATTCCTACAATCTCTTTGAAAGAAGAGACTGTTATAGGGTCTGCACTATCCCTAGATAGCGGCATTATTACAATAAGAAGATTTATCGTGATAGGACCCCGTTGAAATTTAAATTTTAATGGTATCACTGTCTGATACAATCTTAGATTATTTCTCCTCTCATTACTACTAGACTAGTAGTTAAGAGAGTGGCACCCCGAGTGGTTTCTACTCCTCCTTCTTTACAAATGATGTAGTGGGACACGTGTAGTAACGTGCCTTAACATCTTCTAGTAGAGTGGACGGATCATAACCCTCAGCTGGGGGCCTATGGCCTATTGCTGGTGATCGCTCAATTATCTCTTGCTTGAGTCTTTCTGTGTAGTAGTCAAGTAGGTGTATTGAAGATCGTGCTCTCGTCTCTACAATATCCCTCCTTTGTGCAAGAAGAGGGTATGTAGAACGAGCAACGAACTCTCGATTTGCCTCAAAATAGGCCCTCCCTAAGGCTTCCAATTCAACGATTTTTCTAGCCTTAAGATTCCTTTTTCTGGCCCTTCAAAGGTAATTCTTCATCTTGTTCCTACCGACGATAGGGGTTCTAGAATTTGACCCGATCTCAGATTGAGATGATTCTTTGTCTATCATTATTGACTTCTAGTCGTTATCCTCATGAGCAGAGGATACAATGGTACAGGGGCGACGATAACCTCCATCTTGGAGATGGGGGAGTCAACTCTTGACCCTAAAGTAACTTCTACTAAGGGGAAGTCCTTTTAAGTGCCAACAGATATATCTAAGATTATTTCTCCATTAACTAAAATCTTGAGGTTTTGAAATTCCATTTCGTACTGAATTAAATTGCCATTAAGAATTTCTTCTACAGGCACATCTTTATTCAGTGAGAAGACAAGTTTTCCAGCCATTTGAGTGTTCAATTTCCTGGAATTAAGAAAGTGGTTTGAATTAATGATTTTTTAAGTGGCATTTAAGTTTCGAATTTGATTAATTTACTCAAAATTTTATAACTCAGTGATATTCGGTTTGCACTGAACACGGTGGTTCATAAAATTGATGAGTGAAAATCAAGAATTGAATTTAACTCTTTCACTACACCAATTGACTTGGGGCAAAATGTCAAAATTTTGAATTGATTCAAGTTAAGATTGAATTTATAGTTGAAATAAAACTTAATTTTAAGATTTAAATTGAATCTGGTTTAAGACCGAATTTGAATTTGAGATCAAAATCGAATGGATCTTCTTCAAATTTTGTGACTCAACATACTGAGTTTCACTCAATCATGTAGGTTCACGAAATTAATATGAAAAATCCAAAAACTGGGCTTAACTCTTTCATTTCAGCAATCAACTTGGGATGAAATGTCAAAGCCCATATTTTATCTTTAAAATAAAGATTAGAGTTTGAAGTCAAATTTGAGTTCATTTTTGAGATTGAATTTAGCGTGAAGGATTGAAATCTTGATTTTGAAATTGAAGGGTCTTTTGTAAATTGTGAAACTTAGCACACTAGTAATTAATTCGCATGCAAGTTTGCAACATATACAAAGGATCTGTCTTGACTCTTTTGCTCTACCAATTAATTTGGAGGCAAAATGTCAAAGCACGACTTAAAAGGAGGTTTCGTACACTCACCTCTCGTTTGACATGTCTTAATTGAGTTGCCCACACTCACCCAAGGGAGAAATGGGTAGAGGAACCAAAGGAGGGAAGGGTAGTTAAGACTACCGATTCAATAAAATTCATACTACTATTAAAGATGGAGAGAGGGATTTTCCCCAGCGGAGTCGCCAAATTTGTTTTGATTAAAAAAATATATATTTATATAGTTTTGAAAAATTATTAATTTTCTTTGGGAAATATCTAATTTTGAATTTTGAAATTGAACACGTCATTATAAACAATATATCATCTCGAAAGGCGATCATATCGTTCTCTAATGGGTTCAGATTTCATAATTTTGAATTTATCCGGATTATCATAGTCAGACTCAAGGAGAGACAACATATGATCTCGAAAGATCAAAATGAAGTACAATCGATTGCTTGACTATAATAATTCGGATAAGAGATCGTTAATCTCATAATCAAAATTACAATAGAAATTGATATATCTCTCCAAAGAGAGAAGCTATCAATCGCTATTGATCATTTTAAAGTAGAGATAACGATCATTTAATTTTGATTTTCCCAAAGATAATTAATCAAAGGTTTTGAAAAATTAATTTTGAAAATCAATTTTGGGTTTCTAAATCTCCTACGAGCGCAAGCCCTCGTAGTTAATTACATCGTAGAAAATCAGAATTTCCTACGAAAACTCTCGATTAAAATAGCGGTGTAAATTTTATTTAAGATTTTCAAAAATTGATATCAAAGGAAGAAAATGGTAGGAATTTCAAGAGGGATTGGTTCAATGTTGAACATTTATTTTCAGAGTCAAAGGAAGAGGAGTAAGGAGTGTTTTTAAGATTCTGAGTTACTTCAGAAAACACTCCAACCAATTCTAAGTGTTAGGCTTGTATTTGATTGAAAATGATGTTTAGTTTAAGTGATCAATTTTATTAAAAATTTGGGATTCAATTCCCGAAGATTGAGGTCTTATGGCCCGAGCCAGCCTCGGAACCTAAATCTAAATTGGACACTAAAAATTAATACCCCGAACCTAGCTAGTGCAATGCGAGTCTGGTCTTACCCCAGCCTGGATTGGGGAGCCAGCTAAACCACCTAAACGATTTTAAAGTATGAGTCCGGTCTTTTTATAGAGTGGTAGGGACATTGTTTAAGAAAAGTTTTTGAGAACGGGGCCGACATCTAGAGCGGATCCTAATTGGCCCCTTTGACTGATGCTGGGTTTGATGCTTAAGCTAATGTAATTAAAGATTTAAAGAGTTTTTAAATTAGTTCCTAATATGATGCATGCTAATTGACTCAATTAAAAGTTTGAATTTGAAAGAGTGCTATGAAATGAAAACTTCCGGCGGTCCCGGGCTTATTTCTTAAAACATTAGAGTTTCTATGTGAGCTTAAAGTTTTTAATTTAATTTAAGTATAAAAATTTTATTAAGTCCTTCAGAGCCTACGATCGAATTCCAGGTCAAATCAAAATCGGCATGCAGGTAAAAAGACTAGAAAAACATGTATCTCTAATGTGCAATCAATTTAAATAAATAAATCAAATTAAATATATCAAATTGAATGTCCGTAGGCAAGTGCCCCTTATTATTACATCACAGAATTTTGTAGAAAATTAAAGTGGCCGGGCATCACTGTCTACAACCCGGATTTTATCTTAAGACTCAAATGACTTTGAGATTTCGGATTCTTCTTGTGGTCCATTTCTTCGTCTTCTCACGAACATCTTGATTCGTCGGTTCCGGATATCCAAATGGAAAGAAACTCCCCCTTGAACGGGGTGTTATCTTTCCTCTTTGGATATTTGAAAGGTATCCTAATTTGACTTCCAAATGGAAGAAGACTCTCCCCTTTAGGGATGTCTTCACCTCTTTAGAATTCAAATTGGATAAAATATCCCAATCTCAAATCATTTCAAATAATACAATCTTATTCAATCAAATTTACATTAATTTAAAACAAAAAATCTAGACTCAATCCTGCAAGGTTATCCTAATAATCAACAGTTATATATAGTTCCAAGCAATTAATATTTGATCTCAAGCAGATAACATTTTTGAAATTTAAATGCTCAACAGATTGCAGTAAATAAACAAACAATCAATCAATTCTAAGCTAGCAAGTAGCATGCAGTGAAAACTCGAAAACTCGGCACACAACGAAAAAGTAAACACTGGCCTAGCCTAAAACTAGAGTTGGTTGTCCTAGCAAATCATCTAAAGTGTGTGAGTAATGCTGTGTGGTTTTGATGTTTCCTAAATAGGATATTAGGTTGAAGTTATTTAAGATTCGATTGGTTGAAAGGCTTAAGGGATTTAATTAAAGTTTAAGTTTTAATGGCTTTAAATAACTTTTAAAAATTAATTCTTAATTATTTGTTGGAAAACCACCTTTGTTTCACACCGAGGCCGTGAAGTTTATTTCACCTTCCTTGGGGCTGAGTAAACAGCCTCGTAGGCCTGAGTTACCTAGTGGTACCCAGTATAATTAAGTGATTTGATTTGATTAAGGTTTGAAATTTAATGAACTTTAATTAAAAATGTTTGGTTGCTGATTTTTAAAGTTTGATTAATTTGAGTTTGCCATTAATTGATTCGTGGCATTGTGCCACCAGGCTTGAGGAACCATCCTCCTTAGGACACTTAGCCCCGCAGCCCGGAGTAGTCCAGCCGATAAACCAAATTAATGTAGTTGAATTAAAGATTTTAAAAGGTTAAATAATTAATGATTAATCTATTTTAAGGTTTAACACCCCTTAGAATCCATTCGTGGCGTTGTGCCACCAGGCTCGAGGAACCAGCCTCCTTAGAACACTTAGCCCCGCAGCCCGGAGTAGTCCAGCCAATAAACTTCATCCTTAAGATGGTTGTTGTGTTTTAAAAGGTTTGTTGAGTGCTTTGAACATTAAGCTAACATTTTCTGAAGTTTTAGAGCGATTTTGAGTTTTATGGGTTTTTATGAATATTTTAATCATTTAATTAAAGGGTTAAAAATTGACTTTTTTATTAAGCTCAAATTCTGGAATTTTTGTATTTTATTAAAATACTAGACCTTAATATGATCAGTTAGACAATGAGTACACTGAAATCGGATTTTTCTACATTTTATTATGAAGGTTTGAAGTTTTGAACTAGTTTTGACCTATAGTTGACCAAAAAGTTGACTTTTTGAATTTGATGTTTTCTGGAATTTTGATATTTTTGATAAATACTAGGAGTTATTATGAGTTGAATGCAAGTGAGTTTGGTCAATTTAGATTTTTCTACAATTAGTTATGAATGTTTGAAATTTGAGGTATTTAATGAATTTTTAAATATCTTTAATTAAAGGGTCTTTTCTGAGATTTTGCTCCAAATGAGTTTCCAACTCCTTGAAATCAACTTCAAAGGTCATGAATAACTTAAGGAGAGATTCCCAATTGTTTGGGAAATTTTTGGAATTTTAAATTATTATTAATTAATTATTTTAACTAAATATTCAATTTTGCTTAAAATTAAATTAAGGTTTAATTTGCTGTCAATTCATGGGGGTTTTAATTTTCAGTGGTTAAGGGCTTGATTCTGGTCAGTTAGAGGTCTTACTCATATTTTTTGGGTTTAAATATGATTTATTACATTTTCTGGAATGTTTTAATGCTTAATTAAGGGTTTAAACTTAGGAAAATTAATTAGAGAACTTAATGACTTCTAAAACCAGTGAAAATTTTCCCTAAAGCTGAGAATGTCACTATGTTTGAAATGTTCAAGTTTCAAGTTCAAATGAGGTATATCCTAATCACAATGCATTTTCTAAGTTGTCTAACCAAAGTCCTTAATTATTGTCCTTAACGGTGTCGCTAAATTTAATAGGCTTGAATCAAAGTTTTAACTAACCCTTGACTAAACATATAAGAGAAAATGCATAACAACACAATCAAGTCCCTAAAACTAGGAGAGCCTAGGCTAGGTGGTGTGTGCTCAACCTAAGCATGCAAATTAACTTAAAGCTTAATTAAGTAAGAGATTAATCATTGAAAATTTAGCAAAATAATTATTCATTGATTAATCAATATTCCCCAAAAATTTCTATTCAATCATTCAATCCATGTTTAAAATCTCAAGGGATCTCTCAAACATTTAAGGATTTAAAAACATATATAATTTTAAAGTAGATTTTAAAATATATAAATATATATTTAAAAATAAAATAATTAAAAATATTATTAAAAGAAATTTTGAGGGTTAAGAGACCCACTGAATTCAAGTTGTTAGAAAATAATTTTTTAAATTTTAAAATAATTAATATAATATTTAATTAAATTTTAATTAAATATTAAGATATTCAAAATAATTCAAATTAATCAAAATAAATTAATTTTAAAATTTTGAAGATAGTTTTAAATTAAAGTTCTTAATTTTATGAAAATTTTGATATATTACTCAAATTTTTATGAATTAATTTAAATTTAATATGAATTTTTAAAGTTTAAGTTTAATTAATGTATTTAAATTAATTTTAAAAAATAATTAGTAATTAAAATAATTAATAAGTCAAATTAAATTAGGTTTTAATTATTTCTAAAATTTTAAATCACTATTAATTATTTGATTTGAATTTTCAAAAAGTATTTAAATTTAATTCCAATTAAATCTTAAATTAACTTAATTTCAAACTATATATATATATATATATATATATATATATATATATATATATATATATATATATATATATATATATATAATATATATATATATATATATATTTCTCAAAATTTAAAAATATTATTATTTCTCAAAATTTAAAATATATTAAAATTTAAGTATTTAATTATATTTAAACAAATATGAATTTTAAAATATTTAATATTTAATATTTAAATCATTTAAAATAAAAATAATATTTTAAATTAATATAAGTTTAAAATAATAAAAAAAATCTACATATTATTATTATTATTACTATTATTATTTAGTTGGATTTTTAATGATTTTTAGAAGCTTTTTTAGATTTAAAATACATTTAAAATAATTAAAATAGAATTAAATAAATCTAGCGGCGGCGGCGCCACGTGGCGGCGTGCGGTTGGCTCATGCAAATGGCAGCTGTCAAGCTGGCCCCATCCACTTAACCAGCGTGGCATCGCTCAGAGCCGCTGGATCTAATGCAGTTTGATCCAGCGTTCAGGATCGAGCCATACAGCCGATCTCAATCCAACGGGATCGAACGGCTAAGATGGATCCCGCGGTTTGAGATGGGCGGTCCAGATTGAGCCAAACCCAGAAATTAACCCCGGGAACTAATCCCCGATTCTTCTAAGCCGCCGATGAGCTGGATCTGAACCGTTGATCTTAAGATCAACGGTTCCGATCTTACGTAACTAGGGGGTTACGTAAACCGAGCCTCAGAACGAGTTTTTAGGCTTGTTCGTTCGATATACTCAATCATTTCGAAGAAAATTTTAAATGCAAATTAAAATAATGAACAAAAAATTGGGGGTATTAATTTTATTGGCTAATATGCATTGAATAAAATGATGTTTAGCCTAAGTGCCCTAAACTAGGGTTTTAGTTTAAACCTCATTTAATGGACGGATTAATCTGTTTAAAGACATGTTGCATTTGTAGGCTGTCCACGCTCCTTTTTGTAGAAGAAACCCTGGCTGGAGGAGCAATGAATCGAGCTGGAGAATACTAGATGTGATCAGCCTTCGGTTTGGCCGTGAACCCGCCGCCGGCAAGGTTTGGCCGGCTGGATTTTTGTCTAAAAGTGTGAAAGAGCCTCTTGGGAGCTTAAATGAAATGAGTATTCATCTGGATAGCTTGAGTGTGGAGAGAGAGGCTCTAGGTTTGAATTACGGCTCAACATAGGGTTTACACCCTATTCAAATGTCCCCTGGCTGGATAAGCGGCTGTGATTGACTCACCAGCTCCCTAGATGATGCCACATGTCCAGGGATTAGGTGGGAGCAGAGGACAAGGACGGGTGCAAGGACATCCTAGGTGTAAAGCCATTTTTGTCTCCACTTGAACACATGGAGGGATGGGGACTGTTTGATCTGGATTCAAGGGTCAAGATTAATCCTAGGAAGCTTCTAGTGACTGTTTAAGTGGCTGTAGGGGTTTTAATTAAAGTGTATTAGCTTAAGGGATTAATTTGGCTTCTTAAAGAGCTCATTTGACCACCCATTGACTGTTTGACCAGTCAATGGGTCCAGGGGTGCTGAGGTGGCAAGCAAGAGGGATTAATTGACTAGGTTGGAGAGAATATCAAGACATAGGTTTAGTTATTTAAGTAAAATAACCTATGCATGAGGGACCTTAAGCATAGATCAAAGATTGACCTAGTCAAAACAAAATGGCTTAACCTCAGACAAGTTTGAATGGATTTTAATTAGGTTTTGCTATGGATTTGAGAGCTTGAATGGGTTAAATAGGTCAAATGGGTCAAGAAGGCTTAATGGGCCCTTAATGGGCCCTTAGGCCAAAATTGGTTGACTTGGTCAACCAGTTAGGTCCAGGGTCTGGAAACGGGTTCAACAGATTCAAAATGATATTTAGAGTTTATTGGAAGTGGTTTCAAGGTCTAAGAAAGTCATTTGGTTCAAAACACCTATTTGGACCCTTAATGGACCTCTTGGGTCAAAATTGTTGACTTGGTCAACTAGATTGACCCAAGGGTTGGAAAAGGGTCCAACATGTTTAAAATGACATTTGAAATTTGTTAGAGGTGGTTGCATTCAATTTAAAGTTCGTTTGGTTTGAAATCACCATTTGAGCCCTATAGGGGAATTTTGGTCATTTTGACCCCTAGTCAACTGGGGGTCAAAGTGGGTCCAGAAAAATATAGTTTAAAGTTCAACATATCAAGATTAAAGGTCTAGAAGTGACTAGAGGCTTTGGTGATGGCTCTAAGGTCAGAATCTTCAAAGTGACAGGTCCAGTGGCATAGGCCGTAAATACTTGAAGGTTTTACAGCCTATGGATTTTAATTAATTTTCTGGGGTTAGAGACCTCAGAATGGGCTCAAATTTGAAGGGTTGCCTCCAGAGACATGTCCCATCAGTATGCAACTGACAGACTCTGAATCGGAGGTCAATTGATTGGGTTTCAAAGTGTTTGAAATTTCAATGGAAAAGGCCTTTAGGACAAAACCTTTGGGCCTTGGATTTGGCTTGATTGACCTAAGATCTAGGTAGATCCTAAGGTCTCAATAGATCTTAAAATTAGGAATCTAGAAGGATCCTAGAGCCTAAGAAATTCCTAGAACTTGGAGTCTAGAAGAGGTTTAGGATCTAGAGTAGATCCTAAGGTCTGAGCTTTAGAAGAATGCTAGCATAGATCCTAAGGTCAAGATTCTAGGAGGATCCTAGAGTTTAAATTAATTTGGAAATTAAATTAATTTAGGGCCAGGAGTAGTCCAAGTGACCTCATACAAAAATGAGGTCAACAAGTACATGAGAGGAAGCTGTGATAAACGAATCCAAATGGGTGAATGGAGACCTTGAAGGGAGTTAGGAGAGAAGTTAGGAGTCCATCTATCCATTCCAATGATGTTGCTGGCAATAATCAAAGGCCCACTCATTAAAATCACATTCCTAACATCAATGCTTTGGAAAATGCAAATGAAAGAATTTGCCGCGATGGTAATAATTTGGAAGTCTCAAAAGTGGTACCAACACCGTTTGAGTTCACTGAGAAGATAAGGGAAGGCAACTCGTTTGCTAAAACGCTTAGCCACAAGCGCTCGATCAAGCATGGCCAAATTAGCTTGCACAGCATTCCTCTTTGGTTCAATGGAAACACCATCTGAGGCAATAAATGTCTACCGACTCATCTTTTCTAAAGGAAAAAATTGAAGTTTGTTCCATGCAAAATGACCATGGGATAAGCCTCCAGCAGCCGAAGAATGGGCCTGCACGTGCTGCTTTGGCAAAAAATCAGATTCTTGGGCTCTTTGGGCATTTCCGCAAACATCTTGTGGGCGCGAACCTGTATCAAAGGGCTGAGAAGCTGATGGATAATGGGGAATATCAAACCTAGGGCTAGGAGAAATCATTCCACACATGGCTGCACTCGAGCCACAAACCAAACCAGCAAAACCCTCAGTATTAGGAGAAGAATCATTACACGAGATTAAAGTGTCCGAAGGGTACACCTGGGAGGCAGCAGACTGTATGTGATCAAGCTGCACAGGAGGCATAATCTCTAACGGCGGCTCAGGGTTCTGGGCGGATACAGGAGTTTTCGACAAGTGTAGGTCGTCCTCCATGTCAGTATTAGAGTCGGAATGGCCTTCTGACTCTTCCATCTCATTCTCCAATCCATCCTCTATGTATGATTCATTCTCGTTGGAGGCATCATACTCTTGAGAACAGTCGGACCGCTCAGGTTGGATGGTAACACCAAGCTGTTCAGGGCTAGCACGACTAATAGAAGGAGGTGCTAACTTCTCGAAAGGAGAAGAGATCCGGCCACTTCCCACATCAGGTGTTGGACTTAGCGGGTATGGCTACTGCACCGGCTGGCAGTCCTCCTCCTTGCCCCGCCGGATGATGGCCTGAGTTCTCGCAACAACCTCATTCCAAGAGTCCCTAGTAACTGTGTCCCACACCTTAGAAGAAGGGTTGGAGATGCTCTCCGGCTTAGGCACCGGGTTGTGCTTGGAATACGACGCCTCCGCCTCGCCGTCGGGGGCGACCAAATGTCAGTAGTTACATTGTTGATGGTTTCCTTTTCTGCCGCCTCCCCTACCACCATTTGGAGGTGACCCAATGCCACCTCCTCTAGCCATCCAAGAGCCTCTCTCTCTATCTCTAAAAGCACTCTAGAGAGAGAAAGAAAAAGGGGCAGATATACTATATGTGCATTACTTTCACTGATAATATTCAACAATCAGTTCAAGGTTTCATTTGACGCTGTGATCACATTTTCTCTCAATTCAACCGGTTTAATATCGTGTTAAAGGAAAATCTAATATCAATGATGAGAAAAAGTCCAAAATTGTCCATGCATTTTTTTTAACTCTTCAAAATTAATCCCATCGTTAGAGTTGTAACTAATGCCACCTCCTCAAAATATCATGTAATGAAACTTTAACCTTTACAGCATTTTGAATTAACACAACTCGAACTAAATACATTTTAAAAACTTTACATTTATATTTTACACCTGCATTTATATGTATAACTATTTACATTCTACTTTAACTCTTCATTTTTACAAGTAAGCCTAGTTACATTCTACTTTGATCATTTTTTCCATTACAAAAAAGATACCATAAGCCTAAATGTAATCCATATATGGGTGCAATGTAAGTGTATGTAATTTAATAAATTTTAAGTGCACCAAAGAAAAAATAATCATGCATGGTATAACATCCAAAGAATATAAATTAAATAGACACACCATGGATATCCTCTAAGCTAAAGCATCCACATCACACCAAAACATATTAACAGCCTAGCCTAAAACTAGAAAAAGTGGTCCTAACAAATAAGTTCTACAGTAAATTTGTGTGGCTTTGATTTGTCTTAGAAGGTTTGATGTTTAAGTTACTTATTGGTTATTAGCCAAAGGAGATTTAGATTTAAGTTTAAATGTTAATACTTTAGGATTTTATTAATTGAATTTTAATGTGTATTATTTATTTGAGTTATTTTATTTTAGATTTTAAAGAGTCATGTTTGTTAATGGCTACAAAGTGCAAAAGAAATCAATGTCCAACTCCTAAGGCTTATGATTATAATGCAATCATTTAACCATAAAGCATAGAATAATTACATAGAGACCTTAAGATTGAATTTTTAGTATTTTAATTAGTGATTTTGGAGATGGTTGTTATGAAGATGTCAGTTCAAATACCTCACATCCTAAGCCTTATAAATCAAATACATATATGCTCTCAAAAAAGAATCAAGCATAATGTAGAATGCCTTAATTTATTAAGAATTTATTGAAGATTAACTGGAGAGTTGGTATATGCCGTTATTATAGCAGAGCCATGAGGTCTATTTCATCCTCCTTCAGACTAGTAGCCCTACGTGCTTGATTTTTTAAACAAAATATCATAATCTTCATATTGATTTTATTAAGCTTAAAATTTGATTCTTGTAATGGCTTTAATATATTTATTAAGGATTTATTAAAAGCCTATAAATCTAGTGAAATTGTATGTTCCAAAAAGAGGTGAACACGATGCTTGATTTAATTTAATTTTTAATTAATGAATCATTTAATTAAATTATGTTTAATTGGATGAATTATTAAATTTTATTTAATTTAAATCAATTAAATTCTGTTTAAAGTTTTATGTTTTTTATTTACTTTATTTAATTTTTTAATACTTTATCAGAATTATAAATCTAGTTTTAACTTAATTTTTTGTAATTATTTGGGTTTAATTTTTTAATTTATTTTGGAATTTTATTTTTATTTTCATTGAATTATTATTTATTTTTATTTTTTATTTAATTTTAATTTATTCAGATTTTATTATTAATTTAATTTTAATTAAATTTATTAATGTGTTTTATTTATTTAAGTTCTTTTGCTTTAGTTTATTTATGCTTGATTATTTTCTTTTATTTTTATTCATATATTTATTTTATTTTATGTATTTAGATCTATTTGCATTAAGACTAAGGAAAATAAAATAAGAATACTTCTAAATATGAAAAACATTCTATCCTAAAAAGGCGTTCAGGAAATAAAGCTACGTTTGGGTAATTAATGAAAACTACGCTTTCTTAAATTTTGCTTCTAACGAATAAAAGTCTTACTCACGAACAATTATTACGTCCTCCGACCGGACCTAGAGGAACGTCCGGTCGGAGGCCAAATATCACCAAAAAACGAGAAATACCGAGCAAATTCCGAGCAATACCAAACAATAACCCAATACCGAGTTATACCGAGCTATACCGAGCAATATCGAGTTGTATCGAGTTTTTTCTTGGAAAAAACTCGGTGCAACTTTTGTATAACTCGGTACAACTCGATACCGAGTTGTATCGAGTTTTTTCTTGGAAAAACTCGGTACAACTCGATACCGAGTTATACCGAGCTATACCGAGCTATACCGAGCAATACCGAGTTATACAAAAGTTGTACCGAGTTTTTCCAAGAAAAAACTCGATACAACTCGGTATTGCTCGGTATAGCTCGGTATAACTCGGTATTGCTCGGTATAGCTCGGTATAACTCGGTATTGGTCTTCACAGAGCGGTATTCCTCGTTATTATCAAAAAATACCTAGCAATATCGAGCAAATACCGAGTTTTTTCGCGGGATTTTGCCTCCGACCGGACCTTCCTCTACGTCTTTACACCGGACCTAATAAAAGTTCCTTACTCACTGGCCAGTTATTGTGTTTAACATAGTAAATGCGGAGTTTTTACAAGGTCCTAAAGTTTAGCTGAAAGCTTATACACGTTCATGGCTTTAGAGATGTATGAGATAATTACCTCACAGAAGCAAGTACATTGATGTCTTGTCGTAGCGCTTTCATTTAAATGAAATGGGAGAAACTGAGTTTGTTAGCTCGTTGTCCAAGTATCCCCACCATATTTCTTCGTAAATAACAAAAAGGAGGCATGTGTTACAGTTTAATGCATTTTAATTTAAAAATTATATACATATGAAATTCATAATGATATTTGAGAATTATTGTGCATAGGGGTGTCAATTTCAGGTCACGGGTCGGGTTCGGGTCGGATCCGGAACTGACCCGGGTTCAAACGGGTTGACCCTAACCCGACCCGGTTAGGCAAACGGGTAGAAAATCCGAACCCGAACCCGACCCGGCGGGTTGTCGGGTTGACCCGACACGGAACGGATTGCGCGAGCGGAGCGGCAGCAGCGCGGGGCAACCGCGCGAGCGCGGCAGCGCGGGGCGCGCGCCGCGCGAGCGCGGCAGCGCGCGCGACGCGGCGAAAGCGAGCAGCGCGCGGGCGCGACAGCGCGGTCGAAGCGAGCATTGCGCGGGCGTAGCGCGGGTTGGCTCGGACTCGGGCTGGCTCGGACTGCACGTTTCGGGTCAAACGGGTTGACCCGGCAACCCGTCGGGTCAACCCGAACCCGACCCATTTTTCAAACGGGTCGATTTCTGGAACCCGAACCCGACCCGTTTTGCATTCGGGTCGGGTCCAACCCAGATTTTTCGGGTCAGGTTAGAGTCGGGTTTTCGTGTCGTGTCAAATATTGACACCCCTAATTGTGCATATAAATTACAAATAAAGAATTAAATGACATACACTTAGCATTTATGAAATTTTGTAAATGAATATAATTCTAATGATGCTTTATATGTCATGCTATAATACATTTATTAAGTATCTTTTATCTAGAAGAACATTTAACCATAAATTTAATAATCAATAATAATAACCGAGTAGAGAATGTCTCATTTAATGAATATAATTTCATGAAAATCACGATCGAATGAAGACTATGACATGCACGTAGAGATACACTATTGATGAACTATATAAATGAACTTTCACAATAACAAAAGCAAATAAGCAATGACCATGTGCAATATTTCTAGATTTTTTTTTGAAATTAGTAAAACAAATTATATTCAAAATAAATTTTAAGAAGTTTAAAAGTGAACTATCAAACATTAATTCATTGCATTTCAAATAGTAACCAAAATAACCCCACGAATTTGAATGTAAAAGAATAACTCATTGCAAGCGTGAAATGAAGCATGATCTTGAAACATAATATGATTTTAATCAAGATCGTTTAAGTGAAATTATGCTTGAAAAATTGCACTCCTAATTAGACAGAGGTGGTTTTCTTCATCTAATCCTTTATTAAGAGAAGCACTAATATATTTTCTCAACCAATTTTCCCATAATAGATGATTAAACATCAATTTTAATTATAGAAAAGTTTCATAAAGTGCCAAATCAAATAGGATTTATCAAAGAAGATTTACTAGGTTTCCTTGTGTGAGATTCAAGGGGTATTAACATTCCTTTCATCCAACCAAAAGATTAAAACTCTTCTAGTTATTGTCTACATTTATTCACAAAAAAGAAGAATTTTTATTCATTTATTTATATCTATTTATCATCCTTTCAATTTCAAGAAATTAGTAATCATAAATGATCATTTAGTATTGTGCAATTTAAAGAAGAAAGTGCAAGATTACAACCAGCATTAAATGAATTTTAAAGGAGAGAACAAGTTTAGTAAATTGTATTTCATTTGCCTCAAAAGAAAGAACACATAAATTGTGATTCTCAGTCCTTGATGGATGAATACAAATCTTGCGATTCTTGTTAATTTTATTTTTTTTATTTTAAAAAGAAATACATACTACAATAGTTTTAATCCTTAATAGAGGAGGAGTGAATGCCCTTATCTCAGATTTTAATAAAGCAAAGAAATCTAGCATTCAAACCTTTAATACATTAATCATGGAATCATGTAAGGGAAAAGAAAAAAAATTGTAAGGGAAATATACTTTTCTTTCAATTTGTTTGTGAAGAGTAAAGATAACTCAATAGTACATGTGAAATGAAACTCGATGAAAGAAAACAAATACAACTCATCTTTACTCCAAGAAATAAAATCCTCCTATTTTTTATCCATGAAATGTTACATTGAATATGCAAATACATCATTGGAGCGTAAAGCATGTATACATATATACTTACACATTTATGAACTCTTACATATAGTTCTTGCAATCTTGTCAACCACTTTATAAAAACTTGATACCAAAGCATTTTGTGTTACAACTAAGATATTCACACACACACACACACAAATATATATATATATATATAACATAGCAATGATCCATTAATAACAAAAATACAAAAAAAAAAAAAAAAAAAAAAAAGAAAGAACATAGTGCTCCAACAAAACAGTAATTTAGTCATAAATATATACATAAATAGAAATCAAACCCAACTATAGATTTCACCTCAACCACAACCTTTTCTATATCTCTATTGCTTTTGATTTAACTTAAATCATATACAATGATACTTTTTAATTTAATTTGAAGATTGGAAAAAGAGGAAACAATTTACTTATGATTTGAATGGAGTGATAATGAATAACAACTTTGAAAACATCTCCCTCTCACATTTCTAGTTCTTGATTTGGATGAAAAAGAGCTGAATAGTATAAGCTTTCCTTCCCTTGGTTGCTTTAAAACTTGAATATAATAGCCCAAATAACCCTCTCTCTTTCTTACTTTCGATTTAGGTGAAAGATAGTAGAATAGTAACAACTCTCTTGCATGTGGGAGAGAGCTAGTAGCTAGCCAAAATCTTCTCTAGAGGGAGAGAGAAGCCCTTCACATTTTTCTTTTTCTTTTTCTCTGTATTCAAAAATTGTTGTAGTGTATGGGAGAGGGTTATGTCCATATGACAACAAAATTGTCCCTCTTAGCTTTGCTTTGGCCGAAATCTTCTAGAGAGAGTGTTGGCTAAAATTTTCCTTTAGAGAAAATGGGAGATCTATAGCCCTCTTACATGAAAGGGTCAAAATAAACCGTGCGGGAGAGAGATGCACATGAAAGATCCACATAGGAGATCCAAAATTCAGCCCACGTTTCCTCTCATTATCCTATTAGAGTAACATGGAAAGTTGGAGGATGCAAAGACCATCTAGCCCTCATAAAGATTGAAATCAATAGCTTTGTAATGGGGGCTATGGAGAAACCTATAAAATTATGAAGTGATTTACGGTTCTATCAATCCTCAACAATGTTTAGAATTTATTTTATATAAATATTATAAAAACCTCACTTAATATGCACAAGTATACATACCAAATAAAGTAATATAGTGATAGAGTAAAGTATCATTTCCATGAGGAAGAAATGTTCACTTGCAAATACTAATACTACTTGTTAAAATTATAATAATTATCCTACTCAATAAAATAGATTTTGTAGAGATTCAATCACTTAAATAAAATTAGATAAAGATAATGAATACACTATATGGATAAAATGTTTTGGATTTATGAATATAAGTAACATATTTTTCCTAATGAATCTCTTCAATTGTGATGTTATTCAGAGTATATTCATCTTTAGATCTCTATCAAGCTTATAGGTGCAAAGGATGCCACCAACTTCCTACGATTATATCATCTCTTTAAGAATTTAGTATATTTCATACCCTATGCCTAGTTATGTCGCATACTAATTCAATATTCTTAGTTATGCATGCTTTCCTCCTTCGAGGCTCCACATTATACCTAATTCTAACTACACATATGACCACTATGTGCATTAAATTAAGATATAATAATATTGAAAACAACATTTTAGTCATTTAAATAAATAAAGAACTCATTAGTACTACACATGATATCTACATCATTAATCCAAAACTAGATAATTTAACCAAAGATTGGGAAGACTTGAAGCAAACTCATTTTCATTGACAGTAAGATAGAAAGAAAGTATAAGAGATAGATATCATCAGAATGATTCAACGAATCTCCTCTACACTCCATTTTTCTTACTTATAGAAATTGCTTTCATAAACATAAACTAAATACTCTAATGATGGTTTCAAGTATTTCTGTAAATTCACTTTGCTATCACCCTAAGAAAAATTCAGAGAAGCACTCTGAATTATACTAAAATTGTCTAAGTGATTGAACTCACTTACAGATATAACACAATGAGTATTTATGTAAAAACATAAATTAGGAAACTAGCACTATGATGCTTGAAAGGTTGGTGTCGCTACACCCAACAAATGAACTAGTACCGTTGCACTACTATTTTGGCTCCGCTGTGGTGCTTGCTGATGTGGATCCGTTACATAGTGAATAGTCACATCATTCCACTAATAGGTTGTGTCCATGGAAAGTTAAAACTCCTACACTGTGGCATTGCTGACTTTCAAATGATGTGATGCTAGAAGGGCAATTTTGGTGCGAAGTCGTTATAAATTTTGATGCTACGACATTGGAAGATAGAGAGCATGGCACCGCAAAGATGACCGTTTTGATGTTGCAGCACTATCCAACCAAAATGTTGGCACTGCAATGTCAATGTTTTGGTTCTCCGATGATGCCTTTGATGGCTCTACGACCTTAATTTGTCCAACGCCATAGTGTTAGATGAGACTTAGAATTTTTGTGCCTTTTTGTATTTTTCTTGGAAAACACAACTAAAATAGTACATTTTTTTGAAAATATAATACAAAAATAACACATTATTTACACTTATTAAATTCTCACTAGCTTAAACTCTTGCTAATTCTCAAGTAAAATAAAGATATTACAATTCTAATTAAATATTTAACCAAATTAAAATTACTAAAACTATAGGATAATACATCACTATCTATAAGTAGTAAAAATGAATAAGATTATAATTCTAGTTTGGAAAAATACTAATAATTACACTAATTAGTCATCCTTATTATTCCTTAATCTAAATTCATAGGTTATAGATTTAATAGTTAATTTTTGGATTCTAAAGTGATTAATGATTAGATATTTAGTAGTTAAAATTAAAACTTTCATTAGCTCACCATCAGTTGTATTAGTTTTCTTATTTATCCTTTATGAATTTAAGTATAAGATTGTAAGAGGATTCTAAGCTTTTGACTAATACTAATTTTTGAATGTATTCATCTTCTAATTTTCTTTTATTTTAGAACTATTTTCACAGTTCCTTCTCTTTTTATTTTTATAAGTAGTACACAATTAATAATTTTGCATATGATCGAGCTTTTGCTTTAATCCCTTTTACAATTTTATAGAATTTACTGTAAGTATTTAATAAGATTACTAATTTTAAATTTAGATTGTTTATAATTTCTAATTTTAATCTACTCATATCTAATACTTAATTCTAAATATTCATCTTTATTTCTAAAATGAATCTATAAAGGTACAACTTATAATTTTAAATTAAAGTAATAACATAAATGATCCAAGTTAGTTAATTATTCATTTTTCCCCTATATGAAGTATAAAAAGCGTTCACTTGGTTTATGATTTAGAGTTTTATTATTATCCTAATTTTATAGAATTTTTAATTAACATTTTTGAAAGTTTGAGGAGGTTGTAAGACCTTAATGAACTATCCCTAAAGCACACTTAGATGAAAGCAATACTATTACTTAATGCGAAAGCTAGTACACTTATCAAATTTTACAAAGATAGAGATGATAGTATAATCATTACAACGTAATATCAGTCATAGATTTTCAACCAAGCAATTATAATAGAAAATAAAATACAAAAAAATAAAGTGTTGAAAGTAAAAAATTAGAATGAGCACACCAGATTTATAGTGGTTCCATCAAACCATGACCTACATCCACTCCCTGAAGTCCTCCTCTCAGAGTATTGCACTATCACTATAGTGTCTCTCCTTTAGCCCCCATAGCTCTTATAAAATCTCTTCCACCGATTCAGTGTGGCAGAAGACCGAAATCCTTTCACTTAAAGAGAACCTTGAATCCTTTTTCTCACTTTTGGAGATAGCAAAGAACCGAAATCCTTTTAAAAGAAGGGAATCTCAAATCCTTTTTCTCACTCCTAGAAGTGGCAAATAACCAGAATCCATTTAGAGGCAGAGAACCTCAAATCTCTTTTACCCTTTCTAGTGCAGCGGAGTAGCCAGGTCCTTCGACTCCAAAGATATCTTCTTCCCAAAACTTCCCTCAAGACAAACCATGATACATAGAGGAACTCAGGTGCAAGTTTTCCATAGTAACCATGTGAACTTTCTCTCACACTCCCTTGAAACCCACAAGGATTTCTCCCTTTCTCATAAACCTCACTGTTTCTCTTTTTAGCTCAAGGCTCTCTCTTCAAGCTTTCTCCAAAAGAAATCAACTCAATGAATGCCAAAAAGACTATTTCAAAGTCTTATGGGATAGCTTAAAAAGAAGGCTTCAAAAAATCCTAAAACTATAATTCAGCCATCAAAGATCGAATAATACAATCGAAGGATCATCCAGTATTATGTTCAGAATTTGACCTATTAGTACTGTACGATCATATGTATAAATGAGTAGTCGTATAGTATGATAAGTTCAATTTTATTTGTTAGTGATGTACGATCACCGGTACGAATAACCAATCATATAGTATGATTACTTTATCAGAAATGCAGTTCATTCAGGACGAATCACGGGATGACCAAATATCGTCTCTTTTGATCATACAATATGATTACATATCTTATTTTCTTTTACATTTTTGCATTTTTATTTATGTTATTTGAATTTACTGCATGAATCTCATTGTTTAATATTAACTACAATTAAGTTAGTTTTTTTCTTTGCTAAAAGGAAAATTTTCTTATCTTGATTGATATATTTGTGCCAAAAAAAATATATTTAAACTCAGATATGCTTCCCCATTTGTTTAAGTTAATTACTTAGATTTTCTTTTTAAACTTTTTTCTAACATTAAAAAATGTTATTACTATTGCAATATTTTTTTAAAGTACCAATTCACAGCACATCTTGGTGCGCCTAGAAATAATTCATTGAGGTCTTATAACCTCCCCAAACTTTCATGCCACTAACATAGGAAAAGGCTTTCCAAATGATGCATCTCACATTCAAATTAAATATAGCAAAATACTCATCATCAACCCTATCCAAGTCTTCACCATGACCCCCACAAGGGAAGGAGAAAGACTCATCAAGCCAATCAGATTGATCCAAACAAGGATCCTTCAAATTCAACACCAATTGAGATTTCAGTGCCTTATTAGAGATAATAGAAATCACAAGATCAACTAAAGGTACTTTTTCATTCAAAACCATAATATCAAGCGATAGGGCAAGGTTGAGTGAAGGAAAGGAAGAAGCCACCATGCTAACAACACACAAATTATTGTTCATCACATCCAAATTATTATGAGACAAACCAAGAGTAGTATTTACCATAATAATCTCACCAGCAACCGCTGACAATGCCACACAAGCCTCTTGAATGAAACAAGCCACATCCACAATAGGAAAGCTCACTAACTATCTGAGACATTAACAATAGGGTAAATTAAGTCTATTCTACCTTAAAAAAAACATTATTAAAACCTTAATTCTCTAATATGGGAGCATGAATAGGAAGATCCACTGGCACCAAAGGAACTAACTCAACGGCCTCATATGAGAGGTCGTTATCACCAACATTTAGAGGTTGAGTTAACAACCCATTTCCAACAGCAAAAACCTCCACACTGTCTTGCAAAACCAAATCAAAGCCATTACTTTTCATATATTCATGAAAACAACTAGGAGGGTGAATACCCTCAATAACTGAAAGAGGGTTCGGAGTGGGAGAAAGATCAAGATGGGGATGTAAAATGTAGTATTCAAATTTTGAATGGCCCATTGATTTGTAGTGAACTCAATAAGAAGGAAAGTGATCCTCCATAACAATAGACTAAGTGTAACCAAAATTTTTGGGGTCGACCCACACTTTCTCAGGAAAATGTTTGGTGACATCTAACTCAACCAGAAAATGAGAGACCGGTGGCCGAGACCTAGAGGAGGTAAAACTATCATTTATAAGAGACTGGCCAAAAAGGAAACCAAGACTATGGAGGATTCGAGGAGAGAAAAGTTAAGGCCTTGGATTGGGAAATGAAACCCAAATTGAAATGATTAGGGACTCAACCACAATATTAAAACACAAAGTCCAATTACACAATTTCTTAAAATAGTTATTCACAAAGTAAGAATGATAAGCAAAAAATCTACAATAATCTATGTCATTAACAAGCTTGATCAAAACATGCTACGGGTTGAGGACAATAAATGAAAAATTACCTATCAATTTGAGATTGAAAAAAAAAATTTGATTGCATTGAGAGAGGGTTTATGACCCAGGATTTTTCCAACCAAAGTGAACTCAAATGGAACAACAAGCATAAGGATTTCATCTTCCAAAATCCACAAAGAAAGTAACCCCACATTGAGACAAGATTTTGTGGTCAGAGAAAGACACTAAAGAATGAGGCAAACTAGACAAAGCATCCCCAAATGAATGACAAGAGGAACTCCCATTCAAAAAACTAGGATCTTTAAACCTATTTATCGATATTTAACCCAAAAAAGTTGAAACTGAAAGGTGAAAAATTGAAACAGCACAGAAAAAGCAAAAAGGAAGGAAATAAGAACTTACCTAAGGATGCAATAGCTAATTGATGCCATGAAAATGGCATCAAAGAGGAGAGCATATAGGGTATGAAGAAACCCCAGCACAACATAACATTTTAGCTCTAGGGCACCAAGCATCTACTACTTCAATCTGTGGACCTATGACCATTGGTAGGGTTGCAACAATCAAGGAACAATGCCATTCCCTCTTCCCCTTTCCTCTAGCCAGTATGATATGTCTTTGTGTGATTGTGACAAGAAGATTAAATAGTCTTAGTACATACAAGATAGAGTTGGATGGTTTGCAACCTCTTCTTCTCTTGTAGGACTTGTATGCATTCACTAACTCCGTATTGAACTTTGTTTCTATAACCACAATTATTATCTAATTATTCTTGTAGTCATAGATTTTTCAGGCATTTAGGAGAATTTTTCACTCTTTGTTTCCTTAAGGGTAGAGAATGTGATGACACTCATGAAAACTTTTAATGGTACATATGGCCACTTGTGCTCTAGGCATTTCTTGCCCTATTGTCACCAACTAAAAGCTTGAATATAATTGGGAATATATATAACTTATCTAGTAGTTTTTTGTAGAAGGATAAATAGAAAAAAAACTTTAATTTAACCTTAAAGGAAATCCTTCCATATTAAATAAAATTATATTATACTTTATCATTATTAAGGTCCTTTTGGGCAAAAAATTAAAAACTAAAAACCATAGAAATCATATTGAACAATTGTATCAAAGTAAAAAAGTATTAAATTTATGCCTTACTTTATCATAAGTTTTTAACTACTATATAATATTAAAAGAAATTAAATCATAAAATTTGAAGTCGTAACATGTAAAAATTTCAAGGAAAATACCTTTATTGAGTCAGTACTATTTAAGTTAAATTCATGAGTAAATTTATAAGAAGCTTTACCATGATATAAGTTGCAAGAAAACAATTATCGTACAATCCCACCTTGTTATATGAATTTATACATTTGAAATGAAATGCTGTTTCCTTGTTAGCTAAACAATTATGAATAATATGAAAATGAATATTAGAAAAAAGGCAAATAATGAAACACGGATTTCTTTTAAAAACATGAATTCAACCATAAAATTATTAAAGAAAAAAATTTTAAAAGGAAAAAAAAAAAAAAAAAAATTATTAAAGGGAATTTGCTTAAGCAGTTTGAGATCACAAATTGTAATTAATTTGACCATTTAATTAAGCTTTGTTCATATGCTCTTTTTGGACCAATTTAGAGAAAATGGGTCAATTAACCAAATTGGTTTTAGTCAAAGGTGTTTGAGCTTGATTCATCATGTTTAACTAAGTAAAATAATTTTCAAAGATTATTTCAGCTCTGTTGAGTCTAGTGAATAGGTTGTTAGACCTAAGTTAATGTCCCAAGGCTACCAAGAGGGGGGGGGGGTGAATTGGTATTTTTAAAACTTAACCCTCTTTGAAGTTTTGTTGAATCGAAACGAAATTTTTTAATGAAATTTTGATAAAAAAATTTTTCAACCACAGAGTTTTTTAAACAAAAGTAAAATGCAGAAAATAAAAATAGTAAAGTAAAAGACACAAGATTTATAGTGGTTCGGTCTAAACCAGACCTACATCCACTCCCTAGAGGCACCCTCTGAGTATTGCACTAATACCAATAGTGCCTCTCCTTTTGCACCCACAGCAAGGCGGAGAAGCCTTTACAAACACTCTTTTCACCACTACCCGGTGCGGCAGAGAATCATTGTCCTTTTACACAATCCCCAGTGTTGGCAGAGAACCGTCCGTCCTTTCACACTCTCCTAGTGTGGGAAGAGAACCCTTCATCCTTTCACACTCTCCTAGTGTGGGAAGAGAACCCTTCATCCTTTCACACTCTCCTAGTGTGGTAGAGAACCCTTCGGCTGTTCACACTCTCCAAGTGTCGACAGAGAACCGTATCTCCTTGACAGAGCTTCTCACAAGAAATCTAGAAGGAAGAAAGAAAAGAGTGAAGTATTCCCAATTCACAAGTAGAGATTCTTACCTTTAAACACCAAGTGAAGCCTTCACGCTCTAGTGGTAGGAATCCTCATTTGAATGCTCTCTCACACTCTCTCCTTGACTTTTCTCTCAATAGGCATGAAGATCAAATGACAAAAAGATTAGGTGGCAGTCTAATTTGGACTATATATACAAAAGACAAGAAAAACCGCCCAAAAATTGCAAGTTTTCAATTATGTACGCAATGGATCGTCCCGTACGATCGTGGATTGTCCTGGATGATATTACTTAAAAGCCTTGAAACGAACCTGTTTGTATATGTGTACGAAATGTTTTCGTACAAGTTGATCGTCCCGTACGAACCAAGTTCGTCCGGTACGAACGGTTATAACAAGGTTGGTTCCAAAAACTGCAGAATGAATATAGAAAAACTGTACTAAGTCTGGTTATATCGTCTGGACAAAAATATGTTCGTCAGGACGAAAATATTACATAGAATAAATCGTCCCTGACGATAATTAATTTCGCCTGGACAAAATTCTTATAGAGACCAAATCGTCCCTGACGATAATTATTTTCATCTGTACGAAATTCTTACAGAGAGAAAATCGTTCCGGACAATATTTAATTTCGTACCGGACGAATAGGACTTAGAAAATTTTTCTAGCCAGTTCCTATTCGTTCAATGTGATCTTAATAGGAGATAACTGTCTGATCGTCCCGTACGAATTGATATCGTCCCGTACGATCAGTATAAATTTTATATGATCTCCTTATGTGTGTGTGTGTGTGTGTGTTTTTATTCACTCAATTACAATCACTCCCTCTCAATTCAAATGATAATTTTAAGCTTCAAAAACTAAAAATATTTCTTGCTGAATTTGATTTGAAGACTTCGTGTTTGAGAGTTTGATTCACCTGAAATGTTAGTACACACAAGAGCAAATACAAATCTTCTAAAATTGTTAGGAGATAACTACACATTTGAACAATAATATTTGGAATCATTAAAACTATACAAGTTGCAAAAATGTAAAACATGCAAATAACAACTATCTTAACAATCTCCCCCTTTTTGATGATGGAAAAACAATTATTGTTTGTATGATTTCAATTTAAAAAATCTCCTAAAATCCCCATGAAATGATGAATACATGAAAATAAGGAGGCATTTTGAACTAAATAATACAATTTTTGTTTTTCAAATTAAAATAAACAAACAAACAAAAAATTACAAAAAAAAAGTATAAGACAATACTAAGACAATACTAATAACACAAGCCAAATGACACAAAATCAAAATACAAACATACAAACACAATAATTTCTCCCCCTTTTTGACAACAACAAGAAGTGAAAAAGAAATAGACAAGAAATGTAAGTAATTATATGAAATCCATTTGAAAATTTAATCTAAAAAGTGATTGACATAAAGTATGCAAATTAAAACTAATAACATTAGGTAAATCATAGAAATTCATAGAAATTAAGAAGTGAAATAACATTGTAAGTAAGAAGAATTTATCAAAGATATGATTCAATTTAGACATTTGAGATAAAGAAAATCATTACATGAGAGATGAATAAAAATTGTATATTTCAAAGTTCAATAGAAATATAAATGAACATAAGATCAATTTTAATTAAGAGATTGAAAGAATCTGGAAAGAAGAGAATTACCACATGTGGCGCTTTGCGCATCTTTTTCAAGTATTTGGCACATTTTTTGTGCATCTTTTTCAAATTTTTGGCACATTTTTGTGCATCTTTTTACATTGGGCTTATTTTGTGCATCTTTTTCACATTTGCGAACCTTTGCGCATTCCTTTTGATTTTTGTACTTTTTGTACAATTTTCAAGCGTAATTGATACCAATTCTTTCCAAGATCAATAATCTAAAATTTCAAATTTTTCTAAGTGTATAAATATCACTTGAACAAAGAAATACAAAAAAAAAATCTAAATTACAATAATAATATTAAATTTAATGTAGTCTAAATGAATAGACATGAAATTAAAAATTCTAATTATAACAAGTTATAAATAAATTTTAAATTTAGAAAGACTAGATTTTCTAATGAAATTAATCTCAAATTACAATCTAATTTAAGCACAATTAAGATTAAAAAGACTAATGAAATTCATAAAGATTAAATACATTTCAAAAACAAATAATACTAAAACAAAACACAACAACATATATTGATATTAGTAAAAGGATTACATGATCAATTTATAATATCAATACAACTAGAAAAGAAAATACATAGAACTCTAAAAAAAAACACATAAATAAAGATAAGATACATGAAACCATCTAGTACTCAAAACCCACCCAAATTTCTATTTTTCTGGAGGAGTAGGAGGAACACCACCAAATAAGTTGAAGTAGGAATTTATCAATATAACATTGGTATTAATTTCATGAACTTCATTTCTTATATTACCAATGTCCTGTTGCTGCTGCTGAAGTTGAGCATCAATTTGATCAAATCGTTGATCAAAATGAGTCTCAAGTCTATCAAATTTCTCAATCAAATTTTGATAATTTGGTTGAGGTGCTGATGTTTATGCTCCTTCTTCTTCTGAATCACTGGCATGTGATTTCTCTTTGTCCTCCTTGAAGATCGCTCTAAAAGAAGTATCGTTGTAGTAGACCGGCTCTTCATACTCTTCATCAGGATGCACTAGATTGTATTTCTTTTCCAAAATAAAGGTAACTAAGTGACCTAATGAAATATTCCTTTTTCTTTTCTGATCAGCATGCCCAATTTCGAAAAGCCCATAAAGATAGTCTAAGATAAGTTGGGCTTCATCAATAGGACTCTTTTTCATAATAAAAAATGTCACAATAGAAAGGAGTGGAGTAATGTTGATTATATCATCAGCTTTTGGAATAATAGAAGATCTAAGAAGTGCTGGATGATTCGAGCATTTTTAGTCATTCCAGAAACTCTAGCAATATGATAATCTAGGCTATTTCCTCTAATCACCCTATTGATTTCAAACCACTTGAAGGTGTTATCGTTCATAAGGGTGTGGGCTCTAAAACCTTCAGTTCTTAAGTTGAGAAAAGCACCTAAGTCATGCTTTGTGATGTCAACCTTTTGTTTAAAAACAAAAGAACTGACAAAAGAGTGGTCGGAGTTGAAACTCATATTTGCTAGGAAGTAAAGAAAGGTCTGTTTGTTGTAGAGGTGGATAAGAGTTAGGATAAATTCAAACTGAGTGGAAGAGAAAAGATGCATTACCTTGAAGTTTATCTCACTCTGGATCAGAATGCGAGATAGAGTGATTTTTGTAGAGGCAAATCGAGGAAAGGATTCCTCATTTGCTTTTGAAAGAAAGTTCTCGGAAGAATTCCTAAGGGGTTTCTTTGCTAAAACCTTTTGTCGCTTACTAGAGGAGGCCATTGTTGATCTAGAAATCGAAAGGGATTGAAAGAGATGTTTGGAAATGTGATTGTTGAGTTAGAAAGCCATCTTATTTAAATAAAATGATACGTTCGTCCTGGACGAAAAATGTTCATCCTGGACAAAAATTATCGTTCGTCTGGACGAAAACATTTCGTACATACGATCAAATTCATCCAAAATATAACAGCTTTTCATAATCAATGTTGCAACCCATGACCCCGAGTTTGAGATTTTGATGATGCCAAATAATGATTGTTTTGAAACAACTTTTCATTGAATATTAGTTTATTTGCTATTATCCTTGAGTACTAACATTTCAGGAAGATCACAAGTGACTCAGGATGAAAAGAAGACTCAAGAATGGGTAGATTAGGAGTATGAGTCAGATATTGTATTTTTTTATTTATTGTATTTTATTTTCTTGAGTCTGGCCACAAAATGCATAAGAGTAAGAGCAACCATGCACACACACAGGGGGAGAGTTTGTTTTTAAATGCAAAATGTAATAGAATTTCTTCTCTGAAGATCGTACTGTATGATTTTAATTCGTACTGTACGATCCGAGTTATGTGGACGATTCTGTGAATAGATCATACCGTACAAATCTATTCGTACTAAATGATATGTTCAGATCCAAAACCCTAGCCATAGTTTAATTTAAGTAAGTGATTTTGCGCCGTTCGTAATGTACGAACATTTTCGTACTGTACGATTTATTTTAAATACTTACTTAAATTAACCCGTGATTAGTGCATGTAATCCAAGCCTAATTATATTTTGAACATCGTACTATACGAATAGGATCGTACCATACGTTGAACAGAGACAAAGTTTGATCGTCCCGAATATCGTCCTGGATGATCTCTTGGTTTTTTTTCGCATCGTACTGTACGATAGTAATCGTACCATACAATGAACAGAGACGACATCTGGTCGTCTAGACCATCGTCCTGTTCGAATAGTATTTTGTGGATCGTACCGTACGATATTATATCATACAGTATGAATTGTTTTTTAACTATTCTTACATCTTCGTACCAGGATGAAGTCTGTTTATGAAGATCGTATTGTACGATGTGGAATCTTACCGTACGAACAGTAACGACTACTTTTGAAATTAGTGGGATTTTGGAGCCCGTTTTAAGTGTTAATCTCGTCCTTTTTTAGTAAGATTTACAGAGAGGGAGAACATGGTTAGAGATGGATTCCAAGGGAGAGAGCTCTAGAGAAGTTCTTTAGGGTTGAGAGAGGAAGGAGAAGGTGAGTGTTGTGAGGGAGAAGAGGTGTGAGGGAGATCACACGGTTGCTCCGAACTTGCTGCATCTTGCTCCTCCTATGGCCTTAGAAGAATTTGAGGGAGGATTTCCAAGGGAAAGGCTCGTCTACATCCGTGACCTCGAGGTTTTCTGCCTTCTCCAGGAGGGAGAAAAACGAAAAGGTTTTTTGACGTCGCTAGGAGGGCAAAAATAGAGTTTGGCACTTCTCCATGCTGGGTTGGTGAAAGGAAGGTTTGTAAAGGCTTCTCCGCCTTGCCAAGGGGGGCAAAAGGAGAACTATATTTGGTAGTAAAAATCCCATAGCGAAGGACTCCGGGGAGTGGACGTAGGTCATATTTTGACTGAACCACTATAAAAATTCTTGGTGTATTTTTTTCTTATTGTCATTTACTTTTACTTGCACTTAATTTTTCATAATTATTACGTGGTGAAATTTGTGGAAGAAAATTTGTTTAAGTTTTTTTTGTCAAATTTCAAAAATAACAAAAAGATTAGAACTCATGTTTAGGGTTTCTTTTTATTGAGAAAAAGTTTTTCACAATTCACCCCCCTCTTGTCATTTAGTAATTTCAATTGGTATCAGAGCAATTTCAATTGGTATCTAGCTCTTGGTCACCTAATAGGATATATCCTCCACAATAAATATCAATTGACCTACCCTGGTGAACCCGACATTCTTCCTATCTTTTATACGAATGCCTCCTTCTAGATTCTCTTTCATCGAGGACACGAGCCTGAAGAACCAGTCTTTGACAAAGAAGAAGGAGAAGATGCCCCAGCAGCAGCTCCAACTCGACCACGATGAAATGCCGCATCCCGAGCACCTACACCAGCACACTCTAACGATGATTTGGTCGCACGCTTCGACCAACTGCAGACTCACCTCGATACGCATATTCGAGAACAACATCAGCAACACGAGACAGATATGCAATGGTTTGGAGAATGCTTTACTGCAATTGATCACCGATTCGATGCTCTCTTTCAATATTTTCAAACGAATCCACCTCCGCCACCAACTGATCAGGACCCTTCTGTTTAGATTGTTTGTCTTTATACTATAATTTCTTTCTTTTGCTTTCTGCTTTAGTTTCTCCTCCTTTTTGTGCTGTCAAAAGGGGGAGAAGTTTGTTGTACTTGTTGTTGTGCTTGTTATAGTTTGTTAAATGCATTCCTTTTATTTTGTACTTGCATTTAGTATCTTTTTTTTTCTTGTGTTTAATTTTAAAAAAAAATAAAAAAAAAATAAAAGAAATGTTATTCGTACTTGCTTACAACAAATTATTTGACATCATCAAAAAGGGGGAGATTGTTGCAACCCATGACCCCGAGTTTGAGATTTTGATAATGCCAAATAGTGATTGTTTTGAAACAACTTTTCATTGAATATTAGTTTATTTGATATTATCCTTGAGTACTAACATTTCAGGAAGATCACAAGTGACTCAGGACGAAAGGAAGACTCAAGAACGGGTAGATTAGGAGTATAAGTCAGATGTTGTATTTTTCTATTTATTGTATTTTTATTTTCTTGAGTCTGGCCACAAAATGCATAAGAGTAAGAGCAACCATGCACACACACAGTGGGAGAGTTTGTTTTTAAATGCAAAATGTAATAGAATTTCTTCTCTGAAGATTGTAATGTACGATTTTAATTCGTACCGTACAATCCGAGTTATGGGGACGATTCTATGAATAGATAGTACCGTACGAATCTATTCGTACTGTACAATATGTTCAGATCCAAAACCCTAGCCGTATTTTAGTTTAAGTAAGTGATTTTGCGCCGTTCGTACTGTACGAATATTTTTGTACTGTACAATTTATTTTAAATACTTACTTAAATTAACCCGTGATTAATGCATGTAATCCAGGCCTAATTATATTTTGAACATCATACTGTACGAACAGGATCGTACCATACGATGAATAGAGATGAAGTTTGATCGTCCCGGATATCTTCCTGGATAATCTTTTGGTTTTTGTCGCATCGTACTGTATGATAGTCATCGTACCATATGACGAACAGAGACGACATCTGGTCGTCCAGACCATCGTCCTGTACGAATAGTATTTTGTGGATCGTACCGTACAATATTATATCGTACAGTACGAATTATTTTTTAACTATTCGTATATCTTCATACCAGGACGAAGTCTGTTTATGAAGATCGTATTGTACGATGTGGAATCTTACCGTACGAACAGTAACAACTACTTTTAAAATCAGAGAGTTTTTGGAGCCCATTTTAGGTGTTAATCTCGTCATTTTTCAGTAAGATTTACAGAGAGGGAGAACATGGTTAGAGAGGGATTCCAAGGGAGAGAGCTCTAGAGAAGTTCTTTAGGGTTGAGAGAGGAAGGAGAAGGTGAGTGTTGTGAGGGAGAAGAGGTGTGAGGGAGATCACACAGTTACTCCGAACTTGCTGCATCTTGCTCCTCCTGTGACCCTAGAAGAATTTGAGGGAGGATCTCCAAGATAAAGGCTCGTCTACATCCGTGACCTCGAGGTTCTCTGCCTTCTCCAGGAGGGAGAAAAACGAGAAGGTTCTCTGCCGTCGCCAGGAGGGCGAAAACAGAGTTTGGCACTCCGCCACACCGGGTTGGTGAAAGGGAGGTTTGTAAAGGCTTCTCAGCCTTGCTAAGGGGGGCAAAAGGAGAACTATATTTGGTAGTGAAAATCCAAGAGCGGAGGGCTCCGGGGAGTGGACGTAGGTCATATTTTGACCGAACCACTATAAAAATTTTTGGTGTGTTTTTTCCTTATCGTCATTTACTTTTACTTGCACTTAATTTTTCATAATTATTGCGTGGTAAAATTTGTGGAAGAAAATTTGTTTAAGTTTTTTTATCAAATTTCAAAAATAACAAAAAGATTAGAACTCCTGTTTAGGGTTACTTTTTATTGAGAAAAAGTTTTTCATAATTCACCCCCCTCTTGTCATTTAGTAATTTCAATCAACACAACTTACGATACGTCCTTTCGTACAGACTTTTGACTTGACCGATCGTACAGATGATTAATGTTCATCTAGACGATCACACTTGTGATCATTTTAATGGCAAAATCGTCAGCTACATTGATTCTCCATGTTTTCTTCCAGATGAAGTTCAGGTTCGTACAGACGAAGTTCTTAATAAAAATAGTCTTATCCTTTCAACTGCTCCAATTAATCGTCCCGACGTTTGAGAGAAAAAAAATTTCATCCCGGACGATCGTGCAGATCGTACAGACGAACTAAATTAAAAACTACTCTCAAGACAGTTTGAAATCACACAGATTGACATTTTACACACATCATCCCGTACGAATATATTTCGTCCCGGACGATTAACACAATTTTTTGAATTTTTGTATTTTTATCAAAGAAACTAAATGAACATACAAAACACAATAAACAAAGACAAATGTACAGACTCTAAATATAAAATCACTAAAAAATAAACAAAAATCACAAAAACAAAATCATAAAAACATAAACTACGAAAACAGAAACATCAATATTGCAAAAATATTGTTATTTAAGCATTCAAATCAATTACACCAAGCCTTGTTCTTAATGTACTGAAAGTATCAAAGGCTAAAGGTTTTGTAAAAATGTCTGCAAGTTGATTTTCAGTTGAAACATAAATAAGTTCAATTTCTCCCTTGGATACATGATCCCTTATGAAATGATGCCTTATGTCAATGTGTTTGGTTCTTGAATGTTGAATATGATTTTTGGAAATACAAATAGCACTAGTATTATCACAATAAATTGAAATAGTGCCTATAGTTAATCCTAAATCAATCAACTATTATTTTAACCAAAGTACTTGTGCCACACAACTTCCTAATGCAATGTATTCTGCTTCTGCAGTAGATAGGGCCACTGAATTTTGTTTTCTACTAGACCATGAAACTAATGAATTTCTAATGAATTGACATGTTACAGAAGTGCTTTTCCTATCCACTCTACAGCCTGCAAAGTTAGAATCTGAATAACCAATAATTTTAAATGAAGAGCTAAACTTAGGATACCAAATTCCTAAGTTCTGAGTTCCTAGTAAGTAACTTAATATCCTTTTCACTGCTGTCAAATGTGATTCTTTTTGATCTGATTGAAATCTAGCACATAATCAAACACTGAACATAATATCTGGTCAGCTAGCAGTCAAATAAAGTAAAGATCCAATAATCCCTCAATATTTCTTTTGATCAACAGATTTTCCCTTAAGGTCCTTATCCAACTGAACTGATGAACTCATTAGTGTACTAACAGGTTTAGCATTGTCCATTTCATATTTTTTGAGGATGTCCTTAACATATTTAGTTTGACTAAGAAATATACCTTCCTAAAGTTGCTTAATGCTAAAACCTAGAAAGTAATTTAAATCTTCCATTAGACTCATTTCAAATTCACTACTCATTGTTTAGAAAAATCATGACAAAGATTTTTATTTGAAGATCGAAAAATGATATCATCCACATAAATTTGAACAATGAGTATATCCTTTCCAAATTTCTTTAAAAAGAGAGTTGTATCCAGACTTCCTTTTTCAAAAGATCTTTCAAATTGGAAGGTGCTCAACCTCTCATACCAAGCCCTAGGTGTCTGTTTCAATCCATATAATGCCTTTTTTAACTTGAAAACATGATTTGGGTATTTAGAATTTTCAAAACCTAGAGGTTGTTCTACAAAAATATCTTCTTCAATTACCCCATTTAAAAAGGCACTTTTGACATCCATTTGAAATAATTTAAATCCATTAAAACAAGCAAAGGATAGTAAAACCCTAATTGCTTCAAGTCTAACTACAGGGGAAAAAGTCTCCTCAAAATCAATTCCTTCAATTTGATTATACCCCTTAGCAACTAATCTAGCCTTATTTCTAATGACTACTCCTGAGTCATTCATTTTATTTTTGAACACCCACTTGGCTCCAACAACACTTTGATCTTTTGGCCTTGAAGTTAATTCTCAAACTTTATTTCTTACAAATTGATTCAACTCTTCTTTCATGGCCAATATCCAAAATCCATCAGAAAGTGCTTGATCAATATTAGTGGGTTCTATAGTTGAAATAAAGGCTGAATGATTGACTTCCTTGTTTAATCCACGCCTAGTTCTAACACCCTCACTAGGTTCACCTATAATCAATTCCCTTGGGTGGTTTTTAGAAAATCTCAAATCTCTAGGCAAAGGGTTTTCTTTTTCCAAATTCTCTTCCATATTTTCTTCCAAAATTATTTTATCAATCTTTTTGGGAGTTTTTCTAATTGACATGCATCACAAAAATGATCCTTAGAAAAGTCTAGTTTTTGTATACCTCTCACTAAGTTCTTTTGGGTAATTCTCCTAAGGTTTTTCATACTAGAATGACAAAGTCTCCTATGCCAAAGCCATGATTCATCAGAAACAGTTTTTAAACAAAAAGCAGTAGGAGATTGAATACAATTTAAATCTAGCATGTAAACATTATTTACCCTTTTTCCATTTAAAACATTTTTCCCATTTAAGCTTAAGATGGAGCTAGTAGGTAAAAAATTTTACATTATAGCCCTTATCTTATAGCTGACTTATACTTAACAAATTATGATTTAAGCCTTCAACCAATAACACATTGTCTATAAAAAAGTTTTTCAAATTTCCAATCATACCTAATCCAACCACTTTCTTTATGGTATTATCTCCAAGTGTAACCTTGCCTCCACTCCTGGTTTCCAGCGTTATGAATTGAGCAGTATCTCCAATCATATGCTTTGAACATCCACTGTCCAGGTACCATATGCTCTCACGAGGTCTTGTGTGAGAGCAACCTTGCAAAAATATCAAATGTTATACCTGAGAACCCAAATAAGTTTGGGTTCACCTTTTAGAAGTTTATAATAAGATGCATGTATGATATGTCTAGGTTTATGCATCTTAGGTCTCCACACCAAATTAGATTTCATATTCAAAATACAGGTGTGAGCTATATGTCCAAATAATCCACAATTATTACATTTAACATTAGGAAAAGTATTCCTAAGTTTTCTTCCTTTTGTTTGTCTTCTAAGGGATTCCATATATTTAGGATAATATTTAGGATTTGTAAAATCTTCAAGTTTGGGGGGTATCCTATTATCCTCAAGAGCTCTTATTTTTAATTTATAAAATGAATTCATATCTTCCAAGATTCGATTTGTATAATTGATTCGATATATTTTGCTCTCAGATTCATCCTTAAATATTTTAAAATCTCTTTCAAGATCAGCATAGGTTGTTTTTAAATTCTCAAAATTCTTATTTAAGTCATCATATTTGTCAAGTAGTTTCATGTGATTGTCATCTATTAATGCATGATCTTTCCTAAGGATTTCATGTTCCTTCTTAAGCTCTTCCAATTCTAAACTTACACTAGCATGCATCTTTTTTATTTTCCTATATGCATCATCCATGTGTTCAGAAACTTCAAACAATTCATCATAGGTTAAGTCACATACCTCTTTTTGATCTGATTGATCAATATTATCTGCCATCAAGCAAAGATTGGTGACTTCTTCTTCTTTTTCAGTCTCAGATGAGTCTGAAGCTCAGTCCACCCAGAAAGCTCTTTGAAACTTCTTCTTGCCCTTCTTTACAATTAGTTTCTCCTCTACCATCTCCTTGGTAGGAGTGGCTTTGAGTTTTGGGCAATCAGTCTTGATATGACCTGATTTCCCACATTCATAACAAATCACTTCATTAGAAACCTTGCCATTTTTGTTAAACTTACCTCTATTCTATTGCTGGCGTCTCTTCTGCTTCCTCTTTAGAAAGCTTCTGAATTGTCTAGTCATTAATGAAATATCATCTTCATTCTCAGGTTGTGAGTGTTCACTCTCTGTCTCTTCCACTTTTAGTGCTATATTCTTCTCCTTTCATGGTTCACCTGCATCAATCTTTCTTTGACTTACTCCTTGCTCATAAGTAATGAGTGAACCAAGAAGATTGTCAATAGAATAAATGTTTAGATCTTTAGACTCTATAATTGCAGTTATTTAGCATCGTAAGCAGTAGGTAAACAATGAAGAATCTTATTAACCATTTCAGCATTAGTTAATTCTCTACCAAGTGCATGCAAAGAAGTGACAATTTGTGTGAATCTTGTGTACATGTCAGAAATAGATTCATTTGGTTTCATGCGAAATAACTCATAATCATGTAACAAGATATTGAGTCTTGATTGCTTAACCTCATTAGTCCCTTCATAAGTTATACAAAGTCTATCTCATATGTCCTTTCCACTTTTGCAAGTGGAAACCCGCATGTAGTCTTCAGATTTTAAAGCACAAAAGAAGCTATTTAAACATTTGGCATTTAGTTGAGCTAAGTCACGTTCTTCTATAGTCCAATCTACAAAAGGTGTTTCTACTCTAACTCCATCAACTAATCTAGTTGGTTTTGTATAACCTTCCTGGACTAGGATCCACATACGATAATCAAGTGACTGTAAGAAAGTAGACATGCGTGTTTTCCAAAAATCAAAAGGTATATTGTCAAACAGTGGAGGTCTAGTAATAGAGTAACCCTCAGGTGTATTTCGGTTTTTGAATGTAGCCATCTACGTTAATCAAAAAGTAGTTTAAACTTATGATTTTGAAACAAAGCTCTGATACCACTTGTTGAGTCTAGTGAATAGGTTGTTAGATCTAAGTTAATGTCACAAGGCTACCAAGAGGGAGGGTGAATTGGTATTTTTAAAACTTAACCCTCTTTGAAGTTTTGTTGAACCGAAATGAAATTTTTTAATGAAATTTTGATAGAAAAGTTTTTTAACCACAGAGTTTTTTAAACAAAAGTAAAATGCAGAAAATAAAAAGAGTAAAGTAAAAGACACAAGATTTATAGTGGTTCGGTCTAAACTAGACCTACATCCACTCCCCAGAGGCACCCTCTGAGTATTGCACTAATACCAATAGTGTCTCTCTTTTTGCACCCACAGCAAGGCGGAGAAGCCTTTACAAACACTCTTTTCACCACTACCCGGTGCGGTAGAGAACCATCGTCCTTTTACACAATCCTCAGTGTTGGAAGAGAACCGTCCGTCCTTTCACACTCCTAGTGTGGGTAGAGAACCCTTCATCCTTTCACACTCTCCTAGTGTGGGCAGAGAACCTTTGTTCCTTTCACACTCTTCTAGTGTGGGCAGAGAACCCTTCGGCTGTTCACACTCTCCAAGTGTCGGCAGATAACCATATCTCCTTGACATATCTTCTCACAAGAAATATAGAAGGAAGAAAGAAAAGTGTGAAGTATTCCCAATTCACAAGTAGAGATTCTTACCTTTAAACACCAAGTGAAGCCTTCACGCTCCAGTGGTAGGAATCCTCCTTTGAATGCTCTCTCACACTCTCTCCTTGACTTTTATCTCAATAGGCATGAAGATAAAATGACAAAAAAATTGGGTGGCAGTCTAATTTGGACTATATATACAAAAGACAAGAAAAATCGCCCAAAAACTGTAAGTTTTTAATTATGTACACAGTGGATTGTCCCGTACGATCGTGGATCATCCTGGATAATATTACTTAAAAGCCTTGAAACGAACCTGTTTGCATATGTGTACGAAATGTTTTCGACAAGCTGATCATCCCGTACAAACCAAGTTCGTCCGGTATGAACGGTTATAACAAGGTTGGTTCCAAAAACTGTAGAATGAATATAGAAAAACTGTCCTAAGTCGGTTATATCATCTGGACGAAAATATGTTCATCAGGATGAAAATCTTACAGAGAACAAATCATCCCTGACGATAATTAATTTCGTTTGGACAAAATTCTTACAGAGATCAAATCATCAGTGACGATAATTATTTTTGTCTGTACGAAATTCTTACAGAGAGAAAATCGTCCCGGACGATATTTAATTTTGTACCGGATGAATAGGACTTAGAAAATTTTTCTAGCCAGTTCCTATTCGTTCCATGTGATCTTAATAGGAGATAACTGTCTGATTGTCCCATACGAACTGATATCGTCCCATACGATCAGTATAAATTTTATATGATCTCCTTATGTGTGTGTGTGTGTGTATGCTTTTATTCACTCAATTACAATCACTCCCTCTCAATTCAAATGATAATTTTAAGCTTCAAAAACTAAAAATATTTCTTGCTGAATTTGATTTGAAGACTTTGTGTTTGAGAGTTTGATTCACCTGAAATGTTAGTACACACAAGAGCAAATACAAATCTTCTAAAATTGTTAGGAGATAACTACACATTTGAAAAATAATATTTTGAATCATCAAAACTATACAAGTTGCAAAAATGTAAAACATGCAAATAGCAACTATCTTAACAAGCTCAATTTGACTAATGTTGCCATCTATCATATTTACCTTATTGGGTCAAATGGATCCAAATGATTTGGTTGAATATTTTCCTTTTTAAAGGTCAATTATGGTTAAGGTATCTATGATTAAATTTTTTTACTATTTTTAAAATAATTGAGGAAATAAATTGGAATAATTTGGTTGAAAGTGATTGGACTGGTCCTTATAAGGGCAATTGGACATACGTGTGCCCAAATGGGTGAGGTGGTCCAATTAGAACGTTCTAGTGATTGATTTTATTTTTTAAGGTTATCAATTCATTTTCAAAACCTCTACAAATGAATAATCATAGGAAATTCTTCTAGTTCTAAGGTTTATATTTATGTTGACCTATAAAAATCAATAAATGCTCCCTTGTAGTATTGAGTATATGGTGATATTTAATATTGTTTTAAACATGAATCAAACAAATGCCCATAAATCTATTTGAGAGATTCTCATTATTAAGTATATTACACAAATAAATATGATTAAGTGAGAAAGAAATTTTCTTTTTACATCATTAATTATGCTTTCCCAGACTATTATAATTTTAACATTAAAGAGATTTGCCTTACACATTGATTTTATTGTAGCTTATTAAGGGTTCATCCAATGATATCATCTATATCATGGTAAAATATTCTAATCATTATCACATTCTTTCTATCTAACATAGCCATTTTTATATTAGAATTCTTAGCCATGCTTAAGATATAAAAAAGATCCTATAAAATAATCTAGAATTTTATGGTTTGAGGAGTTCAAGGACAATGCTTAAATGTTTTTTTGGAGTAGGCTTGAAATAAAAGTAAAATATTTTTTTTGGTTAAAACCCGCAAAGGTGTCTATGTGTTAATTATAAAAAAGGTACAAGTCCTTAAAGGATCTAAAGCTCTCTAAAAATATAATATTTGAAGAAAAACCTAAGAGCCTATGATCCAACATATTAAAAAAAGAAATAGAAAAAGAGAAACAAAGGGAGACGAGAAGCCAACCCTCAAAAAAAGAGACCCAATCTAGATGTACAATAGAGCTCCAATAGCCAACCAAGAAAAAGATCCACGAAGGAAAAAGAGACCAAAGCCAAGAAAGAACCAACAACCATCACCCCCTAAGGAAAATAGAAGAACACATGTAACCCAAAAGTCTCAAGATAGCATCATCTTGCAGAACAAATTGAAGAAAAATAAGAAAAATAAAAGAGATAAAGAACAAAAGGAAGACCAACCCAATAAGGACCAAAGAGAGGAACAGGAGCACAAACCCAGCTCCAAAAAAATAAAATCAAGCACCAAAAAGGTAGAGATAAGAGAAACCCATAGAACAGAGTAAACAAAGCCAGAAAACAAATAGAAGACCCACACGAGCATCTACAGGATACAAACCAAAGCAATAGAAGGCCCCCACTTCCAAGAAATAAAAAGGCCTTACTAAACAATAGACTTAGATACAGTGGAGCAATAAACAATATTTTTAAGATTAAACTCAACAGTTTTCCCTTTCTTCTTCTTATTTTTCTTCCCTAACACCATAGAGAAACCATAACTAACAATTTTCAACACATTCAATTAAAAATCCTCTAAAGACACATTAGGACAACACCTATAAAGATCACCATTACAACACTTATGACCTAATAAATCCTACATCCAATCAGAGTGATCTATAGGGTCAATAAAAAGGTCCAAATTAACACAAGCAACATAAAGCATCAGATAAATAGGTAAATCAATAACAAGGGTGCAATTAGAAACATCCAACCCATCAATAGGAAGATTATCATCATTCATATGGATATTAGTGAGAGACACAATATTAACCACATCAAAATAACCATCAACTGTCTTAATAATATCTTTAAAAGAAGAGACAAATTGCTTACTAAAATTATCAGACATAGGGATAGATTTATCCAAATTGTTACCCGAGCATTCCAAAATATTGAGAGAGTTAGAAATAAATGGAGTAACCATGGGAGAATCAATCTTATTGTTAATAGATATGCCTTCAGTTAACGATTTAGTAGGAAAGGGCCATAAATCATTTCCTAAAAGCACATTATAAAGCACAACAATATGATTAATCAAAGAAACATCATAAAAATTCCCAATGATAATTTGGTCATTATCAAAAGTTACTCAAATTGATTTAGGAACAACATTTTTCCTCAAATGAGGATGCAATTAAACATTCAATTTTATATAGCCCCAACGCCTTGCAATGAGAACAAAAGCTAGGAAAAATTTCAAAGACCACCTACTAATCATAATCGTAAGTTTCCAAGGAAAACTAAAATGATTCAGGATACGCTTTGGTAACATCAAGTTCAATAAGAATGCAAAAAATTGACAGTCATGATCCCATAGTGGTGGCATTATAAGTTTGAATCAGTCGGCCAAACAAGGACCCAAGGCCAAAGAGAATGTGAGGAGAGAAGAAATGAGGATGAACATTCAATAAGGAAATCAAAATGGGAATTATATGTAATTCCTCATGTCAAAAAATGGCGACCATTTAGTTAATTTCATGAAATAATTTCTAGCATAATCGAACTATGTGCTAAAACCCTTCCATAATCAAGATCATTCACTAACTTAACTAGCACATGCCATTGATTAATGACATAACATAAAATTCACTAGTAAGTACTAAATTAAAGAAAAAATTTCAAATGGAATCAAGTTGAGGCCTACACATGGGAAACTTTCTTACCAAAGCAAATTCAAAAGGATTCGCAAGATGCTGCACCTCATCATCTGATATCAATAAATCCTTCAAACATCAGAGAGTAGTTACTTTGTGATGTTAAAAAGCATTCAAGGAATCAAAACCAGAAAGAACATCTTTGAAAGATTTTGAGGGATTTTTACAATCGAGAAAATCAAGATCCAAGTGTTTAGAAAATATCATCTTCAAGAAAACAAAACCAAAAGGAAAAAATATGAGCAAGAGAAGAGGTAAGGAACTTCCCTCGACACGAGACATGACCTCAACACTAGACGCCTGAGGAAGGAAGGATCTCGACACCAGACACGCAAAGGGAGGTAAGATGGAGATGTATATGAAAGAGAGTATGAATGACAGGAGGCCGCTGGGGCGATGCACTAGATGGTACCTAAAAGCATCAGGGAGAGAAGCTCATGAAGTCAAAGTAAAAATTTGGTATGCTTAAGTATTACGTAGGTAAGGATTTAAAATAATTCTTTTGAATTCAGTCCAAATGAATAACATAACTTGTCATCAAAGTGTTGATTTTTTTTATGCCAATAGTCTCGTTGATCAAAGGGTATTTCTTATATATATGTATATATATATATATATATTGTGTGTGTGTGTGTGTGTTTATAGGATATTTTTGGCACTCTGCATGTTTCTGCATGATTTGAGCCAGTGATCTTTAGATCAAAGTCTCAGATCTTACCGTTCCATTTGAATCCTCAAGCCGGGGGTTGGATCTAATGGGTAATTTTCTTTCCAACTCGATCCTAGCCATCTATTCTAAACAGTGGGAGATCAGATGGATGCTATTTTTTTCTTACGTGGACAAGTGGGAAACCGCGTAAGCCCCACCTACAAGATAATCATTACTTAATGATTGCACCCCACAATCATGGAAAATGATTGCCTCGCCACCGCCTGTGTTTTTACCCACGAATCCCATCATGTAGCGCGGCATTCCGCCGTCACCCAACTACCAATTTAGTTAATAATTAATTTTAAATTAGTTTTAATCTTTTTCAAACCAAAAAATTTCAAAAAAAATAAAAATTAAATACTAATAAAAAATTAGTATAATATATCAAATTATATATTTTTATAATCTCTTTATTTTAAAATTAAAATAGGTTAAAATATTTAACATATATAATTAATTTCAAATATTTAATATTTGATATTTTTTATTATTATTCAAATAAAAATGATTTAATTAAATAGTTTTTTTTTTCAAAATTTAATTTTAAAATATTTTTCTTAAATAATCAAATAATTATTTTAGATTTAAAAAATAATTTCTCATATATTTTAAATATTTTAAATAATCCCTATTATTTAAATAATTAACTACTCAATTAAAAATTGATTCAATATTCATAATTTTTAAAAAAATCAAAGTTTGTTTTAAAATATTTTAATTAATCAGAAAATGTAATTTAAATATTTTAAAACTTAATTTTAATTTAAAGTATCTAATATACTTTTAATGATTTTAATTATTTAATTAAATATTTAAATATTTGATTAACATTTAATTAAACTAAATTTAAATAGTTTTAAAATTTAAAATAAATTTACTTTATATAATATTAAAATTTTAGTTTCTTTTAAGAAATAATTCAATTTAATTTGGGAATTATTTTAAAAATTAATTAATTTTAAATAAATTTAAATGATTTAATTAACCTTATATTTTAAAAAATCAAATTAAATTCGTTTTAATTTAGAAAAATTTAAACTATGTATAAAATTTTAGAGATTTAAAATGCTTTAATTTATTTTTTTTTTAATTTAAATTTAAATTTATTTTAAATAATTTGAATTATTAGAATATCTTAATATTTAATTAAATATTCGATTAAATATTTTAAAAATTATAAATTTATTTTCAAATTAATTTAAATAATAAAAAAATCTCTCAAGTCCTTAAAATGTTTTTTAATAATATTTGAAATTATTTTAATATAAAATTGATATTCTTATATATAGGTTTTTATATATAAAATTGATATTCTTATATATAGGTTTAAAATAAAATTTCATAGGATCTCTCAAAGTTCAAAGATTTAATAAAATATATTTAAAAAATCCATGATTAAAATCTTATTTTAAAATTGTATGTATATGCTAAATCCATGGGCATTGATAGATCCTATGGAATTTTAAATATAGGTTAAGCTTGAATGAATAGATATAATAAGGATGGTTAGTGAATAATTATCATAACTATTCACTAATCAATTTGTTAATCATTCATATTAATTTTGTATCTTGCATGCTTAGAATGCACACACCACTTAGTTTAGGCTCTCCTAGATTTAGGATTTGATTGTAATTATTTGTGATGCATTTATATATGTTAAGTCCAAGGGTTAGTAGAACTTTGATTCAAACCTACATAACTTAGTGACATAATTAACGCCAATAATTAAGGACATGGATAGAAAACTTAAGAAAATTTTAGAAATAAGGATACACCTCCTATTGACATGAAATTTGAACCTAGTAACATCCTCAGCCCATATAATTTTTTTTGTTTTACTTTTTTTAAAAGTAATTAAGCCCCATAATTAATTTACTTAATTAAGACTACAGGATTCTAGAGAGAGACTATGGGATTCTAGAGAGAGAAAAGATGTTTCCATTTTTTTTTTTTTTTTTGATTTGGCGATTGACAAGAATTTTCTGATGGCGGCGAATGATCGCCGATCCTCATCAGGCTTAGTTCTAAGAGGTGATCGTCTATCCATGTTTGATCTGGTGGTTGTTCAACAACATTCCCATTTTTAATAATTGTTCGCAGGCATTTGAAGGAGATTCCTCAAAGGTTTTGGCAAAATATACTATCAATGGAATTCAGATTTGCTCAAATTATAGTAAACTTCTAGCTATTTATGAAGGTGGTTTTTTAAATGTTAAATCTATTCTAGTAAATAGTAATGGAACGAAAGTGATGGTTGCTGAAGATATGCCAAAGAAGGTGGATTTATAAATATATTAGAATTTCAAATCTGGATCTTTATCTATGAATTATCTTAAAGGAGGAGAGGCTATTGGCGATAAGGGTGAACATAATGGGGATATTTTGGATATCCCAAATCCATTAGTTCTTGGTTAGAAGGAGGTGGATGGAGATATGGAGGTGGTCCGTCATTATGTTTTGGGGGAAAGTGATTCTTCTATTCCAAATATGGAGGGAGCTGAGGAAATATTACTGAAAGATTTGATAGAAAATTACACGTAGAATGTGTAGCACAAGAAGTCCCATAAAAGGAGTACTGATTTGGATTTCAGTAACTATCTTTCGGAAGATGGTGTGGCAGTCAAGCTGTGTGAGGAGAATGTACTCTAGAACACTAAAAAGAAGTAGAATGCCTTGGTGATTAAAGTCTTCGGAGACAGCATTCCTCAGTATATTATTAATGCTGACCTAAGGAGAAAATAGTCTCAATTAGGTAAGTTTAATCTTACCTGGCATGGAAAAGGTTAGAGTCTATGTGGTTTTGATGATGAGGAGTCGGTGGATTTAGTACTTGCTAATGGACCTTGGTATGTTAAAGGGAGCATCATAGGTGTGGATAAATGGTCTCCAGCCTTCACCCCTAACTCTTTGAAGGGCTTGTCCGCTCCAATATGGATAAGAATAACCAATTTTCCATTACAGTGCTGGGATGCTACTAATGTCTTTAGAATTTCATCAAAAATTGGGAAGCCATATTTGTTTTATGATAATATGTTCTAGTGAGGTAGAAGTGAGTTTGTAAGGGTTTATTTTCATATTCTCGTAGAAGAATAATTTCCTATTGGTGTTTGGGTAGAGGGGAGTTCTGGCAGGTTCTTCCAAAAAATTGAATATGAGAGGATTCCCAATATCTATTTTAATTATGGTAAACTTGGGAATGATCATATTGTTGTCCAGAGAAGGTAGCTAGAGTTGCTCAGGTGGCACTTAAGGTTGTGGATCATAATGTAAAGGAATAGGGTTTGCCTAGTCTGATCCTGGTCAATAATTTGGAAGAAGATGTGGATGGGTCATCTAAGGAGGTTGGTAATTGTTATGGGTCATAGTTACATGTAAGTGATGGGAGAAAGGTTCCAAGGGTTGATGGCTTCCGTGGGAGAAATTTTGGATGGAACAAAATAGCTAGAAATCCTAAGGATGCGGCTAAGGCTTCCTTTTTTAAAAAAGGAGTTATGGAGGTTAGCAAAGAGCGAAATGGATCAGGTGGTATAGCAAAGGAGGATTCATCTATTGCTGTCAATGGTGGTTCTAAATAGGATGTTAATATCAAGTTGAAGATATATTTTGTTGGGGAAAAGGTATCTGTTCATAATGGAGGGAATAAGTTTGTGGTTCTCAAGGAGTTGGTGGAGGAAGGTGAGATGGTTTATGATATCGTAGATGGTGGTAGTGTTCTGCCTAATGATTCAGGGGATGTGGATGATGATCCTAATGGGCTATATATTCCTAGAAAGAATGTGATGTGTTCTCCAATTGCTCATGCTCTAGACGTGAAGACCATGGGAGAGACTAAGGAAGGAAGTTTTGCTATTATTAAAGTTAAGCATGCTAAGGAGATTAAAGGACTTGGTCTTATTAATTTGGCACCTAGAGGCTGGAATATATATGGTGAGGTGAAATTAAAAGCTTCTCCTTTGTTCATTAATGGATTCAATTATTTTTTTGGAATTATAAAGGAGAAAGAAAGGATCAAGCTTCTCTATATCTAAATGAGGTAATTAAATATCATAATTTGTTTTTTGTGGGGTTATTGGAAACAAAAGTTTCCAATTTAAGTAGAATGGATATTAATTTCCTTATTGGAAATTATTAGGATTTCTTTCAAGTTCCTACAGATGGATTGTATGGGGAATTCTTGTGCTTTGGAAGTCTAAAGTAGCTTCTTTTTCCTTATTATTTTGCTTCTAATCAAGTGGTTATTATAAAGCTTGAGAATGTTAATAGGGGAGTTTGGAAGATAGCCACTGTTTATGGTGGAAAGGAGGTGGTTCAGAGGAGGATCATTCGGGAGAAGCTGGTAGCTTTTTCTTATATTAATCTTCCTTTAGTGGTTGGAGGGAATTTCAATTGCATATTGTCTAAACAAGATAAAAGAGGGGGTAAGAACTTTCAGTTATCTCAAGCTTCAAGAGAAATGAAGTCTTTCTTGGTAAATAAGGATCTTCATGAGGTTGGTGTTATTGGACCAAAGATTACTTGGTGTAACAACATGGTTGGTGGAGCTTGTATCTTCGAAAAGTTATATAGATGTTTTCTAAATCCGGTAGCTATGAGCTCAACTCGGTTGGTTTTGAGACACCTAACTAGAGTGGAATCTGACCATTGTCCAATTTTACTGAATTTCTTGTATAATAATTTTTTAGTTGATAGAATTATAAGGTTTGAGGAAGTATAGGCTTCTTATCCAGCTTCAATTGGGATTGTGAGATTGTCTTGGAAAAAGAGGACAGGTGGGAACTTAGAGGAGTTGCTAAATTGTAAATTTCATAGAACCTTGAAGTCCTAATTTTTTTGGAGCAAAGCTAAGCATAAGGAATATAGTCAACAGAAAGAAGTTCTTAAAAGAATATCTTGGAGCTGCAAATGAAGGAGTCAGAGGTTGGTTGGCTTTCTGAGGAGGACAACTTGCAAATTAGATCTTGGATTTGTGAGCTGAATTTAGTTTCGGCTCGATTGAACACTTGGTGGAAACAGAGAGCTAAGCTTAAATGGATGTCGGAGGTAGACACTAACTCAAAGTTTTTCCATTCTTATGCCTCGGCTAAGAAGAATTCAAATTAGATTTTCAAGATTAGGGATGAGAATGGTTCGATGGTGGAAGACCAAAGTCAAATTGCTAAAGTTTTTTTAAAATTTTTCCATGGTAAATGGAAGAATAGGTGTTTTAATCTTAATGGTTGGCCTGTACCAATTTGTTCTCTTTATGATAATGCCAGTGAATTATTAACCAAGGAACTGACAATAGAGGAGGTTGAGTCTATTGTGTTGCAATATGGAGGAAACATTTTGCCAGATAATGACGGTATATCTTATTCCCTTATAAGAAATTATTGGAGCATAATTAAAATTGATTAATGGAATGCAATCAATCATTTCTTCCATTAGGGAGAAATAAACGTGGACTGGAATGAAACATTTCTAGTGATTATTCTTAAGATATCTAATCCGAATGTTTTGAGCCAATATATGTCTATCATCTTGTGTAGATCAATCTATAAAGTTGTGGCTAAGATATTGTTGAATAGGATGAAGGTTATGGTTCATAAGCTAATAACAGTGGAGCAAGCAGCTTTTATCAATGGCAGGTCATTAGCGGACCACATTCTAGTGGCCCAGGAGGGGTTTCATAAATTTAGGATATCTAGATCTTCCAATGGGCTTATTTCTTTAAAAATTGATATGGAACAAGCATATGATAATATGTGTTGGGAGACTTTAAAGCATGTCTTGGAGTACTTCAGTTTTCCTCAGAGATTTTCGACTTGGATTATGGGATACATGGAATATCCAAAATTCTCTTTCCTGATAAATGGTAAGATTTCTAGTTAGATTCATGCAAGGAGTGGGTTCCATCAAGGGTGCCCACTATCCCCTTTCCTCTTCATTTTATGCTCACAGCTTCTTTCCAATGGGTTTAAACAAAGAGAAGTATCTATGGGGATCAAAATTGTTCAGAACGTTCCAAGGACTTCTCATTTACTTTATGTGGATGATATCTTAATTTTTTCTCAAGCTTCTCTCAAAAAAAGTGAAGGAAATAAGATTATACTATCTGATTTTTGTAGCTGGATAGGTCAAATAATTAATATGGGGAAATCAACCATTATGTTCGGCAAACAAGTTAAGATGAGGAAATTATCTTAGTGTGAAGGTGGCGTTAAGGAGGTTAGTGGCTGCTAATTTCCATTTTCTAATCGAGAAAGCTTTAAAGTTAATTGGTGTGTGGGAAAGCAAACTCATTCCTTTGGCTGGGAAATTCATCTTGATTAGAATGGTATTACTATCACTTCATACATTCTATTGTACCTTTTTATTGGCACCAATGAGAGTTCTCAAGGAATTAGATAAGTTTAGTAGGAGATTCATTTGGAATAAGCAGGATGGGAAATAAGGTCTTCATTATGTGAGGTCTTTTATTGGTATCTTTTGTTTCTATTCTGGAGCATGATAAACTTATTGTTAATGGCGAGTGGAACATTCAGGAGTTAGAATTACTGTTTGGAGAAGAACTTATCAGATTAATTTATGGGATTAGGATTCAACAAGATTAGGAAGGGAATTATTTGGATCTGATTCATCAAAATTCTAGTTGTTCGATTTCATGACTTGCTTATAAGGCTTCAGTTCTAGAGAATTTGAAATGTTTTTATTAGAAATGTTTGAATAACATTAAATTAAGACCTCGGGTGGAGGTCTTTTGGTGGTGCATTTTTAATAATGCAATTCCTACATTACATTTTTTTCTATTTGAGAAGAGTTCAAGGTGAGTTTGGTTTTCCAAGGGGATGTGGATTGAAAGAAGATTTGGAACATATAATGGTTAAATGTGTGAAGTTGGTGGAGGTCATAGGCATTATCAATAAATGGGGGTTTGGGTTTACATTTTTTGAATCTTTTTAATATTGTTGATGTTAGATGGAGAATTTTAGTTAAGCACATGGCTTTCTCATTAATATTTATTGCAATGTAGTTTATCTCATGTGGAGAGCAAGGAACGGATTATTACACGAAGGGAAGGATAATAATCCAATGGTGATTGGTACCTAATCTATAAGTTATGCTTCTATTTCATATATGGTTGAAGAGAAATTGAGAAACTGTGGTACTAATCAGTTGAATAGAGTGTTGTATCATTGTTACCCTCCTCTCGATTGGATCAAGATAAATGTAGATATATCATTATTATAATCATACAAGGCTGGAATTGCAGGTGTGGTTTGTGATAGTAAAGGAAGATTTCTACTTAGATATGGACACTCTTGTATTCATTGGGATATTTCTCATTTAGAGCTTATGGTGATTCAATTTATAGGAGAGATCAAGAAAGATTGGATGCTAAAATACAAAGGGATTATCATAGAAGGAGACAATCTCAATGTTATTAGGTTCTTGCAAGATTTTGGTGGCAAGTGGCGAGATGAGCTTTTATCTTTGAAGGGCCATAATTTTCTTTTCTTTAATTGGGTTAATAGAAGTTGTAATAAGTTAGAGAATTTATGTGCAAACTATACTCTTTTTAGCAATTTTTTGTTGGGAAGATTTATTTTCTAATAACATTCCTCTTATGTTTTTTTTGTTTGTTAAAGGAGGAATCTAGTTCTGGAGGGTAGTAGTTCATAATACGTTTTTTTTAATAGATTCGTCAATTGACTTGCCTTTTCAAAAAAAAAAAAAAACTAAGCTTAAACCCATTGTAAATAAAGTTAAAATTTCAAACCTACATAAGTAAATATAGAAAAATTTAAATTTAGCAAATTTATAGTCTAAAAGATCATCTTAAGGTCTAATATCTTGTAAAAATACCAACTTTTCAAAATTTAAGTTTGATCAAAATGTCAACTTTTGACCCCTTAATTAAATTATTAAAATAATCCAAAAATTCTAAAATTTTAATAATTAATTTTAAATTCTAGAAAATGTTAAATCAAAGTTAAAATCACTCAACTAACCCTTTAATACCTAAGAAACACTCAAAAGATGATGTTTTTAGGATAGACTACTACGGTTTGTGGGCTACGTGTCTTAAGGAGGCTTTGTTCCTCGAGCCTGGTGGGACAACGTCATGAATGGATTCAATGGAGTGAAAAAATTTAATTCTAATTAATTAATAATTATTTAACTAAATTGAAAATCCTTAATTCAATACATTAACCTGATTTTTAGGCTGGACTACTCCGAGCTGTGGGGCTACGTGTCCTAAGGAGGCTTTATTCCTCGATCCTGGTGGCAAAACACCACGAAATGATTAATTACTAACTTAAATAAATTAATATTAATAATTAAAAACCAATTAACTTTAGTAAAAAAAATTTTATTAACTTTCAAACCTTAGTCAAACCAAATCACTTGATTATACCGGTTACCACTAGGTAACCCAAGCCTACGAGATAATTAACTTAGCCCCAAGGAAGGTACAATAAAATTCATGACCTCAATGAGCAACAAAGGTGGTATTTATTTAACACTTTAAAATACATCCTAAAATTAATTTTAAATTATTATTATTTAAACTCTAATTAAATTATTCCCTTAAGTATTTTAACTAACCAGAAAATTAAACAATTTTAACTAATTTCCATACCTAAGACATATGCAAACCACACAAGCTACCTCACACACTTTAGATGATTTTCTTGGACACCGCTTCTAGATCTAGACAAGGCCGATATTTACTTTTCTACTGTCTGTCAGGTTTTTTGTGGTTTTCACTATATACTATTTGATGATATTGATGTGATTATTTAATTAATTTTATGCACTATGTGATATGATTAATTGTGTGATATATTACCCTTAGGTTAGGGATGATTTATACTAATTGAATCTTATGCATGTGACCATAATCATATAGGGCATGAAAATTAAAGGGGGCAAATAAATTAAGCTTTAAATTAATAATATTTTCTGCAGGTGCCTCAAAAATTGCTAAGTCCCCCTTTAAATTTAAAAAGCATGGCCAAGTATAACTATGATTTTAGCAATTTTAAAATATTAACTATTTGGGATGTTTATTTAAATATTGATTATTAGGATAACCCTACAAGTGGTCTGAGTCAAGATTTTTTTTATATTCAATGTAATTTGATGTAATTTAAATTCAATTAAGTTGTAACTTTTAAGTACATTGAGATGGGATATGTGTATCAAACATAGATTCTAAAGAGGATAGAACATCTCCTTAGGGGAGAGTTCTCCACCATTTGGAAGACTAAGTTAGGATAAGTTTTAAATATTTGAAAGGAAAATATAACACTCATTTTGTGGGGGAATTTCTTTTCATTTGGATATCTGGACCTGAAGAACAAAGGAGATGTAGAAGGATGAAGAAATGGATAATGAGAAGACTCATTCTCAAAGTCACTTGAGTCTATGATTAGAAATTTGGGCTTATTGTCAGTGGTAATGGGACACTTTACTTTTCTGTAATTCTGGATTGTAATATTAAGTGGCACTTATCACATGGATATTCAATTTGAGCATTTAATTTGATTGATTTATTTAATTGATTGTGCATTAAAACTACTTGCTTTTCTAATCTTTTTACTTACATGCCATATTTGTTTTAGCCTAAAATTTGATCCTTCATGAGGACATGCTTAAAACTATTTTTACTTAAATAAAATTAAAATGTTTAAGATAACAAATCAACTCTAATAAATTTAAGAAGTAAGCCTAGGACTGTCGGGAGTTTGCATGCATACTTGTTGCATTTTTCTTTCATTTTGTTAGGCACCTCGCTGCTTGTGGGTTTTGGTAGACCACCTAGCCTATGAGGGTGCAAATATGTCAATGGGATGATATACATTATTTTAGGGAAAAAAATATATTTTCTAAGCTTTTTTTAAACTACTTCATTTTTATTTAAGCATTTTATCGAGTTAACTAGCATGCATTGTATTAGTATCAAATTTAAATCTGTTAAAAACTTTAATTGCATTTACTTAGGTATCAAAAACCCAATATATGTTAAAAGGGGAAAATTAGAAATTTGCTCAAGATTTTGGCCTCAACTACTTAAAATTAATCTAGTTAACGTCCCTACTACTCTCATATAAATGACCAGACATATAATTTCGAAACGCCTAGGCAATTTAGCTAATTCCCTAATCCAGATTGGGGTAAGCCCAGATCCTACAATGCATTAGGTAAGTTCTTGTTACTAATTTTTAGTGCCTAATTTATACTTAGGTTCTAAGGCAAGCTTAGGCTATAAGACCTCAACATTCGAGAATCTCATCCCAACTTTCTAATAAAATCAACCAGTCAAACCTAAATATCTTTCAATCAATTTCAAGATCAACGCTTAGGATAGACTGTGGCACTTTAGAATTATTTCAGAATTCCAGGTGCCTCTTATCCTTTTTCCTTTGACTCCAGAAATATGTGCTCAATTTTGATCTAATCCCATTTGAAAATTCCAACCCTTACATCATTTGACATCAAGCATTTAAATCTTAAATGAAATTTTAACCGCTATTTTAATCGAGAGTATTCATAGGGAATTCTTATTTCGTACATCGTAATTAACTACGAGGATTTGTGCTTATAGGAGACTTAGAAACCCATATCTAATTTTCAAAACCTTCAAATATTTATCTTTGAGAAATTAAAAATTCAACAATAATAATCATCATTTTTAAATGATTAATAGTAAATAATATCATCTTTCTCTAGGAAGATATATCGTTCTATTATAATATTTTTATTTTGAAATTAATGATCCTTTTATCCAGATTAACATAGTTAAACACTAAATCAAAGTTTATTTTGGCTCTCCGGGATTATATGTGATTCTTTTCTAAGCTTGACTATAATGATCATGATAAATTCAAAATTTTGTAATTTGAACCCATTAAGAAATGATATGTTCATCTTTCGAGTGGATATTTTATTCATAATGATGCGTTAAATTTTTAAATTTAAGAAATTAATCTTTCTGAAAGAAAATTAATCTTTCTTAAAACTACAACTTTTATAATCAAACAAAAAAGCAGAGCCATATTGACTTCGAATTTAACAGGGAGAAGAAGCTCTCAACATTCATAAGAGTCAGGTAAATCCAAGAATCATTAAAACTCTTCTTCACATGAATCCATATTGTTGATCTTGATTTTGCCCAGACCCGGGCCTAGGGTCAACCTGGTTGACCAAGTCAACCTAGGCTGACCTACTAGGCCTTTTGAGCCCAAATCAATTTTAAATCAATTTAAACCCATCCATGGCTAAAATCTCATCTCGTTTTGGCTCTCTTGACTTATTTGACCAAGTCAAAGTTTGACTTGGTCAAATCAAGTCTTAAATAGGTTATAATAGCCTATTTAATTAAAATTAAAATCCTTTTAATACATTTAAGATCCCATTGACGTTTTCAAACTGAAATCTCGTTCAAATCAACTTAATTTTCCTCCCAATTAGAGCTAGATTCGATCCAAGCCGTCCATGATAGGTTTGGGTTATTTAAATAGAAAATTTTAGGTCATTTTATGGACTTTTGGTTCTTGCTTCATCTCGAGACCACCTAAGGTCCTGAGATTTGGTGAGAGCACTCCTGCAACCTTCCTCCACGTTTTCAACCACAACCCTGACCTCCTCGAGTCACCGGCGGCGAGATCCCGGCGAGACCGAACCCCACGTCCCTTCCAGGCTGATTACCGTTCGATCGAGGGAGATTCGGAGCTCGAGGTCAAGAGATTAAATATTCATGCATCCTTCACGAGTCCAACGAGCCCAAGAACGTGAAAATCTAATGGTTAGATCTCTCTAAAATCTTTAGGATAGATACATAGCTTCGGGTTAAATAGCTTTTCGAAAAGCTGATTATTTGCCAAACAAATGCTTTCCCATGAATGCACTTCATGTATAGAGCTTATGTTTCAAATTTTATCACGTTTCGTTGAGTATTTTAGGATAACGAGGTAAAAAACTGTTTAGGGTTTCGGTTCGTCCCTTTTGAACTACACGAAATTGCAGCTTTGACCTTTAGATCAACGGCTGTGATTTCGCTGTTCTGTGTTGGGCCAAACAGCGGATCCCAAACCCCGCCTATGTGGCTAAGTGGCCTGGTACAGCGGCAATCATTTTCGAGGTTCTGGGAACGAATCCGAGCACGCCAGGTGGCAATCCGAGGGCATTTTTGGATTTTTCTATGTTTTCACTTTAAAAAATCATAGAAAATTCAATTTTGCTCCATTTTTCATGCACAATACCTCAAATCGACCGTATTTGCACCCTCTTTAATTTATAATTATTTTCATTTAAAAATTATAACTATATTTTTATTTATTGCAAAAACAGTAAAAATACATTTTTTATTATTTATTTAAAACGTTTTTTTTAATAATAATTATTAGTATATCATTATTTTTATTATATTTATAATAAATATGATGTTTTATATTATTTGTTTCTGTTTAGGATTTATTATGTTTATTTTGTTATTATTATTATTATTAGTATTATTATTATTGATATTTTAAAAATTAAAAGTATTTTTAATGTACATTATTTTATTATTATTTTTATTTGTATTTATTTCCTTTATTATTTACCTTGATTTGAAATTAGTATTATTTTAAAACTATTACTAGTATTGTTTTGTTACTATTATTATTATTATTATTATTATTATTATTATTATTATTATTATTATTATTATTATTATTATTATTATTATTATTATTATTATTATTATTATTATTTAGATATAAAATAAGGTATTTTTATAATTAACCACTATTATAATTGTTTTAGTTATTTAAATTATCTAAAATATTGTTAATAATTAATATCTTACTATTGTTATATTACAAACTATTTTCAAATTTCAGAAACTTTAAAAATCTATTTTTCATAATTATTTAATATTTATTTTAAGTATTTGTAATTTTAAGATATTTTAATATTGTTTTATTACTTTAAACCTTGTAAAATCCACAAGTAATTCATTTTAAATTAGATTTTGGCATGCAACCCCTCGTTCTCTTCGAAAAATTATAAACTTTTTTTTAAAATCACTGGAATGAACTGTTTCTAACTGTTTGGGACAGATTTTTATTTCATGCTATTAGATGAGTATTTTTAGTACTATTTAAATAATTATTATAATAATTATTTTAAATTAAAACTATTTTCAAGTTATTTTGAAACCTCGAGCGAGTGGCCAGTGAATCTCTCCTATACCTATGTAGATACAAATATGATTTATTTTAAATTATTATATTTTCCAAAATCTACATAAATATATATTTATAAAGTATTTTAAAATTACTTTGAAATTACTATTACTTTAAATTCCAATTTTTGTTGAGATTCACCACATGAAATTTTAAGCATAGCTTCTATACATGAAGAGCAAATCATGGGGGAGTGGATTAGTGGGTGGTTGGATTCCAATCATTCACTAATCCATTCACTAGGTATTTTCATTTTCTTGTTGTTCGTAGATTACATGTGTAGGTCGCACCATGAGCACTAAGTTTAGGCTCTCCTAGATTTAAGGACATGTGTGTTTACTGCTTTTATATGTTTCTCATGCATTATTACCTCGAGGGTTAGTGTAAAACTCCATTTAAACCTATATAACGTAGTAACACCTTAAGGACAAAAATTAGGGACTCGTCTAGCGAACTTAGAAATTTTTTAGGGCTTAGGATAGGTCACTGATTGACATGAAAACCTCAACACTTAAACTTAGTGACATCATAAACATTCCAGAATTTTCTAGAAATTTTTTTTTTAGGAGTCTTTAGACCCCTTAATTAACTAACCATAATTAACCTGTTAAATAAGGCCCTGAGACCTTCTAAAAATTACAATAAATACATTTTAGGTCAGAAAATTACCCATAATATCTTGATATGACCAGAATCTGATCCTTGACCTTAGATAAATAGGACTTCTTAGTTTGACTCTAGGTTGACCCTTAATTTGACCTTAGGTGAAAATTATCCTTTTGCCCCTAATAAATCAGTAAAAATTATTAAAAATCCCAAATTTTCTCCAAACACTTGGGAACACTCTCTCAGGTCATCCCTGACCTTTGGGGGTGATTCCAATCAGTTTGGAGTTTATTTGGATCAAAACAATAAAAATAACCCTTTATTAGGAAATTTAGAAATTCCCATAAATATCCTGAATTTAGAAAATTCATAACTAATTATAGAAAATTCAAAATTAGGTAAACTCACTTGTATTAGAATCCAATTAGGATCTAGTATTTATTAAAAATCTTAGATTTCCTTAAAATGACCTAGATTAGAAAGTCAAAATTTTGGTCAACCGTAGTTCATTTAGGGCCCGAAACTTAAAAAATTCGTAACTTTGCCTAGAAAACTCCAATTTCAGCCTACTACCTATCTAACTACTCGTATTAAGGTCTAGTATTTTCCTAAGGTGTTAGGAGATCCAAACCTTGCCCATTTCCCATTGTGACTTTTTGGACCCTTAGCTTATAGTTCTTAGGAGGACCCGAGACTTTCAAAAATTGGCTAATATCACTTGAACTTTAAATATCAGTCTCATAAGCTCTTAAAACTGATCATCAATCTGAAATAATTAAAATGGATCCTAATCCACTAATATTTGAATTTCAATTAAAATATCCTTTTTAGACCACCAACAAACCTGAATTCTAGATAACTTTAACTAACCACCCTACTCAGGACCTATCCAAACCACAAAATCCTTACACACACATAGAATTGTTTACTAGGGTACTACTTCTAGATCTAGGTTAGGCCGCTGGATTTTATTTTTCTGCTGTGTGCCGGAGCTTTCCGCGGATTTCATTGCATGCTGTTTTAAAATGATTGGTGTGTTTGCTTACTTTTTCTATACTCTGTGGATGATGTGATGAGCGCTAGATTTACCCCTAGGTTAGGAATGTCATATATATATATATATATTGTTCTTTCGTGTAGGTGGCCATGCTCGAGCTGATAAAAGGGGGAGCAATAACACGATTTCTAATAATATTTTATGCAGGTGCTTGCTCAGCTCCCCCTAAATGAAATGAGGTCTAAATTAATAATTATAATTGAACATGTGGAGCTGCTTAGACCTCATAATTAAGAGCATGGCTTGGCACAGAGTCAATGGTTTGAGTTATTTTCATATAACTGCTTGTGATTTTTATTAGGATAACCATGCAGGGAGTCTAGAATTTTTTTTTTTCAAATGGATGTAAAATTTGTAATAAATTATGAAGAGTTGTGAAAATGATCTTTGAGTGTGGATATTCTTATCCCACTTGAATCCCAAAAGAAGAAGGCATCCTCATAGGGGAGAGTCTTCTTCCATTTGGGAGATCGAGTGAGATGGCTTTAGATATCCAAAGAGAAAAGGCAATGCCCCCTACCAAGGGGGAATGGTCTCTTTATTTGGATATTCAAGCCACGAAGGATCTAAGGGGTCCAAGGAGGAGATTTCCAAGGAGTCCAAGGAGAAGATTTCCAAGGAGTCCAAGGAGGGAGATCCAAGGAGTCCAAGAGTCCAAGGAGAAGAAGACACCCAGAAGACTAATGACCAATATCCCATTCAAAGTCATCTGCGTCTTTCATAGGCTTAGAAATTCCGGTTGTTGGCAGTGGTGCCCAGCCACTTTATTTTCTGCATATCTGGGTTGTAATAAGGGTAATTTGCCTATGGCCATTTAGTTGATTATTTTTCTGGATTTATATTGATGTGCTTACCTGATTGCAGAGTAGAAATTGCCTGCTTTTATTAGGTTTCTTTTCTTGCATGCCGATTTTATTTTCGCTTAGATTTTTGTTAGGCTCTCTAAGGACTATAAATTTTTTCTACTCATAACCAAAATTTAATATTTTAGTTTTAAATAATTTAGAAACTTAACGAACCTAGGGAATTGCCAGAATCGTCCGGGGTCGCATGCATATTACTGCATTCTTCTTTCCTTGCTATAAGACATATCCCTGCCTGCGGGTAGAGTCCGGATAATCTGGCCTATGAGGATGAAATGCCAGACCTAGGGAGACCTAATCTTTTAAAAAAAATATTTTTTATAAGCCTTTTTTTAAAGTTCTATAGCATTCTTGAGGTGACATTTCAACTAGCATGCATTGTATTAGTAATTAACTAAATAAAATTTAATTGCATTAGCTAGGAGCATCTGACCCATATTAGTCTATAACCATTTAGAAAAACCTCTAGATGTCGATTCTATTTCCAAAGAACTGTAACACCCACCCATCTCTCATAACATACTTGACAGCATGGTTTTAAAGCGATTAAGTGGTTAGCTGGCTCTCCAATCCAGGCCGGGGTAAGTCCAGGTTTTGCACTGCATTAGTTAGGACATGGGTCTTAGTGTTTCATAGAACACTAAACCCAACCTAGATTTAGGATTCGAGGCTACTACGTTCGGTCTCATAGTATGCCTTAAATAGTAGTTAGGTCTCTTCCTTTCAGGGACTATAAATCCTACTTATCCGCTTTACAGGATGACGCCACCTCCATGTCTTCTCTCACGCATGTGATTGAGTGTTTGATTTTCTTTTCCCAGTTTCTCGTTAGTATCCTAGAGCCTCTGAATGCTGGTATGAACCACGCATGTTGACTGAGCCTTTTGGGACATTTCTTCCCTTTGAGTAGGACATCTTAGTCTACACCCCTATGCCAATTCCACTCTAGGAGAGGATAATGTATAATCCTTAATCGAGAGTTTTCTTAGGCTCCAGCATGAGATGTAATTAACCACGGGGGCTTGCGCCCATGGGAAACTCGGTCCCACATCTACTAAACCCCATTCAAACTATTGTATCGGGCGGGGGAAACTCGTGATTAGGTCGTGTATATTACTACCCATCAGGTTGTGTTGGTGACAGCCTCTATCCTCAATGGTTAGTCATATGCACGATCCAATCTGTCCCTTCCAATTGACCCATTTGCGCGGTGCTCTTTTGGAGGTCCACACATATCAACTTCCGTATCGATAGGAGGAGAAGAGGCAAAAAAGCTATTTTTAGTGACTCTTTCAAATGACAGAAGATAAAATAGGAGAAGAAGGTGAATCGATGAAATAAATGGAGGGGAGTGGAATTTTCAGAGGTATGAAAAAATAACGGTTATTGGGGATAGGAATAGGAAATGGAAGAAAAATGTATAATTGGAAAGGGGGAGGACTGAATGGATGAAAAGTTTTTCTTGTAGAAAATTTAAATTTAAAACTCTTAATTATAATTAACAATTATAAATTTTTTTCTTAAATTCAAATTATACTCTAATTTAAAAGTGAAATTAAAAAATGTAAAGAATTTAAACGTAATGCATAACTTAAATTAAGAATAGGAACTGGAGATGAAAAATTACTTTAGGAGAAAGTGAAATTAAAAGCTCTTAAATGCAATTAAGAGCTCTAACTTTCTTTCTTAAATGAAATTGAGAACTCTAATTGAAAAGTGGAAATAATAAACAGAATGGATTTAAAATAAACATAATGACTTAATTGCTATAGTAATTTGATAAATAATAAAGTATATTTTACATTAATAAAATAAATATAATTATAATAATTTAAATGTAAAGTTGGGATTTGATTTGATTAATTAAAATTAAATTAAATGGAAGGCTAGGATAGCGTTTCGGAAGAAACTCGAGCGGCTTTTATAATAGTAGTATTGATATTTTTTAATCTTCGTATAATCGTTTTTGCTTTATCTCATCTTCCTCAAAATGAATGAAGTTATATTTAAGTTGTCATATTAGAATGCTTCAATGTATTTAAATTATTTTTTAATCTCCTTTTTGTTTAGATATCTTTTACATTCCTTGTAGTTATTTTTTAGAAAATAATTCAATTGAGGATCATGCTTATACAAAGAAAATATTTGTATCTTCTATTTTCTACCAAATTTCACCCTTCACTAATTGGAAAGAGTTTTGGCCACCATGTGTTTCTATATGTGATTAATTGTTGCCATATGTTTTTTAATCATAAAAGATTGAAAGTGTTCAGCTTGAGATAGTCACAAAATAATTTCTTTGTTGTTTTGAATGATAGTGTAAATATATCAAATAATTCAACATTATTGGAAAGAAAGAACAAATTCACTCAAGCTTTTCTAGGTTTTTTAATTATATTCATTATTCTTTTAAAAAATAAATATAGGAGGAATATAATATTTATAGAGGCAAAGGAAGTGTATAATTGAAATACCAAGTTTACCATGTATTCTTACTATTCATAGGTTAAATATTGTCATATGTGCTTCAACTACTACTTTAATTCATTCCTAAAATGCTTAGAATATTGACTATTTGCTCATGCCATATAGAAAGAAGAAAGGAAAGCTAATTTAATTTTTAAAAAGTTCCTATTAATGTTACTTTGCTATTGCGGATGTAAATGTGTATATATACCATTTAATTCAACATGAAATGCAAGAAAAAAGTTATTTATTTATTTATTTTTTTGGAGAACGTAACACTCTTGTGTTAATATCACCATTGAGATGTCTAGCACATTTTGATGCCATATAATAGGTAGATTTTTTTTTTGGTTATATTCTAGATTATAGTGGAAATTCTATATGATTTATAACATGATTCTTTAATACTATTTTTATTTCTTAAAGGAAGAAGAAAAATATTATTGAGAGAGTAAATTATGATAGTATTATATGATTAAAAAACTATAACATTATAAAATAAAATGTATAAGAATTCTTGTACTAGAAATATTATCTCTAACCGCATCAAACTTGTTTAGATTTAGTCATTTGCTTTGGATAAATTTAATTATAAGTTACTACTTTGGTAGTGGTTTTCTCTTAAATTTAGGATTTGGTTTGATGTTCTAGACTGTTATATCATAAGTCCCCAAATTTTACGCATTTTTTTCAATATTTTATTAATGAAATATGAGCTCTAAATTTGCAAATAATGATAAAATCAAGCACCAAATTTAAAATTTATAATATTAAAGTTTAACATAAGATAATTTCAAATATTTTTGAACTTCTTTTAGTTCGATGCACGGCATTTTTCTTCCTTTAGTTTTCACACAAAAATTTATTTTAAATATGAGTCAATCGCATTTGAAATTTTAAAATAACACCCTTCTTTTAGATTTTAAATTATAATTTTTTTTTTTTTGCTGATTTAATTGATAGTATTCTTAGGCGATGAGCTATCTTCAGCAGAAATTAATGGTAAGTGCTTGTCTATATGGAGAACCTATACCAAGAATAATATAAATGAATTTTTATGTCAACATATCAAGCAAGGAATGATCACTTTAAATTTATATTATAGTATATTCTTTTAAGTCCATTATAGAATCATATTTCTATTCTTTGTAACAATATATTATAATCTATGTCATATTAAATCACAAAAATGATTTTTTTTTTCAAATATATTAGTAAATTTCCCAAGATATGGCTAAATTAATCTAATTTTAGAAATATCTTAAACTAATAAAGCCATGTCTGCCTCATAAAAAAACTAAATATTGTCAAAAAATAGGCACCACGTCATTGATTTTAAACATTCTCTACTCATCAAATGTCCTTTGGTTTTAATTAAAGCATCATTGATTTGTCCCTCCTCATCTTTGACTACGATGATATTCTTTTATAAGCCATATCTATATTGATGATATCTTACTCACCTGCAACTCATTAGTTCCTACACATCAGATTATTCACAATCTTAGCAACATCACGAAGCTGCATGCATCTTATTTTCTCTATATTCACATCCATAACAAGCCTGCCACGTTTTGAACTATTCATACCATAAAAGTGGGCGAATCATCTTGCAATCCTTTCTCTATTTCCGCCCCATCCAAATAGCCTAATCATGTTGGACTGATATTGCTCACTTCACTCCTAAACTTTACCATCATCTTACAGAATTACTCCAATATCTTTCCATAACCTGTCGTGACATTACTGTAAATCAGTAGTGTCAAAATATGCACAATCCTCTTTCATCATTTTAACAATTTCTAAAACAAAGTCTTAGTTATATCAAAGGAACTTTTGACCCGTGCAATAAAATATGCACAAAAATTAAAGAGGTAAAATTTGTGACTTGCGAGACGGATCACGTCGTTGCGACCAGAGCATCAAATTTGTCCAAGAGGGAGTCCCTCGTTGTCAAATCAGATGAAAACGGTCAAAATCAATTACCAATACCTAAAGATGATGTGTGACACTATCAAAATGATGCTCGATTGTACCTAATACTGATAATAATTTTGACCAACAAAACACACTCGGGGAAATTGATGCGAATCCAAGTCAATGGTGCGCAAATCGGAGCAAAAATGAGATTTTTCTCTTATTTTCTCTATTTCTCTAAAATAAAAATAATAATAACAATGAAATTATTATTATTATTATCCTTATTAAATAAAATAAAAAAATCGAAATTACCACATATCCGTTGAAATCTTGCTCTGGCTCGATCAAATCCCTAAAATCCCGCAGCAAATCTCAATGAAACCTCTGGGAGTTTCTTCGCATCGCTTCTCGTAAATCGCATGTCTCGATTTTTCCTACTGCCATTGTTAAAATGGCAATGATAAATTAAGCCTACAGTTTGTCTATTGATAAACACCTCACAGTCACAGTAATAAATCCCATTTCTTCTTTTCGTACTTCCAGTCTTCTGATCCGATGCAAACACCCAGTGGATTGCATGCAGCACGTCTCTAGGCCTACATGACTATACCCAAAGCTCTTACTGCACCAATCCGGATCTCCATGAACTCCTGCTCGACTATCCTTCTCACATCCACATTTAAACCATAGCCAATCTTAACTCATCCATTCGAAAGCCTCAGCAGCCCAAACCCATCCAGCCGTCACTATTCAGTGTGTTAAACTCCTTGGTGTTCAGGCATCTCATCCTCGACACCGTCACTCGCAAAGATATAATAGTTTCAAACTAAAAATTCCCCAAAATCCTATCATTGGCACTCTTAGTGCACCAAAAAGTCACCTATACACGTTTTTTTCTAGCACGGTGGGAGGGAATTCAGAGCAAAGCTTGTAGCGAAATGGACAGGCCTTGTACAGTCTTTTCTTTAGCGTGGTGAGGACAACCTTAAGTACATGTGTATGTTTCATCATGCTTATTGGGAAAGAATAATGCATTTCAAATAGGTACCCTTGAAAAACTCATACAAGCCTTTCTCTAGTGTGGTGGGATTGAAGATAATGGTCAAGGTGTCGCCTGCACCTACCATTCATATTTTTCTCTAGTGTGGTGAGAAGGCCCAGCTCCCAAAATTTCTCCTAAATAGGGGAGATGCCATGAGGCTATCAAAGTTTTATATGACAACGGCCTTGACTTGGATAATTAACTGGGAACAAAACTTGAATGAACATCATGGAACTAAACATCAAATTAACAAATGCACAATCATATTAAAATACAAATGCTAATTAGTAATCATGGTTAATCCCATTAAACATCAATAAGCAATTGCAAGGAATTATATCTTTTTAACATGACTTACCCAAAAGTAATGAAAAAGGAATGAGACATATAATCTAATTGCATATATATATACAAAGCCCTTAGTAGGTATTGCACCTGTGAATGATGGCAATTGATGCGTAGCGCTCATGCCAATCATGCAAATAAATTTTTTGTCCATTACAAGGAAATGAATTTTACATATAATGAACATGGTAATTTACTAAAAGTCATACACAAGGAATACAATATACCTAAAAAAAGTGAGGAAGTTGCAAGGAAAAAAATCTGCATACTATCAATAGTTTTTAATTGGTAGCTAGCTATTTTGCAAATACAAGCACTAGTCCCCACAAACACTGAAAGATGTGCAAATGAATGTAGCAACTTGTCAATCAGTCTGTGTAGGAAAATCATCGATGTATGTAGCTCACCCAACAACACACATTGATGTGCAACTGAATACACCAAAACTTCCTACAAATAATGGCATTCCTTACATACATATATAAGTATAATGCAATGAATGCGAGGGTGTTCATGCAATAAACAAAAATGATGTTTTTATCAAATGCATTAATTCTCTATGAGTCAAAGTGGCCAAAATGCAACAAATGAAGACATATACAAGATGTTGTAAGAAGTTTGACATGAATGCAACAGTTGACCTATGAGTTAAACAGGTGATAGAAGAAGTCTTATAATGCATACAATGACCCTATTTACAAGCAACAATAGTAGATACACTGCATAAGTGATGGGTACTTTCTTAACATAAACATACACAAGAAAATATAGAAGAACTTTAGCAAATGCAGACACCTATGAATCATTGTAGAAGATTTGTCATGTATACTAGATGTTATCCACTAGCAAATGCATAAGTTCTATGATAAATGAAAATATTTCTAAGCCACTGTGGGGAGTTCATTATTGCATGATAGCTTATCTATAAGAAGCAACAAGGGACCTACAAGGCAATGTTATAATTCACCTATAAGCAAAAGCAGGAAATTCGTAGTAAAAATTGTGGGCCACTAATAAAATGATGAAGTAAATTTATGATGTCAAGCTATCACATTGGATAAATCAACTTACCTACAAGTGATAGATGGAAGACTATTGATGTGACATATAGCTTATTTGTAAATGAAAGTATACTCCTGTAAGTTATGTACCAAGGAAAACAACTTGTAGAAGGCAAAAATGAGCTACACTGCACTGCAAGTGCCTAATGAATGAAGCGCAGCAACACACCACCAAATCATTAACACTTGTACAAGAAGACAGAAGGTGTCTATAGACTTCTAAATAAAATGTTGTGCACACTCAATTGACATCCATTCACATAGCTAATTAGTGCCAAGCATTTCAAAATACACCCATGCATGGGAATACACACTAATGCATTCATATCATGCATATACACTTAAAAAAATGCTTAATATATCATGCAAGCATACTACTCAATATAAAGAATATGATACTCTGTAGCAGCACACTATGCTGACATAAAAATATGTCATGCACTGAATGCAAGCACCAAGCGTGATGTATGCACACAAATGAAGTTTGAGGATGCAAAGCGTGTTAAGAAATTAACTTAAGTTTGAACATAATCTTTCTATGTGAATAGATAGGTGTTGACATAGTATAAACTATCAAAAAAAATATATCGTTGTGATATCCACCGGGATATTTTGCATCTTCAGTTTGAATTTCAGTAGCATCATGGCATCTCCCCCATTTAGGAAAATTTTGGAAGTCATTTCCTTCTCGGCATGTTAAGAAAGACGTGAACAGTCAGTTATGAATGATATTGTTACATAGTCTACAATTCCACCAAGCTAAGAAAGGCGTGCATGAGTCTTTAGGTGTACTTGTGTAAAATGCACAATTCTTTCCCTATAGGCTCTGAAGCTCATACACGAGTATTTTAAATTTTACCCTACTATCCTAAGAAAAACGTGTATAAGGCTTACATGTCTCGCCACAAAAACAACGACAAATCTTCTCCAACCGTGCTAAAATAAGCACGAATAGGTGGTTGCTCGCTGTGCCGCAAATGTCGAGGACATGATTTGAGGATTTAAGGAATTATACCTTCGCAAGGAGGTGAAGTGGCAACGTCAACAGTGGTGTCAAGGTAAAGGGAACGTATAACGAAGTAAAATATTTCTTCATTTTCTTTCTTTTTTCTAATTTCTTTTTTTTTTCTCTTCTTCTCTTTTTTTTTTCCCAAAATAAACTAAATGTTGGAATTAATACTAATTTTATTCTTGCTGAAATGTTATTCTCCTAAAAATAATTAATTTAAATATATTCAAGCACTCTAAGAAAATCATCTTCATATAATTCAAGACAATTTGAAGAACATGCCGTAGAGCATTATATAATTTTTATGAAATAATATGGTGCGCAAATCGGAGCCAAAATGAGATTTTTCTCTTATTTTCTCTATTTCTCTAAAATAAAAATAATAATAACAATGAAATTATTATTATTATTATCCTTATTAAATAAAATAAAAAAATCAAATTACCACATATCCGTTGAAATCTTGCTCTGGCTCGATCAAATCCCCAAAATCCTGCAGCAAATCTCAATGAAACCTCTGGGAGTTTCTTCGCATCGCTTCTCGTAAATCGCACGTCTCGAAAATCGCAAGTCTCGATTTTTCCTAGTGCCATTGTTAAAATGGCAATGATAAATGAAGCCTACGGTTTGTCTATTGATAAACACCCCACAGTCACAGTAATTAATCCCATTTCTTCTTTTCGTACTTCCAGTCTTCTGATCCGATGCAAACACCCAGTGGATTGCATGCAGCACGCCTCTAGGCCTACATGAGTATACCCAAAGCTCTTACTGCACCAATCCGATCTCCATGAACTCCTGCTCGACTATCCTTCTCACATCCACATTTAAACCATAGTCGATCTTAACTCATCCAGTCGAAAGCCTTAGCAGCCCAAACCCATCCAGCCTGCACTCTTCACTGTGTTAAACTCCTTGGTGTTCAGGAAGCTCATCCTCGACACCGTCACTCGCAAAGATATAATGGTTTCAAACTAAAAATTCCCCAAAAGCCTATTATTGGCACTCTTAGTGCACCAAAAAGTCACCTATACACGTTTTTGTCTAGCATGATGGGAGGGAATTCAGAGCAAGCTTGTAGAGAGATGGACAGGCCATGTACACTCTTTGCTTTTGCGTGCTGAGGACAACCTTAAGTAGATGTGTATGTTTCATCATGCTTATTGGGAAAGAACAATGCATTTCAAATAGGTACCCTTGAAAAACTCATACAAGCCTTTCTCTAGTGTTGTGGGATTGAAGATAATGGTCAAGGTCTTGCCAGCACCTACCATTCATGTTTTTCTCTAGTGTGGTGGGAAGTCCCAGCTCCCAAAATTTCTCCTAAATAGAGGAGATGCATTGAGGCTGTCAAAGTTTTATATGACAGCGGCCTTAACTTGGATAATTAACAGGGAACAAAACTTGAATGAACATCATGGAACTAAACATCAAATTGACAAATGCACAATCATACTTAAATACAAATGCTAATTAATAATCATTGTTAATCCCAATAATCATCAATAAGCAATTGCAAGGACTTATATCTTTTTAACACGACTTACCCAAAAGTAATGAAAAAGGAATGGGACATACAATCTAATTACATATAGATATACAAAGCCCTTAGTAGGTATTGCACCTGTGAATGATGACAATTGATGCGTAGCGCTAACGCCAATCATGCTAATAAATTTTTTTGTCCATTACAAGGAAATGAATTTTATATATAATGAACAAGGTAATTTACTAAAAGTCATACGCAAGGAATACAGTATACCTACAAAAAAGCGAGGAAGTTGCAAGGAAAAAAAATCTGCATACTATCAACAGTTTTTAATTGGTAGCTAACTATTTTGCAAATACAAGCACTAGTCTCCACAAACACTGAAGATATGGAAATGAATGTAGCAACTTGTCAATTAGTGTGTGTAGGGAAATCATCGATGTACGTAGATCACCCATTAGCACACATTGATGTGCAATTGAATATACCAAAACTTTCTACATATAGTGGCATTCCTTACATACATATATAAGTAGAATGCAATGAATGCGAGGTGTTCATGCAATAAACAAAAATCAAGTTTTTAGCAAATGCTTTAATCCTCTACGAGTCAAAGTGGCCAATATGCAACAAATGAAGACATATACAAGAAGCTGTATGAAGTTTGACAAGCATGCAACAGTTGACCTATGAGTTAAAGAGGTGATGGAAGAAGTCTTACAACGCATACAATGACCCTATTTACAAGCAATAATAGTAGATATGCTCCATAAGTGATGGGTCCTCTATGGACATAGCATACACTCAACATGCCATTCACAAACAAATATAGAAGAACTTTATCAAATGCAGACCCCTATGAATAATTGTAGAAGATTCGTCTTGTATACTAGTTGTTATCCACTAGCAAATGCATAAGTTCCCTGAAAAATGAAAATATTTATGAGCCACTATGGGAAGTTCATTATTTCATGATAGCTTATCTATAAGAAGCAACAAGCGACCTACAATTTAATGATATAATTCACATGTAAGCAAAAGCAGGAAAATCGTCCTAAAAATTATGGGGCACTGATAAAATGATGAAGTAAATTTATGATGTCAAGAAATCAGATTAAAGAAATCAGCTTACCTGCAAGTGATAGGTGGAAGACTATTGATGTGATGTATAGCTTTTTTGTAAATGAAAGTATACTCCTGTAAGTTAGGTACCAAGGGAAACAACTTGTAGAAGGAAAAAATGAGCTACACTGCATTGCAAGAGCCCAATGAATGAAGCACAGTACCACACCACCAAATCATTAACACTCGTACATGAAGACAGAAGGCATCTAAAGACTTCTAAATAAAATGTTGTGCACACTCAAATGATAGCCATTCACATAGCTGATTAGTGCCAAGCATTTCAAAATACACCCATGCATGGGAGTACACACTAATGCATTCATATCATGCATAAAAACATCAAAAAATGCTTAATATATCATGCAAGCATATTACTCAGTATAAATAATATGATACTCTGTAGCAGCGCACTATGCTGACATAAAAATATGTCATGCATTGAATGCAATCACCGAGCGTGATGTATGCACACACATAAAGTTTGAGGATGCTAAGCATGTTAAGAAATAAACTTAAGTTCGAAAATAATCTTTCTATGTGAATAGATAGGAGTCGACATAGCACAAACTATCAAAAAGATATATCGTTGTGATATCCACCAAGATATTTTGCATCTTTAGTTTGAATTTCAGCAGCATCATGGCATCTCCCTTATTTAGAGAAAATTTTGGGAGTCATTTCCTTCTCACCATGTTAAGAAAGATGTGAACGGTCAGTGTTGAATGATATTGTTGCATAGTCTTCAATCCCCCCAAGCTAAGAAAGGCGGGCATGGGTCTTTAGGTGTATCTGTGTAAAATGCACAATTCTTTCCCCGTAGGCTCTGAAGCTCATACTCGGGCATTTAATTTTTACCCTACTATGCTAAGAAAAATGTGTATAAGGCTTACATGTCTCGCCACAAGCTAGAACAACGACAAATATTCTCCAACCGCACTAAAATATGCACGAATTGGTGGTTGCTTGCTGTTCTGCAAGTGCCGAGGACATGATTTGAGGATTTAAGGAATTATACCTTCGCAAGAAGGTCAAGTGGCAACGTCAACGGTGGTGTCAAGGTAAAGGGAATGTATAACGAAGCAAAATATTTCTTCTTTTTCTTTCTTTTTTCTAATTTCTTTTCTTTATTTTTCTCTTATTCTCTTTTTTTTTTCCTCTTTTCTTTTTTTTTCTTTCTTTTTTTTTTTAATTTTTATTTTTTTATCTTCTTTTTTTTATTTACATAATAATAATAATATTTATATAAATAGTGGTGATAATAATATTATTATTAACAATAATAATAATAATAATAATATTATTATTAACATTAATATTAGCAAACTAATAATAATAATAATTATTTAGGGTTCATTTATCTAAAAAAAATGCATTTTTTATCTTCTCCAACGTCATCGCTTGTAGTTGACATGCTCTAAAAAAATGCATAATTCCGTAATCTATAACTTCATTTAAAAACAAATTCGATGATATTCAATATGTTATAATTAATTAAAGCGAGTATGATACCCAAACTTTATTTGCCAGAGAAAGTTAGTTCATTTGATTGGATGGAATTAAACATAGATAATGAAAAGTATATGTAAAAAGCATCATCTTTTTCTCCATGATAAATAAATAAGCATTATTTTGATGCTTCTTCCATGACAATAAATAAATAAAAAAACATGTTATAGATTATATGCAACCATTACAGTGTATAATTTCTTAGCAAACTAAAACATTTACCAATTGGAGTTTAATGCAGGCAGTTTAGCATTCTTTATTGCTTTTTGCGATAGCTTTTTAGTAAAAAAAAATTCTGACCAAAAGCTGCCCCAAATGAAACCTTAGTGCAAAGTGTAACTCTAAGAAAATCATCTTCATATAATTCAAGACAATTTGAAGAACTTGCCGTAGAACATTATATAATATTTATGAAATATTATTTGTTAGACGTTTTCGTTTATGAAATATTTATATAAACTTCTATGGAAAAGATAGGTATTAGTTATTTCTTGAGGAGGATTATGTACATCAAAATGTGGCATGTGTTTGGAGGGTTGCTTCCAATTTTCTTGTATCATATTATATAAAGAAAAACATAATTATTAAAGACTAATAAAATACGAATGATTGTTACTTTAGCTAGTTTAGTTAGTAAAAATCATAGAAGTTTTTAATATCTTAAATTTAATTTTTGTTCGAAATAGTTTTTTTAATGCTTTCTAAAGTAACTTTTCAGTATAAAAATCCTTTAAATGCAGCAAAAAGCAATCATCAAAAGCTGACTCAAATGAAGTCTTAAATTATCTCGATATCAAATTTGCCCTTTTGTATAATAACATTTCTTGAAAGTCAAATACAAATAAAATTAAGAAAATGAAAGAATTTCAAGTAATAAATTAAAATTTTAAAATAGCCCCACTAGCCCCTACCTCGAGTGATAAGAGTATATATATATCAAAAGCTTATTATACATGTTGAAGGAAAAAAATTATGTTTTATAATTAATAAAAAAAATTTAATATTCTAATTAAAATGTGATCATAATGATTCCTCAATTTGTTAAGTTTACTATGACAAGAATGTAATATAAATGTTGATAAATCAAGACAATCTAAATATAAATTAAAGTCTAACAATCAAAATTTATAAAATTATAACTTATCATTCATAGATGCTAATTCTTCCTAGGGTTCTATGTTTTGTCAGTTCAAGGAGTTGATATAGTGCTCAGCATTCAGCACGTATGGCAGCTCTATTATATTTTCAGAAATTAATCCTGGCTAATTGTTGCCTTCTGAAATTTAAAATTAACTCAAGGAAAAAAGGTATTCCATTCAACAAATTCATAAGTTAATTGCTTCTTTACTAGGTGATGTGGCATATTATGTTGTTTAAAAAGTTGTTATCATTCATTTTTTTCCATTAAAAGTAGGTTAATAATGAATAAGGAAATGCAATTAGTTAAGAGGATAAAACAAAATTACATCGACTGACATTGACATAATTAAATTTGTTTCATTACGTTTCACAAAGCTTTTTTGATTTTTGAAATCAACTTTATTTTGTTATAATTAATTGATTTTTGCTGGATTTCTGCTTCCTCACATTCGTTTGTAGACATACAAAATTAGAATTAAACTGATAATTAATCCATTAATCCATTGGGGCATATCGATGTAATTTTTGTTTTAACCTTTTAATTAATGCATTTGCTTATTCAACATTGACCTAGTTTTTAATAAAAAAAAATTGAATGATAACAACTTTTTAAACAACATAATGTCACTTAATTCAACATATAAAGAAGCAATCAACTTATGTATTTGGTGAATGGATTACCTTTCTTCCTTGAGTTATTTTTTATATCTTGATATGCTGTTAAAACTATTTGAACTTTCTCAGCTAGGCCAGTTCAACTCTGGACGTTAATTAGTTTTATAAATATTTATTTTAGGACAAACTTATATACATCACATATGCAAGCTTGGAATCAAAGACCTTTTAGTTTGTTTACCAAATCTCCCAACTAGGGGTGCAAACGAGTCGAGTCGAACTCCAGTTTATGCTAACTCGAGCTCAACTCGTGAGCCAATGTCCGAGCTCAAGCTCAAAAGTTATAATCCATAGAAAAATCTAGAATAATACTATATAATATCTTTTTATAATAAAAGATAAAATAATTTTTCTAGGGAGTCATTCATAACGTTTGATTAAAATATGCTGGCATACTTCTAATAGAGGTACTATTAGTATAAATAGTGATGATATCTTTGAATTTATATAAAGCAACAGTGTGAAATATAAATAAGTACTCTATTTTATCATTTTCGTAGCCTAAGTAGCCTCTTCCATATTCTATTTTTTCCTTAGCCTTGTTAACTTCTAAAAGCAATTGCATTTCAAAAAAGTGGCATGAGAGCCCAAGGTTCCTTATTAATGATAGAGAATGGGGGTAAGACTTCACTCCAAGTCCCAATACTCAAGACAACAGACTATGACACTTGGAGTATCAAGAAGAAGACACTTCTAGTAGTGCATGATGATTGGTAGATTATAGAGAAAGCCTAAGATAAGCCAAGCAATGGGTGAGCTCTATTCTTAGCGTAGAAGGATAACTTGACAGATTTAAGAAAGAGAGACAACTCTCTTTCTCATCTATTGAATTTTAGATGATGATGGATTTAAAAAGATCTTAAGTGTTACATTAAACAAGAAAGCATGGGAGAAGCTATAAGTTTTGTACAAGGGAGAACAACAATAATATCAAGTCATTATTCCACTACGTGACGTTGACTACATGAATATTTTTTACCCATTATGTCCAATTAAGGGTCAAATGCTCATTTAAAAATATTTAAAAAATAGAATTTATATTACTTTCTAACCAAGTACTTTTAGGTTATATCTACCTTTCCTAACATTGGCCAAATCTAATAGATGTACTCTTCTAATCGGGTCATCGAAAGGCCAATGTTTTAATTTATAAAGCACTTAAAGGCAACTCTTAAAAATCTTATCCGCCACTGGAGCTACTCTAACCTTTCACGTATATAGTCATCTCGCATTCCATCTCTAAAAGAAATTCCACACATCCACTTGAGTATCCTTATGTTTGCAACACTTAACTTAATTTCAACACTCTGTGCCATCAAGTAATGCAGGTCACACCCCCATTATCTATAATTTTCCCTTAAGTTGAGTGGCACTTTTCTATCACACAATAGAACCGATGCATTCCACCAGTTTAAGCATCCAACTTGAATTCTACTATTAATTTTCTCATCTATTACACCATCACTTTGAACTATAGACCCAAGATATCCAAAACATGTTTTGTTTTTAATGTTTTGATCGTCTAATGTCACAATCCTCCTACTAGATTTATTTATACTAAAATTAAATTCCATGTATTTGATTTCAGATCAACTCAAACAAAACATTTTGACTGTAAGGTTGACCTCCATAATTAAAGTTTTCCTCTAACTCTCTCTAGTCTTATAAACAAGAAGAATAACATCAAAAAAAAAAAAAAAAAAAAACTCCAATTAAAAAAGAGAAGTTTAGAAAGGCTCAACTTGAAATCTTAACAAGTCAATTTGATGCTTTCTATATAAAAGAAGGTGAGTTGGTATCTAATTAATTTTCTATATTCCACACCATTTCTAATCAACAAAAAAAGGTGAGAAGTTGAGAAGATTTTTTTGATCAATAGAATTGCGAGTTGATAGCATCGCAGCTATTATTTTGTGCTAATAATCAACCTGATTTGTAAAATACAATCTAAGTCCTACTACATCACAATTTCCTCTTATATATGTAACAAATTGTAGGTTCTAGTATGTAACATAAGAAAAAGATGAAATATAGGTAAAATTTCAGAGCATAAAATTGCAAATTATAAAGCCCTTTTTTATATTCCAAAATTTATATAAGAATATGGTAAACTGAAGTACCTCTCCAACTGAAGCTACAGGATAACAATAAATGTCTATAGTATGCACCTTATAACTCCCTATAAGGTTCCTGTCCATGAATGTATTGGATGCCCTATTCACGTCTTCCAGAAAGAAGATCATTTGCTATTAGTCTTTATTCAAATTTTAGCAGAAATACCTGAAAGAAGAATGAACAATGTCCTCATTCAACTACTTCGCTTTTGAAATAGTGTTTTTTTTAGAGATGCAAATTGCATTAAATGAAAAAAAAATATTACAAACTAAAGCAAAAAAAAAGCTAATAGCCATCCTTTCAAAACAAAGTGAAAGGAAGCCTTTATTAAAAAGAAAATTAAGCAAGATAAAAATATTTGAAAGATATGAAATTTCATAAAGAAAATAAAATCCTCTACTCCCTAGTTTAAACCAATTGTGGTGGAGGAGATACGAAAAATTAAAACAACCAAAAAGGTTGATTAGTATCCCAAAATTCCTGATTAAGTAAAAAAAAAAAGAATTAGAAAATTCTTAATTCTCAATATTCTATCCCCATTTTTCAAATACCCACAAAGCTTAATTTAAAACTGAAATAAAACTTAAAAAAACAACTAATAAAAGAAAAAAAAAACATAACATGTAATCAATGATCTTAAGGATTGCACCACCATTAGATCTTCACAAACTAGCCCAACTTCATACAAACCATGCTTTGAAAATCATGATACTAACCCATCCATCCGTCCATCCGTAGAACTCCAAAGTTCTCCGAGCATTTATCCCATTTCTCTTGATACTTATCATTGTCACCCATCATAATCTTATTTATGAGATAAATGGTGAGGTGCAACAAACACTTTCACCATGACTCCCCAATTTCCTTCCTCTAAGGCTTCCTTTGATTGGCCCAAAAGAATTCAAATCTTTATTAAATTTCTTCTTATGATGAACTATTTTATTTGGCAACTGAAATTTTCCGACATCAATTTCATTATCATTCACTTTCTATAAAACATCCTTAAGATCAACATCAACCGGATATGGATTTCTAGAATCTGGAATAGTTTTGGCATCATCTTCAACAAACCTGGCATTGGGATCTTCTCCAGCATTATCTTCTTTGATAACTCCTAACTTTTCCTTATCAAAAAACTCATCTTAATGAATTGGAACTTCAATTCCTTTAGCCATAACCTCAGTTCTTCCAGAATTTTGAACCAATCATCTGTATTCAACTGGGAACAGCCTCTGAATCATTAATCTGTTCTATAACCTTAATTGAATCTCCCAAAAACATTCCTTCAATATTTTCATCCACATCAAGCAAATTGACTTGCTCAACTTGAACAGGAGTACTAACTTCTTCCAATTCTAATATCTTTCCAATCTCAGGGTGAGACAGGACATTAAGCTTATTGGAAGTTTTCATATGACCGTGAGAGGAGTAATTCTCATTGTTCCCAACCGAATGCTGAGCTACAGATTTTTGGTTTTGGACTTTCTTCAATCTTTTAAACTTAACTTGCATCCAAGGGCCATATACATTTGAATCTTCACTAACAGTTTTTTCTACACACAAAGCTTTATTCCCATTGTTAAGAGCTTCCTTCTAAGTCTTAATTTGATTTTTTTTTAGAGCTTCCGGGCACCTATCAACATTATGGCCTATCTTACCTCATTTGAAACATAAATATGATATTTTCTCATACTCAAGTTTTTGGAAAAATTTATCATATAAACCCTCAATCCAAACTCCATGAGATAATATAGAATCTAGATTGATTCGAACACATGCTCGTGCAAATTTCGTCTTCCCCATTTAAACATTTTTCCATCCAAGAACATTGGAACTCCTATCTTTGAAACAATCTTTGTAACATTAACCTCATCCCAACAATGAAAAGTCAAATGAGGCAAACGTATCCAAATCGGAGAAGATATACCTTTTAATGAGGTTGGAGAAAATTGAGGTGTTCAATTATCCATCCCTATTATATGTCCAGCCATAAACCAAAGTCCTCCACTCAGCACTTCTTCCATAATTTGAGAAGATTGAAATGAACACAAAATCCAATCAAGACCCAATGAGGTGAGGTGAAATTTTCCAAATCTAGTCCATTGCCTCCTTAACTCATTATTACAAAGAGAAAAAGGAACTCTTCTCCCAAATACTTTAACACAAGAGATATCTAAAGTAGTTTAATGTTCTCACATACCTTATCCATTTTCAACTTTACTACATTTGAATCTACCTCATCTTCAGGATCTTAATCTCTATAGCTCACTTTAATATGATTGGTCTCAACCCAATCATTAACCAATCCAAACATGCAATTTTCGGGAGTAGGAAGAACATTCATACCCTTTTCCATAAGATTTCCTTCATCTGTTCTCAATTCTTTATCATGAGTTATCTTATCTGAATTCAAATTCAAATTCATTGAATCCTATTTTTTTGCAATACATTCAGCAACAAATGGGTTAGCAAATCTATTAACCTTTAATTTGAAATCGATGGATGAAGAAGCTTCGCGTCATTAGGAGATCGTAAATCCATCTTCAGGGGAGAAGGAACATTCAAATCCTTTTTCTCAATGTTGTTTGATAATTTCTTTCCTTATCCATCACCAAGATGTCATCGCACACATGAGGTACACATCCTTCATTGATGACTAGAGGACGCTGATTAATCAGTCCTTCCCGAAAATGAAACGACTCTACTTTGGGATCCGACATAAATTGAATTAATAGGATACTGCGTAGAGAAAGGAATAGAGGTATTTTGATCATCATCTACCGATGACCGGCAACCCTCCACCACCATTCAATCAAACTAGGAATTGAGGATCTGAATCAAACTTAAAAAAAAACTCAAGCTTTAGGCCTTAATTTGGAGGGTATTTGAAATAGTTATTTGAGAGCTTAGATAAGAGAGCTCAGATACTTCTTTTTGTAGCTTTAGATAAGAGAGCAGAAATATCTAAGCTCTCAAATAACAATTTCAAAAGCAAAGTAGTTGACTGAGGACATTGTTCATTCTTCTTTCAGGTATTTCTACTAATAATTTGAATCAAGACTAATATCAAATGATCTTCTTTCTAGAAGAAGCGAATAGGGCATCCAATACTACATTCTAGGAGAGGAACCTTATAGGGTGTTCTAAGGTACAGACTATCGACATTTATTGTTATCATTAGCTTTTGTTGAAGTGGTACTTCAATTTACTATACTCTTATATAAATTTCAGAATATAAAAAAAGGGCTTTATAATTTGCAATTTTTTGCTTTGAAATTTTACATATATTCCATTTGTTTCTTAAGTTACGTACTAGAACCCTACAATTTGTAACATATACATTAGAAAATTATGATGTAGTAGGACTGAGATTGTATTTTACAACTCAGGTTGATTACTGGCAAATTTTTATTATTTCACTCCCTATTAGTATGTACCCACTATTTTTTTTGTTAAAAAAATACCTCAGTAAAACTTCTTTTTTTAACTCTAGTTTTTTTTTCTTTTTGCATGTATTGATTTTTTTGAATGCTAAGTGTTTTTTTTTATGTTCAATGTCTTTATGTGATTTGTCTAGGCAAATGATGATATAGATATAAAACAACCATTTTTAAGACTTGTCTATGAAGTATCATAGTCGAGCTTTTTAAAATTGATGCTCAGTCATAAGATTACATCCAATAGTCTCAAATTTGAGTATTTTAAATTGGACTGTGAATCCATAAAAAATAAGTGTTTTACTGAAGTATATGCTTAAGTTTGCAAAAAAGCAGCTCATTACTTCAGTAGGTTAATAATTTGGCACTAATCCAACTTCAAATCTTTCCCCTTAAATTTTGAAATATTTAGATGGTGGAGTTGTGGTGTAGTATGACCAAAAGAGCACTGTACAAATCTAATGGGTCTTATCACTATGTTTCTTGTAATACATCCAATGTTGTATGATACAAAATATAACTCAGTTCAAATGTTGTCTTGCTATTGCTTGTGGTTTTTTGTTTTAATGTGCTAACTTTTATGTGGTTTTTGTGCATTTATTATGCAATGCAGGGTATGACTTAACTAAATGTCTGATATTAATATAAAAGAATTGCTTGCGTGATATGTCTATAAAGTTGCAAATCTGAGCTTTTTAAAATTGATCTTTAATCCAGAGCCAAACATCAAAATCAGAGTCTTACAAAGACTACCATATATTGTACTTAGTTGATTACCAACATGAAATGATATCTAATTCTCAAATCTATTTTACATTTAAAAGGGGCTTCAAATTATGTCAAGCTGAAATATGAGCCATCTACAAAACCATGCTATTTCCATTCAAATATGAACCTCCTTAATTTATATAAAATAAAATTGAAACAATTTTACATTTTTAGTTATACTAAAATAATACATGTTTTCCTTTGGGCTCTAGCCTTGCATCTTTATTTCAAGTAGATATTGGAGGCTTTATCTCACCTTTTTGAACTATTTCCTTTCTCCTCCTGGTAATAATTTTCAAGTCGTTATCTCTTTGTTCCCATTATATACTTCTTCAAGTGGTTAATCTCTCAAAATACTATGATCTTTTAGGCTCATGTATTGTGATGCACTCTATTTTTAAGGCAATTGCTATTCATCTTTTGTTTATTCATTATTTAATATTTCTTTTACTTGTTAAATTGAATTCCTTTTAATATTATAATGCCTTTTTGACAATCATTGCTTCTTACAGAACCAACAGACCAAATAAATAATAATAAAACCCAAAAATTGCAATCAAAGAAAAGAAAATAACATTTTTTTTGGGAAATTTTGGGGTAAAGCTCGTATCATTGATCAAATAAAATTACAAGTAAAGCAAAAAAAATTTAGCCCAAAATCTCAAACAACAAAAGAGAGATCAAGGACTCTAAAGGAAGCAAAAGCCAACAAGGCAAAACAAACAAAATTGGCGAAAATGCCAAGGACTCAGGTTGCTCAAGTTGAGAAGCACGATCCGGGTCAAAATGCACGTGTGGGACTAAATAAGAGCAAAGCCCCTAGTTGCAAAAAAGACCATCCTAGGTGCAGCTAAAATACATCATTCATCATCGTCCTTCCAAAAACTCCCATCCAATAGTATGAGGCAGCCAATTTCTCAATAGAAGATAAGAAATTCTGCTCAAGAAAAGAAAAAATAGAAGCAACTTTCAAGACTGGAACCAGTGCCCAACCCAAAGTAATAAAAAATTTTCCAGCCATTAGTTTATCAAATGATAGCTTCCAAGTCAAAACAAGCCAAAAAGATCCTAGGTTGCTCAGAAACCAAACTAGCCAATGTTTAAACAAGAGGTCTTCCATGGGAATCAAGCTTGGCTAAAGAGATTCCAACCAGCAATATGACATAACATAAATCATAATAAACTGCCCCATAAGGCAACAGAAACTAGAACCCAGGTTACATTCTCCATCAAAAATAGCGAAAACAGCCAAAATATCAAATAAGCATTGAGATCTTATAGAAAAACCAACCAATGAGAAGAACATATATCCCAAACTGGGCTAACCAAGGGGCAATAAATGAGGGAATCTGCCACGAATCTAATCAAAATACTTCCAACTTTTAATCTTAAGTCAAATAACATGTTTGATGATTGAGATAACTTGATAAGGATTTTCCCATTTATAAAAAATATTTATATTGTTCCTTTCTCTCCAAATGAAGTAGACAGAACAGCATACCACCAAAAAATAGAAAAAAATTTTCCCAAGTTTGCAATGAAAGTGAATTGTCCAGAAAATCAAAGACTTGAATTAAATTTGGCCTAAAAAAGGAAATCACCCATTGGGGGTAAGAGAGAAGAAATCACCATAAAGGGGAAATCACATTCAAATAGAAGATGATTATGAGACTATGGCATCAATTGACAAAAGATGCAATTTGATTGAGCATTAATGTTCCTTTTAATAAGTAAGTCTGAAGTTTTAAGTCACCCCAATATTTCCATCCAAGCATAGACATAAAATCTCAAAGAATGCTTTTTGTGCCACACAAATTTGGACCAAAGAACTTATTCAAACTGAGTATAGAATTGAGAAGTGAAAGCTTTGAAGGTCGGTGGCTTGGAGCCATCCTAGGTAACATCTGATTGCTCAAGAATTGGAATATTAGAAACCAATGTGCAAATATGAGCCGGAAAGTTAGATGGAAGAGTACACATTTTATTATGAATATAGTTCCTAACCAAATGAGAGGAGTTGTGATGAGGGTTGAACAACTCTGTAAGAGCTTTGCCATTACACCAAGGATCCCAAAACATTGAGAAATTATAATTTGGACCAATAAAGAAAGAGACTTTATCCAGAATTTTTCTATAAGTAGAGCATATGTGTTTCCAAAACTTAGTCGCATAAGTAGGAGCATTCTTCCAAGGAGATAAATATTTAGCTCTAAGCCAAGAGCACATAATAGAGTCATTACAGAAAAGATGCCAAATATAAGAGCAAGCTACTCCAAAATAAATTGAGTCAATAGAAGGAATGCCAAGGCCACCCAAGGACATAGGAAGAGTAGTAGAATGCCAAGCAATTAAGTGTAATTTTTTCTCTTTGATGTCCCCATGATATAAGAATCTAGAACATAATTTAGAAATTCCATTTTGAATAGCTTTAGGAATAATGGATCCCCAAATCTAAAAAGCCAACCTGTTTGCAATAGAGAACTTGAGAAATTGAACCCTAAATACAAAAGAAAGAAACTTGACTTTTCAACCTTCAAGTAGAGCAGAGATTTTGCTTAGAAGAGGTTGAAAGTGAGTGAATTTAAGATTTTTTATGGAGATAGGAAGTCCTAGGTTGGTCAGCCATGTATCAACATGTGAAATGTTTAGAGTGCCACAAATCTCATTAATGAGTTGAGGAGTGACATTTTTTGAGAAAAGAATTGAGCTCTTGGTAGGATTAATGTGAAGGCCCGAGGCCATATAAAATTGAGTCATGGAAACAACTAAGGAGTTGGCATTAGGTAAAGAGGACTCCTCAAAAACCAATAGATCATCTAAAAATAGGAGATGATTAAGATTATGCTCATTAAATTTGACTCCTTTGAAATGATGGGGAGAGGCTGCATCACTAAGACTGCAAGACAGAGCATCCATAACCAAGCAAAAGAGCAAGGAGAATGTGGGCAACCCGGATGGAGCCCAGAAGAAGAGTTGAAGAATCACTCCAGACATCTATTAAGACTGATGGAGAAATGAACATCCATGATTCAACCTCTAATCCATCTGATAAACATATCATGAAAGCCTTTCTACTTGAGCCTATTGAGTAAGAAAACCCAGGAGATAGATTCAAATGCCTTTTTAATATCATGTTTAGCACAAAATAATTTCTTGGAAGAGTTAAAACCTTTGAGCACTTCAAATGCTAAAATAATATTATCAGAGGAGATCTCTTATGGATGAAGCCAGCATGGGTATCTTGAATGATGAGGGGAAGAATGGTTTTAATTCTTAAAGCAAGAAGCTTAGCAATGATTTTGTAAAAAATTCTACAAGGGGATATCGGCTGAAAATCCAAAAAGGAAGAGACATGAGGGCCTTTTGGAATAAGACAATTAGCAGTAGCCTTCACACCTTTGGGAAGAAAACCAGTGTTGAAAAATTGTTGAACCGCATTGCAAATAGAGTAACTAATAATATGCCAAGTGCATTTGAAAAAAGTCAAAGGTGAATCCGTCTAGGCCAGGGTAAGAGTTGGAAGAGCCCTTAAAGACCACATCTCTAATGTCATCTAATAAGAAAGGCATCACCAAAGAGTTAACCATATCAGGAGAAAGCAATTTCCCCACAGGAACAGAAAAATCTTCCTCATTAGATAGTTTAGGGGAATTAAAAATGGATTTAGAGTGGTTAATGATAGCATCAACTATAGCATTGTGATCAGACATGGGGCCCATAAGGGTAACAATCTCTTTTAAATGATTCTAAATTTTCTTGCTCCAGATTTTAGCAAAAAGGAAACCAAGGTCATCCTCACCGTTAGTAAGCCAATTTGAGAGATCTAAGAAACCTAAACCGCTTGCATATCAATAAGCTTAGTATTGATGTTATTAAAGGAGAGATTAAGGTCCTGATATAATGGACTGCTTTGCAAATTAAGAAGGCAATGATGCTGCAAGGCTTTGAGTTCATGTATGGACTTGGAAATGGCATTGGAAAAAGCCCATTTTCTCTTTTTAAGAGCTCTTTTTAAATTTTGCAAACCTTGGTAGAGAAAAGAAGTAGGACAACAAGATCTGTACATAGCAAAAGAATCCACCACATCCTCCCAAAAACCTTGCATACCAGTCCATAAATTCTTGAACATAAACCTGGAGGGTTTATTGTTATTAAGGCTTGCATATATGATCAGAGGATAGTGGGTAGAGCAGATTGGAGGAGCAACCTGATAAAGAGCAGTGGGATAAATGTCAAGCAAAGATGAATTAACTAAGACTCTATCCAGCTTGATGTTAATTGGAAGATCCACCCTATTATTATACCAAGTATAAAATAGCCCAACAGAGGCAAGTTCTTGTAAGCCACAACCGAAAATAACATAGTTTAGCTCACCCGATATGCCAAGATAAATCTAATTGCCCCCAGCTTTTTCACCTTCAAGTTTGCTATTGTTGAAGTCACCAATAATAACCCAAGGAAGAGGAGGATTAAGTGAAAGCTTCCAGATATTATCCCATAAGAACTTCCTTTCCTCAAAGGAGGTAGAGGCATAAATAATAGTAAGCATCAGGGGAGGTTCCGAACCAGCAGAAAAAACACCATGCATTAACTGAGAGGTGTATAAAGAGGGAGTGAAAGAAATACAGAAAGAATCATATTTTAGCCAAATACTGCCCAGGGACGAGTGGATAAAATCATTACAATAGTTCTCATTATCAAAAATCATATGAGAGTTGAGAAACCAAGGGTTTTTAACAACATCAGCATGAACTTTAGCTTCTAAAATGCAGAGAAACTTTAACTTAAGAGAACTTACAAATTTCTTGCAATCCAAAACCTTCTCATGGCTATTAAACCTCCTAATGTTCGAACAAGATAAAGGCGAAAAAAAAAAAAAAACATAAGGACTTAACTGATTTGGATTTTTTGGCAGATTTTGCCCTGGTAGACTTGGAAGGATGGACCTGAGGATGTTTTTAAGGGAGGCATAGAGGAGATAGGAGAAGAGGACTCTTTGCTAGAGTCAATAAGAGGAGAATTACATGAAGCAGACTTTTTAGCAGTAGAGTCAGCATTTACAGGTGGCGTATCCTCTGATTCATGGCCGGCAAATTTGTTTTAGGCAGGCACATTAGGGGATTGAATAGAGCTAGGTAAGGAGGAATCCTCTGATGAGGAAGGATCATCAGAACCAGCTTTAGTGGGGTAGTTAAGATTAGGTATGGAAGGTTCTTTGCTAAGGGGGATTTGAAGAGGAGATAACAATGGCTATAGAAGTAACAAGCACCAAGGCAACATCAGGAGGAGAGGGAGGGTTAGGAGTGTGGAAGAGATAAGATGTGAAATAGAATGGGTAGGAGGTTTTGAGGATGAAGGCATCCGATTATGCAGATTTTGGGAAGTGCTCCTACAATGAGGAGGCCATGTGGGAGGAAGGGAAGGTTTCAGAGATGCATTTGAAGGGCATAGGGGAAATGGGTGAATTAGCGATCCACGTCCTTCACAACGGTAAGGCTTCCATTCATGTAGGACCTTATGATTAGAATCTTCTCCATCAACGGAGATAAGAATTTCTTCCGGTAAGATGGACTCTTTAGAAATTTGAATGTAGACTCTGGCGAAAGTGAGCCGAGTCCTATTTGTTGTAATTGATTCCACCTAAAGAGGAATACCAATATAACTAGTAATCTTGGAAATACCTTTAGGAGTCCATAAAGTATGGGGAAGGTCAAGGATCTTAATCCGAAGAGGGATATATGCCGATTCATTCTGTTTTGGCTTAAATTTTGATGACCATTTCTGAAGAATGAAGGGTTTGCCTAGCAAGAACCATGGGCCACCCGACCACACCATACCATAGTATTTAGAGGATGTAAATTTAAGCAAGAAGAAACCGTCTGTGAGAGAGAGAAGAGAGAGCGCACCTTTGAGTTTACAATTTTTTTTTTCATAGAAGCTAAAAGCCTTTCATAAAATGGTCTTTGACCAAGTGCATATCCCACCAGAGAGAGCGACTAAAGTGCAACACCTTTAGATAAGTCATCCACCATAAAGGCAAGCTTCTGGACTGGGGGAATAAAATCTACAGGAAAAGTAAGAGAAATAGGTGAAGGGGGAGATAGATTATATAATTACGAGGTTACCTGGGGAGGAGGTGGAGGCCCCAAAATGGAGGAAGAAGTAGGAAGAGGAGTGAAGTCCAATAGGTTGAGGGCCATGAAGAAAGACGGGGAAGGAGAATACCCCCTCCTAACTATGGTGGAGGACGCCAAAATGAGAGGAAGAGAAAACCCTAGCGACGACCCAGAAGGAGTGCCGCCGTGATAACAACACAAGAGAACTGACAAATATTCAAAAGAAAAGAACATCAATATAAAAATTTGGGAGCATGGGGAGAGATAGTGACTGGAAGAACATTGTAAGAAAATTCCAGGGATAAACTAAAATGGCAAGGGTAACTCATGCTATGTAATCTACTCAACCATTGTAATTGGCTCAGCTTCAGAGGCTAGGCTTACCTTCCTTGTTACCAATATAACTTTTTTTTTCAAAGCAGTCTTCTCTTACAAGAGCCCAGAAGCATAACCTACTGATGTTCTAACAAGGCATATGTATAAGTGGTGAAAATTAAAAAATTATATAAATTCTATGAACCCAAAGAAATATTTGATTGAACAAGTTGGTGGGTAAAAAAAATGAAGTTTCATTCAAAGAACCATAGAGGATGGGAACAGATACACTCCAATTACCTTAGTAACTACACTTGTTAAAGACTTACCTAGCAACCCAAACAACAATCAATAAATGAGGCAAACAAAATTGGAGTCAAAGGCTCAAATTCACCTTTGTTGCATAACGAAACAAATCCACCAACAGGTTTAACAATAACTACAAAAAGAAACAACAGTTGCAAGGTTATCAATAGGATGCGAAAAGCAATAAATCATGCTTAAACTATTTGTGTTTTTTTTAGTGGAGCATTTCATGGTAAGTCTTTGAGACTCCATCATCTTGTGTCATCAGGTTATAGATAACTCGGTGGTGTAGGAGAAAAAGGATTGACTTCAAATTGGGCAAAATTGTAAGAAATAATCCACACTAATGGTTCAGTTATTAATATAACTCCATTTGCTAAATTGAAGTCAATGAGATAATCATTGTTAACTTTGCAGGTAAAGAAAAAGTTTCCTACTTTTCCATTGTAATGCATAACCTCCTGTCACTACGGGAAAACACGCGATTACCGTCGGATTTTCCGACGGAAAATTTTGCGCCGGTACGAACGACGTAGGTAACGGCAGAATATTCCTAAATATTACGATGGAGACCTTACGACGTATTTACCAGCACAAGATACGAAGGAAAACTTTTGGCGTCCCATGCGCCGGTCTATGTGTCGGTAAAATGTGCTCTGAACCAGTTCCGTCGCACGTTACGCTGGAAACATACCGGCGCAAATTACCGACGGATATTACGCCGGCGTATTTAAACTCAACGACTTATTACCGGCGCTAATTGCATCGGCAATGGTTCCGGCGTTTACCCCGCCGGAACGTCCGCCGGTGAAAGCCATATTTTTCAACACCAAGCCCCTCTAGCCGCTCATTCGTTTCCTTCCGTTCTCTCACCTCGCATGTTTCGCCCGTCGCCGTCCGTCACTCGCTGTGGATTAACGTCGCCGACGGTCACCAGAATTCACCGGACTTCGCCGAGCATCCTTTCCTATCTTTCCTACTCACGCGCCGCCGAGGGTCGCTCTTCACCGACGGAAGGTATTTTGTTTCATTTTTTTCCTATTTCGGTTGGATTACATATAGGATCAGCCTTAAGTCCATATCTTTTTTGCTTTAGTCATGGATGTTCTCACTAGACATTTGCTAGAGGATGTACCTTGATGCATGCTTTTTGTTGATGATATTCTTCTTGTTGATAAAACTAGAGAGGGAGTTGAAGGTAAACTTGGATTATGGAGATCAACATTAGAGACTAAAGTTTTTCGATTGAGTAGATCTAAAACATATTATATGAAGTGTAATTTTAGTAGTAATAGACCTAGTGAGGGGATTGTGACTTTGAGCGATCAAGTCATTAATAAGAGTAACACGTTTTAAATATCTTGGATTTATTATTCAGAGTGATGGTGAAATAGATGTGGATATTATCAAAAGAATTCAAGTTGAATGGTTGAAGCTGAATGTTGGCCACTAAAAAAGAAGCATAATACTAAGTTAAATGTGGCAGAGATGAGGATGCTTAGGTGGATAAGTGGCTTGACCCTTAGAGATAGGATGCCAAATGAGCATATACGTTAAAAGTTTGGAGTAGCTCTAGTGGAAGATAAGATTAGAGAAAGTCGCCTTAGATGGTTTGGTCATTTGAATATCTATTAATGTCTTTTTAGATCTATATATATAAATCCATTACTTTTTTTCTCTTATATATAGGTTATGGATATTAAAAATCAAAGAAGTTGGATGTATAACCGATTATCTCAAGGTCGGAAGACATTAACAGATGAATTCATCAATGGGGTGAACTTTTTCATTCAGCAAGCGAAACAGCTGCCCAGCTTTATATCAGAAGAAAAGTTTCGATGTCCATGTTCTAAACAAAAAAATCTAGTGCACCTAGAACCATATGATGTAACTATTGATCTGTATCGCAGAGGATTCATGCCACGGTATTGGTATTAGACTTCTCATGATGAGTATGAGCCACAATTTGATTATCAATGCGGTCCTTCTACAAGTAGTAATGTCGCTGAGGCTGAAAACATCCGACCAAATCATGAGGAATTAGTTCATGATGCAACTGGAATACAAAATGAACAATATACAGAAGAGTTATCGAATACGGAGGCACAAAATTTTTATGATTTATTGCATGCTGCCCAGCAACCAATCTGGAAAGGGTGCACGACTCACTCAGAATTATCTGTTGCTGGGAAGATGTTAAGCATCAAGGCTGAATATAATGTTGCTCGTGAATGTTTTAATAAGGAAACCAATCCGATAGATAATTTAATTCCTACAGATCTATATCGGACAAAGAAGTTAGTTTCCAAACTTGGTTTGACATACACAAAGATAGATTGTTGTGTGAATGGATGCATGTTATACTTTAAAGAAGATATCGCAGAAATTATATGCCGTCATTGCAATGAACCAAGATTTAAACTAAAATCTAGAAATAAAAGGAAGCAGAAGGATGTGCCTGTTAGTATGATGTTCTACTTTCCAATAATTCTAAGACTACAATGGCTATATGCATCCATGAGATCTGCTGCACATATGAGATGTCATAATGATCACATTCCACAAGAAGGTGTTATCACACATCCATCAGAAGCAGAGGCTTGGAAGCACTTTGATCGTACACATCCCACATTCACGGCAGAACCAAGAAATGTAAGATCAGGTTTATGCGCAGATGGTTTTACTCCATTCAGTCAGTCGGCTACACCCTACTCATGTTGGCCTATGATACTCACTCCTTACAATCTTCCTCCAGAGTTATGTATGACTATTCCTTATATGTTTCTGTCATTTATAATTTCAGGGCCACATAATCAAAAATTAAAGATTGACGTATTCTTACAACCTTTGATTGATGATTTAAGTTTATTATGAGAAGAGGGAGTAAGTACTTATGATATCTCCACCAAACAGAATTTTACAATAAGAGCAGCATTACTTTGGATAATTGGTGACTTTCCTACATATGGTATGCTCTCAGGTTGGAACACCTCAGGCAAGTTAGCTTGTCCGTATTGTATAAAAAATACAAAATCATTCACTTTAAAGTATGGTAGGAAGAACACTTGGTTCGATTGTCATCGAATGTTTTTGCCTCAAAGTAATCCTTTCAGGTGAAATAAAGAAGCGTTTGCTAAAAATAAAATGGTGATGTTTCAGCCTCCTCCAAGGTTCAGTAGTGAAGAAATTTTTGATAGAGTAGAGTTCTTGCCCACCATAATGGATTCTCCAACATTAGCTGAGTTCAGATTGCCAGAATATGGTGTCAACCATAATTGGACCTAGAAAAGTATTTTTTTTTCGTTGCCATATTGGAGAACAAACTTAATTAGACATAACTTGGATGTTATGCATATAGAGAAAAATATTTTTTATAATATTTTCTATACAGTTATGGACATCAAAGAGAAATCGAAAGATAATATAAAAGCAAGGATGGACTTAAAGGAGATTTGTAGAATGAAAGCTTTAGAATTGAAGGATGGTGGAGCGGGAAAATTTCTCAAACTAAAAGCTCCATTCACATTAACTTTAGAGCAAAAACGAGCAATTTGTGAATGGGTGAAGACTCTACGAGTACCTGATGGATATTCTTCCAATCTAAGCAGGTGTGTTGACATAAGATCAGGAAGATTATTCAGAATTAAAAGTCATGATTGTCACATCTTCATGTAATGTCTACTATCCACTGCTTTTAGTTATCTTCCAGATCAGATTTTAAAGCCCCTGATCGAGCTAAGTGTCTTCTTCAAAGATTTATGCTCTTCTAAATTAAATGTGGAGAATTTGATTCTTATGGAGCAGCAAATTCGATTCATTTTGTGTCAAACTGAGAAAATATTTCCTCCAGGCTTTTTTTACTCTATGGAGCATCTACCTGTTCATTTACCATATGAGGCTATGGTTGGTGGACCTATTCAGTATAGGTGGATGTATCCTTTTGAGAGATATTTAAATAAACTTAAGAAGACCGCTAAGAACAAATCACGACCCGAAGGCTCTATCTGTGAAGCATATTTAACATATAAGACAACTCAATTTTGCTCGTATTATTTTGAAACAATATCTCAATCAGGTGAAAGTTCAGCATCTCAAAATGTTGGTAAATCCTCTAATATATCTGTATTCAGTGGAATTGGGGAACCTTTAGGCGCTAGCACCGTGCTCTATTTGACCGATAAGGAGATGGCAGTTATCACATTGTACATCTTGCTTAACTATGATAAAGTTGAGCCGTATCTCGAGTAAGTATGAGTTAAGTTGTTTATATTTTCAGTTTTCTTTTAGACTTTGTTCTAAACTCAAGATATGAATTTGTAGGAGATTTATTGATGGTCTTAGTACATCAGAAGAAGGAGAAGTCCAGATGATAGTGGAAAAAGAATTCACTACTTGGTTTAAAAATACGGTATATTTTGAATAATTATTCTTACTTAATGAGTTAATTATTTCTGCAATTAATATTAGTAACAATAACATCTTGTACATTTAAAGGTACACACTGAAGACAGTTTGCAGTATTCAAGGTTTTCTGAGTTAGCATGGGAACCAAATAGATTAGTAAAATGTTATCAAATATTTGAGGTCAATGGTTATAAATTCCAAAAAAAAAATTGGTGTGAAGGTAGGAAGACAGAAAATTCAGGCGTATGTGTAAGAGGGAACACCCATACAGGGGATGATTCTGAATACTACGGGGTATTACAAGAAATATTAGAGGTTGAATATCACGGTCAGAGGAATATTGTGTATCTCTTCAATTATGAATGGTTTGATCCAGTACCAAATAGAGGCACGAAAGTTCATCCAATTTACGGTATAATAGAAGTAAAGCGGGCTAGGAGATATGCAAAATTTGATCCTTTCATCATTGCTAGTCAGGCAACTCAAGTCTATTATGCTAACTATCCAAGCGGAATACGAGGAAAACAAGATTGGCTGGTAGTTATGAAGACAAAACCAAGGGGAGTAATTGAGAAAACCACCTCAATACCATCAGCACATCAAGAAGAGTTTATGTCTAATTTAAAAAATCTCCCAATCAATTTAGATGACCAAATCAGAATTAATGAGAGCGAGTTGCAGTTAGAGGAGGTAGATCTAACCATAGAGGAAAGTAATGATGAATCTGATAGTAATGGGAGTGTATCATCTTATGCAAGTGAATCAACAAATAATGAGTTAACAACATAAGATAAATTAAATTTTTTTTAGCTACTATACTGCATTTTATTTTACTTCACTGCATTTTACTTCACTGTATTTTTTTTAGCTACTGCACTGTGTCATTTTTTTTAAATTTTTGTTATTACTCATATTTCTAATATATTTTTTTATTTATGTGCAGATGGCTTCAGGTGGTGAGGAGCCTAGTAGAGAATTGATAAAAAAATATATTTAATAGGCGCACTAAGAAGAGTACAGCTGGACCACCTAGGCCACTACGTACTGAGGGGACCACCTCTGCTTAGCCTGCTACACAGCCTCAGCCTACTACACAACCTTAGCCTGCTACACAGCCTCAGCCTGATACACAACCTTTACCCACTCATGGAAGCGGTACCCCATAGTCTTACTCACTAGACCCCCGATTTCCTTCACCAGATCCCGGGCAGAGTACTCCTTTCTACCCATACTACACGCCCCACCGTATGCTGGTGCCCCTTCTACTTATCAATTTCCACCATATGCTCCACCATACTATCGCCTACCAACCCATCTGCCTGCTATAGCTGGACCTTCGACAGCAGCTGTAGCAGAGCAGGAGATAGATGGTAGAATGTTGATAGCACCTGAGGGTGACACATACATACAGTCTCTTTTATTTAAACTAACGAATATTTTTATTTTATATTTTATATTTGTTTCACATAACTTTATTTTTGTAGGTTCTACCCATCAAAAAAACCGACACATAAAATATGGGACATCATACGAAGAAGGTTTGACACTCCTTATGTTTCTTGGAAGAAAGTCCCGAAAGAAGTCCGGGAGATGTGGTTTAGAGAGTTTGAGGTATTTTTGAGTTTTAGTTTTTATGTTAAATGATTTATTCTTTCTTACTTAAGCTAATAATCTTATATATTATATATCATATGTATTTGATTGCAGAATGAGTTTTGTTGGCTGCCGCAACACAATGACGGGATTAGAAAGAATTTTGAGAAGCGTGGGTCTACTCGGATGCACGACATGTTCACAGATATTAGAAAGTCTGGGAAGCGACCATTGTGGATTAGAGAGGTTATATGGGCTGAGTTGAATGCAGCTTGGGGCAGTGAAGAGTACAGTAGGAAGAGGGATCAAAATTGACAAAACAGAGCTTCTGATGTTGGTGGGTTGGGTAGTTCACTTCATACAGGCGGCTCTGTTCCACATACTGAGCACAGGCGTCATTTGGTAATGAATTTTAAATATTTTTTAAAATTTTTCTTTAATCTGTATTAATAAAATTCTCTTAGTTCAAACAGAAAGAGATGCTTGGTAGAGAACCAACTCTTGTTGAATTGCATAGTCGCACTCATAAGCGATAGGAGGATCAACAATGGATTGATGAGAGATAAAGAAAAGCCTATGTAAGTATATTTTTATATATGTTTAATATTTTTTAAGTTTTAATTTAACTATATATATTTATATTCTACTTTCACAGGAGGATTATACACGGCTTCGAGAGACTCATACCGCATCAGGTGAGGGCTCTTCTGGCGGCTCTGTGGAGTATTCTGAGTATCGCATCTGGTCGCAGGCCGTCGGAGGAATGCAGCATGGTAGAGTACATGGCTTAGGTGTGCAAGCTCAGGCATACGAGGGGATGACTTCCTCTACCGCATCCAGCTTCGCATCCAGTTCTCATGACTCCTTACAAGCTCAATAAATAAGTACTCTTTAAGCTGAGCTAGAACAAGTAAGGAAATCACAAGCTGATTGGAAAGCGCAGGTGCAAGCACAGGTTCAAGCTCAGCTGCAAGCATAGATTCAAACAAGTATGGAGCAACACAATCAGTTGTTGGATGAAATGCGCAAGATGAGGGATCAGCTGAGTGGAAAAGACGTAGCTCCACCTGAGGAGGAGTCCACGGAGTGAGAGTAGTTTAATTTAGTTTACATGAACTTGCTTATTTCTGTGAACATGTATTATTGAAAAGTTTCTTTTAATGTGATATTTTTTGTTGATTGTTACTATTGAACAGTTTCTTTTAATATTATAAACTGTTGTGAATTTGTTATAAAATGTTGATCTGTTGAAATGTTACTATTGAAATGTTGTGGAATTGATATTTGTATAGGTTTGCAGGTGTGGAAATTTGATTGTTGGCTGGGAAGGCAATTTTTTTTGTCAATGCTACAGGTTTCCGGCGGAATTTATGCCGGAACTTCACCGGAAATAACGATACAATGAATTGTATCAAACTTATCGATGCCTTCGTTCCGTCGGAAACTACCGGCGCTATTTTCGCCGCTTATTGCCGGCGACGACTTTGTGCCACAAACAAAACCGTTGGTTGTCTACGGCGAACTTGCGGCATTTTGTCCGCCGGTACTTACCGGCGAAAGATCCGACAGAAACTTACCGGCGCATATGGCGCCGGAATTTATTGGTTGGAAGTCGTCGGCACCAATTCGATGTTTTGTGCTAGTAATGCGTAGGGAAGTGGGCCGGAAAGTTTTCCGGCGCATTAAATTCGTCGAAAAAAATTTATCGACACGACCTAAACCGGTGTAGGCATTTCCGCCGAAACGTGCGCCGGAAACTTATATTTCCGTCGGATTGTTTGTGTGTTCCGGCGGATTTAGTCTGCCGGTAATGACAGGTTTTCCTGTAGTGTGTTAAGATGAGGAAAATAAACACATATCTAAATTATGATGCCAAAAGTGAAAAGCATTATTCAGATCGCTTACCTTCTTATGCAAGCTAGCTAGTGCTTTGAACATACAGAAGCCATACCATTGGAATGCATTATATTAAGAGAATAAAGATGACTTACAATATATATTTCCTCTCAAGCCATTATGAAATGAACCTACATTAGAAACTACACAAAACATTTTGCATTTTTAGGCTACCAACCTAAGAATGCTTCTTACGCAGCAACATTCCACTTAGCATTCTCAATAACACCATGTAAAGTTGTGTAAAAGATGTCCGGCATTGCATCTCATCACCCACTAAAGTAATAATTCATTCTATTCCATCAACATTAATAAAGTGGTAACAACACTTACTTGTTGAGCAAAGTAGATAAGTAGAAAGACCTATCTTCATGCAGTAGAAAGAAAATTAAATAAGAAATAACAATTAAGAAAAACAAACATAACTATTAAAGCAATTGTAGCCCAAGAAAAAGTATATTTTGCTCCACTATAATATACAGGACCTCCAATATTTACCTCAGTGGCTAAGTGAATTGTCAAATGCACTACGATATAAAAAAAATTAGGAGGAAATTTCCAGTAAGAAAATGAAAAAACATCAAGGAAGATTAGCATAAAGCATAGTATTCATGCAATAGAAAGAAAATAACAAAATAACCATTACAAAAAACCTGAATTAAATTTTTTCCAACATCTTTTAATAAAGGTTCTTATTTCATATCATAATACTATATAAGAAAAAACAAAAGATGAAAGAATATGAATAAAAAGTAGTCGCATAACCAAATTAGATCAATAAATAAAAAAGATTATTATAGTAAATATAAGACTGTTCAAATCCGAGTGAAGTCTTCAAAAAATAATAATTCTTATTATATATCAATCTTCTTCACGAACAACTTGAATTAAATTAATTACTCAAATATAAGTATTTTGATTATTTACTAAAAAAGTTAATTGACATAACATAATATTTAAAATCAAAAAAATACTTAATAAAGCTTGAGGCCATACATATATTCCAATAGACTGTCCAATTGTTGTTAAAGTATTGTACGGTCTAATCAAGTGTTTTCCCCAATTCACAAAAATGTTTATATGAATTGAAAACCAATTTAGACGTAATGGATAGTTACCAACCCTATGTGCAGGATCTATACTTTGAATATATCCAATTGCTACAGTTTTAGTAGAATAAAAAATACTTTTGACTGCAACTTGAGTTCCAACCTATTTGTATGAAGTTTATAAGATCTAACAAAAATTTGTAACAACATATGAAAGATCAAAATATGGCTATAAAATTTCATAAGTAAATAATTTTCTTACTTGAATAAGAGTACTGTTATAGAAAGAGTGAATATTATAATTTTTAGAATATTGAATAGCTCTTATTGGGGTGGTATTAGTAGCTTGCTGTGTACTTTGCATATCCAACTTCATTTTAAAAATTACCTCACCCTGTTCTTGAACTTTTTTTTACATTTTTTTAATGCTTCCTTGTAACCTTCCATTAATTTATAAGCACTACTTCGATTTGGGATTTCTCCCCATACAACTTAAGTAGTTACAAAAAATCCATACATGCAAACTCTTCCGACCTTATAATTTTCCAAGAACTTTTCAGAAAATATCATCTCTTACAACATCTTCTATTTGAGATGTTTTACTTCTTATTTCTTTCATTTTTTCCAACATATAATGAATATTAACACTTTCACATAATGTTTTGTACAGTTTGTAATTAGTTTATGAAATAGTTTATTATCAGCACTTACCAAGGCTTCACAACTATTAGGAATTCCTTCTTTTGTGTAACACTTTCAAACATTTCAACTCTCGTTGGTGAGTGACCTATGCTTTCTCCTAAACAATTAAATAAAATATATAAAAGTTAATTAAAATAAAAGAATAATTGACTTTAAAACTTAAGTCTAACACACACACTGACTCAAAATTATATACATATGAAATTTACCTTATCTTCACGCACTTGACAGAAACTCTTTTTTCCACTTATATGCATCAAACTCTTTCTCGACCTACTCTTTTTATTTTCTTCACTTATACACTGAACACAAATATGAATTAATAAAAAAATATAACATGAATAACACTTTAAAATTTAAAAGTTATAATAATATACCTTTGATTCTTCTGAATTCCAATAGGTTAGAATATTTTTCCATTGATCTTTGAGTATCCTTTTTGGCACATAACATAGTTGTAATGCCGTTGACTTTTTTTGTCATATTATTTATATTTAATGTCTACTTTCAAATTTCTCCATTTCTTCCCAATTGATTGACGAACCCATACATCACAAGCATGGAAAATCTCAAATTTCTCCTAAAAAAATAAAATATTTTTATGTTATATCCAAATAATTTTTCTATTTTATGCATGCAACTAAAATCAAACAAAATAAGTATGAATACTATGAAGATAAATACTTGAACAACTTCTATCATTTTTTTTAATACTTTGACATTTTATCCGAATATTTGATATTAATTGGTGCATGTTGCCCATTTCGAGCAATGGTTCATAAAAACTCAATAAATAATGATTTATTTTGCCCAATAGGATGACCATATTTTTTAAAATTAAAGTTGTTCGCCACCATGTTGGGTAGCATGATACCCCTAAATACTACACATATAGGTTGGACCTCTTTTTTGTTTTTGCTCCTCATTACTTCTACCTGCTATGAAAAGATATCTTAAAATTAAAATCTTGTAAGTAAGATAATGCAAATGTAAAATAAACATAGAAAATTTTTACAATATCTTTATTAAGAGATCCTGCAACATAATTTTTAATGGTATTTGTCGAAACATCTATTTCAACTTTAGTTTGTTCTTTGCATCATGTATTTCTAATATTTGTTCTGGTGTGTGGTAGCATTTCTTAAAAATCATTTTAAAAAATATAAATGAGTAGAGTTTAATGGAAGAAAAACAATACAATTATTCACTCATGTTGCTCACATAATCTATGGAGAAAAGTAAAGTGAACATAATATTTAAAAAAACTATAAGGATCAATACATCAAAATAAAATGCAATATTTAGATAAAAACACATAAGAAACACATAAAACCACAAAATGTTGGATACCAATTAGATTTATATAATGATTTAATGATTAAAGTATAGGAAAAGGGTTTTACATTACAAAATAAATAGCACACAAATCAATTACTCTAGTAGAATGCCATCAACTTCATCTCTAGTCCACTGAACTTCATCATCAATAAAATACTGTTGAGTCGAAGTCTTACTTTTCAAGTAGTCATCAACATCTGTGTCTATGTGAATGTTATCAATATTACTTCTTGGCGATGTTGTAAAAACAATATACCATGTAGGATTAATAGTATCTTCCACATAAAAAATTTGTTGAACTTGAGAAGCAAGCAAAAAAGGTTCTTGATGCCATTTAATTTTATTAAAATTAATTAAGTGAAGCCATCCTTGTCCTCCTTCTGTCTCTTTCCTTTAGAAACCCAATCACATTCAAATAAAACAGCACTTTGCTTTGCTGTATAGTCCAATTCAATTATATTTTTAAAGATCCTATAGTATGTCAAGTTACTTGAAATAGGGTTATTATCTTTGATACTAACAAAGCTTGAAGTTGGTTCTTTAGTCATCACTCCATAATTTTGAGTTTTTCTCTTTTCATCAAATCTTCAACATGAAATATAAAACCATTTATATGATACTTCTTGTATATAGAGTGACAACAGTGGACAGACCTCGAACTAGCTAAGCACCTCAAATTAGTAGAAATAATATCATCCTTCAATGGATCAATTGAAGCAAACTATTAAAATAAAGTAGATGTAATTAGTAAGAATTCTCATGTTAAGTTAATTAACATTGTATTACTAACCTTATTAGCAAACCAAGAAACAAACTCCACATTATGCACCCTTTTAGCTTCATGCTCTCTATAGCAAGACCTTTTTTTTCTTAACATTTCTTTGACTGAAGTGTAATGTTCACTGTATACAATCATAAAATTTATAAGAATATAATAGTATTATTTATATAAAAATGAAAATATGTATTACTCAAATAATTTGTTTCTACCTAACATATGGCTCTATTTCCTTTCAATTAAAAAGGACATATTGATGTGCTTTTGTGAGTGTCTCATCATTGAAGATCTCCACCTCTCTCTTTCTAATGTCTGACCATTTATTGGAAATATATAAAGTCCTTCACTCAAAAAATTCTCATCCAATTCATTTCTTACAAGTTGATTATGCCTTGTTTTCGCATGCTTAGTAAAATATAAAGAGTAAAATGTTAAACATTCCTCCACAATATAGCCTTATGCAATTGATCCCTCTAGACGACTTCTATTTAAAACATATGTCTTTAACTTCCTCAAAAATCTAAAAGATTTGATTGATAAATGATATCAATTTTTTATTAAAGTTATATATGATAAAAGAAATAATGATAAATGAAATAATTACTAACCTCTCAATAGGATACATCCAACGATAATATATAGGACCTCCAATCCTTGCTTCGATGACAAGTGAATTGTCAAATGCACCATGATATCTTGGTAGTCTAAGCGCTTCCATGCTGGAGTGTCAGCCAGATACCTCATGCAACAATCTTTTATGCAATCTTCTTTATGCCATATCATATATGAAGCAGTCTTAGATGACATGAATAATCTATACAATCTTGATGTTAATGGGAAGTGCCACATGACTTTTCCTACAACTTTTTTATTTCTTTTACTTGATATATCTTTTGAAGTTCTATCTTCTGCAACCCATCTTGACTCATTACAAATCTCACATCCATTCTTAAATTCATGAGAACACCAATATGAAATGCAATCATTGCGACATGCATCATATTTTTTTATAACATAAGTCCAAATCCTAAATTATCTTCTTTGTCTCGTAATAAGACTTTAATAGATGAATACCTTCAATTGCTTCTCTTAACAAATCAAGAAAAATAGTAAATAATTTTTTAGTCCAATTACTAAAGCATTAAGTTGAAGTAGCCTAACAATAAAATCATGTTTTGAAATTTTTTTACCTCCGGGAAATAATTCTTGTTGTGAGTCACATATCAACTTATAAAACTTTGCATCATCTATACTTGGTTTATTAATTTCTTCCTATATATCTGCAGTATTACTTTCAAACCCAAATGCATCATGTAATAACCCTTCCATGTCATCATTAACATCATCAACATTGATGGAATGTGATCCAATGTCATTTCTAAATGAAGTTTCTCCCTAAGCAGTCCAATTACGATATCCCAATTTGAATCCTCTTCAAAGCAAATGAACTTCAACATCATCTCTTTTCCTAGAAATTCCATTTCCACAATCTCTACATGGGCATAATATCATTCCACTTGAACTCCCATAACTGAATATAAAATTTTGAAAGTTTTTAACCCCTTCTTTAAAAATTGTATTACTCCTTGAATAATATGTCAAACTTCTATTCATTTCCATATTGGAACCTTCATATTCTAAAGGAGAAATGAATATTAGAAAAACCATGAGTATATTCTTTGATTTGCATTATAAATAAAAAAATTGATTAAGTCAAAGATTCACATATAGCACCAAATAATGTACAATATAAAAAAAGAAGCCACACACCTAACAAAGCCCAAAGCAAAAATAATCAATAGAAAAGAATCATCCATTGTCAAAAACCGAAGCCAACTAAAATCATCTCGTAAAATAAGGAAAATGAAGTTTATCCAAAAACACATTTGACAAAATAATGCTGCGCCCATTAGTGTAAATGAACTAGAATTGAATTTAAAAAGTTGTTTTGGTTTGGTTTGATTCTCATGTTATTCTGGTTGGTTCCTTTTCTAATAATAGTGGAATCAAATTTGAGTCAGCTTGGGTACAAAATTTAGATGAAATCAATTTGAGCCAATCCAACTTAATTGCAACCCTAGTCGGGAAAATATCAATTCCACTTTTCTACTTTTTGTTACATCTTCTTGATGTTCTTTTAATATTAAAATTTCCATGTGTGTATTGTATAGGTTTTAAATTCTTTTGAAATAATTTGTATAGGTATATTTGCTAAAGGTTGAGGGCATTGCATTTTTAGTTTCTACCTGATCCTCTTTAAATAAAGAATGCACTAGAGGTGTGCCATTAGAACTTCATTCCATCATGCATTAAACACTCTTTTTTTCTTCCCTTCTTTGAGAGTTATGTTTCTTCTTGTATTTCAATATGATGTTGGTTGTTTCAAGTGGACTAATTTAGATATCATATCTTTCGAGCTTTTACATTGAATATTTGAAATGCTAATGTTAAGCTGAATATTTAGTTTTTATTCTTTTATTATGTTACTTTTCTTAAGTATCATTATCATTGCGGCATAATATGCTATTTATATATTTAGAGCGTGTGTTGTTAACTTTTCCAATTTCTTGTTAAAATTTTCAGATTGTTCAAGAGGCTTTGATGGAGTTCCTGTGTTTCAGGTGAAATTATATTGCAATTTACCTCTTTAGCTTCTTGTAATTTTCAACTATGAAGGCTCTTCATGGAATGACTTGAATGAATGAAATTTGATGTAATTTTTATATTATATTAATTGATTTGTTGGTGCAAAAATCTAATAAAACAAGCAGGAAAAAATACAATAGAAATGCCACTATAGAAAAAACATGAAATTACATTATTTAATGAGATTGACTAAACTTTATACGTGTTTGCATATAAATTTTTTTTAGTATACTTGAAATGATACATCACAATTTTTTTTAACAAAGTCCTTTATATATTTGTAGAAATTTAATAAAAGACATAATATGCAATACAAGAGATTTGGACTTGTTCATGATTTCACTTTCTTTTGGCTCCATGTTACTTTCTATGAGTAAAATAGACTTGACATGGAAAGTATCATTTTAATAAATTGATTATGATAAAAGCCCATGTTATCATTATGGGCTAGAGGACACTACTCATTATGTTCAACAATTTTGTTAATAAATCATGTTACAGACACATATTTTGAAACCAAAAGGAAGAAGACCCCAAGCACTTTTGAAAAGTAATACTAAGGAAAAGTGAAGAATGATCAGACAACATTATGCTGAGATGATCAAAATGGGCTAGAGGAAAATTAAAAATTCATTTATCATTTAATATAATTATATTAAGCCTTTTCCACATGTTAGAGTTGTTCCAAGTAAAAGCACTGCATGAAAAACCAATATCTTTTAAATTATAATCCAAAATAACTTTTTTGAAATCTTTCATAGCATGGGGTCTACGTGGTCTACCACCAATCCTCACAAAGAAATTAGAGATGGTGTTAAAGTCCCAATAAATAATTAATGAGTGTTAGAAGAATTAGTAAAATCAACTAACTAACTCAAAAGGATTTTTCTTCCAGAACACAAAAAGCAGTATAAATAGAGGAACAAAAAAACTAAAGATGAGAAACAATAACTTGAGTATGAATCACATGTTGGAAATCATGAATAATGTTGATACTCATAGGCTCATTCCATAATTTCTAAATCTTATTGGAATAATTAGCAAAATACCCATCATAAACAAGGAACTTATAAGAAGAACTTAGTTTAGATAAAGAATTTAAATGTTCTAATAAAATAAGAACATCAATATTATACAACTTAAAAAGATTCTTAACCCTCATTCTAGAATTAGAACACTCCACACCCCTATCACATTTTATATAAGAGCGTTAACTATTAGGAGAGTTCAAAAATTTTTGAGCACTGATAGAAGGAGGAGTAGGTTTAGGTACACTCTTATAATTCTTATTTTTCTTTTTCTGAACCTTAGTAAAACCATCCTCATTAACAATATATCCACCGTAGTTATTACAAGTGGACATTGCTGAATTTCAAACATATTCATGATCCTTGAACATCACAATAAAAGGGTCATGAAGAATAACATTAGTAATAGGAACAAAAATAGTTGAAGGATGAATTTCTCCCTACTCATAAACATCAGTCAACAACAAATACTATTCATAATTCCATTAAGTTTTCCATGCTCAAACATGTAATTGATTTATTATTAGTTGAACATGTTATACAAAATCTAACAATCATGAGTCATATTAATTAGGATATATCCTTATATTAATCTTCTAAGAAATATTTAAATAAACCTTCACATTCATCTACTCAGATATCTGAAGGAGTGTAGATTCCCATTCAAGTTGATCTAATAGTTCTTAAAGATGAAGTCCACGATGAGGTTTCAGTTGAAAAATATAAGAATATGTCTACTAATTAGTCATAAATGGTTCAGAAAGAGAACCTAAAATTAAAAGTAGCAATATAAATAATAAATTTGTAATGTCTTCAAATGGTAAAAGAAAAGCTTTTACACCCCTTACACTATATGATTTCCATTTAGACCAGGTAGTGGCTAAAAATTACCTTTTAGCACTTTGCAAACAGTCAACTTTCAATCCATCGTTCAAAAATTATGAGAATCTCAACAACCCTAGAAATCAAAATAGAAAGAAATTTTTTTGAACCATAAATAGTGGCATTTGACATTCAAAGGAATAAAGGTAGTGAATAAAAGTATTTTATCTGGTGCGGCCATCACAATTGGTGGAGGAGAATAAGAAGAAGCGAACAAGATGAAGTGGGCTAGTGATCCCTAAAAGAAGTGAAAGAGGAAAACAATTAAAGGAGGCGGACAAGAAGAAGAGGGCTAGCAAACCCTAGAAAAAGTAAAAGAGGAAAACCATTGAAGGAGGCGAACAAGAAGTGTTTTAGCAAAGCCTATAAGAAGCGAAAGAGGCAATCCGTTGAAGGAGGCAAATAAGAAGAAGCACACGGGCATGATAAGTATAGCTTACTGCACAATGTCCTCTTAGCGCCAAATCACTGTTAATTAGCTCACGATGTCATATTTGCACCAAATCGTGTTAAATATCATGAGGAAAAACATGCCTTAATAAATATTTATAAAGGCACTTAAATAAAAATATATGTCCTTAAAAGTTAAATTTTTTTATAGTGGCCGGTTCTAACCCTCCCCATAATCTCTCTCCTATTATTTTGGAAGCTACTTAAACCCTCTCTCCCACTCTCATTCACAAATCAACTCCCTCTCTCCCTCTTCCATTTAAAAAACTCCAGTCGAAACGAACGTCATCTCCATCTTGCTCACTCTCGCGTGCAGACCAGCCCTTTGACTCCTTCCTATTCACAAGAATAGCCTTCCTCTCCCTTGTTCTCTATTTCACACAACCCTAGGATTGAGATATCCATTGGCAAGAATTCTGTCACCTCCTTCACTCTCATGGATAGAACCCCTAGCCGAGACTCTTTCGCCGTCTCTTCTGTTGACTTGCCCTGATCGATAGTCCCTAGCCACCTTGTCCGATCACTCCTTTTATCCAAGCTGAGAGTTTAGGTTTTTTTTTTCTTCTTGCCATTTATTTCTTCTCCCTAATACTTTGTTTCTAAAAAAAAAAAAAAAAATTAATACACTAGTTCATTGCTATCTCATTTCTTTCATTTTAAGGTTTAATGTTTGTTCTCTAATGAAAAAGGGAGGTTGTAGAGGCATTATTTCTAGAATATCTTCCTATTGCTTGTAATGTTTGTGTGTCATTGATGTTTCTTTGAGATTCCTATTGATAAGAAAGGTGATGGAAATTGCATTGATGTCTTCTTGTTGCAACTTTGAAATTCAGATTGTATGAAAGTTCTTTTAATTTTTTTTTTTTTTTTGCATCAGGATGAGGTATATATAAAAAGAATTTGTTGAAATCATGGGTTTCTTTCCTATCTTAATATTTCATGGGTTACTTAGATTATTACATTAATCTATAAAAAATAATCATCAATTAACTGTAAAGAAACTCTAAAACCAGCGGCATTGAATTCTTCTTTGAGTTTGGAAAGATGAAAAAGGGGGGAGGGGTTTATTTTGTTCTTGATGATATATATTGAAATAATGACTTGTGGTGGTTGTCCAAAAAGAGAAATCCTACCTCTATCCTACTAAATATTTATCTCGTTATCAATGTTAGATATTGATCTTCTTACCAAGTAATTTATATGTAACAATGCCGAGCATGACCTCTTAACAAAAGCTTGATGCAATTGGTGGACTTTGTTTAAATTAGAAAAGTTTTCATATACACTTGATATCATATAATACTTGTATATTGAGACAACTTTGCCCATTTTATGTTTTAAGGCTTGAAAGAGCATGAACCCTTCTTTTGTTTTAGGTGGTAATAGTAGGTATTTACAAGTTAGGTTCAATATGAAGCATGCAATAAAGGGACAAGAGTTCATTCTTTATGTCCACATTTATTCCCCTTTAGAAAGCATTGTTTATTTTAATAATCATTTTAATTGTAATTTGTCCCTTAAGTTTTTTTTTCTTGAGACATCATTTTTTAGTATTATTTTGTAATAAGAAAAAAAAAAAAAAAATTGGTATTATAGTTTACAAATAGCATTGTATGTTGAAATGCCTTGGAAGAGAAGTTGTGTAAAGTGTTTTGAAAAAGTGAGGTGAATAAAATTATGTTAGTTTGGAAAAGTGAAGTTTGTGAATTTTTATAAAGTGTGTGTACCTTAAAAAAAACAAGAATGAACTGTTTAATTTTGAAAAGTAAGTGTGTGTGCTTTAGAAGTGAAGTGGTTTTGTGTACAAGTTGATAAGTGAAATATGTATATGCGTATCAAAAGGTGTATCATATCAAAAGTTCATGTTTTGAGAGTTGAAATGTTTTAAAAAGTTTGTGTATTAAAAGTTGAGATGTGTTAAAAAAGCATTGAAAGTTTAAAGTGGAGTGTTTATGTGTATTGAAAAGTGATTTGTGTGTAAAATTGGAACATAAGGTGAGTGAAAAGTGGGAAGTGGTGATTATATGTTTTAAAGGTGAATGTGTAGGTTGGAGAAGTTTTGTGTGGTAAAAATGAGAAGTAAAGTGTTCAGATTTTTAAAAATTGATTTATGTGTTTGGAAAAGTTGAAAATTGTATATTTTGTGAAATGTGAAAAGAGTTTGTTTAAATGAAAAGTTTAGTGTGTGATCTTTGAATGGTAATGTGAAGCTTGATTGTTGGAGAATGAAAAATGTTCTTTTTGAAAAGGTGATGTGTAAGAGAGAGGAGGAGTGAATTGTGGAGTTTTGATAGAGTAAAGTTCTTTGATATATTTATGTTTTGAAAGGTGATTGGGTGATCTTTGAAAGGTAAAAGACGTATGCTTTGGAGAGTGAATTATGAATGTGAGTGTGAAAGATGATTTGTGTGTATATGTGTTGAAAGATGAAAGGTGTGGACATTGGAGAGTGCGTTAGTTGGGTGTTTATTAGAAAATAAAAGTTTTAAAGAAAGCAATGCATTCTTTTTCTCTCTCTCTCGACCCCACTCTCTCTCCCTTCTTATACTACTTTTCCTTTCTTGTTCCTCGAGGTGAATGTTGGAAAAATGCGAAGTATCTTTCAAAAGTGAAAAGTTCAGAAGGAATTTAACTGAACCAATGTTTAAGCCTTAAAAAAGGTACATTTTAATTTAAATAGTATTCTTTAATTATTTTCTTTTTGCATATTAAACATGCTCTCATACCTTTTTTTTTTCCTTTGTTTCCATGAATTGCGATGAATGATATCGATCAACAATTCAAAAGGAAACAAGGATAAAAGTGTTAGTCGCCCCCATCTAAAGTATTATTTAGAACCGAAAACCCATTTACAACCATGCTTATGTTCGAAGGATTAGTAATAATACTTTTCATCCTATATAACATTGATGACACTTAAGGACACAAATTAAGGATGGGTCTTAGAAAACATAGATTTAGAATGCATGCACCCTTTAGGAAAGAAAACATAAAATAATGAAAACTTATTGACACCTCACCTTAGGATTAGTGGATACCTTTTACTTAAATGCAATCAGCCCTAAATAATAATCAAGCGATCATTCAAATTCTCTTTAAAAATTAACAACTATATTATAAATAATAATTCAAACCAACTATAAAATAAATGTATAAATTAATTTTATGAAAATAATAGGGATAAATCAATTGTAAAATTAAAACAAAAATCTTTAGAATCATAAATGATTAAATAAGAATTGGATCTAACAAAAATTTGTAACAACTTAAACAGATAAAACATAAAAAAGGGAGTTAAATGAAAAATTAAATCAATTTAATAATAATAATAATAATAATAATAATAATAATATTAATAAATCTAAAAAATATATTAAATCTTTAAAAATTAAATAAAATCCTCAAGAATTTGATAAATATCAATAATTTAATAAATTAATAAAAATTTCAATAAATAATTTAAAATTAATAAATCACCAATTTTTAAATAAATCATTTAAATTTTCAATAAATAATTAAATTAAATAATCTAAAAAAAAGATTAATTAAAATATCCTAAGTAACTAATCTTATTAAATAACTTTAATAGTTAAAATTCAATTTAAAATAAAGTTCAAAATATTAAAGTCACCAAAATTTAAATTCAAACATAAAATATCCTTGGCCTTTCAACAAACTAAATCCAATCAATTAGAAAAGTTCAACTAATAGTTAACTTGGAACATACACAAACCACATAGCTTATTATGCATACTTAGATTTGTTTGTTAGGATAACTAACTCTAGCTTTAGGTTAGGCCGATGTTTACTTTCTTACTGCTGTGTGACGGGCTTTCTCAAAACTTTCACTACATGCTGGTCGTAATGATTGATGTGTTTATTTATTTACTTACTCCTGTAATCTGAGAATTGATGTGATGGGGTATATATTACCCCAAGGTTAGGAACAATTTGAATGCTCATAGAATTTTCTGCACGTTGCTATGCTCGTGCAGGGCTAAATCAAATTTTGGCAAATTAAATATTTAAACTGATGAAATTTTATGCAGGAGAAAAATGCTAAGTCCCTCTAAAATTAAAAGAGTATGATCAAGTGTGACTGATGAAATTTAATTTAAATTCATATATATCTGCTTAGGATGATTTTATTATAAAGTACTTAGGATAACCCTGCAGGTGGTCTAAATTTTTTTTTATATATGAAATGTAAAGTAAATTAATTGAAAGGAGATGTAATGGGAAAGTGGTTTGAAGTAGGATATCACATCCAACTTGGAAACTAAAAAGAAAAGAATATCTCTTAGAGGAATGTTATATTCTATTTTAAAAGACAAGTTAGGATGACTTTAATATACAAATGGGAAAAGAAAATACCCCTTCAGAATGAGTTTCTTTTCATTTGGATATCTAGACCCGATGGATTCAAGGAGCTCACAGAAAGAAAGAAGGCTAAGGACAGAAGATGAAGAAGTGAAAAAAGAAGAGATATCCCATTTCAAAATCACTTGCATCAGCTTAGGATTAGAATAAGGATTTATTATCAGTGGTACCTGGCCACTTTACTTTTTAGGAAATTATGGGTTGTAAATAAAGTGGCACTTTCCATATGGACATTATACATTATATTTTGGATAATTTAATTTGTCTATTTACATTATTTGTGCAGTAGAATTAACTATTTTTCTAAGTTTCCTTACATGCTATATTTTTTTTTAAACTGGATACGATCAGAGTTTGTGTGAGCGTACGAATAAAATTTTTATACTTAAAACTCTAATAAAATGTGTAGGCTCACATAAAAAGCTTTAATGTTTTAAAAATTAAGGTCAGGACTGTGGAGAGTCTGCATATGCATATTATTACCTTCTCTTCCTTATTAGGCTCCTCCCTGCCTAAGTGTTTTGACAAACCACCTAGCCTATTAGGGTACAGTTTTGTCAAGAGGATGTTGTGCAATCTCTAAGGAAAAATCTATTTTTCTAATCCATATTTTAAAACTACTTCATAATCATTTTATACGTTCAAGTCAATTAACATGCATTACATTAGATATAAATTAAAAAGTCTAAAATTTTAATTGCATTTTACTTTCAAGCCTCATTTAGCCTACATAAGTTGAGGATTCAATTAGGATATGTCTTAGATGTCTTCCTCCAATTCTTTAAAACTTAAACAAAGTCTCTACCCATCTTTCATAAAGAGATCATACACATGGTTTTAACGTGCTTAGGGAATTAGCTTGCTCCTTAATGCAGGCTGGCATAAGTTTAGATTTACACTTCATTAGATTGGTTCTGGTCACTACTTTGTAGTACAAAAGTTAGATTTAGGTTTTGAGGTAGATTTTTAAATCTTAAGTCCTCATCCTCCGGAAAAATAATCCCAACTTTATAACAAAATACCTACTCAAATATAAAAATTTACTTATAAAATATAAAGCCCAATGTAGGATAGACTGAGGTTGTCTCTGAGCTTCTTAGAATCTGACACCTCCTACTTTTCCTCCTTTGACTCATTAATAATGATTCAATGTTGATCTTTCTCCTTAAAAAATTCCCGCTTCTTTCCTTATCTTCCACTTTGTAATCAAAGGGTATAAAATTATTGATTTAATCGAGAGTTTTCTTAGGAGAATACCTCCTAAGATTTAAATAACTATAGGGGTTTGCCCCTATAGAGATTTGAGAACTCTAGATTAAAATAAAAGTTTTTTTTTTATTTTTATAGAACAAGAAAAAAATCTTTAGAAATGCAGATATCTTTTCAAAAACTATATTTCTAATTTTAAATATACTTATAGAATATTATTATTATCTTTTCACATAATATAATATTCTATTTGTTATATTCAACTTTAGAAATGATGAATTTTATAAAACTCGTTCTTATTTTTAGATGTCTTAAAGATGTTTTGTTCATCTTTTTAAGATGATATGATATTGTCCTTGTTACATCTAAATAAAAGAATGGATAAACATTTCAAAAACCTTTTTTTCTATTTTTAAACACATTCTATAGAATTTCATATTCATCTTTTGAGCGGATATGTTTTTCTTTGTGTTTGATCATAGAAATATAATTTTCTAAAACACTATTTTGACATTCAATCCATTGTAAAATACTATGTCAGTCTCCTGAGACTATACTTTGTTCTCAATGTAGTATTTTATTACAATATAAGAGAAAAACAAATTTACGTAGCGGCAACACATTTTTTTCCCATACATTTCTCACCTAAGGTATAATTATTTTCAAACTCAAAACCCTCAAACCATGCTTTCAGTGCTAATGAAAATTTCTTTCACTAACTTCTTTGAATAATATGATTAAAAAAACTTGTTAATCAATATATATTTTGTTTGTTTCAATTTGCAAGAATTTATTATATATGAAATTGCATGATATAATAATAATTATATAACCTACTACCAAGGGATGAATCCTTCTTGAATAAAATAATAAACAAGATTATAAATCTCTTAACCAAGAATCTTCCAAAATTAAACATAAATAAGATAAATCAAAGAATCATAAAATTAGCCACAAAGTATTCAAGAACACAAGCATATATGTGGTTCAACACGAGGTGCCTAGCTACATCCATAGGGAGAAAGAGGGCTAGCAACTTTTACAATAACATGCATAAATATAGAACTAGGTTATCTTAATCTGAGGCAAATATTTTCTAAAATAATATTAAGAAGGATCATACCTGATCATATCTTGGATATGAAGATAGAAAATGAAATCTTTAACAAATTGAACCACTTATCCTTGTTTCTTTCTTTAATCCTAAGAGATTATGGAAATTTTGCTAGTGATTACAAGGAAAAAGTGAGCTCCAACTATTGTCCCCTCACCCTTCTCCCTCTTCCTAGCTTTCAAATGAAACTCATCTTCCTCTTAGTTAATCCTTTGCCAAGACCAGCCTCTTAATCTTTTGCTAGTTCTCTCCTCTACTATTCTAAATAAGAACTGCTCTATAGATTTTCTCACTTGATTTGTTTGCTTTTTTTCTCTAAGTGAATCATAAAAGAGATATTGTTCAACTACTTAAAAGAATAGGAAACTAGAAACCAAGCCACATATAAGGCTATACAATAGAGGCAACATAAGAGAAATTTAGTTAGCTATAAAATAATATTTAAGTAACAAACTAGTGCAAATTAATTAAACTAATTACAACTAATATTGATTCACTAAATTAATTAGCAATATAATTAACAATCCACTCCTTGAATTTAATATTAAGTAAGTCAAGGCACTTCTTTTCCCCAAATCCTCCTTAACTAAGAGGCCTACCTACCTAATTTTTTTTTTTTTAGAATTGCTAATAGCATTAAAAAAAGAAAAATAGAAGCCTAATACAAACTACTAAGTGATAGAACATCTATCTTTCCTCCTTTAGTAGAACAAGAAAACTAGGAGGTAACTTATTGAAATCAAGAACATCCTAAAAGAAAACACCATCTAAAGCTAAGTTAGCCCAAAAATCGGCTAACTTATTACAATTCCTAGAAATGAATTTGAATAAAAGAAAACCAAAGTTGTTTAGAAATGATATGTCCTCCACACCATTCTCATGAATCCTCGAAGCCGCCTTGCTAGCCGAGTTTTGTAGATACTTCATGACATTATAATTATCTCCTTCAATTATTAAACCTTTAGCAACCATCATCCAATCCATAATTGCCTTCTTTAATGCTAGAAATGCAAGAAATTCCAAAATTCCAACATCCCAATGAATATATTTATACCCGAAAGTAGCTAATAATATGCCATTATGGTCCCTAAAAACACCTCCAATAGCAGCTAGATTAGATGGTAACATGATTGCATCAAAGTAAACTTTAATCCATTCGACAAGAGGAGGGTGCCAAGAGTTTGAAGATAGCCTAAGATGATTTGCACCCCAATAATCCGAATAAAGATTAAAGTTTAAAGAAATAGAAACCATACTAATAGCTTCTGAAGCAATATAGCACAAACCAAACTCCTTATCTCCATGCTTTCTTCGGTTCCTGTTACCCCAGATCAAATAGATTAGATTACAATAAAGATTTCCCATGAATGAATTTCTTGCTGACAAAACATCCAATGTTTAATAGCACTCCACAAAATTTGAGAAAACTGGCACAAGAAATCCCCAACTATTCAATACCTCCATAACTTGCTCAACCATAGAGCACCAATAACAACATGATCCAGATTTTCCACTCTGATGCAACCCCTTGGATAAGAATTATCATTTTCCAATCTTCTATTCATTAAAAAATCATTTGTGGGAATGGCATTCTTCAAAATTCTCCACAAAAAATAGTCCACCTTAGGAGATAAGTGTAGTTTTTTCAACCAGCTCCCATAAAATGTTGATTCCCTATTCATCAAAATGGTTCTAGTAATTAAGGAAGCAATTGACCTTCCCAAAAAGTTATAATTCCAACTTATCATGTGACATTTATGGATAAATAATAATATGAGAAATAGTTTCAACTAAGCAAGTACCAAACCATTTGTGAAGCTCAATAGTATTCCAACATTCTCCAACAATGTAAGCTTCAAGAGAAGGGAAGTCCTCATCCAAAATAAAAAAAAATGTTGGCCACTTTCCAAGCTCTTACCAAGAATCCACACATCCTTTAGTACATTTATAGAAGAACCTGTAGCCAATTTCTACCTAACCACCGACTGGAGTGCTGTCAACCCGCTAGAAACAACCTTGCAAGTATTGGATCTATATCTCCGGTAATCAACATCCCTAAACATACCATATTTTGGTTTCAACATCCTGTTTAAAAGAGAACCAGGAGAATTTAAAAAATTCCAAGCAAACTTTGCTCGAAGAGGACCAACAATAGATTCTGCTGAATGTAGCCCACATCCTCCTAGCTCCATCAGCTTGCAAAGTTCCTCTCAAGCAACATAGTGTAATCCATTGGTTGCTCCCTTATTTATTCCACAAAAATCCCTACACATCTTATCAATCTTTCTCAAGATACTAATAGGTGCTGGAGTATGCAAAGCAAAGAAAACTGGTAAAGATAAGATAACTGATCTTATCAAAATAAGTTTCCCTGCTAAAGACATATGATTCTTACCCCATATTCTCAACTTGCTAGCAGTCTTCTCCAAAATAAACAAAAAAATCGCCAAAAATAACCTTATAAGAGGCATTTTAATTCCCAAATAAACCATATCTTTGACCTCCTTAAACATAAGCAGGTTCAAAATATACCTTCTATTCACATGATGGACGGATTTCCCCAGGATTACACTTGACTTTTAAATGTTGACCACCTGCCCTATCTAGCAACAATAATCAACAATAATTTTCCTGATTCTCTTAATATTAATAACTTTGGCTTCAAAGATTGTCAATATATCATTAAATGACTGATTTTAGGAGCACTTAGAGCAGCTTTGATTCCCAACTGACTTCCATAAAAATTGAAAGCAATGGATAGCAACTGAGATCAAAGAATAAAAAGATATAGAGAGAGGTGACATCTTTGCTTGAAGCCACTTTTAGCTTCAATCCAATCCGTTATATTACCATTAACAAAAATGGAGAACTAAGGATCAACAGCACAATCCATCACAAGATTAGAAAACCGAGTAGGAAAACCAAAAGAATACATAACTTGCTTAAGAGTTGACCAATCCAAGCTATCGTATGCTTGCTCCATATCAATTTTAATTGCCACCAAACCCTTTTTAGATTTAGAATACCTAAATTTATTAAAGAGTTCTTGGACCAAGAGAATATTATCAGAAATAGGTCGCCCTTTGATGAAAGCAACTTGAACATCCGAAATTAGTTTATGAATAACCATCATAAGTCTATTAAGTAAAATCTTTGCCACAATCTTATAAATAGATAAACACAAGCTAGTCGAACATAAATGGGAAGGAAGAACATGATTTGAAACCTTGGGGATAAGAATAACAAGTGTATCCTTCCACTTAGAACACATATTTCCCGAATAGAAAAAAATGTGAATTAGCAAGCCAAACATCCTGATTTATAATACTCCAATAAGATTTAAAAAATGAATATGTAATATCATCGACACCATGGGAAATATTCTTACCCTTGAAATTAACCACATATTCCATTTTCTGAAAGGAAATATCTGCATCCAAAAGAACGCAATCTTTATGACATAATTTGTTAATAAATGGTGGCCAACCTCTCAACAAACCTACCCTTTCTCTCCATTTGTTAGAGAAGAATCGGAAATAGATATCTTCAATACCATTTTGGTCATCAACCAACTTTCCCATATCATCCTTCACTTGGTTAATGCGATTTGAATTTCTACTTCTATTCACAACAGCATGAAAGAAACTGGAATTTTTATCTCCATCTTCTAACCATTTTACCTTTGCTCTTTGCATCCACCATGTTTTTAACCGAGCCAATGTTGAATTAAATTCAATAACTTTGGAGTTTAAAATCAAGATCTTATCCTCAGACAAGCCACCATTATCTGATTCTTCAATTTGTAGGTCCGCAATTTCCAATTTCAGATTATCCTTCATGCCATTTAAATTATGAACTTTAGCTTTACACCAGAAATATAAGAATCTTAATGCTCTTTCAAATTTTTGGTTCAAAATTTTGATAGGATTACCAGCTACTAATTAAGCCCAGGAATTCCGCACAATAGCAACAGCTGCTGGATAAGAAACCCAAACATCCTTAAATCTAAGAGACTTGCTCTTTTGCAAACCAGAATTAAAGACTTTCAGCACGATGGGACAACGGTCGGAGGAAATTCTCGATAAATGTCTTATGAAGGCTTGCTGAATTAACTGAAGGGCCTTGGAGTTTAATAAGCATGTATCTAACCTCTCCAAAATATGTGCACTGTCCCTTTTATTGTTGCACCAAGTATACTTGGGACCAACCAATCCTATTTCATGGAAATCATTATTATTCATAAATGATTTCATATCTTGAGGGCCAATATAAAATGTAAATTTCTTTCCACCCCTCTTGTCATCTTGAGATAAAATACAGTTGAAATCGCCTCTTATAATCGTGGAAAGACTAGAGCTAGAATGCCTTTTAAAACTTTCCCACAGTCTCCTTCGATTGTACACATCTCTGCTGCCATAAATCGTGGATATGGCCAAAGTGCTACTATCTTTGACACAATACAAATACCCAATGACACGTTGAGAAGAACTATACTGAATAGAGAAAGAAGCCAATTTTGAATTCCATAAAACCATAATTCCACCTGACAACCTATCAGAGGGGTAAAAAATGAAGTCTCATTCCTTACCCATAAATTCACAAATACTCTTACAAATAGATGAGATTTTAGTCTCCACAATGCCAATAAAAAAGTTATGCAAATCTTTCACAATTTCTTTTAAATATCGAGAGGCTTCTTTCTTATTTTCCCCTCTACAATTCCAAAAAACTATGGAACTCATTTATTTATGAAGGGGGAAGGAACCCCACTCCTCTTCTTAGTCAACCCTTCTAACTTCCTATTCTTCAACAAATGGTCCAACGAACCAATAGACTTCAACTCCTTTAATAATTTTGGTTTTGAACTTCCAGAAGTAGATTTAAACACCTATATATCAATAGATACTAGAAACGCAAGAGAAGAGACCTCAACCTTGGCAATAGAAGCAGCAATTTGGTACTTGACACTACCTTGATGAGCATGTTGATTAGATTATCATCTATATGAACTTTTTGAACTTCCACAAAGCCTTGAGTTGGAACATCCCTAATAAAATGCAATCTGATATCAATATGCTTTAATCTTTCATGAAAAATGTGTTAAGATAGTTGCTATTTGCATGCTTTAAATTTTGGTAACTTGTATAGTTTTGATGATTCCAAACATTATTGTTCAAATGTGTAGTTATCTCCTAACAATTTTAGAAGAATTATATTTGCTCTTGTGTGTACTAACATTTCAGGAAAATTAAACTTCAGACTACGATGACATCAAATCAAATTCAGCATGAGATACTTTGTAAAATTTGAAGCTTGCACTTTTCTTTGAAATTAAATTGAAAGGGAGTGATTGTAATTTGAGTGAATAAAAACATACACACACATAAGGAGATCATATAAAATTTATACTGATCGTACGGGATGATATCAGTTCGTACTGGACGATCAGATAGTTATCTCCTATTGAGTACATGGAACGAATAGGAAGTTGCTTGAAAAATTTTTCTAAGTCCTATTCGTCCAAGGCAAAATTAATTATCGTCCGGGATGATTAGTTCTCTGTAAAATTTTCGTCCAAACAAAATTAAATATCGTCCAGGATGATCTGGTCTCTGGAAAATTTTCGTCCAGACGAAATTAAATTATCATCCATGGCGATTGGTCTTCTAGAAAATTTTCGTCCAGATGAAATTAATAATCGTCCGGGACGATCGGTCCTCTGTAAAAATTTCGTCCAAACGAATAAATTTTCGTCCAAACGATTAACCGACTTAGAACGATTTTCAGCAGTTTCTAGAACCGACCTTTGTAATAACCGTTCGTACCGGACGAACCTAGTTCGTACGGGACGATCAGCTGTACGAAGACATTTCATACACATATACAAATAGGGTCGTTTCAAATCATTTAAGTAAAATCGTCCAGGACGATCCTCGATCGTACGGGACGATCCATTGCGTACAGAATTGAAAACTTACAGTTTTTGCGTGGTTTTTCTTGTCTTTTGTATAAATAGTCCAAATTAGACTGCCACCCAATCTTTTTGTCATTTGATCTTCGTGCCTATTGAGAGAATAGCCAAGGAGAGAGTGGAAGAGAGCATTCAAGGGAGGATTCCGACCACTGGAGCGAGAAGGCTTCACTTGGATTTCAAAGGTAAGAATCTCTACTTGTGAATTAGGATTACTTCACTCTTTTCTTTCTTCCTTCTAGATTCTTGTGAGAAGATCTGTCAAGGAGATCTGGTTCTCTACCTACAATTGGAGAGTGTGAACAGCCGAAGGGTTCTCTGCCGACACTTGGAGAGTGTGAACAGCCGAAGGGTTCTCTGCCTACACTTGGAAAGTGTAAACAGCCGAAGGTTTCTCTGCCCACACTAGGAGAGTGTGAAAGGACGAAGTGTTCTCTGCCTACACTTGGAAAGTGTGAACAGCCGAAGGGTTCTCTGCCCACACTAGGAGAGTGTGATAGGACGAAGGGTTCTTTGCCTACACTTGGAGAGTGTGAAAGGATGAAGGGTTCTCTGCCCACACTAGGAGAGTGTTAAAGGACGGACGGTTCTCGACCAACACTGTGGATTGTGAAAAAGGACGATGGTTCTCTGCCGCATCGGGGAGTGGTGAAAAGAATGTGTTGTAAAGGCTTCTCCGCCTTGTTGTGGGTGCAAAAGGAGAGTCACTATTGGTATTAGTGCAATACTCAGAGGGTGCCTCTGAGGAGTGGATGTAGGTCTAGTTTTAGACCAAACCACTATAAATCTGGTCTCATTTACTTTACTGTCTTTATATTTCCGCATTTTAATTCTTAGTCTTAAAAACTCTGTGGTTGAAAAACTTTTTCTACAAAATTTAAAAGAAACAATTTTTATTTCGGTTCAACATAATTTTAAAAGAGGGCTTAAAATTTTTAAACTACCAATTCACCCCCCCTCTTGGTAGCCTTTAGGGACATTAACTTAGGCTTAACAACCTAATTACTAGACTCAACATGTGGTATCAGAGCTTCGTTTCAAAATCATAAGTTTGAACTACTTTTTGATTAACGTAGATGGCTATATTTGGAAACTGAAACACACCTGAGGTTTACTCTATCACTAGACCTCCACTGTTTGACAATATTCCTTTTGATTTTTGGAAAACACGCATGTCTACTTTCTTACAGTCACTTGATTATCGTATGTGGATGCTAGTCCAGGAAGGTTACACAAAACCAACTAGATTAGTTGATGGAGTTATGGTAGAAACACCTTATGTAGATTGGACTATAGAAGAACGTAACTTAGCACAATTAAATGCCAAATGTTTAAATAGTTTCTTTTGTGCTTTAAAATCTGAAGACTACATGCGGGTTTCCACTTGCAAAAGCGGAAAGGACATATGGGATAGACTTTGTATAACTTATGAAGGGACAAATGAGGTTAAGCAATCAAGACTCAATATCTTGTTACATGACTATGAATTGTTTCGCATGAAACCTAATGAATCTATTTCTGACATGTACACAAGATTCACACAAATTGTCACTTATTTGCATGCACTTGGTAGGGAATTAACTAATGCTGAAATGGTTAATAAAATTCTTTGATGTTTACCTACTTCTTATGATGCTAAAATTACTGCAATTACAGAGTCTAAAGATCTTAACATTTACTCTATTGACAATCTTATTGGTTCACTCATTGCTTATGAGCAAGGAGTAAGTCAAAGAAAGATTGATGCAGGTGAACCACGAAAGGAGAAGAATATTGCACTAAAGGTGGAAGAGTCAGAGAGTGAACACTCACAATCTGAGGATGAAGATGATATTGCACAGATGACTAGACAATTCAGAAGCTTTTTAAAGAAGAAGAAGAAGAGACACCAGCAATGGAACAGAGGTAAGTTTAACAGAAATGGCAAGGTTTCTAATGAAGTGATTTGTTATGAATGCAAGAAACCAGGTCATATAAAGACTGATTGCCCAAAACTCAAAGCCACTCCTAGCAAGGAGAAGGTAGAGGAGAAACCAATGGTAAAGAAGGGCAAGAAGAAGTTTCAAAGAGCCTTCTGGGCGGACTCAGCTTCAGACTCATCTGAGACTGAAAAAGAAGAAGAAGTTACCAATCTTTGCTTGATGGAAGACAATGTAGATTACTCAGATCAAGAAGAGGTTTGTGACTTAACCTATGATGAATTATTTGAAGTTTCTGAAGACATGCATGATGCATATAGGAAAATGAAAAAGATGCATGCTAGTGTAAGCTTAGAACTGGAAGAGCTCAAGAAGGAACATGAAATCCTTAGGAAAGATCATGCTTTAATAGATGGCAACCATATGAAACTACTTGATGAATATGATGACTTAAATAAAAATTTTGAAAATTTAAAAACATCCTATGCTGAACTTGAAAAAGAATTTAAGAATTTTAAGGATGAATCTGAGAGCAAGACATATAGAATCAATTATACCAATCGAATCTTGGATGATATGAATTCATTTTACAAACTCATAATAAGAGCTCTCGAGGATAATAGGAACCCCCCTAAACTTGAAGATTTTACAAATCCTAAATATTATCCTAAATTCATGAAATCCCTTAGAAGACAATCATATGGAAGAAAATATAGGAATATTTTTCCTAATATTAAATGTAATAATTGTGGATTTTTGGGACATATAGCTCACACCTGTACTTTGAAGATGAAATCTAATTTGGTGTGGAGAACTAAGATGCATAAACCTAGACATATCATACATGCATCTGATTATAAATTTCTTAAAGGTGGGGTTCCCAGGTCTAACATTTAAGAATTTTGCAGGATTGCTCTCACACAAGACCTCGTGGGAGCATATGGTACCTGGACAGTGGATGTTCAAAGCATATAACTGGAGATACTACTCAATTCATAACGCTGGAAGCCAGAAATGGAGGCAAGGTTACACTTGGAGATAATACCACAAAGAAAGTGGTTGGATCAGGTATGATTGGAAATTTCAAAAACTTTTTTATAGACAATGTGTTATTGGTTGAAGGCTTAAAACATAATTTGTTAAGTATTAGTCAGCTATGTGACAAAAGCTATAATGTAAAATTTTTACCTACTAGCTGCATATTAAGCCTAAATGGGAAAGAAGTTTTAAATGGAAAAAGGGTTAACAATATTTACATGCTAGATTTGAATTATATTCTATCTCCTACTGCTTTTTGTTTAAAAACTGTTTCTGATGAATCATGGCTTTGGCATAGGAGACTTTGTCATTCTAGTATGAAAAATCTTAGGAGAATTACCCAAAAGAATTTAGTGAGAGGTATACCAAAACTAGACTTTACTAAGGACCACCTTTGTGATGCATGTCCATTAGGAAAACAAGTTAAGTCCTCTTTTAAGTCCAATAAGGATCTTAGGACCAGTAAACCTTTGGAAATTCTTTATATGGATCTGTTTGGACCAGTACGAACTGTAAGTCTAGGAGGGAAGTATACGGATTTGTTATAGTGGATGATTTCTCAAGATTCACCTGGGTTAGATTTCTTTTTCATAAAGTGAATCATTTGAGAAATTCAAAAAAATTTTAACTTGGATTCAAAGAAAACTAGGATGTGAAATAATTTCTTTACAAAGTGATCATGGATGAGAATTTGAAAATGAAAGATTTGAAAATTTTTGTAAAGAAAAAGAGATTGATCATAATTTTTCTGCACCTAGAACCCCTCAACAAAATGGGGTAGTTGAAAGGAAAAACAGAACATTAATAGAAGCCGCCCGAGCAATGTTAGCAGAATACTCACTTCCTAGATATTTTTGGGCTGAGGCGGTTAGCACTGCATGTTATGTTCTGAATAGGGTGAATGTAAGATCAAATTTCAATAAAACACCCTATGAGTTGCTAAAAGGTAGAACACCTAACTTGTCTCATTTGCATGTTTTTGATTGCAAGGTGTTCATTCATAACAATGAAAAATCTGCCTTTTGAAAATTTGATCCAAAATCAGATGAAGGAATTTTTGTTGGATATTCAAGTGTTGGAAAATCTTATAAGGTATTTAACAAAAGAACTTTAGTCATTGAAGAAACCACACATGTTGTATTTGATAAATCTGGAAATTTGGAAGAGCCAAATGTTGTTGAAGAAGAGATTGAAGAAAACTCCCAAAAGATTGATAGATTAATTTTGGAAGAAAATGTGGAAGAGAATTTGGAAAGAGAAAACCCTTTGCCTTGAGATTTGAGATTTTCTAAAAACCACCCAAGAGAATTGATTATAGGTGAACCTAGTAAGGGTGTTAGAACTAGGCGTGGATTAAATAAGGAAGTCAATCATTCAGCCTTTATTTCAACAATAGAACTCACTAATATTGAACAAGCACTTTCTGATGAATTTTGGATATTGGCCATGCAAGAAGAGTTGAATCAATTTGTAAGAAATAAAGTTTGGGAATTAACCTCAAGGCCAAAAGATCAAAGTGTTGTTGGAACCAAGTGGGTGTTCAAAAATAAAATGAATGACTCAGGAGTAGTCATTAGAAATAAGGCTAGATTAGTTGCTAAGGGGTATAATCGAATTGAAGGAATTGATTTTGAGGAGACCTTTGCCTCTGTAGCAAGACTTGAAGCAATTAGGGTTTTACTTGTCTTTGCCTGTTTTAAAGGTTTTAAATTGTTTCAAATGGATGTAAAAAGTGCCTTTTTGAATGGGGTTATTGAGGAAGATGTTTTTGTAGAACAACCTCCAGGATTTGAAAATTCAAAATACCAAAATCATGTTTTTAAGTTAAAGAATGCATTATATGAATTGAAATAGGCACCTAGGGCTTGGTATGAGAGGTTGAGCACCTTCCTACTTGAAAGATCTTTTGAAAAAGAAAGTGTGGATACAACTCTCTTTTTAAAGAAATTTGGAAAGGAAATACTCATTGTTCAAATTTATGTGGATGATATCATCTTTGGATCTTCAAATAAAATCTTTGTGATGATTTTTCTAAAACAATGAGTAGTGAATTTGAAATGAGTCTAATGGGAGATTTAAATTACTTTCTAGGTTTTAGCATTAAGCAACTTGAGGAAGGAACATTTCTTAGCCAAACTAAATATATTAAGGACATCCTCAAGAAATATGAAATGGATAATGCTAAACCTGTTAGTACACCAATGAGTTCCTCAGTTCAGTTGGATAAAGACCTTAAGGGAAAATCTGTTGATCAAAAGAAATATAGAGGGATTATTGGATCTTTGCTTTACTTGACTGCTAGCCGACCAGATATAATGTTCAGTGTTTGCTTATGTGCTAGATTTCAATCAGATCCAAAAGAATCACATTTGACAGCAGTGAAAAGGATTTTAAGATACTTACTAGGAACTCAAAACTTAGGAATTTGGTATCCTAAGTTTAGTTCTTCATTTGAAATTGTTGGTTATTCAGATTCTTACTTTGCAGGCTATAGAGTGGATAGGAAAAGTACTTCTAGAACATGTCAATTCATTGGAAATTCATTAGTTTCTTGGTCCAGTAGAAAACAAAATTCAGTAGCCCTATCTACTACAGAAGCAGAATACATTGTATTAGGAAGTTGTGTGGCACAAGTACTTTGATTGATTTAGGATTTACTGTAGGCACTATTCCAATTTCCAAAAATCCTATTCAACACTCTAGAACCAAACACATTGACATAAGGCATCATTTTATAAGGGATCATGTATCCAAGGGAGAAATTGAACTCACACATGTTTCAACTGAAAATCAACTTGCAGACATTTTTACAAAACTTTTAGCCTTTGATACCTTAAGTACATTAAGAACAAGGCTTGGTGTTATTGATTTGAATGCCTAAATAAAGATGTCTTTGCAACATTGATATTTATGTTTCTATAATTTATTTGTTTTTGTTTTGAATTTTGTGATTTTGTATTTGTTGTACTTGTGTTTAGTTTTAAATGTTTTATTGTGTTAGTGTTTATTTTAGTATTTTTTTTAGTTATGTTTTGTTTATGTTTGTTGTTTTTGATATTATGAAATGATCATGTAATCTTTCTCATTAATATCAATACATGTCGTAGTTGATTTAATTTTGGTTTGTTTTTAAAATGTGGTTAATTTTTATGAATTTCATTAGTCTTTTTTAATCATAATTGTGCTTAAATCAGATTGTAATTTGAGATTAATTACATTAGAAAATCTAGTTTTTCTAAATTTAAAAGTTGTTTATAACTTGTTATAATTATAACTTTTAAAGTCATGTCTATTCATTTAGACTACATAAAAGTTAATATTATTATTGCAATTTAGATATTTTCTTATTTTGTATTTCTTTGCTCAAGTGATATTTATGCCCTTAGAAAAATTTAAAATTTTTGATTATTGATTTTGGAAAGAATTGGTTTCAATTACTCTTGAAAATTGTACAAAGAGTACAAAAATCAAAAGGAATGCACAAAGGTTCACAAATATGAAAAAGAGGTACAAAATTAGCCCAATGTCAAAATATGCACATAAATGTGCACAAAATTTTGAAAAAGAAGCGCAAAGCGCCACAAGTGGTAATTCTCTTCTTTCCAAATTCTTTCAATCTCTCAATTCAAATTGATCTTATGTTCATTTATATTCTATTGAACTTTGAAATATAGAATTTTTTATTCATCTCTCTTGTAATAATTTTCTATATTCAAATGTCTAAATTGAATCATGTCTTTGAGAAATTCTTCTTACTTACAATGTTATATCACTTCTTAAGTTCTATGAATTTTTATGATCGATATAATGTTATTAGTTTAAGATTCCAAACCTTATGACAATCACCATTTAGATTAAATCTTCAAATGAATTTCATATAATTACTTACATTTCTCGTCTATTTCTTCTTCACTTTTTGTTGTTGTCAAAAAGGGGGAGAAATTATTGTGTTTGTATTTGTGTTTTTATGTTTTGCTTGTGGTCCTTTGATTTTTTTTTTTTTTTGTTAAAATTTTTTTTAAAAAAAATTGTGTTTTATGGTTCAAAATGCCTCCTTATTTTCATATATTCATCAATTTAGGGGGAGTTTAGGAGATTTGGTTAAATTGAAATCATACAAACAATAATTGTTTTGCCATCATCAAAAAGGGGGAGATTGTTAAGATAGTTGCTATTTGCATGCTTTAAATTTTGGTAACTTGTATAGTTTTGCTGATTCCAAACATTATTGTTCAAATGTGTAGTTATCTCCTAACAAATTTAAAAGAATTGTATTTGCTCTTGTGTGTACTAACATTTCAGGAAAATTAAACTCCAGACTACGATGACTTCAAATCAAATTCAGCATGAGATACTTTGTAAAATTTGTAGCTTGCACTTTTCTTTGAAATTAAATTAAAAGAGAGTGATTGTAATTTGAGTGAATAAAAACATACACACACATAAGGAGATCATATAAAATTTATACTGATTGTACGGGACGATATCAGTTCGTACTGGACGATCAGACAGTTATCTCCTATTGAGCACATGGAACGAACAGGAACTTGTTTGAAAAATTTTTCTAAGTCCTATTCGTCCAAGACGAAATTAATTATCATCCGAGATGATTAGTTCGCTGTAAAATTTTTGTCCAGACGAAATTAAATATCGTCCAGGACGATCTGGTCTTTGGAAAATTTTCGTCCAGACGAAATTAAATTATCGTCCATGGCGATTGGTCCTCTAGAAAATTTTCGTCCAGAAAAAATTAATAATCATCCGGGACGATCGGTCCTCTGTAAAAATTTCGCCCAGACAAATAAATTTTCGTCCAAACGATTAACCGACTTAGAACGGTTTTCAGCAGTTTCTAGAACCGACCTTTGTAATAACCGTTCGTACCGGACGAACCTAGTTCATACGGGACGATCAGCTGTACGAAGACATTTTGTACACATATACAAATAGGGTCATTTCAAATCATTTAAGTAAAATCGTCCAGGATGATCTACGATCGTACGGGACGATCCATTGCGTACAGAATTGAAAACTTGCAGTTTTTGGGCGGTTTTTCTTGTCTTTTGTATAAATAGTCTAAATTAGACTGCCACATAATCTTTTTATCATTTGATCTTCGTGCCTATTGAGAGAATAGCCAAGGAGAGAGTGAAAGAGAGCATTCAAGGGAGGATTCCTTCCACTGGAGCGAGAAGGCTTCACTTGGATTTCAAAGGTAAGAATCTCTACTTGTGAATTGGGATTACTTCACTCTTTTCTTTCTTCCTTCTAGATTCTTGTGAAAAGATCTGTCAAGGAGATCCGGTTCTCTTCCGACACTTGGAGAGTGTGAACAGCTGAAGGGTTCTCTGCCGACACTTGGAGAGTGTGAACAGCCGAAGGGTTCTCTGCCGACACTTGGAGAGTGTGAACAGCCGAAGGGTTCTCTTCCTACACTTGGAAAGTGTGAACAGCCGAAGGGTTCTCTGCCCACACTAGGAGAGTGTGAAAGGACGAAGGGTTCTCTGCCTACACTTGGAAAGTGTGAACAGCCGAAGGGTTCTCTGCCCACACTAGGAGAGTGTGAAAGGACGAAGGGTTCTTTGCCTACACTTAGAGAGTGTGAAAGGACGAAGGGTTCTCTGCCCACACTAGGAGAGTGTGAAAGGACGGATGGTTCTCTACCAACACTGTGGATTATGAAAAAGGATGACGGTTCTCTGCCGCACCGGGGAGTGGTGAAAAGAGTGTGTTGGAAAGGCTTCTCCGCCTTACTGTGGGTGCAAAAGGAGAGTCACTATTGGTATTAGTGAAATACTCAGAGGGTGCCTCTGGGGAGTGGATGTAGGTCTAGTTTTAGACCAAACCACTATAAATCTGGTCTCATTTACTTTATTGTCTTTATATTTCCGCATTTTAATTCTTAGTCTTAAAAACTCTGTGGTTGAAAAACTTTTTCTACAAAACTTAAAAGAAATAATTTTTATTTCGGTTAAACATAATTTTAAAAGAGGGCTTAAAATTTTTAAACTACCAATTCACCCCCCCCCCCCCCCCCTCTTGGTAGCCTTTGGGACATTAACTTAGGCTTAACAACCTAATTACTAGACTCAACAAGATGTGATTCTTCATTAGCTGATTAGCACTTTGACTATATACCAAATAAATGATTTTAATTATGTTCTCTCAAGCTCCTCAAGAAATACTTTCAACCAGGGTTTTGTATTAGTGCCTCCATATCATTCATATATTTTGCCTCTGCTATTAATAAAGCCGCAACTAACAGAAGATTGGAATTCCAACCAATCGTGTTACCGTAGACTTGAAAAACATACCATGTCAGTGATCTTCATTTCTCCAAATCTCCTACATAATCTGAATCTAGAAAACCTAAAATTTTCACAATAACCTAGTTTTCCTTTTTATAATTCAATCCAATACCATATAATCCTCTGAGATATCTAAAGATCTACTTAATAACCCTCAAATGCTCTTTTCTTAGATTCGCTATGAATTTGTAAATCATACTTGTAGCAAAACTAATATCTGGCCTGGTGCAAACCATAAAATATATCAAATTGCTAGAAAACACTTGCATATGGAGCTAAACTCATATGCCTCTTATCTTGCTTTATTGTTATTGACTACAATAAAAAAAAACTTCAACTATCAACTCAATCGTGATTAAATTGATTTTGGTTTATTCCATTTCAAATTTTCTTAGAACATTTTAGATAAATATTTATTGAGAGAAATGTAATAAACCATTATTAATTTCCCTTATTATATCTATCCCAATCATACGTCTACTCTAACAAAATCCTTCATCTCAAATTGACTGTATAACTCCTTTAATTAATCTATCTCTCTGGCTGGTTTATGTAAATAACTTCCTCAATGTTTCCTAATAGAAAATCTATTTTAACATCCATCTATTGAAGCTCAAGATATTATCTAGCAACTAATGATAGATTTGCTCTAATCAAAGTATACTTGACAACATGTAAGAAAATATCATTGTAATATATTCCTTCTTTTTGTGTGAACATCGTTTCTAGTAACCTTGCATCATACCTTGTCTTCCCAACATCAGGAACATCGACCTCTATTTTTGTAAATCAACTTTCAGCCCACAATTCACTTATTTGGTGGCTTATTCACAAGTTCCCTAATACATCTCTTTTCTAGTGATTCCATTTATTCATTCATAGTGTGATTCTAGAAACCATTTTGATTATTGATCATTACTTCATTATATTATTTAGGCTCATCATCTAATAATTTGTTAATAGCTGTAAGAGTATATGTAGTTAAATCAGCATAACCTAAATTATCTTGTGCTCTAATGTTCCTTCTTATTCGATCAATAGCTAGACTATAATTTTCCAAATTATTCTGATCATACTTAGTACCAACCTCTTCTAGATGATCATGGACACTAATATCTATCGGCATCAGCTCCACCTACAACTTATTTGAATCAATGTTCTCTATAATATCAGTGTCCTCTATGGTCTCCTGATCTCTTTTAGTATTTTGATCAATCATTATTTCCTGCTCATTGAAGTTAATATATTTGCTAATGATACACTTCGACTCATCTAAAAGCCAGTACCCTTTGACCCCATCTGGATATCCTAAGAATTTACCTTTTTTAGATCATACTTCCAATTTTTTGTGATTCCTATGAACATACAACGGACATCCTAAATTTATTAGATTGTTGTAATCAACCATTTTCTTGGTACAAATTTCTTAAAAAATTTTAAATTAAAGAGTTATAGATGAATTTTTATTCAAAAAGTAGCGAGCAATTTTTACTACTTTCCAGAAATGCTTATCCATTTTAATAAATGATAGATTACATCTTATCTTTTCTAGAAAAAAAAAATCATCCTCTCAAAAATATAATTCTATTATGGAGTCATTCATATAATCTTATGTTGGGAAATTCCATTTCTTTAAAAAAATCAATAAATTCATTAATCAAATAGCACAACTGATTATCTATTCTCAACCTAGTAATTTTCTTTTCAGTATGATTTTTAACAAGTATTTTCCCTTGCTTAAAAGACTTAAATGCTTCATTTTTATGTTTTTAAATATAAATCTAAATTTTTATTGAGAAATAATTAATGAAGGAGATAAAATAATTACCTGCACCTTATGTTGAACTAAGAGCTGGTCCCTGAATATCTAAATGAATATAATCGTCAATCCCTTTAATAATCTGTTATGCTATAAAAAACTTTACCTGAGTTTATTTTCCAATGATATAATGTTCATAGAAATAAATCTTATCCATATTAATTTTTCTAAAATCTCCTTATTAGTGTAGAACATTTAAACCATTCTTACTCACTTAACAAAGCCAAAGATGCCAAAGCCTTATTTGATCTGTCTTTATAACATTCAGTGTTCCTACTAATTTCGTCATTATTCTTGTTAATAAAGAATGAAAGCTATTCTACCTAATACCCTTCATAATCAAAATCAAGCCTTTGATAACCTTAAGAATTCCACTTTCATCTTTAGACATGATGCCAAGCAGTTTGAGAGTATTAAGATACATCAAGTTTCTTTTCAAATTTGTGATATACCTAATTTTTGTAAGAGTCCTAATCGCTCTATCATCAATTTTAATTGTAATAGTTCCAATTTCAAGGACTCTACAAGTTACTTTATTTCTATAATGAGTTTCCCTCCATTAACATCTTTGAACGAATCAAACTAGTGCATGCTAGGAGTCCTATGAAATTAAAACCCTAAATCCAATATCCAAACTTCCATGTTAGAATCTATATGACTATCAAAACCTCTAAATTCATAAATCTATCTGATGTTACTAATACATCCTCAAATTCAACTGACTTTCCCTTATCCTTCTTTTTTAGATTTGAATAATTTTTTCCATAGCGCCCTTCCTTATGATAGTGAACACTATATGAAAATATATGATGATCGGAGGAAAATATCAAGGAAATAATGAAAAAAAATAAAAATATATGGTTTTTCGAAGAGTTTCTGGCAAAAAACCATACGATCGTAAAACACGTGCTGGAAACAACATTCCAACGTGATAAATTCACCGGAATATTTGTAGCAGTACTTCTGGCAAAACACCGGTGGAAATGAATTGCATATATGTCATTTTTTAATCAATTTTTTTTGCATATGTTCCACCGATATTTCTGGCATATATTTGTGCCAGTAAAAGTGGTGGAACTTACGCCAAAATTGTTACAAAAACTCGATTTAATAGAAACATCAGCGTAAACTTCGTCGGTATTACTGATGCATTATTACACCATTAATAGTTAGTAGAAGTAAGGGTATCATATGGTGGAACCCGTACCGGCAGATGTTTTTCCAAAAACTTGTAGCAAAAAAAAAAAAAAAAAAATTTGCCTTCCAATAATCAAAATGGATTTTCACACCTGCAAACAAATTTTCACATTACATCTAAACATCACATAATATTAACATCTGATTCACAATATATAAACAATATCAAATACATATAAAAAAACACAATTTATCCAATAATTAAACAATATTAAAACATCTAAACATATCAACTGTTGAAAAGATTATACATTCAATTGTTCAAAAGTTTAAAATTAACACAACTACTTTGATTCAGTCTCCTCTACCTCTGAAACTATATTCTTCTAACTAAGCTGCTCTCTTATCTTTGTATTTCATCCAATAATTAAGAATTTTGCATTTGAAATTGCTGCTTCATCTATTCTTGTTGCATCTACTATTGCATCAACATCTGCATCTACCATCTATTGGCTATATGCAGAGTCCTAGGAACTTGATGTAAAGCTAGAGCTAGTAGAGGATTTCCCTTCATATACATGGGCTTGCGAGTCTAAACCATACACTCTTCCGTGTTGTATCCCTCCTATTGCATGCGACCAAATGCAGTACTTAGAATATTTGGCCGATCCATTAGAAGAACCTTCAACTGCTGTAGCCTGGCTCTCTCGAAGTCGTATATATTCCTCCTGCAATAGTTATAAAGAAATTAATGAAATTATACATGATATAAAAAAATTTAAAATTATATACTTACATTGGCTTTCCTCGCTCGCTCATCAACCCCATTGCTGATCATGTCGCTTATGAGTACAACTATGTAATTCAACAGGTATCAGCTATCTACCTAGCACTAATTTATATAGTAGGCATACATTAGTATTCATATTAAAGTAAATTAATAAAATATTTGCAAATTCCTTACCAAACATTTTCTATGCTTAGTATGTGGTACAGAACCCCTAGTATGAAGGGAACTATCCATGCCCGAACATCAGAAGCTCCATTCTGTCTATTTTTCTCTCTTTTTCTGGTATACTCTGGGCTACCCCAAGAAGCATTCAACTCAGCGCATACACTCTTAGCTATCCAGAGTGGTTGCTCGCCAGCTTTTCTAATATCTATGAATATATCTCCCATGCAAGTCGACCCACACTTCTCAAAATTTTTTCTAATTTTATCATTATACTAGGGACACTAATAAAAATCCTTTTGCATTTGAGAACATATAATATTTATTAGGTGAGAAATTTATATATAATATAGAAAATATTTGTAAATACTAATCTCAAACTCTCTAAATCACATTTTTCGCACTACCTTAGGGACTTTCTTCCAAGAAACATAAGGAGCATCATACTTGCCCCATATTATGTCCCGTATCTTATGCATTATTTGTATTGATGGATGAAATCTATAAAAAATAATATTTGTTCAGAATAAATATTTAGTCAATTTGATATTACAAATATAATCAACTTTAAATAACAAAACAAATTTAAATTAAATCAAATATTTAATATGAAATAATACAATAATTAAATAAATCAAAATAAAATAAGAACCTTTGTAATCTAGGAATTATAGGAAAGTAAAACATCATCTTGAATGGTACATCCTTCTACTTTCTTTGTGACACATTTTTATGTTTAAATCTTGGTGCATTGCAGTGACGACAAACAGTTTCAGACTGATCATCCTTATAGTATAACATGCATCCATTAACACAATAATCTATCTTCGTGTATGTCAAACCTAGTTTGGAACCAACTTTTTAATCAGATATAAATCTACAGGAATCATGTTATCTGTCTGGTTGGTTTCCTTAAGGAGGACAATAAATTGATTGAAACATTCACAGAAGACATTATATTCTGCCTTAATACTTAACATCTTAACAGCAACAGATAACTCCGAATGAGTTATGTACCCCTTCCATATTGGTTTTTTGGAATCCTGCAACAAGTCATAAAAATGTTGTGCCTCCTTATTTGGCGACTCTACTATGTATTATTCAGAGTACACTCCTATTGCATCATGAACTTAGTCCTCAAGATCAGGTCGGATATTATCTTCAATAGCTGTGTAAGAACTTGTCAATGGATCACACCGAGAATTTAAATATGGCTCATACTCACCATGATAAGTCTATTACCAATATTCTGGCAGGAACCCTCAATGGTATAAATCTATAATTACATCATCTGGACTTAGGTGCACCTGATTTTTATGTTTGCAACATGGGCAGTGAAACTTTGCATCTAAGATGAAACTAGGCATTTGTCTAGCTGTTTGAATAAAATATTTCACCCCTTTAATAAACTCATATATTAATGACTTTCATCCTTGTGACAATTGATCATACATCCAACTTCTTTGATTTCTGATATCCATCTAAAATAAAAATGTGTAAATATTTAGTGATTTAATAAGAACATTTCTAACAACAACAACAACAAAAAATATTAATAGTTGTGTAGTTATCAAAATGTATCCTATTGAATGATGACCTTCAAATTTACTACAAAACCCAACTCTTATCAAACAATAAGGAAATAATAGGTGGTGGGTTAGTGTTTGTGCAAAACTGAACAAGTGTTGAAAATCATTAAATATTATCCATTAAAACCCCTATGATTGATTTGGTTGAATGTTAATGGCCAATATTCTACACCATAAAGCATTGCAGGTCTAACCACCATATTGTAGAATTTTCCTGCAAGGTTAAGAGGAAATTTTTTATCAAACAAGAAGCCCAATGCATTCCTCCAGTTCAACCATCCAAATTGATTTCTACTACTAATATCCTCATCTATTTTATCAGAAGGCCTCCAGCCAGTCATTGGAAGGATGCCATTTTATATGACCAACCATCTAAGGCAACTCTCTTTTGTATTCTGTCTCTAAGAGTAAAGCCACACATCCACCTAAGCATCCTCATCTCTGCAACATTTAATAAAATATTATGCTTCCTTTTAATGGCCAACATTCTACACCATAAAGCATTGCAGGTTTAACCACCATCTTATAGAATTTTTCCTTAATTTTGAGGGGGACTTTTTTATAACAAAATAAGCACAATGCATTCCTCCACTTCAACCATCCAACTTTAATTCTAAAACTCACAATCCCCCCCCCCCCCCCCCCCCCCCCCTACCTAATCTAATATTACTAAAATTACATTCCATTTGATCAACTATAGATCTACTCAAATAGAGGCATTTAGACTTAGGTTCACATCCATAATTCAAGTTTACCTTCAACTCCCTCTCTAGACTTATAAACAATAAGAATATCATAAGAAAATAGCAAATGTCAAGTGAGAACATCCATGAATGAAGAAAAAAAAACTAATTTTGAGTATTACCAAAAGAGATGGAAACCATCATGAGAACTGGTGTGGGCAAATGAATATTGGCTCACCTTAACGGCGCTGAAGGCCAAGAATGTCGGTGGAGCCCAATAATGGTGGCGGAGGCCAAGAATGGCGGCAAACGGATGGCTGAGGTTGCGATGCGTCATCGTAGCTGGATAGTGAACAGAGAATAGAATGAAAGCAAATGAGAAAGAACGGGCTGAAATGTCAAAATAGGGCTCTTTCTGGTAGATTTATCGATGGCTATTATGCCGGGTCAATTTTTGGTGACCTATACACCGGTAATAAGTCATTGTGTTTAAATATGCCAGCAAAAAATATGTTGGCAAAATGCCAATAATTTCTGACAGATTCTACACGGGTATATCACTGCAATGGCAAATTAACCAGCGTTATATAAGATAGAAACTTACCAGTATACGCCGGTTATTATGCTGGAAGATTTTTAGCATAATATTCGGCGTTAAACCGTCGCTATAAGCGACAATTTCAGATCCGCAGGAACCTCCATCGGAAATGAGCTGTTTTCTTGTAGTGGAAAACATTTTTATTTAGTCTTAAATTTGGACCATGACTTATGTCTAAACTTGTTCTTTTCTTTTTCCATTGGCCTTCCTCTAGCATTCAAACTTAAAGATCCTTCTAATTCTTTTTCTATTTTGGTTTCTATCTTTTTAGATTTCAAAGTAGTCTAAACCTCTTCCAAAGATAACGGCTCCAGAGCATATTTTGTTATTTAAACAAAATGACCTTAAGATTTAGGAAGTGAATTTGGGATGATTATTGCCTGATCCTCATCAGTCACCTTAACACCAAGATTCTCTAAATCAATTATAAATTTATTTAGGTAATCCATATTATTAAAAAGTATTTTTAACTCATATATTTTAAATCCAAACAATTTTCCCTTGTAATAAATCCTATAATGCAAATTTTTAGTCATATATATTTTATCAAATTTCAACCATATCCCAATAATAGTGATTTCCATATCAATCTCACAAAGAACCTTATATCTCTAGTACAACACCAGCATATTGTGATGCCAAAAATCTTATTCTTACCTAATTCCTTTTATCAATATAAAATCAATATTAGCGAAAGAAAATTCTATTGATCAAAACATTTATATATATCTATATTCATTTCTCCAAGATTTTATAAAATACTTAGGAATCACGTAAAAATAATCTATCATTTTAGCCTTGAGTATAAAATATAGCTAAAATAAAAAGAAATAGAACCTGAGGAATCCATATTAGCCTCAAACTCTTGATCCTTTGCCCTGACTAGAAAATATTTAAATTACATAAATAAACTAAAAGCTCATTAGGTCACTAAAATCCTATAACTAAATTCAAAGCACTAAAAAAAGTAGTATGCATGTTGTCATTCAATTCATAATAATAATAATAATAATAATAATAATAATAATAATAATAATAATATGATCAAGAATCAATGCAGAAATAGTAAAGCTTACATGTAATGGTAATAGAATATATAAATAGTAAAAAGTATTATAAAGAAGCTAGTAAAAAGTACAACAAACAAACCAATAAACCATATGGGTGTTGAATCAATAAAGTATTCATTTTATTATAATTATCAATAAGTAGAGAAATCATATAAAGTGCTAAAACTAAAGCATCGATAAAGATGGTCAAAATTATATAAATATAGAAAAATCATATAGGAGAGTACACATACTATCCATGTATTATATATCAATATTAAATAAGTATATTCCAAGCTTAATATGTGACATAATTAATTAATAAATAAATAACACAATCAATTAATAATAATAGTAGCAATAATAACAATATACCAAAAGCAGCATCAGTATTAGTATTGGAGTGATACACTAAATCAGTAAATTGTGACATCAAAAATAGTATCGGTAGAAGTAAACCCATATTAATAATATTAAAAAATGCATTGTGATAATAAACTAATAAATAGTGAAAAGTAAATATGTATCATTTTAATTAGTTAGTAACATATATTTTAGTAATCATTTTAATTAAGTAATATTTCTTAGTTTAAGCGATGTTTTCCAATATCAGTAAATCATTGACAATAGTCATTGGAATAGTAAATATAATCAACACTATTTGCATGTTGGCATAGTAATAAGTCCTTAAAACTCCCAATCAGTATCATATGAATACGTTGAGGATAACCAAACCATATATTTAAAAGAAAGCACATTAGCCGACCATTATCTATTGGTCAATCAGTCTCCAGCCAACGATAGTGGAACCTATTTTTAACTTATTTTTCACACATATAAATATAAGTCTTTATAATAGTAATAACAACTAACTATTACAAAATAATATGTCTATCTTCATTCTCAATGTTTTTTTAAGAGTATGCTTTGAAAAAATACTTACATTTACTTTAGGAAAAATCATACAAAATTCAGTAATGTCTATTTTACTTAATAAAATTCAAAATTATTACAATCAAAATCTTTAGAATATCAATATTATATCATATAAAAAGTTAGGCAACAAAAGCTTAATAAATCTAATGAAAATGCAATAAAATCAGTTGTAGGAAATTTAAATTTTTAAATTTAAAATCTTTAAAGATAAAAGTAAGATAAGAGTCACCAATCATATTTTGATCAAGCTCTACAAAAATGGCAAAGAGATCAATAGGCTAAAATCAAATTTTCTCTTTTTTTATTCTCAACTATTTTCTCCCCTTCCTCCTCTTCCTTCTATGGCAAGATATGTCAGTGAAATTCAAAATTTTTATTTAAAAACAAATTATTTAAGAAATTTACATTATCATAATCTACCGACCTTAATAAATTATTATCCTCAATATTTTTCTTTAAGGATTCGAGCACAATATCAATACAAAAAAAAAAAATTTACAATCAAATCCTAAATTAATAAAAAATCAAATCATGAATCAAAACTCATCAAACTCAATTAATTCATAACATACACTAAAATAATTCATTCAATCATATCATTTACTTATGTAATCAATTATTGATGCAAAATAATGCACCTTAATCTGCCCAATCTACCAAACTCACAATCAATTTTTTATATCTATGGTAAGAATTCAATTAATTCTTCCAACGATTGTTCCGATAATAATTATCATGTTTCAAAATCTAATTTCGAAGAATTATTCTTTTATCTCTTAATTTACATAACCATAACTACCAAATTTCTATTATCACTGTTAAATCAAATATAAGTAGAAAAAAAAATTTAATTGATCAAAATATCCATATACATTGTAAAAGCCCTTAAGTTCAAGGAAGCTAAACACTTAAAATTGAGGTGTCTTTTGGTGTAATTGTTGAAATTTCATTAAGAAACATAATAGTTAAGCATGCTCATCCCTAAAAATCTTGTGATGGGTGACCTCCTTGGATGTTACAGTAATAGGATGAAATTGTGAGGTACTTAAGCCAAAGTAGGCAATAACTTAAGGGTTTGGGCTAGTACAAATAATATTAGAGTAATACACCATCCAGAAAATAATAACTAAGTGGATGATTCTGCGCTAAAAATTATGATAGTGATGTCAGTTAATTAAGTGGAAAATATTATGAAGCACCCCTTAAGTAAAAAGAAGCTAAAATCTTAAACATCGAAATGCCTTTTGGACTAATGGTTGGAATTTTATTAAGAAGATCCAAAGTTAAGTGTGCTCAACACAAAGAAATCATAGGATGAGTGACTCCTGGGAAGTCACAAACAGTACAAAACTATGAGGTTCTTATTTTAAAATGGACAATATCAATATTGTTAAGAGTTGGGATAGTACACGTATAATAAGCTAACTCCTTGATATCTACCTTCTCATCAGGATCAAAAGAATTCAACAAAATTTTCTCTCCTTCCAACACATTAGAAACCTTCATTTGGACCGAAATTGTTTTTCATTCTTTTTTCCTTAAAAAGAGAAATCAATTTTTCCATTGAACATTTCAATCTTAACATTTAAAACTCCCATTCCGTTCAAAACCTAACTAGTGACTATGATACCAAATTGTTAAACCTCTTAAAAAATTTTAAACACCCAACTAATTCATGATCTTTTCCAAACTAGAATTACTAAATAATTTCAACTCAAATTTGCCAACAATCAAAATAAAACAAAAAGCTCATGTAATTTAGGTTTATTTAAATAAGAATTTAACTAATTTTTATTTTTAAAATAAAATTAGTAATGAACTAATTAATTAATCAATTAATTAAAAACTTTCTTTCACTAAAATTCTTTGAACAATATGATTAAAGAAAACTTGCCAATCAATAAACCTTTTGTTTGTTTAAATTTAGAAGCAATAGTTATTGCACAAAATTGCAAGTTATAAAAACTATACAACCTATTACCAATGTAATTATTTCTTTTGATTAAATATCAAAATTGCAAGACATAAAAGTTATTGGCCTCTAATGCATAATAAATATCCCATTTATAGTATGCTGATAATATTATCATCTTTTATGAAGCTAATCTTAGAAGTGTGAAGGAAAACGGAAAACACCCTACGAACTAAGTACATTAGATTCCTCCTTTAATAAATCCCAAAATGAAGGAGGAACCTTATTCATGCTAAACTCATCCCACACAAAAGTACTAATAATACCATAGTTAGGACATAGATCCGCTAACTTATTGTCCTTCTATCAATGCAATTAAAAATTATATTATTAAACCCATTAAATAAATGTAAATCTCCATACCATTGTTCTCCACTAGTCTTAGCTTTTTGCAAAAATGCTAAAACATTAACATTGCCACCTTCTATTATGATTACCTTGTATTTAAACATCCAATCCTTAATCATCTCCTTAACTACTTGAGTAGCCTGAAGCTCCAGAGACGAGATGTCCCAATGCAATACCGTTTTCCCAAAAGCTAGAAGAAGTCTTCCTTTATGATACCAAAAAACTTTTCCTATTCCAGCTTTATAAGAAGAAAGGAGAGTTGCATCCACATTTACCTTTAGCCAATCAAGTGGAGGAGGATACCAATGCATATTGAATAGTCCAAGAGACTGGTTAGTATGCCATACACCCTAGATTTTACCATTTCCATTAGTTGATAAAGATGCAAAGCTTAATGCATTAGAAGCAATAATCAAAAAGTTGTCCTCACCGCCATTATGAACCAATTTGTTCCTTGACTTCCATTTAAAATGCACCATATTACAATATAGATTAATCATAAAAGGAGATTTATTTGACAGACAATTGCAGCAATCTGTTAAGGAGTTAGCTTCCGGCAATGAAAACCCCCATCTGCTAAGTTGATTTAGCACATCCTTCAGTTTTTCACATCTAACAGCCACATGGTCTTCATTTTCTATTTCATTACAGCCCCTTCAGCAATTTCCATCTCTTTGTAACCTTCTATATTCAAGGAATTGGGCAGTAGGTAGTGCTTTGTTAAAAATTCTCCACCATAGTATTTCACTCTAGGATTCAGCTTACTTTTACTGGTCCAGCTTCAGAATTGCTGCAAACATTTATGCCTTATCTTCATTTCAAACACCATTGCAGATTTTGATTTTCCAGTTTTTAAGAACAACAATTCCATTTTATCTTCCTTCATATTAGAATGAATTTTAACTTGGGATATCAAGATAATTAGCTCACTACCTACATATTTCTTCAATTCTTCTTCATTCCAACTACCGTTGGCTATAAAATTTGAGACAGAGAAGCTGCTGCTATCATGAGGGATAAAAAATGTTGGCCATTTAAAAAGGCTTTTATCCAATATACAAGTGTCATTGAATACATCAATCTCCTCTCCATTAGCAATATTCCATCTAATAAGAGGCTTAAGAGCTTTACCTCCATCCTTGATGATTTTCCATGCTAAAGATCCCGTCCTCCTTGAGTTGCTAGCCCACAATTCTCCTTATTTTGGATATAATGCTTTGTGGATTAAGGAGTCTTTGTTATTCACATACTTCCAAGCTAATTTATCTCTCAAAGGCCCCACTTTGCTCGAACAAGAATGAAGAGATCTACCTCCCCATTTCATTGGGAGACACATTGTTTCCCAATTGACATAGTGGATACCTTGTCTCCCATTTGCTTTGTTCCAAATGAAGTTTCTACCAATCTTGTCTACCTCTTCAAGGATACTCATTGGGCCCAAAGAGTTGGTACATTGGAAAGTAGTATAAGCAAGTAAAGTGTATTTTGTAAGTAAAATCTTACTAGGTAAACAAATAACTTTCCTCCCCACACATTAGTCATCTTTATAGCCTTTTCAATGATGAAATGGAAATCTTCCCTTGCTAGTTTGATCCAGAGATAAGAGACAGCTCCTTCACTATTGTGAATCCCATAGCCAAGAGATCTTCTTCCTTCTTCTTTTATTAATCGATTTTCCAAAAATCATACGAGATTTAATGGTGTTAATCCTTTGTCATGACCATCCACAGAAATTGTCCAGAATATTTTTGATCCCTTTAACTGTCTTCATGTTAGTCTCTGAGAAGATAATCAAATCATCAGCATATAGAAAATGGGAGATTCTAGGTCCATTCACACTCAACCAAACACCAATGGAATATTCCCTTTGCTTAAACGCATTTGACAACAATTGGGAGCATAGTAATAAAAGAAAGGGAGACAAGGGACAACCTTGTCTAAATCCACTTTTTCCACTTATCCATTTATTAAGACTCCCATTAATCAAAATAGTGAATTTAGAGTCTCTTACACATTCCATGATTAGATTAGAAAAATCGGATGGAAAGCCAAAATACTCCATTGCCTTCTCCAGTGTTTGCCATCCCATCGAATCATAAGCATGCTCCATATCAATCTTGAAGGAAACCAAACCTTTATTTGACTTAGAATTTTTGAATTTATGCATTATCTCTTGAGTAACCAATACATGGTCAGATAATGATCTCCCTTTCACAAAAGTAGCTTGATCCTCTGATATGAGTTTAGGAATAAAAGGAGACAACCTATTCATTAACATCTTTGCAGCCAACTTATATACCGAATTACACAAGCTAATTGGTCTGAAATTAGTTGGAGTCAAAGGGTTGCTTACTTTTGAAATAAGCACTATAATAGTTTCCTTCCATTTAGTATCCATGATAGCCATTTGAAAGAAGAAATTGATAGCATTCCATAAATCATATTTAATAATCTCCCAAAATGCTTTAAAGAAGGAAAATGTAATGCCATCATTACCTGGGGAGATGTTGCATCCACTACTCTTGATCACCTCTTCCATTTCTTACATAGTGAAAGCCTTGTTTAGCACCTATCTGTCTCCATCTTCCAATAATCTCCACGGGGTTGGCCAATTCTGAAGATTGCAATTTCTATTCCTCCATTTGTTTTTGAAAAACTGAACCATCACTTCCTTTATTTGATGTTGATCTTCTTCAATGTCCCCATTTTCATTTTTGATCTTAGCAATGTAATTGGAGTTTCTTCTAGCCGATGCATAGGCTTGAAAAAATTTTGAATTTTGATCTCCCTCCATCATCTACTTTACCTTGGCTCTTTGTCTCCACCAAATATCCAGCCGTGCAAGAGTTGAGTTCAGCTCACACACTTTAACATTCAACAACCAACTATCCTCCTCAGATAGCTCACCTATATTAGCTTCTCTAGTTTTTACTTCTTCAATATGCTTCAAAAGATCTTCTTTTTGTTTAACAATACTTGAGTGTTTAGCCTTGGCTCCAATAAGAAAGTACTTTAAGAGTTTTCTCCATTTTTTGATTCAAAATCTGAGAGAAGATGCCAACCAGGTTTTCCCTCCAAATTCCTCTAACTACAGCAACCGAAGCCTTATTGGAAGCCCACACCTCTTCAAACTTGAGAACCTTCTTTATTGAATGTTGCGCCAAAAGATTCAATATGACTGGGCATTGATCTGAAGGTACCCGAGCCAAGTGTCTCACCACCTATCTATGAGTTGAATTCAATGCAGCCGAATTTAAGAAGCATATATTAAGCCTTTCTAGTATCCAATCCACTCCTTTTTTGTTGTTATACCAAGTAAACTTTGGACCAACAAATCTAACTTCATGGAAGTCATTATATGCTAGAAAGGATTTCATCTCCTTTGGTCCAAGAGAAAACAAGAATCTTCTCCCTCCCCTCTTGTCATCTTTAGAGAGAATACAGTTGAAGTCTCCTCCCAACACCATTGGTAACTTCATTGAAGAATAGAATTTCATCCTCTCCTAAAGCCTCCTTCTTTTGTAAGCATCCTTATTTCCACATATAGAAGCAATCCTCCATTTGTCTCTACTAGGAACTTCCAAATCACCAATAATGAATTCGGATGAAAATTCCAAAATTTGAAATTTTAGAAAGCTAGCCTTCCATAAAACAATAATACCACAAGACAAACCTTCTGAAAACACATGAAAGAATTCCCAATCTGAACCAATCAGTTGATCCACATCCCTTCTATCAAAACTAGTAACATTGGTTTCAAGTAAACCAATAAAGAAAATCCCATGCTCTTTCACCGCCTCCTTCAAGTATAGAGAGGCCTTCTTCTTCCTAGCTCCTCTACAATTCCAAAACATTATGGAAGAATTCATTGAACAAGAGGGGAAATAGTCCACAACTTATCCTTGCCATCTCCTTCAGCTCTCATACTCTTAGGAGCAGAATTAATAGGTCCTAGGCCTTTAAGCTGTTTTGAACCAATCCTTTTTAAAATGGAAGAATCCCCATCCTTCATTTCATCCACCTTCTTTTCCTCCAAACTACCTTTTATTTTGAAATTTTCTATTGTATTTGCTACCTCCATATCTTTCATTTTATTAATTTCCACATTTTGCCTCATTGCTTACTATCTCTCCTTCCTCCACCAAGTTGTCCAGAATATTGAAATTGTTATTAACAGCAATACTAGTCAAGTTAGAAGACATGCCATCATTCTTTGTGACTTCAGAAGCACTAACATCTTCTATTTCCTGTATAGTATCGTCTCAGCATTTTCAAGTTCCATAGATCTCCCAGTATGTACCAAGCCCACCTCTTTCCAAATTTCTTTGCAGTCTCAAACATGCTTTTCTTTAGATTTTTGGGAATAATTTAGCATTTTTACTCAGCCGTTCTTCTTTTCTCCTTGTGATGAACCTCTTAAAGCCCAAATTTTTGTATCTTCTTTTTCCATAGTTCACTAGTAACCATGGCCCATAACCTTCATTTGTCTCCAAAGAATTCTCAACTTGATCGAGAATTTTATGTGCTTGATTGCTTTCCTCTCTTTGCTTCAAACTGGCTTCAATTGGAACATTATCTCCTCCCATTTTCTTTTCTAAACAATCTTTCTTCATGTGCTCAATTTTTACACAACCAAAACAAAAGTTTGGTAACCTTTCATATTCTAATTTTTGGAAGAATTTCTCAATTCTCCCTTCAACCCATACTCCAAGAGGCAATTAAGCATCCAAATTGATTCTAACACAAATCCTCCCAAACTCCCTTCTTCCCCATTGGAACATGTTCCCATTAATCATGATAGGTTTCCCAATTATTGAAGCTATTCTACAGATGTTTATTTCATCCCAACATTGAAGTGGGAGATTAGGCATCCTAACCCATATTGGTGCAATTAAGCCTTTTAAAGAGTTAGGATTGAAATTCGGAGTCCATTTGTCCATGCCAATAATTTGTCCATTGACAAACCAAGGCCCATTTGATAACACAGCTTCCATTGTTTCTACTTCCTAAAAAGAACATAAAACCCAATCCTTCACGAGCATAGTAAGATGAAATTTCCCAAAAGAAGACCATTGCCTCCTTAATTCTGTACTAGTAATAGGAAACATCACATTACCTCCAAAAACTTTACCACTAGAGAATTTTATAGCTTCTTGATATTCTCTAATTCCTTCTCTGCATGAAGTTTAACAGGTCCACCATCTTCTGATAAGAAATCTCCCAAATTTAGGTCTGAAGCCTTGATATTAGGTTTCTTACTCCAAGCATTAAGCTGGTTTGAATTAGTTGTTCTTACTGGAATAACATTCTGATTCCCAGTGCAATTTCCCAATTCCCCTGTATTGCATTTATGAATTGTATTCAAATCAGCTTCTTTTAATCTACCAATCTCTCCATTATCTCCAGTCTTTTTATTTATCAGATTTGACACCTCTTTCTCAGTTACAGCTTCAATTTCTGGAATTAAATCTCCTGTATCAGCAATAGCTTTTTTTTATCCATATCCTTCTTCCACCTCAAATTTGTCATCCTGCTTTTTGTAATATACAGCATCATAGAAGGAGATGCCTCTTTTGAATTCAAATCCAGTGATTTTCCTGTTGAGTCTAGTAAATGGGTTGTTAGACCTAAGTTAATGTCCCAAAGCTACCAAGACGGAAGGGGGGTGAATTGGTATTTAAAATTTTCCCTCTTTTGATACATTTAATCGAAATTAAAATTTAATGAATTTTTATAATAAGTTTTTCAACCACAATTTTAAAATACTAAATTAAATGCGGAAAATAAAAGCAGTAAAATAAAAGGACACACAATTTATAGTGGTTCGGTCTAAACCAGACCTACATCCACTCCCTAGAGGCACCCTCTGAGTATTGCACTAATACCAAAAGTGTCTCTCCTTTTGCACCCACAACAAGGCGGAGAAGCCTTTACAACCACTCTTTTCACTACTACCGAGTGCGACAGAGAACCGTCTTCCTTTTACACTTTCCCTAGTGTTGGCAAAGAACCTTCGTCCTTTTACACTTTTCCTAGTGTTGGCAGAGAACCGTCATCATTTTACACTCTCCTAGTGAGGGCAGAGAACCCTTCATCCTTTCACACTCTCCTAGTGTGGGCAGAGAACCCTTCGTCTTTTCACACTCTCCTAGTGTGGGCAGAGAACCCTTCGTCTTTTCACACTCTCCTAGTGTGGGCAGAGAACCCTTCGTCTTTTCACACTCTCCCAGTGTGGGCTGAGAACCCGATCTCCTTGACAGATCTTCTCACAAGAAATCTAGAATGAAGAAAGAAAAGAGTGAAGTAATCCCAAATCACAAGTAGAGATTCTTACCTTTGAACACCAAGTGAAGACCTCACGCTCCAGTGGTAGGAATCCTCCTTTGAATGCTCTCTCACACTCTCTCCTTAACTTTTCTTTTAATAGGCACGAAGAACAAATGGCAAAAAGATTTTGTGGCAGTATAATTTGAAGTATATATACAAAAGACAAGAAAAATTGCGCAAAAATTATAAGTTTTCAATTCTGTACGCAGTGGATCGTCCCGTACGATCGTGGATCATCCTGGACGATTTTACTTAAAGTGTCGGAAACGATCCTAATGTAAATTGGTACGAACTATGTTCGTACATGCTCATCGTCCCGTACGAACTATGTTCGTCCAGTACGAAACAGTTATTATTTAGGTCGGTTCCCAAAATTCTACAGGACGTAACCAACTAACGTAAATCGGTTCAGTTCATCATAGGGATGAACAGATTTTGTCCTAGGATGATTTTATACATAGCGTTTCGTCCAGGGAAAAAAATTAATTTCGTCCTGTACGGTCACATATAGAGACCTTCATCCAGGGATGAAAATTAAATTCGTCCTGTACAATCTCATATAGAGAGTTTCATCCCGGTACAAACCTTATTTTTTGTCTGGACGAACAGTGCAAGTGAGAATCCCTAGAAGTTCGTCCCAAGATGAATATTAAATTCGTCCTAGACGATTAGGACTTAGAAAATTTTCTCTTCGCATGTTCAATCCATTGCTCTTCTAAGGGGTTAATTGACAAGATCGTCCTGTACAAACCAGGTTCGTCCCGTACGATCAGTTCACAAAAATTATCCCCTAAGAGTGTGTGTTGTGATTTTTCACTCAATTACAATCACTTCCTTTCATTTAAAAACTTATGATTTACAAATGAATTGTTTGAAGTCTTCATCGCTTGGAGTTGAATTTCCTGAAATGTTAGTACATACTAGAGCAAAAATATATAAAACTTCCAACAAGTGTTAGGAGATATATAAAAATAATAATATTTGAAATCATCAAAATAATACAAGTTGCAAGAATGTAAAATATGAAAATAGCAACTCTCTCTACAATCTTTCCCTTTTTGATGATGGCAAAACAATTATTGTTTGTAGGGTTTCAAATTCTAATTATCTAATAAACTCCCCTTGAATTGATGAACTCATGAAAATAAGGAGGCATTTGAATTAAAAAAAAAATTGTTTTTAAAAAATTTTAAACAACTAAAAATAACACAAAAGACAAAAGAACAAAACAAAAAAAATTCCAAACACACATACGAAAATCAAACACTACTTAAACATACGCAACAAACAATTTCTCCCCCTTTTTGACAACATCAAAAAGTGAAGAAGAAAAGAATGTTAGAAATGTAAGCAGAAGTATGAAATTCATTTGATATTTTAATCTTGAAAGTGATTGAAATAAGATATGCAAATAAAATTAAAAACATTAGAAAAATATAAAATTTCATATAATTTAAGAAGTGATATAACTTAGAAGATAAAAAGAATTTTTCAAGGGCATGTGTCAATTTAGACATGAAGATAAAGAGAATCATTACACTAAGGATGAATAAAAAAAATTTATATTTTAAATTTCAATATAAATTATAAATGAACATTAGATCAATTTGAATTAAGAGATTAAAAGAGTCTGGAAAGAAGTAATTACCACAGGTGGCGCTTTGCGCATCTTTTTCAATTTTTATGGCACACTTTTGTGCATCTCTCCCTTTTTTTTATATACTTTGGGCTTATTTTGTGCCTCTTTTTGTCATTGCAAATTTTTTGCAGAATCCTTTTGATTTTTGTACATTTGTACAATTCTCAAGAGTATTTGAATTCTTTTCAAAATCAATAATCTAGAATTTCAATTTTTTCTAAGTGCATAAATATTAATTGAAAAGAGAAATACAAAATAAGAAAACATCTAAATTGCAATAATAATATTAAAGATAATCTAGTCTAAATAAAAGACATGGAATTGAAAATTCTAATAATATCAAGTTATTGTTACAACTCGGGCTTCCGAGTTTATGATTTTGATGATAACAAATAATATTTATTAATCTCTTATTTCTCCTAGTATTTGCAGTGCATATGTCTTTCTATGTTGACTAATATTTCAGGTACATCATGCACCGTTCTTTGAAGATTCAAGGCTCAAGATTGCATAGAATTGGTCGTATTAAATGAGTCTGTAATTTTCATTTATTGAGTCAAGTCTTGTAATGATGTATGTTAGTTTGTTGATCATGCACACAAATAGAGGGAGCAAAAAATGATTATAAATATTTTAACTTTTCTGTTCATCGTACTGTACGAATTTATTTCGTACTGTACGATCTGGTGTAACAGAAATAAATTAAAATATTTTATTTTTCCTGGAAAAATTATTTTTTGAATATAAACTAATCGTACTGTACGATCACCACATCGTACTGTACGATCTGTTATAATTAGAAAGCCCGCCGTCCATTAAATTAGGCAAAAATTTGAATTTGAAAGGTTGTATAATCGTACTGTACGATCATAATCGTACTGTACGATGTTTAAAATATTGCCTAAGTTAATCCTGAGATTATTGAATCAAAACGGCTGAAATTTGTCATTTGGATTGTACTGGACGAACTGGATCGTACTGTACGAACTGGATCGTACAGCACATCGTACAGGACATCGTACAGTACTAACAGGTCAATTTCTGCACATCGTATTGGACGATCTTGCGATCGTACAGTACGATATTTGACGCCCAAATTGAGTATTTTTAGGGTTTTTTTGAGCCTCTATTTAAGCACTCTCATAAGACTTTGTAAGGGTCTTTTGGCAGCCACTGTGTCTTTGTTCTTTTGGAGAAAACTTGAAGAGAGGACTTGAAAGGGAGAGAGGAAAGGGTGAAGTTTGAGAGAGGGAGAAGATCCTAGGAGGGGGTTTCAAGGGAGTGTGAAGGAGATCACACGGTTGCTCCGACGAGCTTGCACCTGAGTACCATCGGATTCAAGGTTCGTCTTGAAGGAAGTTTTGGGAAGAAGAAGATCTCATTGGTGTCAAAGGACCCGGCTCCTCCGCCGCACCGGGGAAGGTGGAAGTGATTGTGTAAGGGCTTCTCCGCCTAGCTGTGGGAGCTAAAGGAGAATCACTAAAGGTTTAGTGTAATACTCGGAGGGTGCCTCCGGGGAGTGGACGTAGGTCATGGTTTGACCGAACCACTATAAAAATCTTGGTGTGTTCTTTCCTTTATTTTTCTGCACTTTATTTCCGCATTTATTTTTATTGTGGTTAATTGCGTGGATGAATTTGATTATATATCTTTTTATTGTGAATGAAATTCGCTTCCGCATAAAGTCATAAAAAGATATTTCTTTTCATTAAAAGAAGTTTTTAATCATCGAATTCACCCCCCTCTTGGCGCATCTAGTAATTTCAGTTATAAGCATTTCTTACATTTAGAAAAATTATATTTTCTAACAAAATTAATTTTAATTTACAAATTTAAATAAAGCACTATTAAGATAAAAATAAAAAATGTCATAAAGTCTATCACACATTTTTAAAACATTTAACAACAAAACATTGAAACTTATATTGATATCGGGTAAAACTATTACAAATTAAACATTTTGATATCAATAGAAACACAAATACATCATGGAAAAAGCAACACACTAAAGGAAATCACTAACACATGAACAATAATGAAACACAGAACAAACATAGAACAAACACTGAACAAACACTGAACAAATCATTCTGAAGGACCCTGATCTGGAGGAGGAGGTGGTGCTGCACCAAAGAAGTTGAAGTAACTACTCATCGTGAACATGTTGGAATTAATGGCATTTATTTGTTCACGCATATATCCCATATCCTGATTGTGCTGAAAATCTTGCTGCTGCAGGTGAGTTTCAATTTGATAAAATCTTTGATCAAAATGAGCCTCTAAATTTTCAAATGTTTGAACCAAATCCTCAGAATTTGGTCTAGCAGCATGTGAAGGTCTTGCTTCTTCTTCTGTTTCACTTAGAACTACATGAGTTCTGCTGGGCTCGTCCTTATTGAAGATAGCCCTAAAGGATGCGTCGTTGTAGTATAGTAGTTCTTCAAAGTCTTGTTCAGGATGAGTTAAATCATACTTCTTTTCTAAAATATAAGCAATCAGATGTCCTAAGGCTATATTTTCTTCCTTTTAAGATCAACATGACCAATTTTTGAGAGACCATAAATATAGTCAATTAGGAGTTGGTCCTCATCTATAGGTTGTCTAGTCATAATCAAGTAGGTAACAGTAGAAAGAAGAGAAGTGATGTTGATTCTATCACCAGCTTTAGGGATAATGGAAGTTCTTAGAACGTGCTGGATGATACGGGCTTCACGTAATAAAGTTGAAACTTTAGGTTGATGATCCTTAACTCTTATTCCTATAAACACCCTATTAACTTCAGTCCAGTCAAAATTTGTGGTGGTTAAGGTATGTGCTCTTAAGTCTTCAGTCCTTAGGTTTAGGAAGATACCAAAATCATCCTTAGTGATTTCAACTTTCTTTTTGAAAACAAAAAAAGTGATGACAGAATGGTCGGAGTTGAATGACATGTTTTCCAAGAAATAGTGAAAGGATTCTTTATTATAGAAATGGACTAGAGTGAGGATTAAACTAAATTGGGTTGAGGCAAATAAGTGCATTACCTTAAAATTTAGTTGATCCTACAGGAGAACTCTAGATGGAGTGATTTTTGCAGAGGCAAACCTAGGAAAAGATTCTTCATTGGATCTAGACAGGAAGTTTTCGGGTGTGTTTCTTGGAGGGCCCTTAGCTATAGTCTTTTGGCGCTTGCTAGAACTTGCCATTGAAGGATGAAGAGTGGAAAGGTTTGAAAGAGATGTGTGAAAGTGACTGTACAGTAAAAATTATCGTTAATTTAAAGAAGAACGACTGTTCGTACCAGATGAAATTTTTGTTCGTCCCGTACGTAAATATTTCATATGGATGAATTAATGAGCTTAAAAATTAATGACTTTTCGTAAACACACAATTTCCAAAGCGTCCTTTTGTACAGACTTTTGACCAAGACGATCGTACAGACGAACACGTGTTCGTACAGATGATCAAAAATTTAACTCATTTTAATGGCAGTTGAAAACCGTCCCTCGCCATGAACCGACATGAGTTCAGTAGGATGAACCAAAGGTTTGTACGAACGAAGTTTATAATAAAATCTGTCTTATCCATTCAACTGCTACATTCAATCATCTCTTCGTTTAGAAAATATTTCATCCCGGACGATCGTGATGATCGTACAGATGAACTACATTAAAAACTGCCCTTAAGATGGTTCGAAATCACGTAGTTAGTCATTTTACACACATCGTCCCGTACGAAAAAGTTTCGTCCCGGACGATGATGACCACAAATTTTTCATTTTCACACTCAAAATAAAAATTAATAAACATAAACGAGACACACTTAAATACACATAAAAAATAAACACAACAACAAAACAAAACAAAATAAAAATATAATTAACACACAATCAAAAACAAAATATCAATTTTGCAGAAAACATTTTTATCTATGCATTTAAATCAATAACTCCAAGCATAGTTCTTAATGTACTGAAAGTATCAAAGGCTAAAGGTTTTGCAAAATTGTCTGCAAGTTGATTTTCGGTTAAAACATGGTTAAGTTCAATTTCTTCCTTGGATATATGATCCCTTATGAAATGATGCCTTATGTCAATGTATTTGATTCTTGAATGTTGAATAGGATTTTTTTGAAATGCAAATAACACTATTATTATCACAATAAATTAGTATAGTGCCAATAGTTAATCCTAAATCAATTAACTGTCATTTTAACCAAAGTACTTATGCCACACAAGTTCCTAGTGCAATGTATTCTGCTTCTGCAGTAGATTGAGCCACTGAATTTTATTTTCTACTAGACCATGAAACTAATGAATTTCCAATGAATTGACATGCTCCATAAGTTCTTTTCCTATCCACTCTACAGCCTACAAAATCAGAGTCTGAATAACCACTAATTTCAAATAAAGAGCTATACTTTGGATACCAAATTCCTAAGTTCTGAGTTCCTAGTAAGTATCTTAAAATCCTTTCACTGTTGTTAAATGTGATTCTTTTGGATCAGATTGAAATCTAGCACACAAGCAAACACTAAACAAGATATCTAGTCTGCTAACAGTCAAGTAAAGTAAAGAACCAATTATCCCTCTAAATTTCTTTTGATCAACAGATTTTCCCTTAGGGTCCTTATCTAACTAAACTGAGGAACTCATTGGTGTACTAACAGGTTTAGCATTATCCATTTCATATCTTTTGAGGATGTCCTTAACATATTTAGATTGACTAAGAAATGTACCTTCCTCAAGTTGCTTAATGCTAAAGCCTAGAAAGTAATTTAAGTCTCCCATTAAACTCATCTCAAATTCACTACTCATTATTTTAGAAAAATCATCACAAAGATTTTTATTTGAAGATCCAAAAAAGATATCATCCACATAAATTTGAACAATGAGTATATCCTTTCCAAATTTCTTTAAAAAGAGAGTTGTATCCACACTTCCTTTTTCAAAAGATCTTTCAAGTGGGAAGGTGCTTAACCTCTCATACCAAGTCCTAGGTGCTTGTTTTACTCCATATAATGCCTTTTTCAATTTGAAAACATGATTTGGGTATTTAGAATTTTCAAAACCTGGAGGTTATTCTACAAAAAACATCCTCTTCAATTACCTCATTTAAAAATGCACTTTTCACATCCATTTGAAACAATTTGAAACCTTTAAAACAAGCAAAGGCTAATAACACCCTAATTGCTTCAAGTCTCGCTACAGGGGAAAAAATCTCCTCAAAATCAATTCCTTCAATCTGATTATACCCCTTAGCAACTAATCTAGCCTTATTTCTAATGACTATTCCTGAGTCATTCATTTTATTTTTGAATACCCACTTAGTTCCAACTATGCTTTGATCTTTTGGCCTTGAAGTTAATTCCCAAACTTTATTTATTACAAATTGATTCAACTCTTCTTGCATGGCCGAAATCCAAAATTCATCTGAAAGTGCTTGATCAATATTAGTGGGTTCTATAGTAGAAATAAAGACTGAATGATTGACTTCCTTGCTTAATCCACGCCTAGTTATAACACCCTCACTAGGTTAACCTATAATCAATTCTCTTGGGTGGTTTTTAGAAAATCTCAAATCTCTAGGCAAAGGGTTTTCTATCTCCAAATTCTCTTCCACATTTTCTTCCAAGTTTATTCTATCAATCTTTTGGAAATTATCCTCAATCTCATCTTCAATAATATTTGGCTCTTTCAAATTTCCAGATTCATCAAATATAACATGTGTGGTCTCTTCAATAACCAAAGTTTTTTTGTTGAACACCCTATAAGATTTTCCAACACTTGAATATCCAACAAAAATTCCTTCATCTGATTTTGGATCAAATTAGGTGTTCTTTCATTTAGCAATTCATAGGGTGTTTTATTTAAATTGGATCTCACATTCACCCTATTCAGAACATAACATGCAGTGCTAACCGCCTCAACCCAAAAATATCTAGGAAGTGAGTATTCTACCAACATAGCTCAGGCGGCTTCTATTATTGTTTTGTTTTTCCTTTCGACTACCCTATTTTGCTGAGGAATTTTAGGTGCAGAAAAATTGTGATCAATTCCTTTCTCTTTACAAAAATCTTCAAATCTCTCATTTTCAAATTCTCCTCCATGATCACTTTGTATAGAAATAAGTTCACACCCTAATTTCCTTTGAATCCAAGTCAAAAAATTTCTAAATTCCTCAAATTATTCACTTTTATGAAATAAAAATCTAACCCAAGTGAATCTAGAGTAATCATCCACTATAACAAATTCGTATATCTTCCCTCCTAGACTTACAGTTCCAACTGGTCTAAAAAGATCCATGTGTAAGATTTCCAAAGGTTTACTAGTCCTAAGATCCTTATTGGACAGAAAAGAGGACTTTACTTGCTTGCCTAATTGACATTCATCACTAAGGTGATCCTTATTAAAGTCTAGTTTGGGTATACCTCTTACTAAATTCTTTTGGGTAATCTTTCTAAGGTTTTTCATGCTAGAATGACAAAGTCTCCTATGCCAAAGCCATGACTCATCAAAAATAGTTTTTAAACAAAAGGCAGTAGGAGTATGAATGCAATTTAAATCTAGCATATAAATATTATTTACCCTTTTTCCATTCAGCACATCTTTTCCATTTATGCTTAATATGGAGCTAGTAGGAAAAAATTTTACACTATAGCCCTTATCACATAGCTGACTTATACTTAGTAAATTATGCTTTAATCCTTCAACCAACAACACATTGTCAATAAAAAAGTTTTTCAAGTTTCCAATCATACCTGATCCAATAACCTTCTTTGTGGTGTTATCTCCAAGTGTCACCTTGCCTCCACTCCGGGCTTCCAGCATTATGAATTGAGATGTATCTCCAGTCATATGCTTTTAACATCCGCTGTCCAGGTACCATATGCTCCCATGAGGTCTTGTGTGAGAGCGACCCTACAAAAAATCAAATGTTAGACCTGGAAACCCAAAAAAGTTTGGGTTCACCTTTTAGCAATTTATAATCAGATGCATGTATGATATGTCTATGTTTATGCATCTTAGGTTTCCACACCAAATGAGATTTCATCTTCAAAGTACAGGTGTGTGCTATATGTCCAACTAATCCACAATTATTACATTTAACATTAGAAAAAGTATTCCTAAGTCTTCTACCATTTGTTTGTCTTCTAAGGGATTCCATATATTTAGGATAAAATTTAGGATTTGTAAAATCTTCAAGTTTGGGGGGTATCCTATTATCCTCGAGACTTTTATTATCAACTTATAAAATGAATTCATGTCTTCCAAGATTTGATTTGTATAATTGATTCGATATATTTTGCTCTCTGATTCATCCTTAAATTTTTTAAATTCTTTTTCAAGATCAGCATAGGATAATTTTAGAATCTCATGATTTTTATTCAGATCATCATATTCATCAAGTAATTTCATGTGGTTATCATCTATTAAAGCATGATCTTTCCTAAGGATTTTATGTTCCTTTTTAAGCTCTTCCAACTCTAAACTTACACTAGCATGCATCTTTTTTATTTTCCTATATGCATCATGCATGTGTTCAGAAACTTCAAACAATTCATCATAACTTAAGTCACATACCTCTTCTTGATCTAATTGATCAAGACTATCTATCATCAAGCAAAGATTGGTGACTTCTTCTTCCTTTTCAGTCACTGATGAATCTGAAGCTGAGTCCGCCCAAAAAGCACTTTGAAATTTCTTCTTGCCCTTCTTTACAGTTGGTTTCTCCTCTACATTTTCCTTGCTAGGAGTGGCTTTGCGTTTTGGGCAATCAATCTTGATATGACCTGGTTTCTTGCATTCATAACAAATCACTTCATTAGAAACCTTGCCATTTCCTGTTAAACTTAGCTCTATTCCATTGCTAGCGTCTCTTCTGCTTCCTCTTCAGAAAACTTTTGAATTGTCTAGTCATTAATGCAATATCATCTTCATCATCTGGCTATGTGTTCACTCTCAGACTCTTCCACTTTTAGTGCTATATTCTTCTCCTTTCGTGGTTCACCTGCATCAATCTTTCTTTGACTAACCCCTTGCTCGTAAGCAATGAGTGAACCAATAAGATTTTCAATAAAATAAATGTTTAGATCCTTAGACTTTGTAATTGCAGTAATTTTAGCATCATAAGCAGTAGGTAAATAACAAAGAATCTTATTAATCATTTCAACATTCGTTAGTTCCCTACCAAGTGCATGCAAAGAGGTGACAATTTGTGTGAATCTTGTGTACATATCAGAAATGGATTCATTTGGTTTCATGTGAAACAATTCATAGTTATGTAACAAGATATTAAGTCTTGATTGCTTAACCTTATTAGTCCCCTCATAAGTTATACAAAGTCTATCCCATATGTCCTTTCCACTTTTGCAAGTGGAAACCCGCATGTAGTCTTCGGATTTTAAAGCACAAAAGAAACTATTTAAGCATTTAGCATTTAGTTGTGCTAAGTTAAGTTCTTCTATAGTCCAATCTGCAAAAGGTGTTTCTACCCTAACTCCATCAACTAATCTAGTTGGTTTTATATAACCTTCTTGGACTAAGATCCACATATGATAATCAAGTGACTGTAAGAAAGTAGACAAGCGTGTTTTCTAAAATTCAAAAGGTATATTGTCAAACAGTGGAGGTCTAGTAATAGAGTAACCCTCAGGTGTATTTTGGTTTCCAAATGTAGCCATCTACGTTAATCAAAAGTAGTTTAAACTTATGATTTTGAAACAGAGCTCTGATACCACTTATTGAGTCTAGTAAATAGGTTGTTAGACCTAAGTTAATGTCCCAAAGCTACCAAGAGGGGGGGGGGTGAATTGGTATTTAAAATTTTTCCCTCTTTTGATAAGTTTAACCAAAATTAAAATTTAATGAATTTTTATAATAAGTTTTTCAACCACAATTTTAAAATACTAAATTAAATGCGGAAAATAAAAAGTAGTAAAATAAAAGGACACATGATTTATAGTAATTTGGTCTAAACCAGACCTACATCCACTCCCTAGAGGCACCCTCTGAGTATTGCACTATTACCAATAGTATCTCTCCTTTTGCACCCATAGCAAGGCGGAGAAGCCTTTACAACCACTCTTTTCACTACTACCCAGTGCGACAGAGAACCATCGTCCTTTTACACTTTCCCTAGTGATGGAAGAGAACCTTCATCCTTTTACACTTTCCCTAGTGTTGGCAGAGAACCGTCATCTTTTTACACTCTCCTAGTGAGGGCAGAGAACCCTTTGTCCTTTCACACTCTCCTAGTGTGGGCAGAGAACCCTTCGTCTTTTCACACTCTCCTAATGTGGGCAGAGAACCCTTCGTCTTTTCACACTCTCCTAGTGTGGACAGAGAACCCGATCTACTTAACAGATCTTCTCACAAGAAATCTAGAAGGAAGAAAGAAAAGAGTGAAGTAATCCCAAATCACAAGTATAGATTCTTACCTTTGAACACCAAGTGAAGAACGCACGCTCCAGTGGTAGGAATCCTCCTTTGAATGCTCTCTCACACTCTCTCCTTGACTTTTCTTTCAATAGGCACGAAGATTAAATGGAAAAAAGGTTTGATGGCAGTATAATTTGAAGTATATATACAAAAGACAAGAAAAACTGCCAAAACTGCAAGTTTTCAATTATGTACGCAGTGGATCGTCCCGTACGATCGTGGATCATCCTGGACGATTTTACTTAAAGTGTCAGAAATGATCCTAATGTAAATTGGTATGAACTATGTTCGTACATGCTCATCGTCCCGTACGAACTATGTTCGTCCAATACGAAATGGTTATTATATAGGTCGGTTCCCAAAATTCTACAGGACGTAACCAACTGACGTAAGTCGATTCAGTTCGTCATGGGACAAACAGATTTCGTCCTGGGACGATTTTATACAGAGCGTTTTGTCCAGGGATGAAAATTAATTTCGTCCTGTACGATCGCATACAGAAAGCTTCATCCAGGGACAAAAATTAAATTCGTCATGTACGATCTCATACAGAGAGTTTTGTTCCCGGTACGAACCTTATTTTTCGTCTGGACGAACAGTGCAAGTGAGAATCCCGAGAAGTTCGTCCCGGGATGAATATTAAATTCATCCTGGACGATTAGGACTTAGAAAATTTTCTCCTCACATGTTCAATCCATTGCTCTTCTGAGGGGTTAATTGACATGATCGTCCCGTACGATCAATTCACAAAAATTGTCCCCTAAGAGTGTGTGTTGTGATTTTTCACTCAATTACAATCACTTCCTTTCATTTAAAAACTTATGATTTATAAATGAATAGTTTGAAGTCTTCATCGCTTGGAGTTGAATTTCCTAAAATGTTAGTACACACTAGAGCAAAAATAAAACTTCCAACAAGTGTTAGGAGATATATAAAAATAATAATATTTGAAATCATCAAAATAATATAAGTTGCAAGAATGTAAAACATGCAAATAGCAACTCTCTCTACATTTCTCAATAGCTTCTTAGGCTTAAATTGAATCTTCGTTGTTTCTTCATCAACCACGTTTTTCCCCTTTCCAACAACTTCAGGAAGCTTTTTTGAAGAAAGCAATCCTACTTCATTAATAAAAATACCCATTCTCACCAACGATTTCGATCCATGAGGAACGCCAGGAACTCCATCACTAAAAGCTGGAGGTGACGACAAAAATGTTCTAGCTTAATTTGGATTAATCCCCACCGATGATCTTTGTATGTCTAATGGACCACCAGCAATGGTTGGTCGGCGTCCATCCTTCGCCATTTCTGCATTGTCAGAGAACCCTCGAACACTAAAATTTGAAAAACCAAACAAAATTCAATTTTTCCTCAGGCCTTCTCTGTCTAACTTCTCTAAATTTTAATTTGCTTTAGTAGTCCAAATGTTCAGGTAAAATAATTTCTTCTTATGTTTCAGAATATTATTGTGGTTTCATTGAAGAAAATAGTAATTGGAGGTGGTTGAAAAAACTTAAACTATGGGCTCAGGTAGAACTGTTCTGGTGGAGGTTAAACATTAATGCAATTCCATCAAATGAATTTCTATTTTATAAAAGATTGCTGGATTGTAATGGGTGTCCAAGAGGATGCAACTCCACTGAGAACTCTATACACATTACAGATAATTGTGAGTTTGTATTAGAGTGTTGAGTCGATTGATTAGATTGGGATTTAATGTTCATAGTTTTAGTAGAATGGATGAATTCTATCGAGAATTAGATAATCTATCAAAGACCATTCCATTTTTGGAAAATTTAAACTATTCTGCAATTTTTTTCACTTGGAAAAATAGAAATAAACTTAAATATGGTGCTAAAGATGACAACATAACAGTGGTGGAAGCAAATTCAGTTAACTTTCCTATGGCTTCTTTCCATTTTAATCTATATTCAGATCACTGGGGTACTAACCAATTGTCTCAACTATCTTATTCTTGGTATCCTCCTCCACTTGAATGGATTAAGCTCAATGTTGATGCTTCTTTGTTAAGCTCATATAAAGCAGGTATAGGAGGCATTATCCGAGATCATAGAGAAAGACTATTATATGCTTTTGGCTCTAGGAGTTTGCATTAGGATAACTTGCAATTGGAGCTGCTCTCTATTTTACCCTTGAGAAAATTTCTTGAAGAATGGGTTTATGAGGCTAAAGAAATTATAATAGAAGGAGATAACTACACTGTGATTATGTATGTTTAAACCTTGCTGAATAATGAAGAAGTAAAGGAAGATATATTGAAGGATAAAGATTTATTTTTTCTCAAAGACTTTAATCAAGTTTTATTTTATTTTGTTAATAAATAATGTAATAAGTTAGCCAATTGTTATGCTAACCATGCTCTTTATTTAAATTATATCTTTTAATCTCTTTTGCAATATACAACAACAACAACATCAAGCCTTTATTCAATTATGTGGGGTTGGCTACATGAATCCTTTTTCTCCAATGTGTCCTATTAAAAGTAAAATTATTGTCCAAATTGAATAAAGAAAGATCTTTTCTAATATTTTCAAACCAAGTCTTTTTAGGTCTACCTCTACCAGTCTTAATATAAGTAAAATATAATACCTCTACTTACCTAACTGGGTCATCGGAAGGCAGCCATTTTATATGGCCAAACCATCTATGATGACTCTCTCTAATCTTATCTTTTTAGGTTGACATTCTCTTTTGCAATATAAATTTTTCTTTATCAATAATATAGATTAAATATTTATTATATTTTCTTTTATTTTAATTTTCATTTATTTTCTTCTTCTCTCATTTTTTTTGGATAATAAGGCTTCAATTGAGCCATTTATTTTGGTCTTCGACATGACAAAGTAACTTCTTAAAAATCCTCTTTGTAGATGATTAAGTTTTAGTGTATAATTTCATCAAAAACCTACAATTTGTACTCATTAGATGGAAGTTATTATGACTGAGCCACAGATAAAGGATCTAAATCTATGGTTATCTTAAAAAATTTTCCATACACAAACTTTTCCTTTATTGGTTATTGTTTTCCTTTATTTTATTTTTTGAAAATTTATAAAATTGACAATTTCAATTCTTAAGTTTTCCATTAGAACATCTAGTAAATTTTTTAATTACTTTATTCTTTTTAAGATGATGCAATTTCCATTACATTTAAGATTCTATTGAAAAATTATTATTCCTCAAAATTTACTAATAACTCAAATATAATTTAAATCTCTCAATTCATGTTCATCGTTGTGCAATGAAATTAAACATAAAGAGATATTGTTTAATTATTTCTGTTAAATTACTTTAGTTATATATTTAAAATATGGATCAATGTTTCGTTAGCTAAATAGCAATTTCTTATTATTAACTAATTGTGTCCTTTAAAGGCAGTCATACTTTCCTAATATTCATTTTTTTCCTTTACTATATGAATCTTTTAATATTGAAATGACTATAAGTTAGATTTCTTATTTGAGGGGCTACAAAATCTTTATTGATCAAGTTTAAAATTTTGTAAGCCTTAAATTTACTACTGGAAGTCTAAGCAGGATGCTAATATGCACATTTAAAGATTGTGGAAATGGCATTTATAGGATAAGAGAGGATGTTGAAGCTTAATTTCAATGGAGAAGATTCAATAGGAACATTAGAAATGTAGTTCTCATGGAGAAACATCATTTAGAAGATATTTTGGATAACTTACCCACATTTTTGAGGATGCTATTGATGACATTTAAAGGCTATTAAATGTTGCAATTAGAATTAAGAATAATAATATGGATGAAGTTACCGACATTATAATTGTTAACAATAATGCAGATCTTGGATAATTTTATAAGTTGGTAATTGACTTACAACAATAATTATTTCAAATTCTCAAAACTTGAATTTCTATTAGGCTACTTCAGTGTAAATGCTTGGTAATTGGACTAAAAAAATTGTTTAATATGTTAATCAACTTAATAATGAAAGCAATTTAAGCTATTCGACTACAAAAGTCTTATTGTGAAAAAAGAAGACAATTGAAGGTTTGATGTTAAGTTAATGAAAATGATCCATGTCTAAGTGATTGTTTATTAAATTGGAGTCCTCATGAATTTAAGAATGAATGTGATGCTTATTATGAGCAAAGTTGGAATATAGAAGAGAACACTTTAAAAGATTTGTCAACTAAAAAAAAAAACTAAAAGATGATTGAAATGGAAGTCATGTGGCATTTTCTATTAATATTAAGATTATAAAGATTATTCATGTCTTCGAAGACTGCATCATATACGAGATGGTAGAAAGGGAGGGGTCATATAAAAGATGGTTACATGAGACATATTATTGGCACTGCATTGAAAGTTCTTAGACCACAAAGATTCAAGCTTTTCTAAAGATTTAAAATATGTAAGATTGGTGTTAGCATCAGATGGATTTAATCCTTCTAGGAAAAATAGTTCAAGTCAGAGTGTTTTGCCTATTTTATTGATTTCATATAATTTACCACATAATTTATGTATGAAACAACAATACATGATGCTTTCTAGACTTACGTTAGCTAATTAATCCTAGAAATGAAATTGGTATTTAATCATAATCACTTATGGTTGAGTTAATAGAATTATGAGAAGTTGGTGTATAGAAAAAAATATGCTTCTACTAAGGCTCACATATTAGGCTATAATAAATAAGAGATGTTTGCATGTTCTAGTTGCGAAAAAACTATATGGTTTTAGGGGTTATATTTAATTCATAACATATACAATATGAGACATCAGAGGCTCTTGGATCATGTACATCGCTATTAAAAAAACACTTGATCTTTTAATGGTTGTGAAGAGAACAGGAAAATATAACCACCTATTATTGATCCGAATCATAGATAGTTTAATGAATTTAAGGGTATAGTTTGAAATAAACAATAGTTGTTAAACCTGAAGTACCTTTTAACTAGAAAAAAATTAGTGTATGTTTCAAGTTAAATTATTGGAGAAAAATGTTTTATAACATAACTTAAATATTAATAATATTGAAAAAAAATGCATGGGTGAAAATTTTTGGTACAATATTGGATTTCAATGGAAGGACAAAAAATCATCTAAATGCATGTGAAGGCATAAACAAAATAGGTATCAAACTTTGTTTGCACCCAATTCCTACATGATCTGGAGATCCTTATTTACATAATGCGTGCTTTACTATCGATAAAAATCTTAAAAAAAAAGCTTTACCTAAGTCTTAAAAATGTGTCAATGTTCTAAAAAAATATGCTTTTAATATATCAAGAAAAGTATAGTTGAAACCACTCATGATATTTGGACTAAAGAAGCATAATATCATCTAATCATGCAGTAATTGCTTCCATTATGCTTAGGACGAGTCTTACCAAAGTCAATGCACTCTCCTCTAATTTGTTGGAGTCATTTATTTTAAAATTATGATTTGTTCTCCATAATGAACTTATTAGAAAAGAAAAGGAGATTTTTACTAATCTTTACCAACTTGAGAGAATATTTCCACTTATTTTTATTTTGGTGCATATAAAAATTCTCTTGGCCATAAAGGCAATGAATGGAGGTACTGTATATTAATGTTGAATGAATCCTATTGAGAGGTTACTAATATTTTGATTAGTCATTTTATTTTATTACATGTATTATGTTAACAAAAATGTAAAAATATTTATCAATCTACTATCTTAAATTTTAAAGAATCAAAGTCTTATACTAAAAATAGAAGACATCCCAAAGGATCAATTATAGAAATGTATACAACAACAACAACAACAACATCAAGCCTTTATCCCACTACGTGGGGTCAGCTACTTGAATCCTTTTTCTCCATTGTGTCCTATTAAAAGGCAAATTCTCGTTTAAATCTAATAAATAAAGGTAATTCCTAATATTTTCTAACCAAGTCTTTTTAGGTCTACCCCTACCTTTCTTAACATAAGTCAAATCTAATACCTCTACTCTCCTAACTGGGTCATCGGAAGGCCGCCATTTTATGTGACCAAACCATCTAAGGTGACCCTTTCTAATCTTATCTTCTACTGGAGCTACTCCAACCTTTTCACGTATATGCTCATTTCGTATCCTATCTCTAAGGGTAAAGCCACTCATCCACCTGAGCATCCTCATCTCTGCCACACTTAACTTAGTATTATGCTTCTCTTTTAATGGCCAACATTTGGCACCATAAAGCATTGCAGGCCTCACTACCATCTTATTGAATTTTCCCTTAAGTTTGAGGGGTACATTTCTATCACATAACAAGCCCGATGCATTCCTCCACTTCAACCATCCAACTTGAATTCTGCTGATAATATCCCCATCTATTTCACCATCACTCTGAACAATAGATCCAAGATATCCAAAACGTGTACTCTTATTAATGAATTGATCGCCCAAAGTCACAATCCCCTCACTAGGTCTATTACTACTAAAGTTACACTCCATATATTCCGTTTTAGATCTACTCAAGCGAAAACCTTTAGACTCTAAGGTTGACCTCCATAATTCAAGTTTACCTTCAACTCCCTCTCTAGTCTTATCAACAATAATAATATCATCAGCAAAAAGCATACACCAAGGTACATCCTCTTGCAAATGTCTAGTGAGAAAATCCATGACTAAAGCAAAAAGATATGGGCTTAAGGCTGATCCTTGATGTAACCCAACCGAAATAGGGAAATACTTGGTCAATCCACCTTGTGTTTGAACACAAGTAATAGCTCCTGCATACATATCTTTAATGATTTGAATATAAGCATTATTGACTCCTTTCTTTTCAAGAACTCTCCATAGCACTTCTCTTCGAACTTTATCATATGCTTTTTCTAAATCAATAAATATCATATGTAGATCCTCCTTATTTTCTCTATATTTCTCCATCAAACCTCTTAATAAATGTATGGCTTCCATAGTCGACCTACACGGCATGAATCCAAATTGATTTTGAGAAACATTAGTATCACGCCGCAACCTATGCTCCATAACTCGCTCCTATAGTTTTAAAGTATGACACATTAACTTAATACCTCTATAATTCGCACAATCTTGTACATCACCTTTATTTTTAAAAATAGGAATTAACACACTCATTCTCAACTCATCTGGCATCTTTTTAGTCTTCAAAATAGTATTAAAAAGTTTAGTAAGCCATGAAATTCCTCCTTCTCCTAAGAATTTCCACACCTCTATTGGAATATCATCAGGTCCAACAGCTTTTCCACCCTTCATTTTCCTTAAAGCCTCTCTAACTTCAGTTTTACAAATACGCCGATAAAAACTGAAAATTTTATTTTCATTTAGGGTGCTAAGGTCACTATAGTCAATCTTATTATCACAATCTTCATTAAAAAGTTTAGCAAAATATCTCATCCATCTTTGTTGAATATCCTCTTCTAAGAAAAGTATTTTTTTATCTTCATCTTTAATACACTTCACTTGAACTAAATCCTTACTACTCCTATCTCTTTGTTTGGCTAACTTATACATATATCTTTCTCCCTCTTTAGTATCTAATCTATTATATGAATCACTGAAAGCTAATGTCTTTGCATCGCACATTGAAATGTATATGAAGGAATTTTTAACATTTTTCTCTTTATATATTATTGAGCACATTGAAATTGGGCATAATTAATAAAGAAAAAGTGAACTAGATGAAAATATTTTAGATGAAGGACTTAACATCATCATAATTAATATTCATACACTTGGAAAGGGATTGTTCATGATCTTTGATAATGAGAGTCATGAAAGCACATCGATATGTCATTTTGAATTATTAAGAAAATGAGCTATATGTTAGAGAATAAAATTAAGTTGGACAATTTATGTTTTTATTTTTTAAATAATTATGATTATTATGTTCTTACAAATTTGTTAATATATGCAAACAACATTACCATATAGTAAAATAAAGGATTACATAGAAATGGTCTCACTATTGAAAAAGAATGAAGCTTAAAAGGGAGCACAATGAGAATTTAATTTTTTAAAATTTTTAATAAGGTTAGCATTAAAATATTAAAGGACTTTAAATAATAATTATTATTAATTACTATAGATACTTTATTTCCCTTTTAATAGTTTGCTTCATTTGATGCATTAGATGATGATTCCATGCTCACTAATTTAAAGTATTTATCCAAATGTCCATCTAATTTTGTCTCACATAATAAAAGATGTACCTGATAAATGGTTACAGATTGCATGTCATAAATTTGATTGAAAAAAAAAACACAAAAAATTTATGTGGTGGTTAACTCTATCATGTCAAGCTTTGATATTATTAAAGATACAAACCTTATTTAATGTAACTTTATGTACCGTGGGATCTTAAAATAAGAATTAAATTGGGCAATAATGTACAACAAAGATTTATGCTACTTGACTGTGGTTGAGTTGTGAAAGTAAATTGGATAAAGATGGATTATGATGGATTCATGTCGACTAACTTCACTTATATGAAATATACATAGAGAACCTTTTATACTTGCCTCTCAAGTGCAATAAACTCTCTATATGGAAGGTCCTACTGATCCTAGATGCATATTATTATTACAACATCTCTAAGAAATAATGTTGACTACATTCATACAGAGAATCATGTTGTTGACTATTTATGAAGACAAATTTACACTAACCTCTATCTCATCGATGAAGAAGTTTGCAAGCTTGGTGAGGGAGTTGATGGGAAGATGGAATAGAAGATGGTATGTACATTATTTAACCTCATAATATATTTACATTTTATTTTGAACTTACATAATTAAATCATAATGTTTCAATTATAAGTATTATGTAATGTTGATGATATTAAATTATTCAAATTTAAAACAATATTAATGCTCTCTTGTGCTACAATGTCTATATAGTAGTGTCTTAAAAGACATGCAACACACATAAGAACATATAATAGAAATGTTGGATGTCGCAAAACATTGATGTTGATAAAGATGTTAGAAGAAATATAACAAAAAAGGGTATTCAATCTTAGACTCTTAATTAAAATATTATAATAAGTTTTAACATTATTTAAAATACAAATATAACCTAATTATATGATTTTAATTTTTGTGACAATTTTAAGCAAGTAGAAGTAATGAAAAACCAAAGTGAAAATAGGTCCAACATATATGTGTAGTATTTGACGATATTATGCTAACCAATATACTGGAGAACAAACTATTATAAATTTTAAAAATTTTGGTTGATCTATTGGAGAAAATAAATCATTATTTTTTTAATTTTAAAAAAAAATTAATGACATGAGAAACATGATCCACTTTATATTAGATGTTGGAAAAATATGCCAAAATCTTTTAAAAGAAATTGGATATTCATCCAATAGTGATGTCTAAAACATTCTATCAATTAAATGTAATGGATAGAATAGAAAACATATGTTAAATCCACATCATATGATCTAAATATGCCTATTGAACAACAAATACGTAATGTGCTAAAATGGGTATATAAGATCGATAAAAAATTCTTTTATGCTATTGGAATTTAGATGATGCAAAGATAAATTATAATAACTCTTAAATTAATGATAATTATGTATATTATAAACTCTTTTTATTAATGCAAGGTTTTTTCAGTATGTAAGTTATCAATATAAAAAAATAAAAAAGTAGGTCTGAAAAAACTTTGTTGTACACAATTGCAAAGAGAAATTATGGTCAAGTGTGTAAAATAAGGTTAAGAATGTTTAGATTTAGCACTTTAATTTTCAAACTAATATTTACTTTTTAAAATAATAAATTTTACATTATTTATTGTTTGTTGTATGAGAAAATTATAGGTTATTTACCTACACAATTTGTAATTTTTGAAAAGTGTTGCAAAAAAGATGGGATTCCAAATAGTATTGAAGTTGGAGAGGGTATGGTAAATTCTGATGATTACCATTTTAAATATTAATTATAGCATTTACAAATATATATGTTAAGTAATAAAAATTAATTATTTCCAAGATAAAATGAAGAAAATAAAAATTGAGCGTCTCAATTAGAAGATGTTGGAAGGGATGATAATTTTAAAAATGTTATTTGAAATGAGAATGTTGGAAGAGTACATGTATTCATTGGGTGACACTCCTTATGCTGCACAAGCAGAAGTACCATGTTAAAGTTGTGCTTACACCCCCACACTAAGTTATTAGGAAGCTTTTAAAAGAATGAAAAAAAAAATTTATGAGCAAGGTAAAGTCACTACTCAAATGAAGATGGATATGCAAAGTAGACAACAAACTTTACATAATTTCCTATAAGAGTTAATAAATTTTCTCATTATTGTTTTTTAAACTCAATTAACAATTGTGCTCTTATTTAGGAAAGCAAACTATTTTTTGAACAAGTTACACTAAAAGTTTTTTATCTCTTTAATATTGTTATTAAAAGTACAAGATGCACCAAGAGGAAGGGGGGTGAATTGGATATTTTAAAATCTTCTTTAACAAAAAGAATAATCTTTTTATAACTTGATGCGAATACGAATTACATTCATAATAAAAAGATAAATTATCAATTTCACCCACACAGTTAATCGTAATGAAAATAAATACGAAAATAATAAAGGAAAGAACACACCAGATTTATAGTGGTTTGGTCAAAACTTGACCTACGTCCACTCCCCGAAGGCACCCTCCAAGTATTATACTAAACCTTTAGTGACTCTCCTTTAGCCCCCACAACTATGCGGAGAAACCCTTACAAAATTACTTCCACCTTCTGTTGTGCTGCAGAGGAGCCGGTTCCTTTGACACCAAGGAGATCGTCTTCATCCTAAAACTTCCCTCAAGACGAACCTTTAATCCGATGGTGCTAAGGTGCAAGCTATCGGAGCAACCGTATGAAATTACCTCCACTCTCCCTTGAAATCCCTTCCAAGGATCTTCTCCCTTTCTCAAACTCCACCCTTTCATTTCTCCCTTTCAAGTTCTCTCTTCAAGTTTTCTTTAGAAAAATGAAGCTTTAATAGCTGCCAAAGACTCTCACAAAGTCTTACGAGAAACTTAATTAGAGGGCCTCAAAAAACCCTAAAAATTCATTTTAGTCGTCAAATATCATATTGTATGATAGTAGGATCATCCAGTACGATGTACAGAATTTGACCTGTTAGTACTATATGATAACAAATTAGTTCTGTTTAAACAGTTCAATTTGCCTATTTGTACTGTACGAGGTCAAGTTAGTACTATACAAACAATTCAATAAAAATGCAGTGTGATCACTGGTTAGTACTATAAGAACAATTCACTTTGCCTATTCATATTATATGATGTCAAGTTAGTAATGTACGAATAGTTCAAGAAAAATGCAGTTCATCCAGGTTGAAGCATGGGATGGCCAAAATCATCTTTATTGACCGTATAGTATGATCCAGTTCATACACTACGATCAAAATATCAAAATTAGCCATTTTGATCGACTAATCGTAGGATTAAATTAGGCATTATTTTAAACATCATATAATACAATCTTGTTTATATAGTATGATTAGAATAACATTTCAAATTCAAGATTTTTCCTAATTTAATGGAAGATGGACTTTCTAATTATAATAGATCATCCAGTATGATGTGGTGATCATACTGTATGATTAGTTATAATTTAAAAATATATTTTTTCCCAAAAATAAAATATTTTAATTAATTTTTGTTACACCAGATTATACAATATGATCCAGATCATACAGTATGATGTACAAAAAAATTTAAATATTTAAAATTATTTTTTGCTCCCCCTATGTGTGTGCACGATCACCAATCTAACATACATCATTTTAAGACTTGACTCAATAAATAAAAATTACAGACTTATTTAATATAACCAATTCTACACAATCTTGAGTGTTGATTCTTCAAAGAATGGTGCATGGTGTACCTGAAATATTAGTCAACAAACAAACAAATATGCACTACAAACACTAGGAGATATAAAAGTTTAATCAATATTATTTGTTATCATTAAAATCATAAACACGGAAGCTCGATTTGCAACAGTTATGAGACTTATTAAGATCTTACATATGTGGTATTAAACTTCCTATATGTAGGCTAGAACTAAATTTGTATTAAAAGTATTCTTGATTGTACAAACACCTAAGTAATTGGAAATTATCATTTTGTCCAAATTGGTTATTAGTTCATACAATAGTGGGAGAGCTTTATTAGATTGTATAGTACTTTAACAATATTTGGTCAATCAATTAGAAATGAAGTTGCATGATTGAGCTTTAGTATGTGTTTTTTATGTAAAAAATTTTGTCATGTGTTTTAACATTTCTATTAATATAGAGAAACTACTTAATTAGTTAATTTTATATAATTTTTTCAAGAAGAAGATTACCATGCAAGATTGAGTGTAAATCTATGGGAAGTTTACTTATGTTTGAATATTCTTACTTATACAAACAATTTACTTTTTAATATGTACTTAGAACATGGACTTGTAGTAGTTCATTTTTTATATTCATTCATGAAACTATTAGAATAAGTTTATTATTAGTTGGAGTGCATCATAATTAATCTCTGAGAATTACAAAAATATGTGTTTAAATTTAAGCACTGCATAGTTATATTTATCTTATTTTTTACATTTGAAATTCTCAATTTTTTTTCCATTCATGTGGGAAAATTGGGTTCTTTATTCATAAAATAACATTTATTTTGTTGAAAATCCTTTAATGATGCTCGTGTTTTTTGAGATATTTGAGTATGGATGTAATTTGTTGCCTGCTATAGAATAATTAACTTTATTTATATGAGAAGATAGATATGGAAGAGCTAAAGCTTTTTAGTACATTGCCTAGTGCTTTTGAAAAGATTGTCCACTAGATAAACTATTTCCAATCTACTTTAATGTGGTTGAACCTTCCACCATAAATTTTCAAATAAACCTTCTTTATTTTCTAGCATTCACAAGGTTTCATTTACTTCAACTTCACTAAACTCAAATTCATCATAAGGTTTCAAATTTTTCCACATTATTTTGGTGATTTTACCTTAAAACTATCTAGTTTACTTCACCATGCATGCTTGTTATCAATAATATCATGGAATAGAAGCTAGATATATAGTGTCCCCGCAAACTTTGATTTTGGCTTAAAAGTGTCTAGATTACTTATGATATATTTGTTATTTCTCCTTTTGAACTACTAGACACCTACAATGCTCATAAAACTTGAGACATTTTCTTCATTATCAGCTTGACTGTGCAAGTCTTAGATAGTCTCCTAAATGAAAAAAAAAAAAAAAAACAAACAAACTTACTTTAAATAGTACATCATTTAATTGAGGCGTTCTAATGAGAAGATGGATTATGCCAACCTCAACACTATACCTAGTGGTGACAATTTTGGGTCATGGATATGGTTTGGGTCGAACTCGAAACTGACTCGTTACTATTCGAGTTTGGGTCAATCTGACCTATTTTTGCAAACGGGACAATTTTTCAAACCCGAACCAAACCAACATCTGGTTTGGATCAACCTGACCCAACCTATAAATTGGTTTGGTGCCTTTATCGCTGTTTAAATTTGCTCCTGGATGATGTTCTCTTCCTATTAGATCAAAAGTTACAATATTTTGATTAGAAGCATTGAAGCAATGACATGTGTTTAGTCGTAGTCTTGCTGCCTCACTAGCATCTTCGTCGCTGTTCGATTTCACTCCTGTATGACTTTCTTTTCCAATTAGATCAGAATTTAAAATATTTTTGTTTAAAGCATTGAAGGAATGATGGGATTTCACTCGCAGCCTCACTACCTTTGTTGCACCTTCGTCATTGCATAACTTCGCTCCTAGACGGCATTCTCTTGACATCGAATATAAAGTTACAACATTTTGATCAGAAACATAGAAGCAATGATAGTAGTTTGCTCATAGCTTCGCTACATCAATGACACATTGATCACTATTTGACTTCACTCCTAGATGAAGTTCTCTTCCTAGCAGATCAAAAGTTACAACATTTTGATCAAAAGCAATGACATGTGTTCAATCGTAGCCTCACTGCCTCGTCGGCACCTTTGTCATTATTCGACTTCACTCCTTGATGATGTTCTCTTCCAACTAGATTGGAAGTTACAACATTTTGATCAAAAATATTAAAGTAATACAGCCTTACTGCCTCCGCAATACCTTCATCGTTGTTCGACTTATCTCTTAGACAATGTTCTTCCTATCAAATAGGAAGTTACAATATTTTGTTCAAAAGCATTGAAGAAATGGGGGGAGTTGTCTCACAGCCTCGCTACCTCTCCGTCACCTTCATCACTATTTTACTTCTCTATTGGACGATGTTCTCTTCCCGTCACATGAGAAGTTATAACATTTTGATTGAAAGAACCAAAAAAATGATGGGAGTTCACTCGTAGCCTTACTACCTTTTTTCCACCTTCAATGTTGTTTGGCTTTTCTCCTTGGATGATGTTCTCTTCCTATTGGATTAAAAGTTACAACATTTTGATCAGAAGCAGCGACGAGATATTGTATTAATGGCAGATTTTTCAGTGAAAAATTTCTTCATTCCCGATGAATTTGAATATTTTTCGACGGATTTCTAATGAAACTTTTTGTCACCGGTTAAACGGGCATAAAAAAATTTTAAGGGCAAAAAAATTTGTCAGAAATTATTTTTCGGCGCACTTTGTTCACCAAAAAAATTTAACGGCTGAATTTTTCAGTTAAGGAAAGAAAGGCCAGTAAAAAAAACACTTGAAGCTGGCTACCCCCACCCTGCCTGGGATGGAGGCTACTGCCCGCCCGCCCAAGTGCCTGGCCAACCCACGCTGCTGCTTCCTGCATACCCGTAACCCAATTCGTAGAGCTAGGTTCGAACCCCACACCTCCCAACTTTCATGCACGTACATTACCGTAAATCAATCCCGCCAAAAATATTTTATTTGTTGAATTTTATTATTTATTTAATAATTTACAAAATATTATAATCAAAACTAATTATTTAAAATTTATTATTTTAATTAATTATCAAAATAAGTTATAAAAGTAATAAGTTATTAAATTAGTGATTGATTAAAATAAATTAAAAACTTAATAATTAATTAAAATAAACTATAAAATTTTAATTAATTAAATTTTGAATAAATGATATTATTAGAAATTATTAAAATCCATTAAAAAGGTCGCTGAAAAAATTATTGAAAATTCTGCTAAAAAATTGTTAGAAATATTTTGAAGAAATCCGCTGGAAATGTGCCAGAAACTCCTCCATCGTAAATCTGTTGGAAATTTCGTCGGTAATGGGCAATTTTTCTATAGTGAGAGTTCTCTTGCTGTGATGAACGTTTCACCTCGCAGATCTTATAGGCTCCTTCATTGCTGTTCAACTTCACTCCTAATTTCCTTGGATGAAATTCCCTTATGGTTAGATTAGAAGTTTAAATTTTTATCGAAATCAGAGCAACAAGCCAATGACAGGAAGCAAAGCAATGATAGGTTTTTTGAGTCATTCTGGGTCATTCTCGGGTTTTCAGTTCAACTTGAACTTACCCTATTTTGCAAACGGGCCAGTCTTCTTGACCCAAACCTGACTGCTTCATGTTCACGTCAACCCAAACCCAAAATTTTTGTTTTCAATTCAGGTCAGGTTTTTGGGTCATGTCCAACCTAACTGCGCCCTTTTTAGTTAAAATCTATTGCATCAAATTGACAAAGTAGTAGAGCAACATATCATTAGTTCTCATTTCATAAGGAACACCACAATCATGCGAATAAATCATAAGATTATGTGTATGGAAAGTATTATATTCTATGGGAAAATATGTAACCATATCGATTCGGTGTGCTTTCTTATTTTGTGATAGAATGCTACATTGGGAATAACATACATTCTTCAGTGACACACACGATGTTCTACAATAGATTCAGTAATAAAATAAGATTTTAGAAAATACCATTTTTTTAATCAAAAGGGAACAAAATATCATCTCAAAAGGAGAACACGGTCTCGTATAAAGTATTTTTTTTTTAAAAAAATGAGGTTTGAAAGTTTTTCCATTCATAGAATCAAATACAATGTAAGTATAATATATCATCTTGAGAGATAAAAGTAAAATTCTATAAAAGGTTTGAAAGAAACAATAGGTTTTTAAAAATGCATCATTTTTATAATCAAATATGACAAAGAGAATATCATATCATTTCAAAAGATGATAGTGGCATTCTATAAAGGAATCTAAAGATAAAAATGGGTATTAAATTTTTTTTTTTATTTTCCCAAAAATCATTCCCCTATGTTATTTTGATGAGATAGGGATTATTTTATTATAAAACTACATGTTCCCATAAGGCAAGCTCTAATAGTTAATTACATCCTAGGAGAACTAAATATCCCAAAAACTCTATTGATTAAAGTTGTGGAAAATATTTTTTTATGAATTCAAAGTTTAAACAAAGGATTGAAAGATTTTTGAATTTTCAAAAGGGATTGGTTTAAGGCTGAGCAAATTTTTCTAAATTCGAAAGGAGGAAGAGGAGGGAACACCCTGATTTTAAGGCCAGTTAGACGTGCTCTAGTATATCCTTCAGGTTTTAATATTTTAGAATGAGATTTATTTATTTTTAGGTTTACATTTAAAAATTTGGGACATATATTCTTGATCGCCAGATGAATATAACCCAATGGAAATGAGGACATATGATGTAGGAAAGACCTAAAAATTTAAAATTATGGTGGGTCATTATAGAGTAGTGACTTGAATCTAGTCAAATAAAATACAATTGGACTTATATCTCTTATCCCACCAAGGATTTAAGAAAGCTTGACACTTCTAGACTTATGATCCTTCCTAGGTAGGACTGCCAGCTAAACTTTACCAAGGGCATTAAAACCATGATCTCCAATTTAAGGAAATGCAATTTAGGATAGGTTATTATTTAATTAAAAATTTGAGGTTGACATCTAAGAAGTCATAATGGCCCCAGACTATGAATAATGGATCATTCTTTAAGTCCTAAATGTAATTAAAATTTTTATTTTGATGAACTGGTAATGTTATGTGTGCTTGTGCTATTTACATCCCCTAATCTATTATCTTTCTACATTATTTAAGGATTTTTTAATTTTATATTTTGAATAAAAGAATTTTCCCTAAAGACTAACAAGAACTAAACTTCAGGTTATCCTAAGAAAGAATGCAAGTATTCGTCCCACACCAATTATTTTTTGTGCAAAATGTGGAAAGTTTCAATGCAAATCATGAGTTTTGAAATGTCGATCGATGTTCTAGTGTTAGTTATTTTATTCCCTAACTAATAATTTTAATTTTTAGTTCTAGTTAAAAGTTGTAATCATGTGTCTTTTATTTTATTTTGGGTTTAAGTTTGCAACTAATGACATATAGTTCATAATTAAATAGGAAAAAATTAAACACAACATAAAAAATAAAGGAAAAAAGTAAATATAGGTGAACAACATATGTAAAGAAATATAATAATTGCATAAAAGAATGTAAAAATCCTAACCTAACAAGTAATATGCTGGTGCCCTATATCAACTTTTAGTGTGTGCTATGTGTAAAAATTAGTAGATGATTGGAGGGTGGAAACTATCCTACTAGGTGGACATGATTCCCCCAGTCAAGATCCTAAGGTTCCATCATTTTAGGTTCATCGGTGTCCATAGCCTACTTATTTGAGTGCCAACCAGAAGATATTTATTAGCAACCATAGGTTATCCCATCCAAGGGGATATCACAAACATAGAGGTTGGGGACCTAATCCAAGGTTGACAATTGGGGAGGTGCATAGGCTTATGAGTGTTAAATCTATGTCTATCTTGTTTATCTTAAGGTGTCACACTTAAACAACAAATATGTTCATGAGAGGTATAAAGTGAATGGGAATTATATAGGCTTAAGATGCCTAGTACTTAGGCATCTATTTATCCCTAAATCACCCATCGGGATAATAGCTGAACTTAGTTTTATGTACTCTAAATGACTATAACTTAGCTTATAAATAAATATATGATCATCCTTAATCATTATACTCATGTCACTTACTATGTTATATATGAGATGGACATTAACAAAAAGATATTATTTGAAATTTTATATGAATATGTGAATAAATAATAAAGAGGTCAAGTAATGAAAGGATGACTCCTAACCTCCTGTCACAAGTTGATTTTTCATCATCACTTAATAAATTTATCACATAATATCCATGGATAAAGAAGTATAAATAGAATATATTATCGCATCACATACTGATTGAGGTGCCTACTGTGAGATTTAAGAATTTAAGCTATATGTCAAATTGTAAATGAGGTTCTAATTCAAATACAAATCAAATATCTATTGGTAGAGAAAATATGATGAAGTTTTGGGATTTCCAATATATAAATCTTCATTATAATATTTATTCACATAAACCTAAAACATGATTCTATATGAGGTTTAGTTATGAAATTAAATGTCTAGGGAAACTATGAGTTTTGATAAAATTCATATTTATGTATCTTGCAATCATATTTAATTAGAGAAAATTGACAAACAAACACATACCTAAAGGATAATTATGAAGAGAATTATCTGATGTCGTCAAAATAAGTACTTGCCAAAACCACACTCCCATTTATATAATAACACTTGATTAGTTGAAAATATGATGATCCAAAAATAGTTCTTTTTTTTTTTGAAGGAAATGCAATCAGCATTAAAATAAAAAAAAGAAACCAACGAAAGCCTAGATACAAACTAAATGGGAGCTAACTCCAAACAACTTTCTTCCTTTGCAAGTTTAACAAAGGAGGAAGGAAGAGAGCTCTCACAAAAGATGTCCCAAATAAAATCATACGAAAATGATAGGTTAGCACAATAATCAGCTATCCTGTTACACTTTCTACCAATGCATTTAAAAATGACATTATTTCCATACCTCAAACCAAAGAAGTCTTCATCTCCTATGTCTCCAAGTTTCTTCTTTTCTTTGTTGTACATGTTGAGAAGAAATTGAATGACATTCTTATTGTCTCCCTCTACGATAACACCTTTGGCATTATCTAAACAATTATGCAATAGATCTTTTAAAGAGTTAAAAGAATAAAGTTCCAGTTGTGCTATATCCCAATGCATCCCATAGAAACCAAATGCACGAACAAATCTTCCTTTATGATCTCTAACAATTCCTCCAATGCCCGCTCCATAGTTACTCCTCAACGTAGCATCAATGTTGATCTTGTACCACTCGGGTGGTGGAGGATGCCATAAATCTATAGACAATCAATTGGATTGAATAACATCCCAATTTTTCGAGAGTACTTTGTGACTTTTATCCAATGCAACAAGGCTAATCACATTTGCAGCCATAACAGATTCACTGTCTTCTTTCTTTCCATGTTTTGTTTTATTTCTATCATTCCAGGAAATCCATAACAGGGTAAAATAAAGATTTACCATCAACGGATTCTTGTCATAAACAACTTGTAACTCATTCATACACTGTTGAAAAGAATCATACAAGGGAATATGAAAACCCCATTCCTGAAGAATGCAAATAACTTTTAACAGCTTTGGACATTTAGTAGTAACATGATCCAGATTCTCCACTTCTCCACATCCTCTAGGACACAAACAATTATTAGATAATCTCCTTCTCATCAAAAAATCTGCTGTTGGAATAGCATTTCTGCAAAGTCTCCAAATGAATAATTCCACCCGTGCATACAATTTCATCTTATGAATCCATAAGTAAGGATTCCCACCATCCATCCTTATCGTATCTTCTTTAATCAATAAAGCAATTATTTTTCCAGAGAAGTTGTATTTTAGATCCAAAAAATCTTCCTCTTATTCTTGATGTGTTTGAATGTTACTAATAACATTTACCAAGTCTTCCCCAAAAAAAAAAAAGTAATTTATCAATGTTCCATCTGCCATCCAGAATAAAATAATCCAGAGTGATGTTAGCCTTTTCAAAAGTAGCTACAAATGTTGGCCATTTGAGTAAGCTTTTATCCAATATCCAAACATCCTTCAATACATTAATATGAGTCCCTTTCACCACATTCCATCTGATATTATTCCTCATGGCTTTCTAGCCACTAGAAAAAATCTTCCATGCCGAAGAACCTCCTTTAATAACATCTTCCTTCCACCAGTCTTCACCGTATTTGACCAAGAGATTTCTATTTAAGAAGGAGTTTGGATTTATTACCAAATTCCATGAAAATTTAGCTCTCAATGTCTCAACACAAGAAATTACTGATTGTAGTCCCCAACCACCGGATGCTCTTGGTTTGCAAATATCTTCCCAAGCTACATAGTGCAAACCCTATTTCCCTTCTTGATTATTCCAGATGAAATTCATGCATTATTTCTCAAATTTCCTCAGCACACTTAAAGGAATAATGGAATGAGAAATTAAATACAATGGCAGATTACAAAAAATCGACTTGGCTAGCACTAGTTTTCCTACTAGAGAAATATATATATTTCCCCATGCATTTAAAATCTTCAATGATTTATCCAATAGAAATTGAAAATCTGACTTTTTCAATCTTCTTAAAGCCAACTTTGTTCCCAAATAGATAGTCAAGTTATTCTACCACCTTGATCTCCATGATTCTTGCAATTCTCTTCTTTCTTCTTCTCTCAACAGTCTTGCTAATAATCATGGCATATTTTTTGAGGTTCAGTCTTTGTCCAGTCCAACCACAGTAATTGCTCAAAATGATCTTCATCTTATTAATGCTTTTAATCTTAGCATCAGACAGTAAAAGGACATCATCTGCATAAAGCAAATGAGAAATCTTCTGACATCTAGAAGCAACTTTGATGCTTAATTCCTTCCCCTCCTGTGACAGGGCATTAGATAATAATTGAGAACAAATGATAAGGAGAAAAGGGGATAATGGACATCCCTAACGGAAACCACTCCTCCCCTCAATCCACTTGGATAAACCTCCATTTATGATAATAGAAAATCTAGGCTCCATAATGCACTCCATAATCAGCTTCATGAATATCACGGGAAAACCCAGTCTTCTCATCATTTCACCAAGAGTATTCCAACACATGCTATCGTAGGCTTGCTCCATGTCTAACTTGATGGCCACCAAACCTTCTTTATATTTAGAAATCCTGATTTTATTGACCAATTCCTGTGCCAGTAATAAATGATCTGAAATGCTTCTCCCCTTTAAGAAAGCTACTTGCTCTTCGGAAATAACTTTTGGAATTACCACCAAAAGCCTGTTCAATAAAACCTTAGCAACAACTTTATAAATGGAGTTGCACAAGCTGATAGGACAGAAATCTTCAGGAGTTAATGGATTAGTAATTTTCAGTATCAACACAATAAGAATTTCTTTCCAATTACTACACATTTTTCCTGACTCAAAAAATTCTCTAACAGCTTTACATACATCAATACCAATAATACTCTAATAATTTTTAAGAAAAGAATATGTAATACCATCAGGTCCCAGAGATTTGTTATTTCCAAGTCCTTTGATAACTTCCAGAATTTCCATATCTGAGATTTGAACCTCCAAGATTCTTCTATCAGCATCATCCATAACAACTATCGGGTTAGGCCAGTTATTAATGCAGCAACTCCTCTGCTTCCATTTGTTTTGAAAAAACTGGAAAAACACCTTATGCATTTCTTCGGGTTCTTCAGTGATTACACCATCAGCATTTTTAATTTGAGAGATCCTTTTTCCATTTCTTCTACTATTTGTAAAAGAATGAAAAATTTTAGAATTAGTGTCACCTTCTTCTATCCACTTAGCCTTTGCTCTTTGCCTCCACCATGTATTTAGCCGTGAAAGAACCCAATTAAGTTCTTTAACTTTTGATCTCAGCATCCAATGCTTTTCATCAGTAAGCCACCCAACCGAAGCCTCTTCTTCTTGAATCTGAGAGATTTCTTCTTTCAATATCTCCTTCTCCAAAGAAAAGTCCCTAATCCTTGCCTAGCTCCAATAAAACAATTCCTTCAAAGCTTTCTTACACTTCTTATTGAGAATTTCCATATCACTTCCTTGGAATACCTTCCTCCAAACTCTGGCAATAAAAAAAGATGAAGCTTTATAAGAAATCCACACATCTTCAAATTTAATCATCCCATTCTTTTTATAAGAATTAACAAAAATCTTCAAGTCTATAGGACAATGATCCGAAGCAACTCTAGCAAGGTGTCTTACCATAGCTACCTTAACACCATTGATAGTTATAGAGTTAAGAAAACACCTGTCCAGTCTCTCAAGTATACGATCTCCTCCTGATTTATTGTTACACCAAGTGAATCTTGGACCAACAAATCCCACATCATGTAAGTCACTCATATTTAAGAAATCTGCCATCTCTTTGGGCCCTTGAGAAAAAACAAATTTTCTTCCACCCCTGTTGTCTTCTTGAGACAAGATGCAATTAAAGTCTCCCCCAATAATGAAAGGAACCCTTCTAATGGAAACCTCATGTAAACTCCCCCATAACTCTCTCCTCTTTACAACTTCCTTATTACCATAGATAGTAGCAATCATCCACACCCCTTTATTGAAGACATTGAGATCTCCAATAATACACTGATCTGCTTCCTTTAAAACTGAGAAAGAAGCTAAGTTCGACCTCCATAATACCATAATTCCTCCAGATAAGCCATCAGATGGAATAAGATGGAAATCCCAATCAGCTCCCATAATCTTCTCAACATAAACTTTGCCAAATGCATTGAGCTTATTTTCCACTAAACCCACAAACAAAATACCATGATCTTTAATCACCTCCTTGAGATATAGAGAGGCCTCTTTCTTCTTGTCCCCTCTACAATTTCAAAAAGCTATTGAATTCATTGATGCAACCTAGAGGATGCCACCCCTTCCTTCCTTTTGTTACCACCACCATCAAAATTTCTCCCTCTCGAAATGTTCTTTATAGGACCAAGAGATTTCAGCTCTTTAGCTAATTTCATCTTGTTAGTCTCACCGTTAGAACTTTTATCTTTTCCCAAAACACTACCATAATTATTACTGTCAACATCTTCAACTATGTTCGACCTTACTATAATACCTTTACAGGTTTCCTCATTTCTTTCCATAAATTTATCAACATTTAACAATTCTTCATTTAACAAAATTTCATTGACATAATTCAGAATATCAAATTTGTTAACATAATTTGATATATTAGGAATGACAGAAATAGAGGTCTTACTCATATCAGCTTCAGAACCTTCCTCACAGTTGACTGAATAATCTTCTCTAACCACAACATCAGCTCCATTCTTTGTATCATTTTGTTGATCCACTTCTAAAGCCAACTCTCCTTCTTCTAATTGTTCTTCATTTCTCGTGTCAGCTATCTCTGTGAAGGAAGAGTCTTTCCTTACTTCAATTATAACAGTATCTCCTTTTTGAGCTGTTTTTAAGTTTCCATTCTTCATAACATATATAGCTTTGTTGGATTTCACCACATTTCTTCTCTGAATAGGCCTTCTTCCTTTCTTGTTGTTGACAAGAATCCAAGGACCATATGATGGTTCATCAAATTTATCTTGAGAATTACTTCCTTCAGCAACTTCTTTATTATTACTATCAGCAATCTTCACTTCATTGGACTTGCTTCTGATTTTTTCACATTCATCCTTCAAGTGCCCAATCAAACCACATTCAAAGCAAAGGTTTTCCACTTTCACATATTCAACTTTATGAAAGAACCTTCCCGAAATGCTATCCACCCAAATTCCCAATGGAAGAGGTTGTTCAAGCTTCACCCGAACACAAACTCTAGCAAACTCCCTCCTTCCCCATTGGAATAAATTCCCATCCATCATTAATGGGGTACCAATTCTAGAAGAAATCCTTGCTATTTTAACTTCATCCCAACATTGCAAAGGCAAGTTTGGCATTCTAACCCATATAGGAGAGGTTAGACCCTTCATTGATAAAGCAGAAAAATTTGTAGACTACTTCTCCATTCCCACAATGTGTCCATTAATAAACCACGGACCTCCTGATAGAGCTACTTCCATCATTTCTTTTGATTGAAAAGAACATAAGAACCATCATCTTCCTAAAGTGGTAAAATGAAATTGGCCCAAGTGACTCCATTTCTTTTTGATCTTCCAAGATACCAAATGAGAAGCTAGTTCTCTTCCAAACATATTTATAACCACAAAATTCAACATTTTCTTTGAATTCTTAATTTCCAATTATTCATTCAACCTTACTGCTTTACCATCATCAGATAGCAACATTTCATCTTCCTTCAAATCAATTTTGATATACGGCTTATTACTCCATGGATTATTGTTGTCAATACTATCAGTAGTATTCTGCATTATAACATTCACCTTATCCACATTCGTTCTATTAATTTCATTCACAAAATAATGAATATTATTATTACCCAAATTCAATGAATTCTCCTTTAACTCAGTGTGCCCAGAGTTTATATTTGAATTCATAAATCTGTTAACAAAGATCTTCATCCCGAAAGAGGAAGCATCGGGATCCAACGAATTAGATGCAGAAAAAACTTTATCAGTACCTGGAGTAAAATTCATTCCAGATTCATCCAATTCTTTGCCTTTACCTTCCACATGCTTAATCTTCTTTGGCGCTTCTTCTGAGATATCTTTAATCACCAGCGGTCCATGCGACTTTGTCAAACAATCATCTGAATATTGTTTGGACGACAACATCTCATTAACCTTTAGATTAATCTTCGAATTACCAATGAAGGATGGAGGTCTAGTCGTCAGAGACAAAGCTTTAGGGCTACTCTTCGCCGCCATTATCCACAGTTCTTCCTCGATCCAAAAATAGTTCAGGGATGCTAAGAATAACATATTTTATTTCATTCCAAATGCTTAGTCAATGAATAAAATGTATAAACCATGCACATATGTGTGTGTGTGTGTAAATATTTTGAACATTAATATATGTAATTTGATAACTTGCATTGAGAATTTGAATATCCTAAATATATGTTCATTTGGTTGGTTAAAACACTCACACACAAACACATATTATATCAACAAATATCTAGAGCTTAATAAGTGAAGTTAGAATTTTGTAAAAATTATATATTTAGCTTACTCCTGAATATGAATGAGAAATTTTTTTTTTTTTTTTGGTTGTGAAAGATAATTTAGCAAGTATATATGAACCAGAATTTTATGTTCATAAAACCTTAAAAGATAATTCCATATGACTTTATGCAATATATCTGGACAAAAATGGATATTAAACATAAACTAAAGTTTGTAATCCATCATCAATCTTAATTTTTTATTTGGAGGGTACAAATAAGAAGAAAGTTAGCTCATTTCCTTCAAATTAATTGGCAAAGAATAACTACTTATAAAGCAATATTCTTAGCCACTTAAATGCATATGTTAAGGATTAAAAAGGAGAACAAACCAAAGGGATCTTCATTTCATATCATTTTATAAATTTAATCGAGGAAATACAAACTTGTACTAAAGTGTAAGTTATCACTTTATCTTATCAAAATAAGAATAATATTTATGATCTATAGAATCTATAGAATCTCACTTACTTGTTCCCTATCACACATTCTTCTCAGCTTTCCTCTTTGGATTTCTCTTAAAAAAATTGGGTTTCTAAAATTTAAGTCATCTAGAAAAACTTAGATTTATTTCCTACTATTCTATTCATAATTATGAAGAAGCTTGGTCTAGGGTGAAAGGCTAGGAGTTTTTAGGTAGGTGAAAGCTTCATTAGCAAATCGGTTGTTGAATTGAGAGTTCAAGCCATATGGTAGAAAGAACGGAAATAAGAAGGAATAGGTTTTGGTTTAGGCCTTATTAGGTGAGTATGGGTCAAGATGGGGTAGGCATGAGTATGGGATGGTGGTTTTCATGGGTAAGCATGGGGTCTTCATTTATGTAGGTGTTGCTTACAAAGCAAGTGGGTTTTGGCAGGTGTCATGCATACGGGAGGAGGATAGGGCTGGTGAGATCTAGACTTTAGATGGATAGGTGCGCTAGTAGGGAGGGCCGTGAGTGGGCAGGGAGGATAGTATGGTCATTTAGGAGTCTAGCCATGGGCTTTATATGCGGGAGCAAGTCGGTAGAAGCTGAGTGGACGCACAAGCCAAGGCTCACATGGGCTAAACAAATTGGTAAGGTGGATGTTATGGGTTTATGTGTGCTGCCAAGCAAGTTGGAAATGCTTCAGTCTTTCTTTGCAATGGGATAAAGGAGCATGTTCTTCTTAAGGAGAGCATTAGAGAAGAAGAATGTAAAGAGATTTTACCATTAAATCCTTCCTTTTCTTTTGATTAGTTTTGTGAAGAGGTTCCATCCATAATGGCCAATTGAACGAAAATTATTCTTTGTAGAGTACGTGCATAGTCTAGTGAGATCATGACATGTGGATTAGACACATCAATATTAAAGATGAATTTCGTAATTTATTTCCATCTTGTTAGCCAAACCGACATGGCCCAATATGGATTTCATATTTTATTTATATCTTGTCAGCCAGACTAACTTTGCCTAAAAAAATTTAATTCATGGGAGATCAAAAGTCTTGAAGTTTGTTTACTTTGCATCATCACATTCACTTTTCATCTTCAACATTCACTATTCACTTTTATCTTTGGTATTCTAGATGGGTTGCATTTAAACTACACTAAGGGACTAAGTTCATCATCCAGCAACAAGGTTAGTTCATCTTTCTATTTCAGGTTATGTTCATTGATATAATTCCTTGGGCTTATCTCTCAAAATAGGTTTTACGGTTTAAAATTTAGGTTTTTTTGGGTTTAAAGTATATTTACTATGTATTAAATATATGTAAGATGCATATTTACTATATATTTTTTATGTCTGAATTGCATTTTAATTATGTAAAAATTGTATATTAAATGTGTATGTATTATGTATTTACTAGATATAAACTTCATATCAATTGTATATGAATTGTGTATTAGCTCTGTATTCACTAGTATCAACTCTTTATCAACTATGTATTAACACTCTCCAATTTTTAAAATTATTTTACACAATTCTCATATTTATATGACTTGACTTTTGTTCATTTTGTGTAGCATTTTTTAATTGCAAATTAACTACTTATTTACTTAGTATTCACTATGTATATACTACATATTCGCTGGTTTCAACTCTATACCAACTATGTATCAACGACCTTTTATTTACAAAATTATTTTGCATGATTTTCAATTTTATATGAGTTATTTTTTATTCATTTTGCATTTTTGTTTAGAAATTCATATTTACTAAAAATTTACTATGTATTCTCTACATATTTAATGTATATTTATTATGTATGTATTTCTTAAGTGAAAATTAATTGTGTATTAATTACATATTTAGTGAGTATTTACGGCATATTTGAGAATAAACTGTATATCAACTCCGTATTCACTGCATATCAACTGTGTATTTTTAACATATTTATTTCATTTGGACTGTGTATTTTTGCATATTTATTGCTTATTTTTCTTTGATTTTAACAGGTGTCTACGTATGTTTAGCCTATTACTTATCTTTAATTTATATAAATATTTATAATTATTTGCAACTCTTAATCGGAATAATAAACACTTATGTCGAGGACACCTTGAAGAGATTAAATATTTACCAATTTCTAAAGTTCACATCATTTCAACAAAACATTACACTTATATACAAGCTACTTACATTATGGGATATTTCTCAGCAATCATTTATTATCAAGGGTTAGTCGTTAAAATTCACATCTCATGAAGAGGCTCTACTCATTAGTTTGATAGACAAAGGTGTTGAGATTGTTTGACAAAGCAGGCTACTTGAAAATTTTACATCAATTTAAATTAAGATTGCGATGATAGAAAAGAAAAGATCAACAGCTTATCCATTATGTTAGAGATATTTTTATGTATTTACTATCAAATTTATTTTCTACCATAATAACCTTAAACCCCCAAGAAGGCGTCTTAATACTACATGTAATATACATCAGTACTCATCTATTAACTGGGAAGTAACCATAAGGGAATTTCTAGTTAATAAATTTAATAAAATTTCCATGAAGTTTACTTTGAAGAAGATAATTAGTTATATAAAAAAATTTTTACATATGCTAATTTTAAGAGCTAAAAGCTTATAAGTATCATTCTATTTATTAATTCATTAGCTAATATTGCATTTTATCTTATATATATTTGGTTCCTTGACAACTTTTCAAAAAATGCCCCCAGGTACCCTAACTTAAGACCCCATTTCCTTTGATGGGGCAATACAAAAGTACTTTATTCTGCCAAAAATATCTCAAATTTGTTTACTATGCTAAAGGAAAGGCATGTGCATATAAAGATTTATCATTGAGAAAATTTTAGTTTATTACCCCTAAGAAAAGAGATTTGTTAACTATTGCATAATTTTTTTGTAGTTTTTTTATATCCTTCAGGGAGTAACCTAGGAGGAAGAAAACAACTTTTTTTTTCTTCAATTCCATCCATCATTCTCCCCAATAAACCCCCCTCATTAACCCAAATTAGCCACCCCACTTTTTCTCCCAAAAAATCCCCCCTCCAACACAAATAAAGGATCAAGCTAGCATACCAATAAAATTACACACACTCTTAGAATAGCAGCTCGGGATTGGGTTGGCTTCTAGGAAAAATTACAAATTACCCTCTACAAAATATGCACAAAAGTGATAAACCTAAAGCAAAAATTGATTCTCTTGAATAAAAGTGTGCCCACCATGTTGCACAATGTAAATTTCATCCCCAGCAACCTCCTCCATCCTCATCATCATCCTGCTAGCAAGCCTTCCTAGCTATTGAAATCAAGAAGGAAACCCCAATTCCTATTATAAAAATTTAGAAGGATGCCCTAGTTGAGGCAATTTCTCATTCCATATACAAAAAGGTGGAAGCCTCAGCTATTGCACTCCTTCCTCCTATCGGCAGCAAGGAGCCCCATTCTTCTGATTAAAAATATGATGGAAATCATAGATGTTATAGTTCCTCAAGATGAGTATGAAGATGAAAGTATGGACGAGGATAAAGAAGTAAGAGAAACAAAAATGAAAAGGTAAAAATAAAAATCTTAACCACATTAAGAATAATAGAATAGAGTCCCCACCTATATAGCAAGCACCCCATCTTATCTAATTCCTATGGACGAGCTTCCAATTATTCTTAGACCTTCAATTGCTGTAATTCTTGTTAACTTCTTTTAGGGATACTGGAAATACAAATAGAATAGCCATTTATATATCCAACATATCAATAAGATTTTGGTCAGGGCAAGCCATCTTCTACTTCAACTAGTCATCTACGATTTTCATTGGACCCTTTTGGTTGGGATTATGAAGGAAAAGAAGGTAAAAAAATTGTATTCCTTACCCAATCCAAAAAACAAGAAAATACTTTCTGGCATTATAAGTCAGAGAAGCATGGCATACTATTAATTCCTTTTTAATGTGTCCATTTAACTAATAAGTATCCATTATATGTTTAGATAAAAAACTATATGAGGACATGGGGGGTCTTTTGAAAGTGATTTAAAAAAATAGACAATACATAGTGTTGATGGTTTTCCAACCTAGAAAAAAAGTTTTGGTTGTGGAATATTTGTCTGCAAATAAATGAAAAAAATTATTTTTCAAAGAAAAGTGAGAAGGGCAGTTCATATAGATTGGCAAGCATAAATGAAAAAAATTTAGTGTGTTCTTTGATTAATTTTAAATAGCAATAAATTAATAGTGATGTAATAATTTTTTTTTGTGTACACATAATATTATCATTGATTCATATTAAAGAGCTTACACTGTGTTCTTTGATTAATTTTTCATATGAATTATATATATATATATATATATAATTCTTAATTTAATAAATTCTCAATAATATAATATTTCATTCTTTTAATTTTACTTTTTAATAATACTTAGTTGATAATCAGTTAATCAAATTGAATGGTCATTTTTGAGGAATTTCATCTTCATCTTAAATTACATTCAATAGGATTATTCCTAAAATGTTTAGTTCTTAATGCAAATTAAAAATTTTACACAATTGATACGTAGTAAATAAGCAATAAATATGTAGTTAGTACACAGTGAATATGCAGTGCATATGCACTGAATATGTAATGAATACACAATAAATATGTTGTGAATACACAATAAATAAGTTCTAAATATATAATAAATAAGTAGTAAGTACGAAATGAATACACAATAAATAGATAATAAATATGTAGTGAATAAATAATGATTAAGTTGTGAAGTTGTTTTGAGATTATAAAAAATTGATTCCTACACAATTAATAAATTGGGAAAACACATGTTTAACAACATGATAATGAACAAAAAAAACTCAGTTTATTACAATGAATGAAGTATATCCGAACCATTAATTATTATAATGAATTATTTTTAATTTAAAAATAATTATTAGCATTAGATATTAAAAAATTGTTGCTGTGAAGCAATGATATCCATTAGCATTCTCGTGTAATCTGGCCCTGGCTTACTAGTTAGTTCCCTGGTTATGAATTTTTTTATTGAAGCATTTAGTCATGTTTGAGAACTTGATTTGGCTTGAAGGTAAAGAGATTACAGTTTTATTTTCCTTCACGCCAGGATTCTTCATTGAAAAAATAATCTCAGTAAGATATACATTCTCATAATATATAATGAAAAATAATTAGTATTTAAGTTAAATTATACTCTTAAGCATCTTCTTCTTTTCCCATGGGAACTCTTGAGAGGGTGCTTCTTGAAGTGATTTAGGGCTTTTGAGAGGAAGGAGAAGGTGAGTCTGAGATTGAGAAGGAGTTTGAGGGGATCAAAGGGTTCCTCCAAGCCTGCAGCATGCTTGCTCCTCTTATGGCCAGGGTAAATCCTATGGGATATCTTTAGGGGGAGAGCCTTCAAGGTCAACATCCTCAAAGGTCTTTTGTCTTCTCTAGAGAGAAAAAAATAAGAAGGTCTGCTACCATCACCGGGAGGATGACATAGCATCCAGCACTCCACCACATTGTGAAGGTGAAAGTGAGTTTGTGTAAAGGCTTCTCTACCTTATTGTGGGAGCAGAAGGAGAATTACTTTTAAGTAGTGCAAATTCTAGAGTGGAGGACTCTGGGGAGTGGACTTATGTCAAGTGAACGAACCACTATAAATCTTCTGGTGTGCTTTTCATATTTACTGCATTTTATTTTTTGTTGCATTTAACATTGCTATAACTTCTTGGTGAGAATTTGATTTTAGTACTTCATTGTGTGATTTACAATTTCATCACTTTTAACAATGATTTTAATACTTTCTTGTAATTATCTTTTAATCACTAGCTTCTGTTCAAATTAGTTAAGTTATTTTTTGAAATTCATAAAAAATTAGAACTCCTTTTTAGGCTTTGTTCTTTATTTCAAAAATACCAATTCACCCCCCTCTTGGTGCTTCTCGTACTTTCAATTGGTATCAAAGTGGGATATCAAAAATAGCATTTTAAAAAACCTTGAAAAATTTGATCATGGCACTTTTTGGTAACCGTAATACTATGGAGGGTTATTCCATAACTCTTCCACCATTATTTGATGACATACCATTTGATTTTTGAAAATTTTGAATGACTACTTTTTTTACAATCTGTAGACTATCGCATGTGGATGTTGGTACAAGAAGGTTACACTACATCTTTTAAACTTTTGAATGGAATTAGAATTCAAATATCATTTAGTGAATGGAGCAATGAGGATAGGGATCTAAAATAATTAAATGCAAAATGTTTGAATAGTTTCTTTATGCATTGAAATAAGAAGACTACATGAGAGTCGCCACCTATGCCATTGGTAAGGAGATTTGAGATAGATTGTGTATCATTTACGAAGGAATTAGTGAGGTTGATCAGTCTCGATTAAATATTGTATTATAGGATTATGAACTCTTCTGCAATAAACCTAGTGAAACTATATCTAACATATACACTTGGTTCACCCGGATAGTGACATCCTTTCTTGCACTTGGTAAAGAGATTTCTAATTCTGAAAAAGTCAATAAAGTTTTGAGATGCTTACCAAGTTCTTACGATGCTAAAATCACTACAATTATTGAGTCCAAGGATTTAAATATTTTTTTAATGGACAATTTGCTTGGGTCACTCATTGCTTAAAAGTAAGGAGTGAGTCAAAGGAAAAATGATGTAGGAGAAAAGGAGTGAATAGTGGCTCTAAAAGCAAACAACTTAGAAAGTGAAAGTTCTAAATTGTATGAAGATGATGATATATCCTTGATAACCCATCAATTCCTGAATTTTCTGAAAGGAAAATAAAAGCTTCATCAAAATAACTGGAACAATGGTAAAAGCTCAAAGAATACTAAAGTTTCATCTTATACAATTTCCTTTGAGTGTAGAAAACTAGGTCACCTCTGAGTAGATTGCCCCAACATAAAGATCCATCCAACTAAGGAGAGGGTTGAGGAGAAGCCAAAGTATAAGAAATGAAAGATAAAGACAAAGAAGGAATTTTGGGCCGACTCTTCCTCAGAATCTTAGAAGAAGAAGCAGAGGAGGGGGTAATGAATTTGTGTCCAATGGCTAAAGTAATCTTGATCAATCAGATCAAGATGAGGAATGTTAACTTTCATATGAAGAACTGTTGGTTATTTTTAAAAAAATTCAAGATTTGTATATAAAGTTAAACAAAATTCTTACTAACCTTAATGTTGAATTTAGTACTTTACAGACTGCGCATGCTAATTTAGTTAAATAACATTATGACTTAAATAAAGATCATATATCCCTGGTTGATGAGTTTGATAGATTAATTAAAAATTATATAAAATTTTCTGATGCATATGATTCCTTGAAGACATTGCATATTAAGTTAGAAAAAAGAGTATAAGAAATTAAATGAACTTGCATGGAAAATATATAATAAAAAACATTGATTAATAGTGGAAGTGGCAGCTTATAAATATAAAAACAAAGCTTTGAAAGCAAAACTCATAGCATTTGAAAGTAATAAACCATCATCCACATTAGCCCAAACAAGCAACCCCTAAGCATTGCATGCATCACATAACTTTAAGAAGAGGCATCACTACCCACATAGGTTAGTAAACCCATTTCATGGTGTTAGGTGCTTCTATTATGGCATGCTAGGTCATATGGCCCTCACTTGCACGATTCGCCATAGGCACACCTTGTGTGGAGACCTAAATTATTTTCAACAAAGCATAGCATGCATACATATCATTCATGTAATCATAAGGAGGAACCCAAACTCACCTGGGTTCCCAAAAAAAACCTTTGAATGACCTTGTAGGGGTGCTCTCAAGAATGACCTAGTGAGAGTATGTGTTACCTGGATAGTGGCAGCTCAAGACAAATGACTGGAAACATGAAGAAGTTCATTACACTGAAAACCAGGACTAGAGGCAAGGTGACTTTAGGTGACAGCACCACCAGGAAAGTGGGGGCTTCGGTATTGTTGGAAATTCTTAAAAAATTTTAATTAAAAATAAAATTATTAGTTGAAGGTTTGAAGCATAATCTGTTGAGTATTAGTTAATTGTGTGATAAAGGATTTGACATAAAATTTCTTTTCGATAAATTCTTGTTTAGTTTAAATGATAAACTTGTATTACAAGGAAAATGGATAAAAAATATTTATATTTTAGATCTTAACTATATTGAAAGGTCAAACTCACTATGTTTGAAAGTAATAATGGATGACTCTTGGCTATGGTATAGGAGACTATGCCATGCTAGCATGAAATTACTTAGGAATATCACTCAAAAAAATGTGGTTAGAAGTGTACCTAAGTTAGACTTCACTAAAGACCATATATGTAATGCCTACCAACTAGGAAAATAAGTAAAATCATCATTTCATTCAATCAAGGATGTGAATACATCTAGGCTACTAGAAATCCTTCACATGGACCTATTTGGTCATGTTAACATAGCTAGCTTACGTGGGAAAAATTATGGATTAGTGATTGTAGAAGAATTCTCTAGAATCACTTAGGTAAGTTTCCAAGAATATAAGAATGAGTCGTTTAAGGAATTTAGAACTTTCTCCACTTGGATTCAATGGAAATTAGGATGCAAAATCTCAACAATCCATAGTGATCATGGTGGAGAGTTTTGAAATAAAAGATTTGAATCCTTATGTCAAGAGATAGGAATAGAGCATAACTTCTCTGCCCCTTAAACCCCTCGCCATAATGGGATAGCTGAGAGAAAGAATAGAACCTTGATAGAAGCTGCTAGGGAAATGCTAGCTGAGTACACTCTTTCTAGATATTTTTAGGCAAAAGAGATGAAAACTGCATGTTATGTCTTAAATAGCGTGAACATTAAGTTGAAATTAGATAAAACACCATATGGACTCCTTAAAGGTAGGAAATTAAATCTTTCGCACTTGCATGTCTTTGGTTGCAAATATTTTATCTTAATCAATTGGTAATCTCCCTTAGGAAAATTTGATCCCAATGCTGACGAGGGCGTCTTCTTAGGTTATTGATATGTAGGTAAGATCGATAGAATCTTTAATAAGAGGACCTTGGTAGTAGAAGATTCTACCCATGTAAAATTTGATGAATCAAATAAGTCCTATGAACCTAAATTTGAACAAGATAGATGAGTTGGGGCCATTCAAGGAGTAGAAACCATGACCACAGGAGTGAGGGGAGAATCTCAAGAAGAATTGCCTAGAAATTTGAGATATTCTTCTAGTATCCTAAAGAACTAATATTAGGATACCCATCAGAAGGTGAAAGAACTAGGCATAGACTTAGGAAGGAGGTTAGTAATTCTGTGTTTATTTCTATGATAGAACCCATAAGTGTAGATCAAGCTTTAGGAGATGAATTTTAGATCCTAGTAATGCAAGAAGAATTGAACCGATTTATTAGGAATGATGTATCAGAATTAGTTAAGAGACCTAAAGAGTAGAGTATAGTTAGAATAAAGTGGGTCTTTAAAAATAAGGTGAATAACTCAGGAACCATAATAAGAAATAAAGCCAGACTAGTAGTTAAGGGGTATAACCAGATTGAGGGAAAAGACTTTGAAGAATCCTTTGACCCAATAGCTAGACTAGAATGCCTAAGGGTGCTCTTATCCTTTGATTGCTTCAAGGGTTTTAAATTATATCAAATGGATGTCAAAAGAGTGCTTTTCGGAATGGAGTTATTAAAGAGAATGTTTATGTTAAGCAAGCACCCTTTCTACTAATAAGAGGATTTGTTAAGGGTAGTGTAGACACCACCCTCTTTCTATAAAGTGTAAAAGATGAAATTCTCATTATCAAGATTTATGTAGATGACATCCTATTTTGATCTTCAAATAAAACCTTATGTGATGAATTCTCAAAAATGATGAGTAATGACTTTCAAATGAGCATGATGGGAGAGAAAAATTATTTTCTTAGCTTTATTATAAAATAGATGAAAGATGGAATATTCCTTAGCCAAACAAAATACATCAAGGATATTCTGAAAAAATATGAAATGGTTAATGCTAAGGCCATCAACAGTCCCAGGAGTTTTATGATTCTACTAGATAAAGACCCGAATGGAAAATCAATGGACCAAAAAAATATAGAGGAATAGTTGGATCTCTCCTCTATTTAACTCCCAGTAGATCGGATATGATGTTTAGTGTGTGCCTCTGTGCCCGATTCCAAGCTGACCCTAAAGAGTCTCACTTGACTGCGATCAAGAGAATCCTTAGATATCTATTAGGCACCCCAAACATATGAATTAGGTATTGTAAACACAGCACCTCATTTGAAATCTTAGGGTAGTCAGATTTTAATTTTATATGATATACGGTAGATAGGAAAAGTACCTCTGGAACCTATCAATTCATATAAAAATCTATAGTTTCCTTGTCCAGTAGGAAGGAAAATTCAGTAGCCCTTTTCATAGCTGATGCAAAATATATAGCAGTAGGAAGTTGTGTTACACAAGTGTTATGGTTGATACAATAACTTCTATATCTTAGATTACCCGTAGGAACCATACCATTTATGTGTGACAACACTAGTGCAATTTGCATATCCAAAAAACTAATTCAACACTCTTGAACAAAACATATAGATATTAAACACCACTTCATAAGAGATCATGTAGCCAAAGGAGATATATAATTGTATCATATAGCTACAGGAAATCAATTGATAGACATAATCATGAAACCACTTGCCTATGATACCTTTAGCACCTTGAGGATGAAACTAGGTGTCATAGACATTCATTCTTGATCCCAAAGAAAAAAAGCAACAAAAAATAACCAATATATATATATACATGTGGACAAAAAAATTGGTCAAAGGTGTTTTCTGAACTTCACATGCTCATCTCACTGAATTCTCAAAATGACAAATTTTCTGTCCCTACTATATTGTACGATTCCCCTTCATACTGTATCATCATTACAAAATCCATAGATCATAGCCCTCTATCCAACCAACATTATAGATTTGATTTTCGATCTACCTATCGTATTGTATGATACTTTTCATACTATATGATACATGTGGCCAGGCATTCAAATCATTTGGTATGATATAATTGTCCTCATACTGTATGATATCCCCTTACGTCCACATGTCCAAATGGATTGGGATGAATCAAACTCAGTCGGTATGATATTATTGCTCTTCTTACTTTATGAACACCCGTTCGTACTGTGTGAATTTTTTTATCAATGGTCGTACTGATGACCCCTCGGGATGAACAAATTTTCTTCATATCATCCAGTATGATACTGATCATACTGTATGATTTTACCACCTTTCTTGAATGATCATCCAGATGAAATAATTGCTTGATCGTATTGTACGATGCTAGATTGTATTATATGAATTTTCAAAAAATCTATAAATGGGAGGGAAATTAACTCATTTCACTCAACCTCTCCTCACTACACTAATGTTCACTAGTTTCTCTTCAATGACTAGCTCAATCAAATGAAGCCGAATCATCCTGGGATGCTCCTCTTCCTCTCGTCATCACGACAATCATTTTCTATCTACTAAAGATAAGGATTCCTATCATAAATTCAAAAGCATAAAGATCACTCCTTCTCGCATGCTAAATCAAGCAGCCTTAACTTTGAGGTGATGAGCTTCTTTGCTTCTACTACCTTCCAATATCTTTTCAACCTGGCCTTTTCATTTAATTTTAAGCTCCTTTATGAGTTCCTTGCCAACCTGAGGATAAATATAGATAACATGACCCTCACTTCATTTGTTTGCCATCAAAAAATTGAAATCACCAAAGCAAACATCGATAAATATATCGAGCTTTCTATTGAAGGACCTCGTACCTACTCCTTTATAACAAATATGTTTGATTGGAGTTCAATCAATTTGGTTCTTAGAAATGTTTCTTTGATCCAACACCAACATCTTATCCAGTCCTTAACCCATAATGCTCGCATCATCCAACATGTTCTTAAGACATCTATAATACTCAAAGCTGGATATAGGATATGGATGACCCCAATCCTGTCTGTTGTCACTTAATTAATCAGCCCCAATACTATATTTAATGAAGTTGATTTAATTATTTACTATATCTAAAATATGACCCAAATTCGCCTTCCTAGTACCCACAAGAAATTCAATTTAGCCCTCAGCCATCTCGTAGGATACATTCTTCATAATAAATACCAGTTAACATATCTTGGTGAACCCGACAATATCCCTATTTTCTATACGGAAGCCTCCTTCCATATCTTGTTTCATCGGGGCCAAGCGCATAATGAGCAAGATTTTGATGAAGAAGGGGAAGCTGCTTCAATAGGAGAACCTGCTTCACCAAGAAGACCTGCTCTACAAAGAGGACTTACACCTGCATATCCTCCTGACAACATCATTTAATGAATCAACTGACTAGAAACCTAACTTGAATCTCATATCCATGAATAACACCAACATCACAGGGATGACATGCGATGGTTTGGGAAAATATTTTCTTTATTCAATATTATTTTGCATCCATCTATCACTTCTTTCAGCCACCTCCACCACTAACTAATTAGGATCCTCCTTTTGACTTAGTCATTGTCTATATATTTTATGTACTTTTTCCTTGGTACTCATTTTGGTGATGTCAAAAGGTGGAGAAGTTTGTCTATCCTTAGTTAGTAAGCTTTCATGTTGCATATCATGTTTTTTATTTTAGTTTCTAACTTAAAATGAAATGCATGTTTCTGTTCATATTTTAAATTATGTTTAAAAAAAACACTATCTTGCCTATCAACAAAATTATTTGATATCATAAAAAAATGGGGAGATTGTTGCAGTCTATGACCCCTTGTCTGAGATTTTGATGATGAAAAATAATGTTGATTGAATTATCTTATTCTTCATTAAATATTTTGAATGTTACTCTTATCTTTCAGTACTAACATTTTCAGGGATATCACACACTGCTCAAGACAATAAAAGACTCGAGGGTGCGTAGAATAGGATGTGAAGGAGTGTAACTTTATATTTTCTTTATTTTTTTAATTCTTGAGTATGGCCACAAAAGTCTATACAAACTGAGTCACCATGCACACACATAGGGGGGGAGTTTTTTTAAGAAAAATGTCATTTTTCATGAAAACTATATGATTTTAAATTGTACTACATGATGCACTATGGCTCAATGGATCTATTATGTGAACTAATCATACTGTATGATTATTATCATATTATACGATTTATTTTGAACCCGAAACCCTAGCCACTAAATTAATTTAAGCATGTTTTTAATATTTGAATTTTGAACTAATCGTATTATATTATCTAATCGTATTGTATGAATATTTAAATATTTGCTAAAATTAACCCACATAAATAGTCAATTAAATCAAGTCTTAATTAATGATTAGTGATCATATTGTACGACCCGTTCATACTATATGATGAACTGAGGCTATTTTTGGTTGCCCCGAAGATCGTATCGGATGAAAACTTGATTTTTGAACTAATCATACTATATAATATATACATCATACTGAACGACCTGAATATTTTTACTGATCATACCATATTTGTTGGATTGTACCAGATAATGAATAGAGACAAGTTTTGGTTGTCCTAGCATTCATCCTATACAAATAGAAGAAGTTTAGTATATTATATTGGATGATATTTCTATCATACTGTATGATGTATTAGAAAATTATTATCTATTCATACTGCTTTAAACCAGGATTAAAGCTATTTAAAATTGATCGTACTATATGATCTGTGATCATACAATACGAATAGAAATGGCTAAATTAAAAAATTTAGGGTTGATTGAAGCCTAATATTTATGTAATGCTTTTGCCTTCTAAAAAGAGAGAGAGGAACGTGATAAAGGAGGGAGCTTCTTGAAGTGATATAGGGCTTGTGAGAGGAACGAGAAGGTTAGTTTGTGGGGGAGAAGGAGTGAGAGGGGATCACTCGGCTCCTCCAAGCCGGTTGTATGCTTGCTCCTCATATGGCCCGAGTAAATCTTGTGGGAGAACTATAGATGGAGATCCTTTGAGGCAAACATCCTCAAAGGTCCTCTACCTTCTCCAGGAGGGAGAAAAATGAGAAGGTCCACTACCATCACTGGGAGGGTGATATAGCATCCGACACTCTACCACATTGAGAAAGTGAAAGTGAGTTTGTGTAAAGGCTTCTCCGCCTTGCTGTGGGAGAAGAAGAAGCATTACTTTTGAGAAGTGCAAATCCCAGAGTTGAGGACTTCATGGAGTGGATGTAGATCAAGTGACCAAACCACTATAAATCTTTTAGTATAATTTTTACATGTATCGCATTTTAATCTTTGTTGCATTTAACATTGTTAGAACTACTTCATTGTGAGATTTAAAATTTCATCACCACTATTGTAATCATCTTTTAATCACTTGCTTCTGCTTCAAATTAGTTATGTTATTTTTCAAAATTCACAAAAAAAAAAAAGAGAACTCCTATATAGGCTTTGTTCTTTATTTCAAAAAAATACAAATTCAATCCCCCCCCCCCCCTCTTAGCGCATCACTTACTTTCATACACTTTAGATGATCTTTCAATTTTGCAATACCACCTTATGTATTTACTAGAAAGTTTTATTTTTTTCAATTTACCATCAAGAACTAAGTCAATATTTTTAGCCATGTCCTTTATTATAACCAACATGTACTAGTCAGCCTCCACATTCCACTGTGCTCGCATGCTAATTTGTTATGCGAATCTACTGAGATGGTTTTTGTATATGAATCCACTACCAGCTTTAAAATTATTATTTATGGTTCCTTTAAACATGCAGCCTGAATATATTTTTTTTTTTAGCGCTAGCTTACCATTACCGAAGTATATACTTCTTATGGATTTTCATAATATCCACCAACCATGAAACTCTCATGTACTGAGAATACATCAAACCCATTATCTCAACATTCCTATAATGGATTAGATGTTACCCTCTATTGCTTTAAAATTTACAACCCAAGGGTTAGATTGGTCCTTTTTTATGAACTTGACAAAAAAATATTGACGAATCACATGAGATAATGTCTATACTCATTCTACCCATACCATATAAAAATTCTTCTTTAAAAACAAATATAGTTTTTTAGAGAAAAATCGAACGGCTTGCTTTAGTAGTAAACTATTCTTCATTATAAGTACTATTTTAAAGTGGCTACATTTCTTATCATCAACTTGTTCATTCTGGTAGAAAGTTATCATCACCCTTTTTAAGCCCAAAAAATAATCAATTATAGAAATTATTTGATTTGAAATGCCAAGGCACATATTATTTATAGACTCACTATGTTATGTGGATAGAATGTTCATACTAAAATTATTCGTATTGAATGTTATTGACTACTTATTCCTTATCCTTTAAATATCCTCCAACTAATCATTGTTATGGATGTTCCCTTTTTGTGATCATTTTAGCACATGTTCTCTCAAACTCCTCTTCGTAGTCACACTTGGTTAAACACTTATATAAAAGTCCTTTGTGTTTATTATTTCTATTGAAGCACTAGACTTTTGATGGAACATTTTTAGAGATGTGCCAATGGCACAATTTATGGTCAGTGTTAGATAATGAAACTTTTATAGCCATAGTCATTGCATTGTCCTTATTAGTAAATATTGATAGTGGATATTTAACACCCATTATTTATAGAAATTTTCTAAATAACCATATAAGTTATTCAATTATTTCCTCTAATAATAGGCTACCTCTAGATAAATGTTCTATTAATGATTATTAACCTTGATAAATAATATATACATACTAAATTATATTTACCAAGCCTATAGCTAGCATAAAAAATTACCACATCTCAAAAGTAGTCATAATCTATACTACCCTTTCCACCAACTCAAAAAGAAAATTAACAATCAATCAAATTCATCATTTTGGACACCCCATAAGAACATATTACCAACAACTGGATGATCTATATATAATTCAATCAAAATATTAGTATCTCAAATTTCAATCTTTTCTCTTTTCTCTTTCTTAATTAATAAAGTTGTAAGCACCCCTCATAGAGAATCCAACATTCTTAATAACTGGAACTTCATTTGCAAGATAAAAAAACGCATCAATGATGCTTGTCCTGACTTCTACCATGAATTTAAGAATTGAAGCTTTATCATCACCAATATTCTTATATGATCTCAGTAGATGTAGGTCTGATGGCCTAGGTAATTCATAATTATAGCTTTTAATTAATTTCTTAACCTTATAATTTCCAACTTCAACAACTGTAAATCAAATCATAGATTGACAACCCCTTCTGGTCTCTAATTTTCAATAATTTATTTGGGAACTTAGAATAAGTCCCTTCTTGAAATAATATTTTTAACATAAGAAGTTTTTTCATTTAATCTTTCTAAAATGCCACTATTAACTGTGATGATCCTGTTAAACATAAAAATTAGTATTATGGGTATAAATATAGCAAATATCTTATGTCATTTTCTCTTTTTTAAACACACCCTGGTCAATATGCAGTAAAAATGTAATTAATACATAGTAAATATACAGTAAGTATGCAATAAATACATAGCAAATACATAATAAATATACAACAAATACTAAATCAATTCATATTAAATACATAATTAATATTTATTAAATATTCACTTAATACATAGTTAATATACAAAAAATATGTAGTAAATAAATAGTGAATATACAACAAATACACAGTCAGTACGAGGCAAACATACAGTCAATATGCAGTTAATAAGTATCTAATATGTAGTAAATATACAACAAATACATGGTAAAGTTAGATTCACATTATCAAAATAACTGTTTCTTAGATATTTAAATGCTTAATTCACATTCGATAGTGAGTACATATGTTTAATAATCTGAAATATTAATTTACTACACATGTTCATAATAATATGTAGTAAATACACAGTTGTATTCTTCTTTCACATCTTTATACACACATTGGTACAAAGTAAATACAGTGCTTGTAAGTACAAAATAAATGCACAGTTGATACGTAATAATTATGTAGTAAATACGTAGTTGGTATGAAGCAAATATGCAATTAATACGTAGTAAATACACAATTAATATGTTGTTAATATGTAACAAATACATAGTAAATATGCAGTAAATTAATAGTGACTAGATCAAAATAATTGTTCCTTATATGTTCAAATTCCTAATACTCATTTGATAAAGTAAATACACATATTCAATAATATGAACTATTTAATCACTACACAAGTTTATAATAATACATAGTAAATACACAATAAATATATAAATTTATGCCTCTTTCTCATCCTTATACACACACTGGTATAAAATAAATACACAACAAATACTTAGTTAATACACAATAAAATGGTAGTAAATTCATAATAGATTTACAATAAATATGCAGTAAATACGCAGTCAAAAAAATTTAATAAATACTTAATACATAATAAATAAGCAAAATATATATAGTAAATACACAATCAAAACAAAATCATTACCCCTTTCTCACACACTAGCCCCCATCTAGTTTTTCGTGTCATTACTAGGGAAGTAATATTATAATTCTAATTATATTATTTAAATAAGTGCATATTTAGACATACTTGTATCTTATATCCTTTTTTTTCTATTTATTGTTGTGTGTCCATTATTGCATGCTTTGTAGATCTAGAAAGGATCCTTTGTTATTTAATTTTGAGATAGAAAGGACCATTTCAAAAATTTTAAAAACCAAAAAGATTTTTAAAATATGTGAACTAGTACAAGATCAAGATCATTTTAGACCTCTTACGGATTATCCTAACCCAATACTAGATAGAATTCATAAGAGTATTAATAGACCTACTATCTAGAATAACAATTTTGAATTAAAATCTACCATAATTAAAATATACTATCTAAGATAATAATTATGGGGAACTCTTATTGAAGTTTCCAATTTAAACTTGGTCAACTATTTAGAAATATGTGTAATATTTAAGTATAATGGTGTTAATGATGATGTTATTAGGGTAAGATTATTTCCATCTTATTTAAGAAACAAGGCTATTTTTTTTTTAAATTCTTTACCTTTGGGCTTTATAATCACTCAAAATGAGTTGGCTGACAAATTTCTTGCTAAGTAATTTTTACATTCAAAGACTTGTAGACTTATAAATGATATCACATCTTTTGCCCAGTTTGAAGGGAAATCGATTTATGAAATTCGGGATAGACTTAAGAAAATGCTTTGGAAATGCTGTTGCAACTCATGACCCCGAGTTTGAGATTTTTATGATGCCAAATAATGAGTGTTTTTCAACAACTTTTCATTGAATATTATTTTATTTATTATTGTCCTTGAGTACTAACATTTCAGGAAGATCACAAGTGACTCAGGACGAAAGGAAGACTCAAGAATGGGTAGATTAGGAGTATGAGTCAGACATTGTATTTTTTTATTTATTTTATTTTATTTTATTGAGTCTGGCCACAAAATGCATAAGAGTAAGAGCAACCATGCACAAACAAAGGGGGAGAGTTTATTTTTAAAATGCTAAATTTAATATAAATTCTTCTCTGGAGATCGTACTGTACGGTTTTAATTCGTACCGTACGATCAAAGCAATTTGGACGATTCTGTGAATAGATCGTACTGTACGAATAGTTTCGTACTGTACAATATGTTCAGATCCAAAACCCTAGCCGTAGTTTAGTTTAAGTAAGTGATTTTGCGCCGTTCGTACTGTAGTACGAACATGTTCGTACTGTACGATCTATTTTTAAATACTTACTTAAATTAACCCATAATTAGTGCATGAAATCCAGGCCTAATTAAATTTTGAACATCGTACTGTACGAACTGAATCATACCATACGATGAACAGAGACGAAGTTTGATCGTCCTGGACGATCTCTTATTTTTTGTCTCATCGTACTGTACGATAGTGATCGTACCATATGATGAATAGAGACGACATCTGGTCGTCCAGACCATCATCCTGTAAGAATAGTATTTTATGGATTGTACCGTACGATATTATATCGTACAGTACGAATGGTTTTTTAACTGTTTGTACATCTTCGTACCAGGATGAAGTCTGTTTATGAAGATCGTACTGTACGATGAGGCATCGTACTGTACGAACAGTAATGGCTACTTTTGAAATCAGAGGTTTTTGGAGCCCATTTTAGATGTCAATCATGTCCTTTTTCAGCAAGAATCACAAAGGGGGTGAACGTGGTTAGAGAGGGATTCCAAGGGAGAGAGATCTAGAGAATTTCTTTAGGGTTGAGAGAGGAAGGAGAAGGTGAGCGTTGTGAGGGAGAAGAGGTGTGAGGGAGATCACACGGTTGCTCCGTACTTGCTGCATCTTGCTCCTCCTGTGGCCTTAGAAGAAGTTGAGGGAGGATCTCCAAGGGAAAGGATCATCTACATCCGTTACCTCGAGATTCTCTGCCTTCTCCAGGAGGGAGAAAAACGAGAAGGTTCTCTACCGTCGCCAGGAGGGCGAAAACTAGAGTTTGGCACTCCGCCACGTCGGGTTGGTGAAAGGGAGGATTGTAAAGGCTTCTCCGCCTTGCTGAGGGGGGGCAAAAGGAGAACTATTTTTGGTAGTGAAAATCCCGGAGTAGAGGACTCCGGGGAGTGGATGTAGGTCATATTTTGACCGAACCACTATAAAAATTCTTGGTGTGTTTTTTTTTCCTTATCGTCGTTTACTTTTTACTTGCATTTGATTTTCATAACTATTGCATGGTGAAATTTGTGGAAGAAAACTTGCTTAAAATTTTGTTGTAAAATTTCAAAAAAAAAACAAAAAAATTAGAACTCTTGTTTAGGGTTATTTTTATAAAGAAAAAGATTTTCATAATTCACCCCCCCTCTTGTCATTTAGTGATTTCAATTGGTATCAGAGCTTGTTTTTCAAAAATAGTGTTTTAGAAAACCTTGAAAAAATGATCATGTCGAATTTTGGTAATCGTAACACTGCGAAGGGTTATTTGATGACTCGTCCACCACTTTTTGATAACATTCCGTTTGATTTCTGGAAAATTAGAATGTCTACATTTTTGCAATCTATAGATTACCGCATGTGGATGTTAGTAAATGATGGGTATGTTGCACCGTTTAAAATTGTTAATGGTTTGAAAACTCCTGTACCTGTTTTTGAATGGAGCAATGAGGATAGAAAGTTAGCCCAACTGAATGCTAAGTGCTTAAACTTTTTTTTTTTTTTGTGCATTGAAATCTGAGGACTATATGAGAGTATCTACTTGTGTTTCTGGTAAGGAGATTTGGGATAGACTGTGCATTACATACGAAGGAACAAATGAAGTAAAACAGTGTAGGCTTAACATTCTACTGCATGATTATGAATTATTCCGTATGAAACCTAGCGAAACAATTTCTGACATGTACACTAGGTTCACCCAAATCGTGACATCCTTGCATGCATTAGGTAGAGAAATTTCAAATTCTGAGAAAAAAGAATAAAATTCTTAGATGCCTACCTAGTTCCTATGATGCTAAGATAACTGCTATCACTGAGTCCAAAGATCTTAATGTTTATTCTATTGATAACCTCCTTGGGTCACTCATTGCATACGAGCAAGGAGTGAGACAAAGGCAAAGTGATGCAGGTGAAAAGAAAAAGGAGCGGACGGTGGCATTAAAAGCTAGCAACTCAGAAAGTGAAAGCTCTGTAGGGGAGGAAGATGATGAGATAGCACTGATGACCCGACAGTTCAAAAATTTTCTGAAGAGAAAACAGAAGCGTCATCAGAACAGCTGGAATAAAGGTAAGAGCTCAAGGTCCAATAAGGTTTCATCTAATACAATTTGTTTTGAGTGCAGGAAGCCAGGACACCTTCGAGCCGATTGCCCCAATCTGAAGAGTCAACCAGCTAAGGAGAAAGGAGATGACAAAGCAAAATACAAGAAAGGAAAGACAAAGACACAGAAAGCTTTTTGGGCCGACTCTGCCTCAGAATCTTCAGAAGAAGAAGCAGAGGAGGAGGTAACTAACTTGTGTCTTATGGCTAATGATAACCTTGATCAATCGGATCAAGACGAGGTATGTCAACTTTCATATGAAGAATTGTTGCTTATTTCTAAAAATATCCATGACTCGTATAGGAAGTTAAAAAAGATGCATGCTAAGCTTAATGTTGATTTTAGTTCTTTATAAATTGAGCATGCTAACTTAGTTAAAGAAAATTCTGATTTAGATAGAGATCACATGTTGCTTCTTGATGAGTTTGATGCATTAAATAAGAATCATGTTGAATTAACTAAAGAGCATGAATCCTTGAAAACCACTCATATTGAACTAGAAGAAGCTTTTCATAGACTAGACAAACTTGCATTAGAAGTATATCATAGTGAGCACTTGCTATTAATAGAAGTTGATGGATTGACAGCTCAAAATAAAACTTTTAGTGAGAGAATAAAAGAACTAGAAAATGAAATTGCATCACTCACATTAGGCCATCCTAGCAAACCCCCAACACAGCATGCATCACACAACTTTAGGAAGAGGCACTATCACCCACATAGATTAGTAAACCCATTTCCTGGTGTTAGGTGTTTCTCTTGTGGCATGTTAGGTCACATAGCCCGCACATGCACAATTCACCGTAGGACACACTTAGTATGGAGACCTAAACTGCATCCATCACAGCATAGCATGCATACATCTCATTCATGCAAGCATAAGGAGGAACCCAAACTCACTTGGGTTCCCAAATCTAATCTTTGAATGAAATTGTTGGGATGCTCTCATAAAAGACCTAGTGAGAGCATGTGGTACCTGGATAGTGGCTGCTCGTGACACATGACTGGAGATATGAAGAAGTTCATCCTATTGGAGACCAAAACTGGAGGCAAAGTAACGTTGGGAGACAACACTACCAGGAAGGTGATAGGCTCAGGTATCGTTGGTAATGCTAAGAATTTTTTAATTGAAAATGTTTTACTAGTTGATGGTTTGAAACATAATTTACTTAGCATTAGTCAACTATGTGACAAAGGTTTTGATGTTAAATTTTTTACTGATAGATGCATGATTAGTTTATTTAGTGAAATAATTTTAGAAGGAAAACGAACGAACAATGTTTACATGTTAGACCTTGATTACGTTGATAGCTCAAAATCATTTTGTTTGAAAACAATAGTTGATGACTCATGGCTATGGCATAGGAGACTATGCCATGCTAGTATGAAAACTCTTAGAAACATCACTTAGAAAAACCTAGTTAGAGGTGTACCTAAGTTAGACTTTACCAAGGATCACTTATGTGATGCTTGCCAACTAGGAAAACAAGTCAAATCATCCTTTCACTCAATTAGAGATGTGATCACCTCTAGGCCACTAGAAATTCTACACATGGACTTATTTGGACCTGTTAGTACAGCAGTCTAGATGGAAAGAATTATGGATTTGTGATTGTAGATGACTTCACTAGATTTACTTGGGTAAAATTCTTAGCACACAAAAATGAGTCTTTTGAGGAATTTAAAGTATTTTCCATATGGATTCAACGAAAATTAGGCTGTGAAATATCAATAATCCATAGCGATCATGGTGGAGAGTTCCAAAATGATAGGTTTGAGTCATTCTGTCAAAAGATAGGAATAGAAAACAATTTCTCAGCCCCTAGAACACCCCAACAGAATGGCATAGCAGAAAGGAAAAATAGAACATTGGTAAAAGCTGCTAGGGCAATGTTAGCGGAGTATACCCTTCCTAGATACTTTTGGGCAGAAGCAGTCAACACAGCCTGTTATGTTTTGAACAGAGTAAACATTAGATCGAAGCTGAATAAAACTCCATATGAACTCCTTAAGGGTAGGACACCAAACCTTTCACATTTACATGTCTTTGGGTGTAAGTGCTTCATCTTAAATAATGGTAAACATCCCTTAAGAAAATTTGATCCCAAGTCTGATGAGGGTGTCTTCTTAGGTTATACTTCTGTAGGTAAGGCCTACATAATTTTTAATAAGAGAACCCTTGTAGTAGAAGAATCCACCCATGTGGTATTTGATGAATCAGATATGCCCTCAGAATCTAAAACTGAAGATGATGAAATAGAGGCAATTCAAGGAGTAGAGACTATGACCTTAGGAGAAAGGGTCAAACCTCAGGAAGATTTGCCTAGAGAATGGAGATATTTTTCTAGTCATCCTAAAGAGTTAATTTTAGGAGACCCTTCAGAAGTTGTAAGAACTAGGCATGGACTTAGGAAGGAGGTTAGTCACTCAGCATTCATCTCTATGATAGAACCTACAAGTATAGATCAAGCCTTAGGAGATGAATTTTGGATTCTAGCAATACAAGAAGAGCTGAACCAATTCACCAGGAATGATGTTTGGGAGTTAGTCAAGAGACCTAAAGAACAAAGTGTTGTTGGAACAAAATTGGTCTTCAAGAATAAGGTGAACCATTCAGGAACAATAATAAGGAATAAAACAAGACTAATAGCTAAGGGGTACAACCAGAATGAGGGGATATACTTTGAAGAAATCTTTGCCCCGGTTGCTAGACTAGAATCCATAAGAGTTCTCTTAGCTTTTGCTTGCTTCAAGAACTTTAAGTTATATCAAATGGATGTAAAGAGTGCATTTCTGAACGGGGTAATTAAGGAAGATGTCTACGTTGAGCAACCCCCCGGATTTGAAAGTTCACAATTTCCAAACCATGTATTTAAATTAAAGAAGGCATTGTATGGATTTAAGCAAGCACCTAGAGCATGGTACGAAAGACTTAGCTCATTTCTTTTGGATAGAGGATTTAAAAAGGGTAGTGTAGATACTACACTCTTTTTACAAAAGGTCAAAGAAGAAATTCTCATTGTTCAAATATATGTAGATGACATCTTGTTTGGATCCTCGGATAAAAACTTATGCGATGAATTTTCAAAAACAATGAGTAATGAGTTTGAAATGAGCATGATGGGAGAACTTAATTACTTTCTTGGCTTTAGTGTAAAACAAATGGATAATGGAACCTTTCTTAGCTAATCAAAGTATATTAAGTATATTTTAAAGAAATATGAAATGGATAGTGCAAAACCCATGAACACCCCAATGAGTTCGACAATCCAATTAGATAAAGATCCTAGTGGAAAATTAGTAGATCAGAAAAAATATAGAGGAATGATTGGATCCCTGCTTTACCTGACTGCTAGTAGACCGGACATAATGTTTAGTGTGTGCCTTTGTGCCCGTTTCCAAGCCGATCCTAAAGAGTCTCATTTAACTGTTGTCAAAAGAATTCTTAGATATCTACTAGGCACCCCAAACTTAGGAATTTGGTATCCCAGACATAGCACTTCCTTTGAAATCCTAGGGTACTCAGACTCTGACTTTGCAGGATGTAGGATAAATAGAAAAGCACCTCTGGTACCTGCCAATTCATATGACAATCATTAGTTTCTTGGTCCAGTAGGAAGCAAAACTCAGTAGCACTTTCCACAGCCGAGGCAGAATATATTGCAGTAGGAAGTTGTGTTGCACAGGTACTATGGTTAAAACAACAAATTCTTGATCTTGGACTACCTGTTGGAACCATCTCGATCATGTGTGACAACACAAGTGCAATTTGTATCTCTAAGAACCCAATTCAACACTCTTGAACGAAACACAGACATTAGACACCATTTCATTAGAGATCACGTCGCTAAGGGAGATATAGAATTACATCACATCGCTACAGGGGATCAATTGGCAGGCATATTCACAAAACCTTTAGCTTTCGACACCTTTAGCACAATGAGGACTAGATTAGGTGTCATAGATATAACTGCATAAAAAAATGAATGAAAAAAAATTAAAAAAAATAAAAATAAAAAAACAACAAAACAAAAAAAAACAAAATAAAAACACAAAATTTTTTTTTGGGCTGCTCCTGATCATCACACACTCACCACACCAAATCTCTGCATTGACTGTTCATCGTACTGTACGACATACATCGTACTGTATGATACATCTCAATCTACATACCGTCCAACAACAAGCTGATTTCGGCTCTGTTGATCGTACTGTACGACCCACATCGTACTGTACGCTATTCATCCCGCATTATTGCCTACCGTATTGTACGATATCTCTTCTTCGTACGATACGATCCACGTTAGAAACGGATTGGGATGAATTAAATCCAGTTGGTACGACATTATTGAGTATCGTACTGTATGATACATCCCTTTTATACGGTACGATCCACATCAGCACAAAGGAAAAATATGAGTTAAAGCTGTTTGGTACGATATTTATTATGTATCGTACTATACGATACACCTGTTCATACAGTACGAAACTTTTGGTCAAAATTCGTACTGAGGCCTCGGGACAATCGAAATTCGCCTGATCGTACTATACGATACCTATCGTACAGTACGATTTGACTGCCTTTTCTTGAAACGAGCGGTCAGAATATTGATTGGTTATCGTACTGTACGATCCCAGATCATACTGTATGATTTCTGAAATTTCCTATAAGTACCCTTGCCTAGGCCGTTCTTTTCACTCAAACCTCTCCTCACTCACACCTTCACTCATTTTCGTGCCCTCTTACAATGTCTAAGCGAGGTCGGATGACTGCTGGAAGCTCGTCCTCCTCGAGTCACCAACATGATCGCTTTCTGAATCCTGAAAATGAGGAAGCCTACCACCGATATAAAGCCTGCAAAAATTCCCCTTCAAAAATGCTTAATGAGGCTGCTCTCAATTTTGAGGTAATGGGCCTCTTTGCTTCCACCACCTTCCAATTCCTACTCACCCTGGCATTTCCATATAATTCTGAACTTCTCTTTGAATTTTTCGCCAACCTCATCTACACCGTCGACAACACCACTTTTCACTCTTTAGTTTGTGGCCGCACCATTGAGATCACTAGAGCCGACATCGCTCAATATATTGGGCTGTCCACTGAAGGACCTATGGTTCACTCATTTCTTACCGATGAATTTGATTGGAGCGATGTTAATAGAGTCCTTAGGAATACTGCTTTTCATCAACACCAACCTCTTATTCAATCCTTAACTCGAAATGCCCGTATAATTCAACATGTTCTTCGAACCTCAATCATACCCAAAGGTGGCGACCGTATCAATCTGACCCCGACCTTATCTGTCGCAACCTATCTTATCATGTCCAACATTCAGTTTGATGAGGTTGATTTAATTAGCAACTATATTCGCCACATGATTTTTGTTCGTCTACCTACCACTCGACGGAAACAGAATCTGGCTCTTGGTCATCTAATAGGATATATCCTCCACAATAAATATCAATTATCCTACCCTGGTGAACCCGACATGCTTCCTATTTTTTATACGGATGCTTCCTTCCGTATTCTCTTTTCATCGGGGACACGATCCTGAAGAACTAGTCTTTGATGAAGAAGAAGGAGAAGATGCCCCAGCTGCAGCTCCAGCTCGACCACGACGCCATGCCGCACCCCGAGTACCTGCACCAGCACCAGAACACCCTAATAATGATTTGGTCGCACGCTTTGACCAGCTGCAGACTCATCTCGACATGTATATTCAAGAACAACATCAGCAACACAAGACTGATATGCAATGGTTTGGAGAACATTTTACTGCAATTGATCACCGCTTCAATGCTCTATTTCAATATTTTCAACCAAATCCACCTCCACCACCACCAGATCAGGACCTGTCTGCTTAGATTGTTTGTGTTTGCATTGTAGTTTTTTCTTCTTTTGCTTTTTGCTTTAGTTGCTCCTCCTTTTTGTGCTATCAAAAGGGGGAGAAGTTTGTTGTACATGTTGTTGTGCCTGTTATCTAAATACATTCCTTTTGTTTTGCACTTGCTTTTGGTATCCTATTTTTTTCTTGTGTTTACTTAAAAAAAAATTATAAATATAAAAAAAAAAAAAAAGAAATGCTTTTTGTACTTGCAACAAATTATTTGACATCATCAAAAAGGGGAGATTGTTGCAACCCATGACCCCGAGTTTGAGATTTTGATGATGCCAAATAATGAGTGTTTTGCAACAACTTTTCATTGAATATTATTTTATTTATTATTGTCCTTGAGTACTAACATTTCAGGAAGATCACAAGTGACTCAGGACGAAAGGAAGATTCAAGAACGGGTAGATTAGGAGTATGAGTCAGACATTATATTTTTCTATTTATTTTATTTTAGTTTATTGAGTCTGGCCACAAAATGCATAAGAGTAAGAGCAACCATGCACACACACAGGGGGAGAGTTTATTTTTAAAATGCAAAATGTAATAGAAATTCTTCTCTAGAGATCGTACTGTACGGTTTTAATTCGTACCGTACGATCAAAGCAATTTGGATGATTATGTGAATAGATCGTACTGTACGAATAGTTTTGTACTGTACGATATGTTTAGATCCAAAACCCTAGCCGTAGTTTAGTTTAAGTAAGTGATTTTGTGCCGTTCGTACTGTACGATCTATTTTTAAATACTTACTTAAATTAACCCATAATTAGTGCATGAAATCCAGGCCTAATTAAATTTCGAACATCGTACTGTACGAACTGAATCGTACCATACGATGAACATAGACGAAGTTTGATCGTCCCGGATATCGTCCTGGACGATCTCTTGTTTTTTGTCTCATCGTACTGTACGATAGTGATCGTACCATACGATGAACAGAGACGATATCTGGTCGTCCAGACCATCATCCTGTACGAATAGTATTTTGTGGATCGTACCGTACGATATTATATCATACAGTACAAATTATTTTTTAACTGTTTGTACATCTTCATACCTGTTGGTGGAATTTTGAAAACAGGTTTTGAAAAATATTAGTTTTCTTTGGGACTTAAAATTGAATTCTAAAATCGAATTGTCTCGTTAGAAAAAGTATATCACCTCGAGAGGTGAAAATAAAATTTCATAACGGTATTCAGATTTAGAATTATAAAATTCATCTTGAATATCGTGACCGGATGCTAAAGAGAACTTCATATGGCCCCGAAGGGTCAAAATGAGGTCCAACTGAATATCCAGCTACAATATTCAAGAAGTGTGATCGTTAGGTTCATATCCAAAGCCTTATCAAAGAAAGATGTACCTCCCCGAAGGGGGAAAATATCATTCGATGATAATTCTTTGAATATGATAACAATGATCACTAATATTTTAAGTTTTCCCAAAGAAATCCAATTGAGTTTTGAAAAATCAATTTTTAAAATCAGGTGCGTATGTGGTTCTAAATCTCCTACGAGCGCAAGCCCTCGTAGTTAATTACATCGTAAGAAAACAAGGTCTCCTACGAAAACTCTCGATTAAAATAATGGCAGAAATTTTGTTAGAATTTCTAGGAGTGATATCAAAAAGAGAAGTGAATTTTGGAAATTCAACAGGGAATGGATCAAAATTGAGCAGTTATTAACGGAGTTAAAGGAGGAGAGGTAGGGGACACTTTGAGATTCCGGAACCATCCGGAAGTGTCCCAACTTAATCTAAATGTTGGGCTTTATGTTTTAGGATTGAAATGAAGCTTTAATTAGAGTTGAGTATTTTATTAGAAATTTGGGATTAGATTCCCGAAGTTTGGGGGTCTTATAATCAAAGATCTGCCCCGGATCCTAAATCTATTCTGGACACTGGACCACAGTCGTCCGATCCTAACTAATGCAGTGCAAAACCTGGACTTACCCCGGCCTGGATTGGGGAGCCAGCTAACCACCTAGTCGATTTAAAAGAGATGAGTCCGGTCTTTTATGAAAGAGTGGTAGGGACGTTGTAATTAAAGTTTTGGAGAGTTGGGGCCGACATCTAGAGATTTTCCTAATTGGCCCCTTTGACATATGTTGGGTGCAAAAATGCTAAACTGATGCAATTAAAATTTTGACTCTTTTGGTTTGTATCTAATGCAATGCATGCTAGTTAACAACTTCCAATCAAGTATGCTTGAAATTTTAAAAACAGGCTTATAAAATAGTTTTTTTAGAAGACTGGACTTCCCCAGGTCCGGCACCTCGTCCTCATAGGTCAGACTATCCGGACTCTACCCGCAGGCGGGGAAGGGTCTAAAGCAAGGAAAGAGTAATGCAAAAATATGCATGCGACCCCGGGGTCGATCCCCAGCTAATTCCCTAGATTCGTTATCTTTCTATGTTATTTAGACTCACTAAAATTTTAGACTTTTAAAATTATGAGTAGAAAAATTTCACACCCTCACGAGCCTCACGTATCCAGGCGAAAACAAAGAACGGCATGCAATCGCCAAAAAACTAGTAAAAACAAGTAATCCTAAAGGCAATCAAATCATTACATCAAATACAAATTAATTAATTAATAAATGTCCGTAGGCAAAGTTGCCTTGCTTATTACAAACCAGAATTTTGCAGAAAGTAAAGTGGCCGGGCACCACTGACAACAACCCGGATTCTAAGCCTAGTAATAACGCAAGTTATTTTGAGTGGGATACTCTCAATCTTCAAATCTTCAATCTCATTCTTCTTTGGACTCCTTTTCTTCAATCTTCTTGGAATCTTCGTAGTGGATTACCCAAATGGATAAGAGGGCACTTCCCCCTAAAGGGGGGAGGCCACTCTTTCCTCTTTGGGTAAGGAGGAGGTATGATCCAAATTTGGATTTCCAAATGAAAAAGGAGTGTTCCGTAAAGGGGTATCCTTTCCTCTTTGGAATCCAAGCTTTGGATCTATGTATCCCAACTCAAAATAAACTTTCACAACACTTGACACTTACACAAATTACATTAATATCAAAATAAAAATCTAGACTCACCTGCAGGGTTATCCTAAGCAATTAATATATAAAAAGCAGTTATTCCCAAGCAGTTGTATATGAGCAGAAAAGAAAGTAAACACACTGGCCACGCTCTTTTTATGATTTGGGGGCTTTAGTAGCTGAAGCACCTGTGCAAAGAGTTTATAATATTTATGCATTTTTTTGATTTGCCCCCTTTTTATATTGCCCTGCATGAGCGTGGCCACCTGCAGAAAACTGTGTCAACATCCAGATCATGCCTAACCTAAGGGTAATCTAGTCGCCAAACACATCAATCCATCCACAGAGTACAGAAAAAGTAAGCAGACACAGCAAAGCAATTTCATCCACAACATGCAGTGAAAACTACGAAAAATCCGGCACACAGCAGTAAAGTAAACACCGGCCTAACCTAGATCTAGAGTTGGTTGTCCTAGCACATCATCTAAAGTGTGTGAGAAAGGTCGTGTGGCTGTGGTAGATCCTAAAGTGGGTTATTAATTGAAGTTGTCTAAAGGTTTGGATTAGTTAAGGTTCAAAAAGGATTTAGATTAAGATTTAAGTATTAGTAGATTAAGAATTTTAATTAAACATATTTTAAAAGTTAATTGATTGCTACCTTTGTTTCACACCGAGGCCGTGAAGTTTATTTCACCTTCCTTGGGGCTAAGCTAATAGCCTCGTAGGCCTGGGTTACCCAGTAGCAATCGGGGTTGATTAAGTTATTTAAATTGGTTGGAATTAAAGGAGTGGGTTAATATTAAAGGGAGTTGGTTACTGATTTTAATGGGTTGGTTGAGAATTTTATTATCCTATTAAGAAAATTCTGGAATTTGAAAGGGTTAATGGGTTTTAAAAGATTATCCGGATGTACTAACTAAGGGGTCAAAACATGACTTTTAAAGTTAGGGTTAATCTTATAGATTTCAGATTTTTAATAAATACTAGACCTAATTATGAGTTGTTAGACAGTTGGTACACTCAATTTGGAGTTTTCTATCAAAAGTTATGATTTTTAGAAGTTTTTAAAAACCCGGTTTTGACCTGAGGTTGACCAAAATGTTGACTTTTTGACTTTGATGTCTTTCTGGAATTTTAACATTTTTAATAAATATTAGGCATTAATAGGAGTTGAATGCAAGTGAGTTTGGGTGATTTGGATTTTTCTAGAATTAGTTATGGATTATTGAAGTTTGGGCATTTTAATGAGTTTTGGGAATTTCTTAATTAGAAGGCCTCTCTTGTGATTTTGCTTCAAACAAGTTCCCAATCTCTTGAAAACACCTCCAAAGGTCAGAAATAACCTAAGGAGGGATCCCCAAGTATTTGGGAGATTTTGGGATTTTTCAATTATTATTAATGAATTATCTTAATTAAATATTGATTTTGACTTAAAATTAAATTAGGGTTTAAATTGCTGTCAAATTAAAGAGATTTTAATTACCATGGATTAAGGACTGGATTCTGGTCAGTTAGAGGGCTAACACATATTTTTTGGGTTTGAAATGGATTTATTAGATTTTCTGGAAGGTTTAGAGGCTTAATTAAGGCTTAAACTTAAGAAAATTAATTAGAGGGCCTTAACTATTTCAAAAATCAGTGAAAATGTTTCTAAGGGTTGTACATGTCACTAAGTTCAAATGTTCAAAGTTTCAAGTCAAAAGGATTTATATCTTAATTTATAGAATTTCTCTAAGTTTTCTAAATATAGGTCCTTAATTATTGTCCTTAATTGTGTCACTAGGTTTAATAGGTTTGAATCAATGTTTTAACTAACCCTTGGACAACACATAAGAAATCATACACAAGCACATTCAAGTCCTTAAATCTAGGAGAGCCTAGGCTAGGTGGTGTGTGCACCTTAAGCATGCAATTAATAAAATAAAAGTTGACTAGTTAAGGGGTTAACCAATGAACAATTAAAATAATTGCTAATTAATTAACCACCATTCCCCATTAATTTTGTTCAAGCATACTTAACCCAAGTTCAAAATTTCAAGAGATTTCTCAAGCTTATGAGATTTAAGTATATATGTATATATATGCATTTTAAAATATATTTGAAAATACATTAATATATTTAATCCTATATATAAATAAAAGTTTTGAAAATACCACTAAAATAAGTTTAAAAAAATCATGGAGATCCACTGATTTCAAATTTATTAAGATAATAGTTTCTTTAAAAAAAAAATTTTTAAAATAAAATTCAATATTTAATAAAATATTAATAAACTATCAAAATGCTTACATAATTCCAAACAATGTCAAATCTACTTAAATAATCCTGAAAATTTTTGCTAGAGATCAACCATGCACTTAAAGACATGCATGCCAAGTTTCAGATAAAAATAATTTATATATAATAAGTTAAAAATAAAATATACTTTTCTGTATTTCTTAAATTACTAATAAAATAATAACCAAAAGAGTTTGATTTTATTTTTAAAATAAACTAGATGAAATTCTGAAAAGTTTGATATATTATACTCATTTTTTGGCTTTGTATTTAATTTACTATGATTTTTTAAAGTTTCTGTAATTAAAACAAATTAAAAACACATTTTCCTTAATTAAACGGCGGCGGTCAGACACGCGGCACGCGCGGATTCGCGGGATCGAAACCGCGTGACGGCGGGGACACGCGTCGGCCGCGGGCCGCTTCACGCGGTTTTCACTTAACCACGTCAGCGGCTCGTGGCGGCCGTTGGATCATAGCGGGTCTGATCCAACGGATGAGATCAAAACCCGCGGTTGATCTCTGCGGGACGAGATCGGACGGCGGGATTCGACTCCGCGGTTTCTGATCCGAGGGCACAGATGTCGCCGGACGGCTGATCAAACGACAGATCGAACGCGCGGTTGGATCAGACCGCGGAAGGGCTCGATCTGGACCGTTGATCAAACGATCAACGGTCCAGAAAATGTACACTCACCGGAAACCGTGAATGACGCCCTAGAAAACGTTTTTTGCCTCGTTCTCTCGATCGGATCGATCATTTTCAATGAAATTTTAAATTTAGATTGAAGACATAAACAGAAATCGTGGGGAAGGGTTCATTTGACCTAAAGCATCCTATACGAGGAGCCAAATAACCCTATCTAATGTGTACTAAATCTAGAGTTTTAAGGGATTATACCACTGGATCTTCGATATTTCTGGATGGATGAGCTTGTAGATTGTCCAAGTGTAGATCCCCAGCAGAAAATGGAGCTCGAACACGTCAGGATTGGTCGCTACAAGCTTGGGGCGGACTGGGTGGTGGTTTCGCCGGAGAACTCGCCGCCGGTGACGGGCAACCACTTGGATTTTGTAGTGGGGAGGTAGAGGAAGCCCTGGGGATCTCAAACGAACAAAGAACTCGCTCTGGGAGGCTAGGGTTAGTGAGAGAGGGTTAGGGTTAGAGTATATGGCATTAAGGCCTTTTCCCCCTATTCAAATGCCCCGAGGCCAAATGGATGGCTGGGATTGACTCACCAGGTCCTCAGATGTTGCCAAGTGTCCCTGGGACAGCCAAAAGGCTGACCCAAAGGCTGGGCACGCCTCACTCCTATTGGGCGGCTTTGGGATGAGTGGGAGGGAACATTGCCTAAATAGCCTAAGCCAAACCTTTGGAGCAGCTTAAGCAAGGATTAGTTAGGGAAATAAAGCAAAAGGAGGCTTTTAGGCATGTGATATAGGGAGGAAATAGGGCTTCGTTGACTTGGTTTGACCAGTCAACCAGGTCAAAGTTGGTGATGTGGCATTTGAGGGGGTAAAGGATCATTTGGAATGATTTGATCAAGGGTTAAAAGTCAAAGTGAGAGCTTAGAAGGAGTGGGAGCAAATGCCATTAAGCTTTGACCTAGAATTGAGGGTTGACTTGGTCAACCCAAGTTGGGTTGAACTCAAAATAGGTTTGGGAATATTCAAGGCTTTGCATAGAATGATTTCAAAGGATTGGAGATATTGACGTGGTTAACCAAGTTGAAAATGGTTCATTTGAAACCATAAGGGTCCATTAGGTCAAACCATGTTGACTGAGTCAACTAGGCTGACCCAATGGGTGAATCTGGGCTGGAAAGGTTTGAAAAATCATTTGAAGGCCATTGAGGGTGGTTCCTAGGTCTGGGGAGGTCAAATTGACCAAAATCCCTATTTGAGCCCCTAAGGGCCTGTTTGGTCAACCTGGGTTGACTTGGTCAACCAGGTTGACCCAGGGTCTGGGTTTGGGCTCAACAGGTTTGAAATGATATTTCAAGTCCAAAGGAAGTGGTTGGATGGCCTAGAGAGGTCATTTGGGTCAAAACACATGTTTGGACCCTTAAAGGGCCTCTTGGGTCAAACCTGTTGACTTGATCAACCAGGTTGACCCAAGGGTTAGAAATAGGTTCAAAAGATTTGAAATGACATTTGAAATTTGTTAAAGGTGGTTGCATTCAATTTGGAGCTCATTTGGTTTGAAATCCCTATTTGAGCCCCATAGGGGTGTTTTGGTCAATTTTGACCTATTGGTCAACTATGGTCAAGAATGGGTCTGGAAAGTGCAGTTTACTGCTCAATGGGTTAAAATCAAGGGTCTGGAAGTGATTGGAGGCTTGGATAAGGGTTCCAAGGCCAAGATCTCAAAGGGGTTAGGTTCAGTGGCATAGGCTGTGAATATTTGAAGGTTTTACAGCCTTTGAATTTTAATTCAAATTTTGGGGTTAGAGACCTCAGAATGAGCTCTCAAAGTTGGAGGGTAACCTCTAGAGACATGTCTTATCACTCTGCAAGTGATAGATCCTGGATCAGAGATCATTTGACTGGGTTTTAAAAATGTTTGAAAAAAATCTCTGAAAAGGGTGATTAGGACAGGGCCTCTAGAGTTTGGATTTGAGTCTGAATTCTGGGTTTGGATTTGATTTGAAGTTTGAATTAATTTGGATTTAAATTGGATGGAGTTTGAGATTCAAATTGATCACAGGTAGGAATCAAATTGAAATTGGAGTGGATTAAATATAGGAATTGATTTAAAATTGAGGTTGATCAAAGGTGGAGATTGGTTTGAAGTTGGAGTGGTCCTAAGATCTAGAAGAATTCTAAGATCTAGAATTTAAGGGAATCCTAGGTTCTAGAATAGGCTCTAAGGTCTTGGATCTAGAAGGATCCTAGGGTCTAGAGTAGATCCTACGGTCTAGGATTAAATCTGGATTCTGGAAGGGTCTTAGTGACCTCATACAAAAATGAGGTCAACAAATGGACCCCCAATGTGTGTAGTAGAAGGAACTTCTGCTGCACACATTGGCGTTGACCGAATGGAAGTAGAATTCTGAGAATGAAAGGGAGATCATCTCCCAACCTCAAGCCTATAGGATGCTAATGGAAGGCTTACACCTATTGGATAAGGAAAACCGGTAAAACCAAGGTAGGGAATACCTAACCTTGGGTATAAGGAAGGGCATCACCCAACCTTAGGTCTACAGGATGCTGATAGAAGACTTACTCCTAGTAGACAAGGAAACTGGAGAAACCAAGGTAGGGAATACCTAGCCTTGGGTCTAAGGAAGGGCATCACCCAACCTTAGGCCTATAGGATGCTGATAGAAGACTTATTCCAAATAGGCAGATTAACTGGAAACCAAAGTAGGGAATACCTAACTTTGGGTCTAAGGAAGGGCATCACCCAACCTTAGGTCTACAGGATGCTGATAGAAGACTTACTCCTAGTAGACGGATCAACTGGGGGAAACCAAGGTAGGGAATACCTAGCCTTGGGTCTAAGGAAGGGCATCACCCAACCTTAGGCCTATAGGATGCTGATAGAAGACTTACTCCTAATAGGCAGATTAACTGGAAACCAAAGTAGGGAATACCTAACTTTGGGTCTAAGGAAGGGCATCACCCAACCTTAGGTCTACAGGATGCTGATAGAAGACTTACTCCTAGTAGACGGATTAACTGGGAAACCAAGGTAGGGAATACCTAGCCTTGGGTCTAAGGAAGGGCATCACCCAACCTTAGGTCCATAGGATGCTGATAGAAGACTTACTCCTAATGGACAAATCAACTGGAAACCAAGGTAGGGAATACCTAGCCTTGGGTCTAAGGAAGGGCATCACCCAACCTTAGGCCTATAGGATGCTGATAGAAGACTTACTCCTAATAGGCAGATTAACTGGAAACCAAAGTAGGGAATACCTAACTTTGGGTCTAAGGAAGGGCATCACCCAACCTTAGGTCTACAGGATGCTGATAGAAGACTTACTCCTAGTAGACGGATTAACTGGGAAAACCAAGGTAGGGAATACCTAGCCTTGGGTCTAAGGAAGGGCATCACCCAACCTTAGGTCCATAGGATGCTGATAGAAGACTTACTCCTAATGGACAAATCAACTGGAAACCAAGGTAGGGAATACCTAGCCTTGGGTCTAAGGAAGGGCATCACCCAACCTTAGGCCTATAGGATGCTGATAGAAGACTTACTCCTAATAGGCAGATTAACTGGAAACCAAAGTAGGGAATACCTAACTTTGGGTCTAAGGAAGGGCATCACCCAACCTTAGGTCTACAGGATGCTGATAGAAGACTTACTCCTAGTAGACGGATTAACTGGGAAACCAAGGTAGGGAATACCTAGCCTTGGGTCTAAGGAAGGGCATCACCCAACCTTAGGTCCATAGGATGCTGATAGAAGACTTACTCCTAATGGACAAATCAACTGGAAACCAAGGTAGGGAATACCTAGCCTTGGGTCTAAGGAAGGGCATCACCCAACCTTAGGCCTATAGGATGCTGATAGAAGACTTACTCCTAATAGGCAGATTAACTGGAAACCAAAGTAGGGAATACCTAACTTTGGGTCTAAGGAAGGGCATCACCCAACCTTAGGTCTACAGGATGCTGATAGAAGACTTACTCCTAGTAGACGGATCAACTGGAAAACCCAGGTAGGGAATACCTAGCCTTGGGTCTAAGGAAGGGCATCACCCAACCTTAGGTCCATAGGATGCTGATAGAAGACTTACTCCTAATGGACAAATCAACTGGAAACCAAGGTAGGGAATACCTAGCCTTGGGTCTAAGGAAGGGCATCACCCAACCTTAGGCCTATAGGATGCTGATAGAAGACTTACTCCTAATAGGCAAATTAACTGGCAAACTAGGATGGTGCCACGAAGGGCGTACTCCACCACTAGCGAATGGTCATGTGGGGAGGAAACTTGCTCCACACAGCGGACCAAAACTGGCAAACTAGGGTGGTGCCACGAAGGGTGTACTCCACCACTAGCGAGTGGGAATCAGGATGGTGCCACGAAGGGCGTACTCCACCACTAATCCCCGGGTGAAATGCCAGGGTGGTGCCACAGAGGGCGTACTCCACCACTAGCAGGTCTAATCCTAAAGGAAAGGAAATGCCTAACCTTAAGGAGAAGGCGAAGAGCGTTAAAAAATAAATAAATAAACTTAAAAAAAGGTAGAATCAAGTTATAAATCAAGAAGAGGAAATTTTATTAATTGATAAAATGAGCTACATCAAGCATAGTATTTCTTAAGGAAATACCCATTGACAGGTAGCATTGGGTGGTTCCCTTTACAATCTACTAACTGATACGAGCCTCCTTCGTAGACAGTCTCTATAACGAAAGGTCCTTCCCACGTAGGTTCAAATTTGCCTCCCAGCTTCCGATGGGCCAAGATAGGCCTCCGAAGGACCAATACCAAGTCTCCCGCTTGGAAGGTCCTAGGTCGCACTAACTTGTCATGGGCTTGAACCATACGGGATTTATACAACTCTAAACTTTGTTGAGCTTGGAGACGTCGCTCTTCAAGGCCTTCGAGTTCTTCCAATCGTAGTTTTGCATTTTGTTCATTGGTAATTTGATTCTGAACTGCAATTCTAAGCGAAGGGATTTGTATTTCCAAGGGCAGAACAGCCTCAGATCCATACACTAGTGCAAACGGGGTGGATTGGGTCGGGGTTCTATAAGTGGTACGATAAGCCCACAAAGCTTCCACCAACCGCTCATCCCACTGCCGTTTGTTATCATCAAGGGTCTTTTTGACAATTTGCACCAAGGTTTTGTTGAAGGCCTCGGCCAATCCATTCGCCCGAGGGTAATAGATCGTCGAATATCTCCAATCAATATTATGGCGCCTTACAAAATTATTGATTTTTGTAGACTTGAATGCGGACCCATTATCGGATATGATTCTGCGAGGTACTCCAAATCGATATACAATATGGTCACGAAAGAATTTTAAGACATGGTGTGATGTTACATTTCGTAGGGGAATTGCTTCCGCCCATTTTGAAAAGTAATCAGTTGCTGCTAATATGAAACGATGACCTCTCGCGGAGGGAGGGTCAATCGGCCCAATGATATCCGTGCCCCAACTTTCGAAGGGCCACGAGGCTATCGTAGGATGCAACACATTAGGCGGCTGATGTAAAACCACACCATGGACCTGACATTGATGACAGTGCTTTGCAGTATTCATGCAATCGTCAATCATTGTAGGCCAATAGTATCCAAGTCTTTTAATCTTTAATTTCATTTTTGGACCCGATTGATGAGCACCGCACAGTCCTAAATGAACTTCATTAACAACTTTCTGGGCTTCTCGCTTGTTCAAACAGCGCAGCCACATGTGATCAAAGGACCGACGGTATAACAGATCTTTAACTAGTGCATATGATAGGGCACGCTTCTTAATCTGGTTAGAGAGTGATTTATCCTGGGGAAGCTTCCCTTCTTTAAGGTAATAGACTAAGGGTCGTCTCCAATCGCCTTCTTCGTCAATCGTCGAAGAGGCAGAAAGGATCTGAAGGGGAGTCTTACTAATGTGTTCCAAATCTATAAGGGAGAGGGTCTTACGACCCTGTATCTCTATAGGGATGGAATCCTCCTCAGGACATGCAAATTCCTTTGCAAGTTTTGCTAAGGCATCCGCCGCAGAATTGCTTCCACGGGGAACCCTATACAAAGTAGCAATGGGGATTTGTTCCAACAAGTGGAGTGTATACTGGTGATATTTTAGGAGATTCGGATTCAAGACTTTATAAGTTCCGGCGACTTGGTTAATAACCAGTTGGGAATCTCCAAAGATCTTAATCTCTTTAATCTCCATTAGAATTGCAAGTTCCAAACCAGTTATCAGAGCTTCGTATTCAGCTTCGTTGTTTGTGCAAGGCTCTGATAAGTGATAGGAAAAGTGCATCATTCCTTTTTCTGGTGTAATAAAAATTAGACCGACTCCGGCCTTTCCAGGAATTACAGATTGTCGAGTCGCAATCCTACGAGAGGATGCTGCCCCATCAAAATATAATTCCCAGATGGCCTCGCCAGATTCCCTTAAACTCATGATTTGTTCGTCGGGTAAGTCATCGTTCAAAGGAGAATCTGCCGGCAGCGGGTGTGCTGCCAGAAAGTCGGCAACAGCCTGTCCTTTCACAGCACGAAGAGGAGTGAAAGTAATCTCAAATTGCAACAATATCATAGACCAACGAGCTAAACGTCCTGACAACGTAGGTCGGGTCATAAGATACTGCAAAGGATTAATTCTTGAAATCAAACTGATTGAGTGGGAGAGCATGTAATGCCTCAGTTTCTGAGCTGCAAAAACTAGAGCAAGACAATGCTTCTCTATTGACGGGTATCGAATTTCAGTAGGAAGGAGTCTTCGACTAAGGTAGTAGAAAGCATTCTCTTTTCCTTCGTCGTTAACTTGAGCTAACAGGGCACCTAAAGACTCATCTAGAGCTGCGGTGTAGAGGATTAATGGCTTTCCCGGAATCGGAGCTGCCAAGACTGGCGGGTTAGAAAGGTATTGTTTGATATCGTCAAAAGCATTCTGACACTTCTCGCCCCCATACGAATTTAGTATCCTTTTTCGCAAGGGCAGAAAAGGGTTGACATCTCCCGGAAAGATTAGAAATAAACCTCCTTATATATGCCAATCTACCTTGTAGAGACCTTAACTGAGTAAGGCTCTTAGGGGATGGCATATCTAAGATGGCTTCAATTTTAGCAGGATCTATCTCGATTCTGCGGTGCCTCACTACGAATCCTAAGAATTTTCCCGAAGCGACGCCGAAGGCGCACTTCAAGGGGTTCATTTTCAAATCGTAGCGGCGCAACCGTTCGAAAACAACTCTTAAGTCATACAAGTGAGCCTCTTTAACCTTGCTCTTGACAACTAAATCATCAATATAACATTCAACTTGATTATGAATTAAGTCGTCAAAAATACGGGTCATAGCCCGTTGGTAGGTTGCTCCGGCATTCTTTAAGCCGAATGGCATTACCTTATAACAAAAGATTCCAATAGGGGTTCTGAACGCCGTATTTCTCTCATCTTCAGGGGCCATCTTGATTTGGTTATAACCCGACGAGCCATCCATGAATGAGAAAATAGCATGTGAGGAGGCAATGTCCACCATGAGTTCTGGTATTGGTAGAGGGAACTCATCTTTAGGGCATGCCTTATTCAGATCCCTATAGTCGACACAAATCCGAATTTGACCATTTTTCTTTCGAACTGGCACGACGCTGGCTACCCAAGAGGGATATTGTTCCTCTCGAATGAATCCGGCTTCTGCCAATTTCTTAACTTCAGAAACGACTTGTTGCTCAATCTCTAAGCGCATGCGTCGAGGAGCTTGTTTAACAGGGATGGCATCATGCCGAACTCCAAGTTTGTGAACTGCTACCTCAGCAGGCAAACCTGGCATTTCGTCATATGTTCAGGCAAAGCAATCCCTGAACTCGAATAACAACTGGATTAAGTCTTGGGTTTCACCCTCGTCCAACAAAGTACTTATGAAAATCGGACGGGGGTCATCATCGTTTCCCAAGTTAATTTCTCTTAACTCATCGACTGTCGACTTAATTTCCTCTTCAAATTCAGGGGGTGCATCCCGAACTTGAAGATCATCAGGATCGTCTAAAGTCTCCAAACAGAGTCCATCCAGAGGATAAGGAGGATCTGTAGGGACATTTGGAGAATCGAGATGGTAAGTTATCATTAGGCAATACTCATCATCGTCGAATGAACTAACTGTTCCAAAGCCAATACCACTTGTTGGATTTTTTTTATTTTTGTTCGCCAAATATTCTCGTGGTATCTAGCTTGACCCTTAGTCCATCGGTATGGTATAGAACCTTTAGAAAAAGTATTTTTTTACACACACAGGGAAGTAGCCGAAAGGTAATTCCATTAATTCATTAAAATCTGCCTCCTCAAGGGTTACATCACCTTCGTCCCTTGCGGAGGAGGAGCCAGGAAAGAATTTCTGGACTTTCTTAACTTCACCATCCAAGTTGGGGGCCACTTTGACTTCCAACCCTACAACCCTGCCTGCCGACAGTGGGGTCAGAGAAAGGGCCTCAATCCTTCTAGTGAGCTTTTCATACATTGTTAATTCAGGCTCGTCACTTTTAACTTTTGAAATATCTACCTCAGGGTCACTGTCCTGGTCTAAGGTGAGATCAAATTTTGGAGGAGTATTTATGTTTTGATAATTGAGAGAGAGGGCAGCACAGCTTGATTTTCTAGTTCACCATCGGAATCTGATTCCAAATCAATGTATACAGGTGCTGCTCTCCTGTCTAATGAAGCGCGGCCTCGACCTCGTGCCCTTAAAGCCATCCTCCCACCTCTTTGAGGTAATGTGCTTGGAGGTCTAAGGACAACGATGTCAGAGTCGTCTTCACTACTCGATTGAATCATTTTTGATTGATATCCTTATCTTTTTCTTCCTTTTGGTTGAATTTTTGTCCAACCATTTTCTCCTCAAATTTGATCTCTAATTTAGAACGGGACGAGGACCCTTTTGGTATGAAGTATGCAGCATCTTCGTAGATCCCAATTTCTTGAATGGAGAATGGTTGCAAATCACCCTTAATCACATGTTCAATGCCGTTTCGTTGATACTTAACGCATTGGTGCAGGGTAGATGGAACCATTCTATATTCGTGAATCCAAGGTCTACCTAGAAGTGCGTTAAAGGACGTAGTCGAATCAATTATATGAAATTTAGCTTCAGTTTTTAAACCTCCTATCTCCAGGAGTAGAGTGATTGAACCTAAAGCTCTCTCGCCCTTCTCGTTGAACCCACGAAGCACCAACCTGTCGGTTGAAAGCTTGCTAGTATCAACCCTGAGATAAGCAAGGGTCTTTATGTTCATCACGTTGACCGATGCACCCGGATCAACAAGGACTCTTGATAACTTGAAATTTCCCACGTCTACGGTGATGTAGAGGGGACGATTGTGGTCAGCAGTTCCCAAGAGTAAATCCTCATCTGAAAAGGTAACCCCTGGGACCTCTTTGAAGTAGAGAGCCTCACCTTCTGAAGTTGCAGCCAACTGTGTTAAGCAAATCTCGGGATCGAGAAGTGCTTTAACTAGAGACTCCCTCATTTCTTTGGAGAGAAGGAGGGCGTCGTAAATACTTAATTTTGCTGGCAACTTCCTAAGGTGGGCTAGAACATTGTAATCAACCTTAGGAACGACAGACTCGAAACCCGGAGGAATTAAAGGGAATTCTGGTTGTTGAGGGGAATCCGGACTTAGATTTTCGAATGAAGGTTGCTTGCCTTTGTCCTGAGGGGGCAACCTAGGGGGTAAGACTTTACCGCCACGGAGTTGCACCTGCTCGACGTCTTCGGGCGGGCAAACTAGGGCAGTGTCTACACACACCATAGGTGTTGGATCATCATTTTCTGAAAGCGAGTCAGAATCTGAAAGTTCTATCAAGATAGGATTTCCTTGAAAATTGATTTGAGGGAAATCACTTTCTGATAAAGCTTCACATTCGACCTCTTCTTGAATAGTCGATTCGGGAAGGTCGGTTTGATTAACCTCGATATTTGCTTCATTAGGAGTTTGATTCAAAACAGAGAGTCATCAATTTGCATTTGAGATTCATGGTTAATCATCAAGACAGAAGTAGAAGGATGTTTTTTTATTCATCTTTTTTGACCCTTCGCCTTTGATGGGGCAAAGTAAAAGTCAGATAACAAAAGAGGGGAAAGGGTTTTAACACCACCATCCGCCATTCTAATACATCTCTCATCTACACACTTCCTCTCTACAAAATCAGATTTCTCCTCTTTTTTACATTTTTCTCAGTAGTTCCTAAGACTACTGGAGAGGGAAGTGGCTCAACATCCTTCTGCGAAGCATCCAGGTCAACTTTCCACACCGGGGCCTGGGCTATCGTAGTCAGCTGTTGAGAAAGACGAAAAGACTTGTTAATCGACTTTTTAAGTGCCCGGGACAAAGCAATGTCCCAACCATCTTCAACAAAACAAGAAGAGTTAAGAGGATTACCTGAAATGGTCTTAATTGAAGCCTTTTCTGGATCAACCAAGTATTCTTTAGGTATTATGATGTTACCTTGGGTGTAGTTCCTCTCGAGCCAATCTTTGAACACAACGCAGTCCTCGAGAGGGTGACTAAGCATCCTGTGGTACGGGCAATACTTGGGATCATCTTTCTTGCTCTCATCCTCAGGCCTCCTAGCCTCTGGCAACTGAAAATCTGGTTTCTTTAACAGACTTCTGAAGATCTTCTTAACTGACTCCCTTTTAAATGGATAAGGCTTTCCCAATCTCTCTCTAAAAGGGATGAAGGAGGGATCTCTAGTATGTTGAGGAACTATCTGAAAGGGCTGCTTCTGAGGCGGCTGTGGTGGAAGTGGAGTGCTAGGCTGACTAATCACTGGCCTCTTTCCTTTATCTACTGCTGAGACCACAGCTTTCTTTTCAAATGTTTTCACCAATTTTGGACCCTTCCTTTCTTCAGACTGCTCTCGTAAGAATGGCATCCTAGGAGCCTCTTCCTGCAAATTGCTAGCCTTATTAAGAAGTTTCTCAAAAGTTTTAATAGTGAAACCCTTCAGGAGAAAAGCAACAGGACCGTGGATATTCTTCAAAAGGATCTCCACAGCATGTTGTTCTTGCAACTGGGGTTCACACTTCATCGAGAGGTTTCGCCACCTCAAGATGTACTCAACTAGAGACTCTCCCAGCTTTTGCTTTTCAACCACGAGATCGCCCACGGTGGTGCGTTGTTGCGCTCCAGAAAATCTCTTAAGAAAGAGGTTTTCTAGGTCGCTAAAGGTTCTTACTGAACCGTTGGGCAGATCGGCGTACCATTCAAAAGCAATGCCGGATAGACTACTTACAAATTGGCGAAATAGTAGAGCATCCGACCCTCCTGCATTGCAACAGCTTGCTCGGAAGTGGGCCAGATGCTGTCTCGGATTTTCAATTCCAGTGAAAACTTTAAAAGTTGGTGGCACAAAGCCCTTTGGGTAAGGAACTAAGTCATATTCCTCGGGGTAGGGTCTACCCTTTGAAATAGACACAGTTCCTTGAGCATGGGCTAAGGCCTCCCTTACCTGGTCCTCAATTAACTGCTTGATATCCTTCTGAGGTGGGATTGAAGGAATGGAGGAGACTGCAGGGTGAACTGGAGGTGTCTCTACTGGACAAGGGAGAGTCATAGGTGGTGACTCGAGAGGTCTGGAATTAAGTTCTGCCCTTTTGGCCTTTTCTGTGAGCTCTCGAGCTGACTGGTGGATCATGAAAGACTCTTGCTGTGATTTGTCCAACTTCTCTTGCATTTCTCTAACTTGTGACATCATGCTAGCAAGCTGAGTCTCCAAGTTTTTTATATGTTCTTCATCTCTATCTTTCACAGACTCATCTGACTCTGACTCAACAGCATGTGGATCATCATCCTTAACAAATCGGCGCTTGCTGGGCTCAGCTTCTTTATTAGATCCTCTAGTTTCGACCACATGAATGCCCCCCAACATAATCATCTTCATCTCCAAGGAGATCATCCGTATCGGGGTCAAAAGAAGCCATTCCTTCTTTGTTCAACAAGATGTTTCTTATTTCCTGGACTACCTCCTCGACCGGTCTATCCCCAATTGATTTAGGGTCAAGGGGTAGGTATCCTTTATACTCAGCCATATCAAACAACTCTTCAGAATCCATAAGGGCAATGATTTCTGTAAGTTTTGGATTAGGATCTGGTTGAGACTTTGTATCCGGTTCATCTTCCATTTCTAAATCCTGGTCAATTCTCTCCTCTTCGACTATCCCAGAGCTGGTAGTCAGAAGAGTGGCATCCTCTACAGGGAGAGGGACATATTCCTCAGGAGAAGTAGGAGCTTGTAAGGTGATAGTTCCCACATCCCAGTAAGGTAAGGTCCTCAGACTCCTGACTAAGGGGCCTAGGAATGACACTCGGACTTTGGGGATCATTAACTGGGACAACAGGGATGGTGGCTATTGAATTTTGAACTAAACTGGCTGTGGGAGAACTGTCAACTGTAACAACTGGGGTACTAGTCTGGACATCCATCAAGTCAACTGAAACTGGAGTAGGGTTGGCTGGAACTCGCTGGAGCTGCAGAATGAACTTAGAAGTTCTAGGAGGTGGTGGCAGATTCTCCAACTTAGTTCTCTTTGGCACATATTTCCTTTCAGGAGATTTAGGTCTTTTCCCTTTAAGGTCCACGGACTTCTGGACTTCAACCCCCTTTGGTTTGACAATCACTGAGGCCAATCTTACAGGTTTATGTGGGGGTACCGGGGGTCTACCAGTAGGATGGCGGTCTCTCTCGGACCCAGTCAACACAATACCCTCTGTTTGAGAGGACAGAGGGCGTGGCACCCAGTGATATCCATCAACCAGTACTGAAGTAGCGGGCTGTCTAGCATACTTCTTATTATTCTTCCTAACGAATTGAGGGGTTAAATTCTTTGCTTCAGATACTTCTTCCTTCAACACTTCCTTTTGGAAGCGATGTGAAATCACTCCCTTCAATTGTTTCACATACTCCTCTTTAGTCTGCCCAGTCTGTGCAGCACAGGTATGAATTATGTTTCTTAAAGTCCTTGTCTTCTGGAGATATTTTTCTTTCTGAGTCTTTTTAGTCGAATAGTCGACCGGGCATGGTGGGGAACGGGCTATCCTAGCTGCCCTCTCCTCCCCTTGAGCCAAAGCTAAGGGGTAAAAGCGACTCCCCTTTAGGAGGGGAGAGGAAGCAGGAATAGGTAGCTCCTCATCAGCCTCAGGTTCTACTTGAGCTAAGGTCTTAAAAGGTACGACTCTCTTAGCTTTAGAGATCTTCTTCCTAAGTCTCCTCAAATAGTTCTTCTTCTGATTCTTAGTGGCAAACTTAAGCCCAGAACTAGACCCTTCTTCAAAAACAGACTTAATTTCAGTGGGAAGCTCAACAACTGGTTCAGACTGTTTCTGATCATCACTGACTACTGGCAAGGTGGGTGCAGATCCCACAATTAACTCAACTACTGGGGGAGTTTCCTTACTGGCATCAAAGCTAACAATCTGGTATCCATCCATAGAAAGCTCTAGAGTACTAAATCCCATTCCAAAAATAACAGTGCTCCCTTGGTCATTAACAGTCGAAGACAACTCTCGGTCGAAAGAGAAAAATCAGTTGGCCAGCCATTTGAAATTTTCTGAAAATTAAAGAAAATGATTGAAATTAGATTTTTTTTTTTTTTTAAAAGAGTGGTAAAGAGTATTTTATTATTATTATTTTTGAAAGTATGACATATGTTAGCCCACGAGGAAATCGTATGGGGTAACACATGACAACTTGGAGTTTAAAAAAAAAAAAAAATTTTTTTTTTTTTTGAGTAAATTTTGAGAATTTGAAAGGGGTTTTCTTACAGGTTCCAAAACACAACGGACAGAGTTTCCCCTTGCCCGAAGGCTTATGGAATTGCGAGAAAGCCCAAGTAAAAAGGGATAGTTTAACCCCTCCCACCCTTGGAAATCAAAGGGGAAATGAGGGGGGGGGGGGGGTTAAAACTAAAAAGGTTTGGAATGAAATCAAAAAATTTGAATTCTTTTCAATTTTAAGGATTTATATGTTGAACGAGAAGTTTATCGACCATAAATCCGTAAAATTAAAAAGGATATCCAGAGATCTGATTTGACACTGTCGCCTCACAGGCTGTGCTGGGGCAGAAGGTCAAAATCAGAACGAAAAGCCAAATTTAGAGGTGGAACCTCTCTTTTAGTATTTTGTTATTATTTTAGATGTTGGCCACACTCACCCAAGGAAGAAATGAGCAAAGGGACCAACGGAAGAAATGATAGTTAAAACTACCGATGAAACAAAATTTTGCCATTATTCAAGATGGAGAGAGAGATGGGTCCCACCGGGCGTGCCATTTTTTTGTTGGTGGAATTTTGAAAACAGGTTTTGAAAAATATTAGTTTTCTTTGGGACTTAAAATTGAATTCTAAAATTGAATTGTCTCGTTAGAAAAAGTATATCACCTCGAGAGGTGAAAATAAAATTTCATAACGGTATTCAGATTTAGAATTATGAAATTCATCTTGAATATTATGACCGGATGCTAAAGAGAACTTCATATGGCCCCGAAGGGTTAAAATGAGGTTCAACTGAATATCCAGCTACAATATTCAAGAAGTGTGATCGTTAGGTTCACATCCAAAGCCTTATCAAAGAAAGATGTATCTCCCCGAAGGGGGAAAATATCATTCGATGATAATTCTTTGAATATGATAACAATGATCACTAATATTTTAAGTTTTCCCCAAAGAAATCCAATTGAGTTTTGAAAAATCAATTTTTAAAATCAGGTGCGTGTGTGGTTCTAAATCTCCTACGAGCGCAAGCCCTCGTAGTTAATTACATCGTAAGAAAATAAATGTCTCCTACGAAAACTCTCGATTAAAATAATGGCAGAAATTTTGTTAGAATTTCTAGGAGTGATATCAAAAAGAGAAGTGAATTTTGGAAATTCAACAGGGAATGGATCAAAATTGAGCAGTTATTAACGGAGTTAAAGGAGGAGAGGTAGGGGACACTTTGAGATTCCGGAACCATCCGGAAGTGTCCCAACTTAATCTAAATGTTGGGCTTTATGTTTTTGGATTGAAATGATATTTTTATTAGAGTTGAGTATTTTATTAGAAATTTGGGATTAGATTCCCGAAGTTTGGGGTCTTATAATCAAAGATCTGCCCCGGATCCTAAATCTATTTTGGACACTGGACCACAGTCGTCCGATCCTAACTAATGCAGTGCAAAACCTGGACTTACCCCGGCCTGGATTGGGGAGCCAGCTAACCACCTAATCGATTTAAAAGAGATGAGTCCGGTCTTTTATGAAAGAGTGGTAGGGACGTTGTAATTAAGGTTTTGGAGAGTTGGGGCCGACATCTAGAGATTTTCCTAATTGGCCCCTTTGACTTATGTTGGGTGCAAAAATGCTAAACTATGAAATTAAAATTTTGACTCTTTAATTTGTATCTAATGCAATGCATGCTGGTTAACAACCTTCCAATCAAGTATGCTTGAAATTTTTAAAAACAGGCTTATAAAATAGTTTTTTAGAAGACTGGACTTCCCCAGGTCCGGCACCTCGTCCTCATAGGTCAGACTATCCGGACTCTACCCGCAGGCGGGGAAGGGTCTAAAGCAAGGAAAGAGTAATGCAAAAATATGCATGCGACCCCGGGGTCGATCCCCGGCTAATTCCCTAGATTCGTTATCTTTCTATGTTATTTAGACTCACTAAAATTTTAGACTTTTAAAATTATGAGTAGAAAAAAATTTCACACCCTCACGAGCCTCACGTATCCAGGCGAAAAACAAAGAACGGCATGCAATCGCCAAAAAAACTAGTAAAAACAAGTAATCCTAAAGGCAATCAATTCATTACATCAAATATAAATTAATTAATTAATAAATGTCCGTAGGCAAAGTTGCCTTGCTTATTACAAACCAGAATTTTGCAGAAAGTAAAGTGGCCGGGCACCACTGACAACAACCCAGATTCTAAGCCTAGTAATAACGCAAGTTATTTTGAGTGGGATACTCTCAATCTTCAAATCTTCAATCTCATTCTTCTTTGGACTCCTTTTCTTCAATCTTCTTGGAATCTTCGTAGTGGATTACCCAAATGGATAAGAGGGCACTTCCCCCTAAAGGGGGGAGGCCACTCTTTCCTCTTTGGGTAAGGAGGAGGTATGATCCAAATTTGGATTTCCAAATGAAAAAGGAGTGTTCCGTAAAGGGGTATCCTTTCCTCTTTGGAATCCAAGCTTTGGATCTATGTATCCCAACTCAAAATAAACTTTCACAACACTTGACACTTACACAAATTACATTAATATCAAAATAAAAATCTAGACTCACCTGCCAGGGTTATCCTAAGCAATTAATATATAAAAAAGCAGTTATTCCCAAGCAGTTGTATATGAGCAGAAAAGAAAGTAAACACACTGGCCACGCTCTTTTTATGATTTGGGGGCTTTAGTAGCTGAAGCACCTGTGCAAAGAGTTTATAATATTTATGCATTTTTTTGATTTGCCCCCTTTTTATATTGCCCTGCATGAGCGTGGCCACCTGCAGAAAACTATGTCAACATCCAGATCGTGCCTAACCTAAGGGTAATCTAGTCGCCAAACACATCAATCCATCCACAGAGTACAAAAAAAGTAAGCAGACACAGCAAAGCAATTTCATCCACAACATGCAGTGAAAACTACGAAAAATCCGGCACACAGCAGTAAAGTAAACACCGGCCTAACCTAGATCTAGAGTTTGTTGTCCTAGCACATCATCTAAAGTGTGTGAGAAAGGTCGTGTGGCTGGGGTAGATCCTAAAGTGGGTTATTAATTGAAGTTGTCTAAAGGTTTGGATTAGTTAAGGTTCAAAAGGGATTTAGATTAAGATTTAAGTATTAGTAGATTAAGAATTTTAATTAAACATATTTTAAAAGTTAATTGATTGCTACCTTTGTTTCACACCGAGGCCGTGAAGTTTATTTCACCTTCCTTGGGGCTAAGCTAATAGCCTCGTAGGCCTGGGTTACCCAGTAGCAATCGGGGTTGATTAAGTTATTTAAATTGGTTGGAATTAAAGGAGTGGGTTAATATTAAAGGGAGTTGGTTACTGATTTTAATGGGTTGGTTGAGAATTTTATTATCCTATTAAGAAAATTCTGGAATTTGAAAGGGTTAATGGGTTTTAAAAGATTATCCGGATGTACTAACTAAGGGGTCAAAACATGACTTTTAAAGTTAGGGTTAATCTTATAGATTTCAGATTTTTAATAAATACTAGACCTAATTATGAGTTGTTAGACAGTTGGTACACTCAATTTGGAGTTTTCTATCAAAAGTTATGATTTTTAGAAGTTTTAACCCGGTTTTTGACCTGAGGTTGACCAAAATGTTGACTTTTTGACTTTGATGTCTTTCTGGAATTTTAACATTTTTAATAAATATTAGGCATTAATAGGAGTTGAATGCAAGTGAGTTTGGGTGATTTGGGATTTTTCTAGAATTAGTTATGGATTATTGAAGTTTGGGCATTTTAATGAGTTTTGGGAATTTCTTAATTAGAAGGCCTCTCTTGTGATTTTGCTTCAAACAAGTTCCCAATCTCTTGAAAACACCTCCAAAGGTCAGAAATAACCTAAGGAGGGATCCCCAAGTATTTGGGAGATTTTGGGATTTTTCAATTATTATTAATGAATTATCTTAATTAAATATTGATTTTCACTTAAAATTAAATTAGGGTTTAAATTGCTGTCAAATTAAGGAGCTTTTAATTACCATGGATTAAGGACTGGATTCTGGTCAGTTAGAGGGCTTACACATATTTTTTGGGTTTGAAATGGATTTATTAGATTTTCTGGAAGGTTTAGAGGCTTAATTAAGGCTTAAACTTAAGAAAATTAATTAGGGGGCCTTAACTATTTCAAAAATCAGTGAAAATTTTTCTAAGGGTTGTACATGTCACTAAGTTCAAATGTTCAAAGTTTCAAGTCAAAAGGATTTATATCTTAATTTATAGAATTTCTCTAAGTTTTCTAAATATAGGTCCTTAATTATTGTCCTTAATTGTGTCACTAGGTTTAATAGGTTTGAATCAATGTTTTAACTAACCCTTGGACAACACATAAGAAATCATACACAAGCACATTCAAGTCCTTAAATCTAGGAGAGCCTAGGCTAGGTGGTGTGTGCACCTTAAGCATGCAATTAATAAAATAAAAGTTGACTAGTTAAGGGGTTAACCAATGAACAATTAAAATAATTGCTAATTAATTAACCACCATTCCCCATTAATTTTGTTCAAGCATACTTAACCCAAGTTCAAAATTTCAAGAGATTTCTCAAGCTTATGAGATTTAAGTATATATGTATATATATGCATTTTAAAATATATTTGAAAATACATTAATATATTTAATCCTATATATAAATAAAAGTTTTGAAAATACCACTAAAATAAGTTTAAAAAAATCATGGAGATCCACTGATTTCAAATTTATTAAGATAATAGTTTCTTTAAAAAAAAATTTTTTAAAATAAAATTCAATATTAAATAAAATATTAATAAACTATCAAAATGCTTACATAATTCCAAACAATGTCAAATCTACTTAAATAATCCTGAAAATTTTCCTAGAGATCAACCATGCACTTAAAGACATGCATGCCAAGTTTCAGATAAAAATAATTTATATATAATAAGTTAAAAATAAAATATACTTTTCTGTATTTCTTAAATTACTAATAAAATAATAACCAAAAGAGTTTGATTTTATTTTTAAAATAAACTAGATGAAATTCTAAAAAGTTTGATATATTATACTCATTTTTTGGCTTTGTATTTAATTTACTATGATTTTTTAAAGTTTCTGTAATTAAAACAAATTAAAAACACATTTTCCTTAATTAAACGGCGGCGGTCAGACACGCGGCACGCGCGGATTCGCGGGATCGAAACCGCGTGACGGCGGGGACACGCGTCGGCCGCGGGCCGCTTTACGCGGTTTTCACTTAACCACGTCAGCGGCTCGTGGCGGCCGTTGGATCATAGCGGGTCTGATCCAACGGATAAGATCAAATCCCGCGGTTGATCTCTGCGGGACGAGATCGGACGGCGGGATTCGACTCCGCGGTTTCTGATCCGAGGGCACAGTTGTCGCCGGACGGCTGATCAAACGACAGCTCGAACGCGCGGTTGGATCAGACCGCGGAAGGGCTCGATCTGGACCGTTGATCGAACGATCAACGGTCCAGAAAACGTACACTCACCGGAAACCGTGAATGACGCCCTAGAAAACGTGTTTTGCCTCGTTCTCTCGATCGGATCGATCATTTTCAATGAAATTTTAAATTTAGATTGAAGACATGAACAGAAATCGTGGGGAAGGGTTCATTTGACCTAAAGCATCCTATACGAGGAGCCAAATAACCCTATCTAATGTGTACTAAATCTAGAGTTTTAAGGGATTATACCGCTGGATCTTCGATATTTCTGGATGGATGAGCTTGTAGATTGTCCAAGTGTAGATCCCCAGCAGAAAATGGAGCTCGAACACGTCAGGATTGGTCGCTACAAGCTTGGGGCGGACTGGGTGGTGGTTTCGCCGGAGAACTCGCCGCCGGTGACGGGCAACCACTTGGATTTTGTAGTGGGGAGGTAGAGGAAGCCCTGGGGATCTCAAACGAACAAAGAACTCGCTCTGGGAGGCTAGGGTTAGTGAGAGAGGGTTAGGGTTAGAGTATATGGCATTAAGGCCTTTTCCCCCTATTCAAACGCCCCCAGGCCAAATGGATGGCTGGGATTGACTCACCAAGTCCTCAGATGTTGCCAAGTGTCCTTGGGACAGCCAGAAGGCTGACCCAAAGGCTGGACACGCCTCACTCCTATTGGGCGGCTTTGGGATGAGTGGGAGGGAACATTGCCTAAATAGCCTAAGCCAAACCTTTGGAGCAGCTTAAGCAAGGATTAGTTAGGGAAATAAAGCAAAAGGAGGCTTTTAGGCATGTGATATAGGGAGGAAATAGGGCTTCGTTGACTTGGTTTGACCAGTCAACCAGGTCAAAGTTGGTGATGTGGCATTTGAGGGGGTAAAGGATCATTTGGAATGATTTGATCAAGGGTTAAAAGTCAAAGTGAGAGCTTAGAAGGAGTGGGAGCAAATGCCATTAAGCTTTGACCTAGAATTGAGGGTTGACTTGGTCAACCCAAGTTGGGTTGAACTCAAAATAGGTTTGGGAATATTCAAGGCTTTGCATAGAATGATTTCAAAGGATTGGAGATATTGACGTGGTTAACCAAGTTGAAAATGGTTCATTTGAAACCATAAGGGTCCATTAGGTCAAACCATGTTGACTGAGTCAACTAGGTTGACCCAATGGGTGAATCTGGGCTGGAAAGAATTGAAAAATCATTTGAAGGCCATTGAGGGTGGTTCCTAGGTCTGGGGAGGTCAAATTGACCAAAATCCCTATTTGAGCCCCTAAGGGCCTGTTTGGTCAACCTGGGTTGACTTGGTCAACCAGGTTGACCCAGGGTCTGGGTTTGGGCTCAACAGGTTTGAAATGATATTTCAAGTCCAAAGGAAGTGGTTGGATGGCCTAGAGAGGTCATTTGGGTCAAAACACATGTTTGGACCCTTAAAGGGCCTCTTGGGTCAAACCTATTGACTTGGTCAACCAGGTTGACCCAAGGGTTGGAAATAGGTTCAAAAGATTTGAAATGACATTTGAAATTTGTTAAAGGTGGTTGCATTCAATTTGGAGCTCATTTGGTTTGAAATCCCTATTTGAGCCCCATAGGGGTGTTTTGGTCAATTTTGACCTATTGGTCAACTATGGTCAAGAATGGGTCTGGAAAGTGCAGTTTACTGCTCAATGGGTTAAAATCAAGGGTCTGGAAGTGATTGGAGGCTTGGATAAGGGTTCCAAGGCCAAGATCTCAAAGGGGTTAGGTTCAGTGGCATAGGTTGTAAATATTTGAAGGTTTTACAGCCTTTGAATTTTAATTCAAATTTTGGGGTTAGAGACCTCAGAATGAGCTCAAAGTTGGAGGGTAACCTCTAGAGACATGTCTTATCACTCTGCAAGTGATAGATCTTGGATCAGAGATCATTTGACTGGGTTTTAAAATGTTTGAAAAATCTCTGAAAAGGGTGATTAGGACAGGGCCTCTAGAGTTTGGATTTGAGTCTGAATTCTGGGTTTGGATTTGATTTGAAGTTTGAATTAATTTGGATTTAAATTGGATGGAGTTTGAGATTCAAATTGATCACAAGTAGGAATCAAATTGAAATTGGAGTGGATTAAATATAGGAATTGATTTAAAATTGAGGTTGATCAAAGGTGGAGATTGGTTTGAAGTTGGAGTGGTCCTAAGATCTAGAAGAATTCTAAGATCTAGAATTTAAGGGAATCCTAGGTTCTAGAATAGGCTCTAAGGTCTTGGATCTAGAAGGATCCTAGGGTCTAGAGTAGATCCTACGGTCTAGGATTAAATCTGGATTCTGGAAGGGTCTTAGTGACCTCATACAAAAATGAGGTCAACAGTACCAGGATGAAGTCTATTTATGAAGATCGTACTGTACGATGAGGCATCATACTGTACAAACAGTAACGGCTACTTTTGAAATCAGAGGTTTTTAGAGCCCGTTTTAGATGTCAATCATGTCCTTTTTCAGCAAGAATCACAAAGGGGGTGAACGTGGTTAGAGAGGGATTCCAAGGGAGAGAGCTCTAGAGAATTTCTTTAGGGTTGAGAGAGGAAGGAGAAGGTGAGCGTTGTGAGGGAGAAGAGGTGTGAGGGAGATCACACGGTTTCTCCGTACTTGCTACATCTTGCTCCTCCTGTGGCCCTAGAAGAAGTTGAGGGAGGATCTCGAAGGGAAAGGCTCGTCTACATCCATTACCTCGAGGTTCTCTGCCTTCTCCAGGAGGGACAAAAAATGAGAAGGTTCTCTGCCGTCGCCAGGAGGGCGAAAATAGAGTTTGGCACTCCGCCACGCCAGGTTGGTGAAAGGGAGGTTTGTAAAGGATTCTCCGCCTTGCCGAGGGGGGCAAAAGGAGAACTATTTTTGGTAGTGAAAACCCCAGAGCGGAGGACTCCGGGGAGTGGATGTAGGTCGTATTTTGACCGAACCACTATAAAAATTCTTGGTGTGTTTTTTCCTTATCGTCGTTTACTTTTTACTTGCATTTGATTTTCATAACTATTGCATGGTGAAATTTGTGGAAGAAAACTTGCTTAAAATTTTGTTGTAAAATTTCAAAAAGAACAAAAAAATTAGAACTCTTGTTTAGGGTTATTTTTATAAAGAAAAAGATTTTCACAATTCACCCCCCCCCCCCCCCCCTTGTGATTTAGTGATTTCAAATGCCCTTACTACACCTTAACTAGTTAGTTAGTTATTCAAAACTAGGATTAGTAGGATCTCTTAGAGTAATCAAAGATATTGCATATGGAGTATCCTCAATGTCTAATCCATTTTAGGAAGCATATAATTATTAAAAGAAATGGCTACTAATAATTTTTAGTGGCCTACTAATAAGTTAAATATTAAGATAATAGTTATAATCTTTGAATAAAATGCATTATAAATTTTAACTTCATAAGTTATAGAAATTTATAAGAAATTATATAATATGAAACTCAAGGCCAAGATAAATAAGCATGATAATTTTGTCAGAGATCCTAAAAATTTTATATCATAGTGTCATTATAAATTCAAATAGGTTGTTAGACCTATTATAATTGTCCCAATGCTAACCAAGAGGGTGGGGGGTGAATTGGTAATTTAAAAAATCTCTTGGTAAATTATAGAAAACTTTTTGATGATTTTAAGCACATTGAAATTTTTCAAAATCAAATTTTTTTCAACCACAAAAAAAAAAAAGAACATAGAAATTTATAGTTGTTCGGTCCAACAAGACCTATGTCCACTCCCTGAAGACTTCCTCTTCAGGTATTGCACTATACCAAAGTGACTTTCCTTTTGCTCCCACAGTAAGGACGAGAAGTCCATGCAATTATCCTCTCTAGCACTAATCCACGGTGCAACAGAGTATTGTTATCTTTGTTCACCCTCCTGGTGATGGCAAAGAGCCAGAATGTTCTTACACATTCCTGGTGTCAGAAGAGAACCGTCATCCTATCACACCCTCCTATTGTTGGCAGAGTACCGTCATTCTTTCACACCCTCCTCATGTCAACAGAGTACCGGTGCTCCTTTTAAAATCTTTATTCAAAGAGCCTTCAAGAAAGTATGGAAGAACTTTGAAGAATAAGTAAGAGAAACACACCATTGGGCAACCTTGTGAATCCCTTCATAATTCCCTCTTAAGAAATCGCTCACTCTCTAATCACAAGAAACTCTCCTAAACACTCTCCAAGTGCACTCTAAAATGAATTTTGCAATGGGAATTTGTAGGAGATGCTGTGAGGCGGTTTTTAGGACCTTAAATAAGAAAGGAAAAAAATCATCCAAAAATTAAAAGTTTTAATTTGTCCATCAAGGATTATATAGTATGATTGCACATCATATGTACGATCAGTTCAAAAAATGTCAGTATGATTATGTACGAATCGATTTCATTCTTGAAAGCATAATGTATGAACTTAATATCGTATAGTATGATTTGTTTAACCAAAATCATGCTTCATTTGGTTCAAAAATGGATGAGTCCATTTTGTACTTTGGACATTGTTTGTACAAACCTAATATAGTATAGTAAGAACAATTTAAAAAATTTACCTATTCGTATGGATGAACTGGTACGCACCCATTTCATACTTTAGATGTTATATGTATGAACCTATGATCGTACAATATGATCAGTTCAGAAAATTTTGAGTTTGTTCTGGATGAATTGTTATGTAGACATTTCATACTCTTGATGTCATCTACACGAATGTAACTTAGTACAATATGAATAGGACTTAGAAAATATTCCCTAGCATGATTTGATCAACTTCATTATGGATGAACACTCAGGTCAAACCATCCCATACGATCCATGATCGTAAAGTAAGATTAGTTTTAAAACAAAATTTACACTCCCCTAGTGTGTGTTTGTGTGTATAGTTACTGAATTACAATCACACACTCTTGGACTCAAGAAAAATATAAAAGTACATACTTCAATTTAAATAAACCATAATCTAATCTATCTTGAAATCTTTAGCAATCTGGCGTAGCTTTCTCTGAAATGTTAGTATACATAAACAACAAAAAACAATATTTCTAGTATATGTTAGAAGAAAAAATAATCAACACAATAAGATTTTGGAACCATTAAAAACACACATGATATATAAATATAGTTAATAAAACTTAGTCGTAACAATTTCCCCTTTTTGATGATAGCAAAATAACTTATGTTTGAGTTAACATTTAAAGAAAATTTTCTCCTTACCTTCCCCTAAATGTATGATCAAATTAAAATAAGGGTTTCACATAAAGATCAAAACACAAACCTAAACCCTAAAATTAAAAAGAAATAAATCTAAAAAACAATTAAAGCAAAAACATAAACAAAAACACAAGCAAAAACTTTACTCGAACAAAAACATGAACACGAATAAAACATACACACATTCACAATACAACATATACGTACACACAACACACAAAAACATCAATCATCAAATAATATTATGACTCACCCTTTTCACAACAACAAAAAGGGAAGAAAATATTAAAATGAAAAGTTTTAAAGATAAATCAAAAGAGTTGACAAAGAAGAAGATTGCAAACTATTTGCACATATAACATTAGCTTCGTAATGCTAAAAAGAAAAATTAAAAGTTTAAATTAAATAATAACTAAGATAAGAAAATTCAACAAGTCCACTATTCATTCTAGACAAATTAAATAAAAAATATTATTAAAAATATTATGAAATAAAGATTAATTAATTTCTAATTTAATAGTGAATATGATTTCAATTATATGGATTTCGATTAAAAATAGAATGATAATGGAAAGAATAATACAAATTTTTCAATTGACATCATTGCACATCTTTTAAATATTTGTGGCATAATTTGTGCATCTTTTCTTTTTGGGCCAATTTTGTGCTTCTTTTCACTTTGCGAATAATTGTGCTTCTTTTCCATTTTTGCACACTTTGTGTATTTTCCTTTTTTTTCTTTTTTAGAATTTCCAATATCAATAATCTTAATTCAAAATTCACAAATAAAAAAAATAAACACATTGAAAAAGAAAATAAAAATAAAAAAGACATCTATTTTACAACAATTATATCAAAATAATACATGTCTATAAGAACATGAAATTGATATTCTTATCTAAATCTTATTATAAATTTAATTTAAATTTTTAAAGATTAAAATTTGCAAGGAAATTAATTTTTGGAATAAAATAATTTAAAATTTCATTTTAGTGGTCAAACATAAATAATTTTTTAAAGGAAAAATTTGACATTTCAAGAAATAAAATTCAATGCATGTCAACAAAACATTTCATCATTTCATTGATCATTCAAAATTCATACAACCACCATTTTCATTTTTGATCACGTCATTTTAGAAATAAAAAAACAACTCAAGAAGAAACTAACACTCAAAATCACTAAAATCATAGGAAAAACATCTCAACATTAAACTCATAAACTCATCCGTAACAACACCACAAAAGTACAATTAATAATCAGAACGGCCTTGTTCTAGAGGAGGTGGTTGGTTGAACTTTTAAAAGTAACTATTGATCATACCTACATTCATGTTCACCGAGTCAAACTGCCCTCGGATACAACCCATGTCATCATTATATCTAGCATCCTACTAATTCAAGTGATTTTCAATTTGATTAAAGTATTGATTAAAATGAGTTTCTATTCTATCAAAGTGCTGGACTATTTCTTGGTAGAAATTTTGTTCATGTCCAAGTGTGGATGCAGGTGCTGGAGCAGGAGCTCCTCCTTCTTCCTCGGAATCATCTCCCTCAGAACTTTGATCCAACCCAAAGAGTGCCTAAAAAGAGGCATCAGTAAAATAAATAAGGAATTCAATGGAAGGATCATGATATATAAGGTTGAACTTCTTCTCTAAGATATAGGCAACTATATATCCTAAAGCCATAATTTTCTTTCTCTTATTATGAGGAAGTCCAATATCGGAGAGTTTATAAATGTAATCTATGATAAGTTTGGCTTCATCAAAAGGTATTTTAGTAATTATCAAATAAGTGATTATGGACAAAAGAGGAGTCATGTCTATGCAATCACCAGCTTTTGGAATAATTAAGGTTCTTAAAATGTGTTGGATAATCCGATCATTTTGATTGAAAGTGTAAACACGAGACAAATGACTCACTTGGGCAACACCTCTAAGAGTTTGATTTATTTCTGACCAATCAAAGTCAGCACTAGAGGTTAAGGTGTGCGCTCTAATTCTTTGATTTCTTAGGTGGAGGAAGTTGCCTAAATCTTCCTTGGTGATTTCTACTCGTTTCTTAAAAATATAAGAGGCAATCCTTGTATGCTCTTGATTTATATACATACTAGCCAAAAAAATTTGGAGTGTCTTATTATGGTAGGCATAGATGAGAGTCAAATACTGGGTTGAGGAAATAAAAGCATGATAAAGAAATGGATATCATTCTGAATGAGGAGATGGGAATGGGTAATTTTTGTAGCAAAATACCTATAGAAAGCATCCTCATTCTCTTTGGACAAAAAATTGTCATCCCTACAAGTTCTAGAGGAAGATCCCTTAGAGATATGAGGTCGTTTGCTACTACATGCCATTTCTAAGATTAGTACTCAAGAAGGTTTTGAAATTAATGAGGAAGTGATGAAAAACTTATCCAAAGACCCTTCAAATTAAAGAAAAAAGACCTATCATACAGTACAAAATTGAGATCATACGTATGATTACAAAATCATATGGGACAAGAATAATTTCGTACATACAAATAGTTATGACAAAAAATGAAGCGGCTTTTCATAAAATGCCATTTTCAAGGCATCCTTTCATACAGACTTTTTGGCTATACGATTATACAGATGAACATGTGTTCGTCCTGGATGATCATAATATTAAAGATCATTTAATGACGGTTTGGTTCATACCGCATAAAAATTAACAACGCGATCGTATATATGAAATGTGATTTCGTACGTATGATATATAATCAATAACTGAACTTAACTACAAAACCATCCCCACTTGTACAGATGAAATAATATGTATCATATAGTATGATGATGTCATCCTATAGTACAAAACCCTATAAAAAACTAAGTTTCATGCACTCAACTTAGAAACCTATCATGTACATCCTACAGAACTCGTATAATATAAAACAATTTCGTATAGTATGGAAAGAACACTTAAAAAATAAGACATGATAAATAGAAAAAATCATCAAACAAAGTGACATGCTTCCAATAAAATTAAAAACAAAGTAATGATAAAACTAACAAAAGAGAAAACAATAAAGAAAAAAAAAGCTAATAAAAACAAAAAAATAAATAATAAGTTCTTATAATCAACCTAAGAAAATAAATAAACAAGTAATTACACAAAAAATCAAGTTTGTAGAATTTCAATTTAAGCATTAAGATTAATCACACCTAATCTTGTCCTTAAAGTATTAAATGTGTCAAAAACCAATAGTTTTATGAAAATGTATGCAAGAATATTTCCATAATAACATGATATAATTAAATTCTCCCTTAGCTACGTGATCTCTAATGAAGTGATGCCTTATGTATATATGCTTGGTTCTTAAACGTTTAATAAGATTCTTTGAAATGCATATGACACTAGTATTATCACAAAAAATTGGAATTGTGCCAATAAAGAGTCCTAAGTCAATCAATTATTATTTTAACCAAAGAACTTTTGTCACACAACTACCTAAGGAAATGTATTCTACTTCAGCAGTTGATAGGGCTATTAAATTCTATTTTCTACTGGACCAAGAAACTAAACAGTTTTTTATGAATTGATATGTTCCAGATGTACTTTTTTGATCAACCCTACATCCTAAAAACTATGAATAAAAATATCCAATAATTTTAAAAGAAGAGCTGTGCTTAGGATACCAAATCTTGAAGTTTTGAGTCCCCAAAAGATATCTCAAAATTCTCTTAACTGTTTTCAAATGTGATTCCTTTGGATCAGATTAAAATATAGAACATAAAATAATACTAAACATTATATCTGATATGCTAGCAGTCAAGTAAATCAATGATCTAATTATACCTATAAATTCTTTTGATAAACAATTTTTTTCCTTAGAGACCTTATCCAACTACACTGAGGAACTAATTAGTGTAGTCACTAGTTTAGCATTATCCATTTTATATTTCCTGAGGATGTCATTAATATACTTTTATTGACTATAAAAAGTTTCTTCCTCATTCTTCTTTATGCAAAAACCAAAACAATAACTCAAATCTCCCATCAAACTCATCTCAAATTCACTACTCATTATTTTTGAAAAATATTCATAAAGATTTTTATTTGTTGAATAAAGAGTTTGTCATCTCCTATATTTTTTAAAAAAAGAGTGGTGTCCTCACTTCCTTTCATAAATGAACTCTCTAATATAAAAGTGCTTAACCTCTCATACCAAGCCATATGTGCAAGTTTTAGTCCATACAATATCTTTTTTTATTTAAACACATAATTAGGAAATTTAAAATTTTCAAAATATGGAGGTTGCTCAATATAAACATCCTCTTATATCACTTTGTTTAAAAATACACTCTTAACATCCATTTGATATAATTTAAAACATTTAAAATAAGTAAAGGCTGACAAAACCCTAATTGCTTCAAGTCTAGCTACAGGGGAAAATATTTCTTCAAATTCAATCTCTTCTACTTGATTATACCCCTTGGCCACTAATCTTGCCTTATTTTTAATCATAACTCCAAAATCTTTTATTTTATTTTTAAACACCTACTTAGTTCCAATAACACTTTGATCCTTTGGCCTTTCATTCAAATCCCAAACATCATTTCTTATAAATTAATTTAATTCTCCTTGCATGGCCAAAATCCAAAATTTATCCAAAAGTGCTTGATTTATATTAGTGGGTTCAACTATTAATATAAATGCATAATGGTTCACTTCTTTGCTAAATCCATGCCTATTCTTAACATCCTCACAAGGTTCATCTAAAATCAATTCCTTTGGGTGGTTCATAGAAAATCACAATTCTCTTGACAAAGGTTTTTCTAATCTAACATTATCTTACAAATTTTTCTTTTCTATTTCTTGGGAGATATTTTTAATATGATCCCTTCCACCCTTGGCTCTTCCAAAATGCCAGATTCATTAAACATAACATGTGTGGCCTCCTCAACTACCATAGTTCTCTTGTTAAAAACTCTAACATAGTTTCCAACACTAGAATATCCAAGAAAAATTCCTTCATCAAATTTTGGAACAAATTTTCCTAAAGGAGTTTTACTATTATTGTGAAAGAACACCTTGCATTTAAAAATATGCAAATTTAAAAGATTTGGTGTTCTATCCTATAGAAGTTCTTAGGGTGTCTTATTCAATTTTGATCTAATATTCACCCTATTAAAAATATAATAAGTTGTACTAACCGCTTCAGCCCAAAAATATTTTGGAAGTGAGTATAGCAACAGGGCTCTAGCAGCTTAAATTAATGTTTTGTTCTTCCTTTCTACTACCTCATTCTGTTGAGGGGTCCTAAGTGCTAATAAATATTAATCAATTCCATGTTCTTTACAAAAATCTTTAATTTTTTCATTTTTAAATTCTCATCTATGGTCACTTTGAATTAAAAAAATCTCACACCCTAATTTCCTATGAATCTAAGTACAGAAGTTTCTAAATTCCTCAAATGATTCAATCTTATGAAATAAAAATCTAACTCAAGTGAATCTTAAAAAATCATAAACTATCACAAATCCAAACACTTTACCTCATAAACTAATAAGGCTAACAAATCCATAAAGTTCCATATGCATGATTTTTAATGGTTGCTAATTCTAAGATTCTTAATGGAATGAAAGGAGGACTTCACCTGTTTTTCTAATTGACATGCATCACACATGTGATCTTTAGTAAAGTATAGTTTAGGTATTCCTCTAACCAATTCTTTTTTGGGTAATTTTTTTAAGATTTTTCATGCTCGCATGACAAAGTCTCCTATGCCATAGCCATTATTCATCAGTAATAATTTTGAGACAAAAGGCATTAGAAGATTTAATATAATTTAAATCATGAATGTTCACATAATTTACCCTAATTCCATACAAAACATTAATTCCATTTTGGCTTATTATACAACTAGTGGAAAACAATGTTTACACTATAACTTTTATCACATAACTAACTAATACTCAACAAGTTGTGCTTTAAGCCTTCTACCAATAAAGCATTTTCAATGAAAAAATTGTTCAAATTTCCAACATACCCATGCATACCACTTTCATAGTGGTATTGTCTCCCAGTGTAACCATGTATCCATTCCTGGCTTCTAGCGACATGAATTATGTCATATCTATAGTCATGTGTTTTGAACATCCATTGTCCAGGTTCCAAATGCTCTTATGAGGTCTTGTTTGAGAGTGTTCCTACAAGATTATCAAATGTTAGACTTGGGAACCCAAACAAGTTCTGGTTCTCCTCTTGGAAAAAATAATCTAGATGCATGTTTAATATAATTTATTTTATGCATCTTAGGTCTTAACATAAGATATAATTCACTATGAATAGTACAAGTGTGAGAAATATGTCCAATCCATCCACAAGGAAAATGTTTCACTCCAGGAAAATGATTTATCAATCTATATGAGTTATATTGTCTTTTCCTATGTTTTAAAATTTTAGGCTTCATATTAGGATTAAAAAAATCATTAAGTGCTGGGGGAATCCTATTTTCCTCAAAAGCTATTATTTTCTATCTAAAATATGAGTTAGCACTTTCTAAAATAGCATTGTAAACTTTTAAATAATGCTCTATACGCTCAGATTCATCCATAAATGCTTTAAAACCATTTTCAAGTTCAGCGTGTGATGATTTTAATAATTCATGCTTTTTTTTTAAATCATCAAACTCATCTAATAATTTCATGTAGTTGCTATCAATCAATACATAATCATTCCTAAGAATTTGAGGCTCTTTTTGTGATTGAAAAAATTTTATATTCAACCTAGTATGCATCTTTTTGAGTTTCCTATAGGTAATATGAATTTTCTCATAAATATCAAATAACTCTTCGTAAGTCACATACCTCTTTATGATCCGACTGATCACATTTGTCAGCCATTAAACATAAGTTAGTGACTTTCTTTTTTTGCTTTTGTTTTTAAAGAATCGGAAGCTGAATCTACCAAAAATGCACTCTATAATCTCTTCTTTCTCTTCTTCATAGTTGTTCTCCTCAACCTTCTCCTTGTTAGGATTAGCTTTAAAGATTTGGGCAATTAGATTTGATGTATCTTGGCTTCCTATATTCATAATAAATTATATCATTAGAAGCCTTAGAGATTTTATGAAACTTACCTTTATTCCACTACTAACGTCTCTTTTGCTTCCTCTAAAGGAAAGTTCTGAATTGCCTTATCATTAAGGCAATGTCATCTTCATCATCAAGATGAGACTGATCACTATTCGAGTAATCCACTTTTAATTCAATACTTTTCTTATTTCACTTCTCACCTGCATCAATCTATATTTGAGGCACTCTTTGCTTGTAAGCATTGGTAATCCAAGAAGATTATCAATAAATTAAACATTTAAGTCTTTTGATTCCTTAATAGTAGTTATTTTTTACATCATTAGTAATAAGAAAATAATGAAAAATTTTATTTACTTTTCCAGCATTCATTAGTTCCCTACCTAAACCATGCAATGAGATGACTATTTATATGAAATGAGTATACATACCAGTGATTAATTTATTTGATTTCATGAGAAATAGTTTATAATCATGTAGTAGAATATTCAATCCAAATTTTTTCACCGCATTAGTTCCTTCATATGAAATATAAAGCCTATCCCAAATTTCTTTATCAATTCTACAAGTTGAGACTTACATGTAGCTTCAGCCTTAAGTGCATAGAAAATATTGTTTAAACATTTGGCGTTTAATTGAGCTAAGTCTTTTTCTTCTACAGTCCAATCAGTAAATGGTGTTTTAGTTATAACACCATCTATAAATCTTTTTGGTCTAGTGTACCCTTCATGTACTAAAATCCACATACAATATTCAAGCAATTGAAGAAAAGTATACTTACGTGTTTTCCAAAAATCAAAAGGGATGTTATCAAATAATAGGAGTCTAGTGATCGAATATCCTTTGGGTGTGTTATGGTTTCAAAAAATCTTAGCCTTAATTTTTGAAAGTAGGTTCTAATATCACTTATAAGTCGTAATAGTTTGTTATACCTATTACAATTTTCGTAATGCTAACTAAGAGGGGGTGAATTTGTAATTTAAAAATCTCTTGATAAATTATTAAAAACTATTTTATGACTTTAAGCACAAAGAATTTTCTCAAAATTAGTTTTTTTTCAACCACAAAAATTAAAAGTACAAAAAAATAAAAAAGCAGTAAAAAAAATAGAAGAACATAGAAATTTATAGTGGTTCGCTCCAATAAGACCTAAATTCACTCGCTGAAGACTCCCTCTTCAAGTATAAGTGACTCTCCTTTTTCTCCCATAATAAGGCACAGAAGACATTACAATTAACCTCTCTTCAACCAATCCCCAGAGCGGTAGAGTACCATCATCCTTTTTCACCCTCCTGGTGAAGACAGAGAACCAGTATCCTTTCACACCCTCCTGGTGTCGGTAGAGAATCATAATCCTTTCACACCCTCCTAGTGTTAGCAGAGTACCATCATCCTTTCACACCCTCCTAGTGTCGATAGAGTACCTGTGCTCCTTTTAAAATATTCTTCGAAGAGTCTTCAAGGTATTAGGGAAGAACGTTGAAGAATAAGTAAGAGAAACTCAACGTTGGGCAACCTTGTGAATCCTCTCACTATTCACTCTTAATAAATCTCTCACTCTCCAATCACAAGAAACTCTTCAAAACATTCTCTAAGTGCACTCTTAAAAGAAATTTACAGTAGGAATTTGAAGGAGATGTTGTGTCAGTCAATTTTTAGGACCTTAGATATGAAATATACATAAAATCATCCAAAAAACAAAAAATATCAATTTATTTGTCAAGGATCATACAGTACGATCACACAACGTACATATGATCAATTCAAAAAATACTCATAAGATCCTGTACAAAATTGATTTTGTACTCAGCTTGGCATATGTATGAACTAACATCGTACATAATGATCAGTTCAAAATTGAACCATATCATCCGATACGATTATGTGCGAACCAATTTTGAACTCTAGATAGCATACTATACAAACTTAATATCATATAGTATGATTTATTTAACCAATATCATGCTTTATTTTGGTATGTAAATGAACGAGTCCATTTCATATTCTAGATGTCATCTGTACGAATCTAAAATTGTACAGTACGAATAGTTCAAAAATTTTACCTATTCATATGGATGAACTGGTATGCACCCATTTCATACTCTAGATATTATTAGTATGATCCTATTATTATACAGTACGATTAGTTTAGATAATTTTGAGTTCATTTAGGATATGAACTGGTATGTAGCCATTTCATCCTCTAGACATCATCTATGTGAATGTAACTTCATACAGTTTAAATAGGACTTAAAAAATTTTAACTGTCATGATTTGATCAACTCCATTCTTGAGGAACACTCAAGTCAAATCATCCTGTATGATCTATAATCGTATAGTATGATTAGTGTTAAAAAAATTTACACTCCTCCAATATGTGTTTATGGTTACCCAATTCTAAACTCACTCTCTCGAACTAAAGAAAAAAATATAAAGTATAGATTTCAATTACAATAAACCCTAATCTAATATGTCTTAAAATATTCAGCAGTTTGGAGTATGATTTCTCTAAAATGTTAGTACACATAAACAACCAAAACTATATTTCAAGTATATGTTAGGAGAAATATTAATAAACATAATAAGATTTTGGAATAATCAAAAATACAACATGATATAAAAACATAGTTACAAAAACTAAGTTGTAACTGTCATATCATGTAGCACCATAGTGTTTCATTTCAGATTTTGAATAGCTCTATCATTATAGGTATGGGAAGATTTCTTTGTAATATGTCTTTATATAACTAGGAATACAATTGCATAATCAATATAGTACCCTTAGAAAAAGTTAAGATCATATAGGGAATCTTGCTAGGTACATCATTTATAAATTGGAAGAATAATCAAATAATATCCAACATAGGAGTGAGAGAGATTTGGGAGACCCTTATAAGGATTGAGATTTACCTCAGAATGATAATAGTAAAATGAACATTTAGAAAGTAAATATTCAATTGAACAAATTGATCATATGAATGAATATAAAAAATTAATTAGGAAGCTTGAAGAGTCACTACCTTTTTCTCAGTGGTTAATCAAATAAAATCTTGATAAACAATTCTCAAAGTTCTTAGAATTGTTTAACAAACTTACCATCAATATACGCTTCTCTGAAGCATTAGAACATATGCTCACCTACAAAAAGTTTATGAAGGATATTTTAAATAATAAAAGAAAGTTAAGAGAAAGCAAAATTGTAGCATTAACTGCTATAATTCAAAAAAACTTCCTCAGAAATGTAAAAATCTTAGTAGTTTTACTATTCCTTTATTTATTTGTGATAAATTTTATGGGAGAGATTTATGTGTTTTAGGATCAAATATTAATCTCATTCCATTTTTAATCATTAAAATATTAGATATAGGGGTTGTTCAATTTAATTATGCTACTCCTTAATTGGCTGATAGATCTTACACTTTATTTAAGCGTAGTAATAAATATGTTTTTATTAAGGTTGATACATTTATTTTCCCTATTAATTTTAATATACTTTATATTTAATAAGATAGGGAAATACCCCTTATTTTAGAAAGACCTTTCTTAGCCACTAAGAAATCCATGATTAATGTGCAAAAAGGCAAATTGACCATAAGGGTTCGAGAACAAGAGGTTATTATTCATATACTTAAATCAATAAAATTATCTTAAGAAAAAAATAAAGATTTATTTAGAGTGTATTTCGAAGACATTATAATGGTGAGTTTGAAGGAAGAATTTTTAGAAAAAAATTTATTAAAAAAAGGAACAAGTTAAAAAGAATAGTGAGTTTTTAGGCAAATTTATTTCAATAAAAAATGGTAGTAGAAGATTATTTAGTTAGAATTATGAACCTTTAGAAACCATGTATTTTGGTAAAACATTGAGACCGTCCATTGAAGAAGCCCCTTACTTAGAGCTTAAGTTTTTACCTTGTCATCTTATATGTGCTTTTCAAGGTGATAACTCTACTCTTCCTATAATTATTTCTGCAAATTTAGAACAAAATCAAGAAAGTGAATTGGTTAGGGTTTTAAGTAATTTAAAAGGTCTGTTGGGTGGACAATCATTGATATTAAAGGAATTAGACCATCAATTTTCATGCATAAAATCTTAATGAAAGCTAATTCAATACCTATAGCTGGTCCATAAAGAAGACTTAACCCTTACCTGAAAAAGGTTGTTAAGAAACAAATTTTTAAATGGCTTAATGTTGGGATTATTTATTCCATTTCTAATAGTTCTTAAGTAGGCCTTATTCATTATGTTCCTAAAAAACATGGTTTAATTGTTATATCAAATGAACATAATGAACTTATACCTATAAAAACTTTCACTAAGAGAAAATTTATATAGATTATAGGAACATAAATAAGACCACTAGAAAAGATCATTTTCTCTTTCCTTTTCTTGATCAAATGCTAAATAGATTGATGGGGCATTATTTTTATTATTTTTTAGATGGATATTCAGGGTATCATCAGATTCCTATTATTCTCGAGGATCAAGAAAATATTACCTTCACTAGTCATTATTGAACTTTTGCATTTTGGAGAATACCTTTCGATCTTTGTAATGCTCCTTTTACTTTTGAACAGTGTATGATATCAATTTTTTCAAACCTAATCGAGCAGGGTTTTAAAAATTTCATGGATAAATTCTTTGTATTGGCACTACATTTAATTTTAAACTTGAGCATTTAACTTCTATTTTAAAAACATATGAAAAAAATGAAGTTATTATTAAATTTAAAGAAGTTTTAATTCATGGTAGCTGAAGCCATTATCTTAGCACATAACATTTCTAAGTTAGGATTGGAAGTAGAAATTTTAAAAGTTTAGGTTATAGAAAAATTCCCTACCCTTAATTCAATTAAAGGAATTAGAAGTTTTCTTACTCATGCAAGATTATATAGTATATTCATTAAAGACTTCTCTAAAAATTTTAAACCTTTATGTAATTTATTAGAGAAGGTTATTCTTTTTTACTTTTTTTTGGGAAAACCATAATGGGACTTATGCACTGATCAATAAGAATAGTTACAATGCCCTTAAAGGGACCTCGAGCACACTAATGCTTTGGGATATACAAAAAATCAAAATTAAACCTAAGAGCTCAAGTTCCCTACTAATAACTAGTACAAAATTGCCTAGGTACAATCTAGGGTGGTATGAGGTCATCACCCAAAAATAAAAAAAGATTAACATGATATCATTGGGTCCAATCTTTTCATCCTGTAATATACAAAACTTACAAGTGGATTGTCACAAAAAGAAAAAAAAAACATGCTATTTCATTTGAAATAGACAAAAAATAATTTTTTTTTTATCCTAAAATTAAAATCATCAACAGATATCTAAAGATAGTAAAATACACAAGAATAATAATGAGAATACCAATAAGGTTAGCTAGAAACATTTTCTCAAGCCACAGCTAGCTAAAGGGGACCAACCAGCAATATAACCTTAAGCATTCCATCTATAAATAATTGATGAACTCAAATAATAGCCATCCAACATACTGATTAGAGTAATCATAGAAACCTTAAGGATCGGTAAAATAATCCCTAAACATAACATGATTACAAAAATTCTGGCTTAATAGGCCCATCCATAGCATTAGAAAATGAGCTAATAAGAAAAAAAAATAGCAAAAAAACCAGCAATTATCTAGGTAAATCAAGAGCCATCGTCATGTATTTAAGCTATAAAACCACCTATCCATCACATGAAAACTGCAAACAAGCTAGCTAATGCTTCCCTCTAAAATATACTTAATAAATAGATAATCTATAATATAAATAAACACATCCAGATTATAAAACATTATGATTAAGCTCAGCTAAAAAGAACTAAAAACACCAATAATTAGAAAAATTGAAGGTCACAAGAAGTTTAAAAATAGCTCAACCCAACCACTAGAAGGATTAAAATAACTACTATTAAAAACAAACAAAAATATATTTACCAAAACCACAATACAACAACTTGAGAGAAATTGAGAGCTTGATAAATAAAACATTTTAAAATAAAATTTCATTACTACTCTAGTTATTATTTCTCCCTATTAGACATTGCCTTTTGTAGTGATGTGTGATGCCACTAAAATTATTGGGGTGTTGTTTTGGGAAAAAAGAAAGATATGAAATTCCATGGTTTATTTTATGCTAGCAAAACTTTAAATTTTGTGCAATGTAATAACACAGCAACAACAAAGAATTATTTGCTATTATTTTTGTTTTTGACAAGTTTACATCATATTTGATTGGTACCAAAGTTATTCTTTGCACTAACCATTTGCTATCCTTATGACAAAGAAAGGCAATAAACCAAGATTTGTTAGGTGTATTCTTTTGTTACAAAAATTTGATGTAGAAATTTTGGATAAAAAGAGATAGGAAATAAAATTTTTAAACTACTTTCTAGACTCTCTATTAAAATGCATACATCAAATGAGTGTGAGATTAATAAATATTTTCATGACAAAAAATTATTTTCTATACAACTGAATAAAGTACTCTAGTATACTGACATTATTAATTATATACTTTCATATGATCTATCAATAATTCAAAAAAAGAAGTTTTTACATGATACCAAGTATTATTTGTGTTATGAACCTTATTTATTTAAATATCATAATTATCACATTAGTAGAATATGTCTCCATTAGGAATAAATATAACAAATCATTAGGCAATGACATAATTCTCATTATGGAGGGCATTTTAGAGGTTTTAGAACTTCTAAAATCCTTATATATATATATATATATATATATATATATATATATATATTATTATTTTTTTTTTTTTTTTTTTTTTTTTTTTTTTTTTTTTTTTTTTTGCCTTCTCTATTTAAGGATGTGAATGAATATATTGGGAAATATAATCAATGTCAAAGGGTAGAAAAAACTTTAAAAAGAAATGAAACTTCTTTGAACTACGTTTTGGAAATTGTGAGATTTGATCTTTGGGGATTAAAGTTTAGATGACCTTTTGCATATTCCCATGGAAGTGAGAATATTCTTATTATTTTAGATTATGTTTCAAAATGGATTGAATGGGGAAAAACCTATAAAATTGGTGCTCAAGTTATAAATAAATATTTATAGAAAAATATGTTTTTCTATATTTGGAATGCAAGGATTTTTAATTAGTAATAAGGGAATTCATTTCTGTAATAGAATAATAGAAGCAATTTTAAGGAAATATGAAATTTATCATAGGGTAGCAACTACCTATCATCCCCAAACTAGCAGTCGGGCAGAGATTAGCATTAGGGAAATTAAATAAAATTTGGAAAAAAATTATCAGTTCTAATAAGAAGGATTGGGCTGTTAATTTAGATGATGCATTGTGGGCCTATACAACTACTTTTAAGACTCCTATTGGTATGTCTCCCTACAAATTAATTTTTAAAAATGTTTGCCACCTTCCTATAGATTTAGAACATGAGGCATTCTTGACAATTAAAGAATTGAAAGTATGAAAGATAAAAGATTAATGCAACTAAATGAATTGGAATATATCTTAAATGATGCTTATGAGCATGCTTAAATATATATGAATAAAGTTTGTTGGTGGTGTACTAAAGTGAACTTAAGATGAATCCCTTACAAATAACTAAATAATCCACTGGCTTTTAGTTAGTGACTCTAGCTCATTATTAGTGATAATAGTGAAGGTAACACCATATCAAAAAATGATGTCAATAAACATAAAGTTTCTCACTATAATTTCCATCATCTTAGCGAGTGCCTCAGCTTCTAACCATTTAGTGAATTAGTTAATTTTGATGGGAATAAATATTATTTTCCTAGTTGAAGGTGGGAATGTTCCCATAAATTCCATTCCCTAAACTGAGAATATCCATGACCTATTGATGGGGTAAAACTTATGAGAGGGTTAGAATTATATGGAGTGAAAATCTTTCATTAAGAGCCTTTCTTTAAGATTACTTTTGCATCCTTCCTCAATATAGGTCAAAAGTAGCTTTATCTCAAAGTTCTATGTGAAAATATCCTTCCTATAGAGTAACTACCACATTCGTATGAATGTTCTTTTTAAAATAGTGCTTCTTTCTCCTCTTCTCATGCACATCTTAGACTAACGATTCTTGCTGACATCCTGAACTATTTAACCACCAAAAGTAGTTAGTTGGCTGCTTTAAATTGGTTTTAAAATTGGTCACCAACTTCTACATTGATTATTTACATCATAAAGTACTCTATAACTACTAGGGTCTTTAAATACTTGGGAAATCTTGAACTATTCTTGGTTACATATTTTGTCCTTTACTGAATAGAGTAATGAGGATAGAGACTTATATCAACTAAATGTTAAATATTTAAACTACCTTTCCTAAGGATTACATGAGAGTTTCTACCTATACCACTGGTAAGGACATTTGGGACAGACTATGGATTACATACAAAAGTACTAGTGAAGTTAAATAATCTAGGTTGAACATTTTACTGTATTACTATGAAATTTTTGTATGAAACCTAATAAAACTATCTCAGACATGTACACTAGGTTTACTTAGATAGTGATATCTTTATATACTCTAGGTAGAGAAATTTTAAACTTTGATAAAGTTAAAAAAAATAAGCATTTTCTATATAGTATATATTATGTCAAATTCACTATAATATGTGAATATAAATATTTATTCTATTGATAATCTACTTGGCTCACTCATAGCCTATTAGCAAAGTGTGAGTCAAAAACATTAAAATTTAGGCAACAAAAGAATGAAAATGTTGTGGCATTAAAAACCAATGATTTAGTAAGTGACAGCTCTATAGTTGATGAGGATAATGACATAGCATTGATGACGTGATAATTCAATATATTTACAAAGAGAAAGCAAAGTCATCATCAACACTAGAATAAATGTAAAACTAGCAAAAATATAAAGGTTTCCATTGATGTTATTTGTTTTAAATGTAGGAAACTAGGTCACTTAAAGTCAGATTGATCAAAACAAAAACTCACCCAATAGAGAAAAAGGGTGAGGAGAAGAAAAAAGTCAAAAGGGGATGTAAAGGACATAAAAGGAATTTTGGGTAGACTTCACGATAATTCAATATTTTGCATGGTCGTAAGTTTATTAGGAAATAATTTACCCTTGAATAAGAAGTTTTACTTTTTAATTCTAGACTTAAAAAATAAAATCCAATTGTTTAAGAACATATACTTTCATGAGAATATTTTCACAAGGAATTGTGAAAACTCAAGATAAGAAAAGCCTACATTTTTTAAAAAATTAATGCCAAAGATTGAAACCTTATTTAGGTGGGGACATCGATCATTTAAGAAAAATATTTGAATTAGTTCATCCTAAAAAAAATTAATTGGTATAGTCTAATAGAAGACTATGAACATAGTGATTATGGGAGGCATCCCACTTGTGGCCTTGAGAGACAATGTTATTGCAATGTTAGAGTGGTTTCTTATGCACCAGTTATCATGTATAATTTATTGAGTTTCATATGTATCATATATTTTTGATCCTTTTATCATTCATATGAATAGCATGTACCATTAATTATACTTCCAATTTGCCCTAATTTACATTTGATTTTCTTCCTCTTAAGTTTACAATATTACATTGCCTCCATTAAAGCCTTAGCATTTTTTTATTATTTTAAATAAAATAAAAATGAATAATTAAAAATTATGTAAAATTATGATAATAATAAAACACTAGATTAAATTTTAAATGAATACTGCATTATAGTTCATAGATTGGAAAACTTGATAAAACTAACTTAGATTATTTAAGCTATTGACTTAACTTAAATTGATAATTTATACATTTATACTTTTACCTTTAAATTAAAAGATGAATAATTAAGTTTAAAGAATATATAAGCGTAGATTAAATTTGAAATCATAGTAACTTGAAATTAGAAGAAATAATCTTATTAAATCATTGCATTTAAATAATTAAGATTACCATGGGATATAAGCAAAACTGATATTCAAAATCATTAAATATGTACTCCATAAAAATAAAAAATAAAAATGAAAGTGGTTCTAAAAGGATAGACTAGAGGAAGAGCATTAAAAAATTGGTATCAATTAAAAGTATAGAATTTAAGTGCATCCTTATACTTAAATGTATATAAGATAAGATAAGAGAACTAGTATAGGTGATGGAAAGCTAATGAAATTTCAATTTTTTCTACAAACACATATAAGATTTAAGTTATATTATTCATTTCAAATTTTAATAGCCAAAGTTATGTTCTTAACATATAATTTCAAAATAAGTTATAATAAGGGTGACATGTTAGGATAATTATTAAGATGTTTCTAAACTAGAATTCTCAGTTTATTTATTTAAACTACTTCTAAACTATGATATATTATCCTTTATTTTAGTAATTTTAAATTATTAAGTTTTACATTGGTTATTGAATTAATCAAATGTTCATATTTCTTTAGTTGCTTGAGAATAAGCAAAGAGTTTAAGCCAAAGAAAATATGTCAAGTAAAATTATGTATTGTCATTTATTATATTTAAATTTTAGTGAAAATATATTATTTTAATTACTTTTATACAAGAAATACTAAGAAATGATGGAATTATAAAGTATCATGTAGCACTGTGGTGCTAGGTTAAACAACATTGTTGTGCCCATATCAACACCCTCAAAGTGCCAACTTTAGGACATTACAATGCTATCCTCTCAATTTATGAGTGTGTAGAAGCATGACAGGTAGCATTGTAGCATTATAGGTGACAAATCATTGGAAAATTAACCTAGCAGCATTGAGGTCTCAAGAAAATTAATGTAATGGCACCACTCAATTTAACACCTCAGCACCAATTTATCCACCGAGCGCTGCAGTACTCCAATTTTAACAGGATCGTGGCATTACAGCTATAAATTTTAAAGGACATCATTTTATTGAAAGGTCATTATTATTCACTTTATAATAATTCCATATCATTCAGCACCATGATCGAGCAATTATTTCGGTGTCGAGTGGTTAATTAACTTTCGATTAAAACAGTGCCATCATTCAAGTGCCACAATGCCAATTATCCTTTTTTATTTTTTTATAAATAATTATATTTTATTTATAGAGGAGTTCATTCACTAGTGCAAAACTTAGGACTTTTTAGTATTCTTCTCTAGTACCCTCTTAGAGTAGAATCAGAGGGAGGCTACGGAAGTATATGATACTATCGATTAGAGTGTTTAGCCTATATTTGTTAAAGAAACTCTATAAGTGAAGGAATAAGAAGTGCAAAGGAAATGCTTTGATTCTACCAGGTCATAATATTCAACTACTTATCTTGTACTTTGATCCTTCCATAAATATAATAAAAATAAGTTTGCTTCTTGTTATTTTATGTCTAGATAGATATCTTATTTTGGATTAATAATATAAAGAGCATATTAAGTAATAATGAAGACTCTTATACTTTAAAGATTTAAAGATGTTTTAAATTATATTTTCTTTTATTTAATTACCATAGTGCTCATGAGTGTAGTTAAGACCTAGGGCTATATAGCCTCGACAGAAGAATGCAAGAACAACCAAGATTATTGAAATAGAATGTTGGCTAGCCTAGACATAGATTGTTTGAAAATTCTAGGTTTTAAATGAGATACTATAACAATAGGAGGTCATGATATATCCTTTTTACCCCTACAAGCTCAATAGAGACCTAGGGATGCACATACTTTGAATCACATCTACCATTAAGAGTCTCATTGGGAAAAATATGATATTTATTTTCATCAATCTAAAATATTTTATTAAATATTGTATCATCTATTCTACTATTTTTATATAGTGGTAGAAACTCCAAAAACATCATTTTTATTTTAGTATGATAACTTATGTATTGAGAGTAAGTAGTAGTAGTTTTGTTCTGAGTAAGCATAACACTTTCTAATGGGTTTGAAAATATTTCATTACTTTATTACTTGATTTAGCACTATACTTATATACATGTACGTGGGATTAATTACTAACATATTAAAAGAAATCTAATAATTACTCAACATTGATAGAACACAAACTTATGACGTAGTCTGTAACATAACCTTGCCCACTCACACGTCCCCATCATTTTTTTTGGTGTTGTTGTCAAGGAAGTTATTTATATATTGGAATATTAATTATATTATTAAAATAATTGCATATTTAGGCATACTTATATCTTTTATCATATTTTTCTTTTTTTATTTTCTATTTATTATTGTTTATTCATTATTGAATGCTTCATAGACAAAGAATGGAACCTTTTTTATTTGATTATAAGATAAAATGGAACCTTTTAAAATTAAAAAAAAAAACTAAAAAGATTTTAAAATATATGAACTAATACTAGATCATGATCATTTTAGACCTTTAGGGTTTATGTTAACCATGTAGTTGAAGAAATTTTGTTTGAATATTAATAGGCCTATAATCCATGCAATTATTTTGAATTAAAACTAGCATAATTTAGATGATTTAAAATTTCCAATTTGTGGAAACATCAGTTATGATTCCAATTTACTCTTGTCCAATTTTCTTAAAATCTACACAACATTTAAGTATAATGGTATCAGTGATTAAGTTATTTGTCTTACTTGATTTATATTTTCTCTAAGAGATAAGGCTATTTGAATCTAAAAAATAAAATTATTTTGATAAATTTTCAAAAATAATGAGAGAGTGGTTTGAAATGAGCATGATGGGAGAGCTTACATATTCTCTTAGATTTAATATAAAGCAAAAGGATGATGGTACTTTCCTTAACCAATCAATGAATATTAAAGATATTCTTAAAAAATATGAGATGGATAATGCTAAGACAATTAATACTCCCATGAGCTCCAGCATTTAAAGATCCAAGTGGAAAATTAGTTGACTAAAAGAAGTATAGAGGAATATTTAAATCATTTCTTTACTTTTCTACCAGTAGACCTGATATCATATTTAGTGTCTATTTCTATGCTAGATTTTAGGCTGATCCCAAAGAATCCCACATCATTGTCATTAAAAGAATTTTTGATATCTTCTAGGAATCTAAAACTTAGGAATCTTGTATCTTTGAAATAATACTTTTTTTGACATCATATGATATTCTATTTTAGACATTATCGAATGTAGAGTTGATATGGAAAGTACTTCTAGAACTTTCTAATTCATAGGATAATCTTTAGTCTCCTTGTTTAGTAGAAAATAGAACTCTATAGCCTTATCTATTATATGTTGCACAAGTTTTATAGGTGAATAAAGAAATTCTAGATCTTGGACTCCTTATTGGCACTATTGCAATCATGTCTAATAACATAAGTTCCATCTGTATTTCAAATAATCTAATCCAACACTCATGGACGAAAAACATAAACATTAGACATCATTTCATTAGATACCTTGTAACCAAAGAGGATATAGAGCTACATCATGTAACTATTGAAAATTAATTGGTAAATATCTTTACAAACCCCAAGCATTTGAAACCTTTAGCACATTAAGGACTAGAGTAGGCCTTATAGATATTCATGCCTCACTCAGGATGATTTGGAAATTGAAAAAAAAAATGTTTTTTAGTGTGCTTTCTCTTAAATTTTTATTATCATTGTCTATGTTTTGTTTCCATATTTATGGTATGTTTTATGTGTGTATTTTTGTGTTTCTTTTCTTCTTGTGAGATTTTTCTGATAATCACATACCACTTACAAATTATTCACATCGTACTGTATGATTCCACATTGTATTATACAATATTCACAAAAATACCAAATCACTGCTTATAGCACATCCAATGGCTCTAATTGATCAATTATTGGTGATCATATTGTATGAATACCTAATTTGTACTATAAGTTACACATAACGTTAGGTGTTGGATGAATTGAATTTGACTGATACATTATTTAATATTGTATCATATTATACAAACACTCATTCTTATAAGATTATTTGACCAGTCAACAATCATCCAGACTAACGCCTCAGGACAATCATCTTCACTCTAATCATCTAGTATGATTTTGAATGTACTTTAAGATAAAAATACCTTTTTTGACTGATCAAACTAAACAAATTGTATGAAATTTATTGTAATGTATGATATCCTATTGTACTATATAATATGGTTGATTTCTATTTGAAGGAAAGGAAAATAAGTTTTTCTTCACTCAATCCTTTTTAAACTCTATTCTCTCCTTACTAAAAACTTAGTCCTTGAAATGAGTGCTGGAAATTATTCACGAGCTCTTGTTAAAATTTCCTCCTAATGACCCGAGGATCCTCACATCACCAAAGTAACATATGAAGAGTCCTATGATTGTTACAAAACTACCAGGATCACACCATTCAAAATCATAAATAAGGAACTCAATCTTTTCGCCCACACTACTCTTATATTAATTATCCCTATTATCTACCCATTCAATTTTGAACTCCTTTCAAATTTTTTGCATTTCTTTGAATTAATAGTGAGGGTACTACCCTCTAATCTTACATTAATAGGAGGCCTGCTGAAATCCCTACCAAAGCATTCATAAATTCCTCCACCTTTCAACTACTGGCAAAAAAGTTCACCTTATAATCTCTAACATGGATTATAATTGGATCCTTGCTAACACTACCCTTAGGGAATCAACTTTTACATAAAACATTCCTCATGTAAATAGCTTAGTGCAAGATGTTGGAATTATTCGTCATGTCCTTTGTAACCCTATAATTTCAAAAACTGGGGATCGAATCAATATCATACCTCTTCAATCTCTAACAACTTACTTCATAATGACGGAAACTATATTTAATGTAGTTGATTTAATTATTCAATATCTTGAGAATATTACCTTTATTAGAGATCCTAAACATAAAAGAAAAACAAACTTGCCTTATTACTTTTGTCCTTTAATCAAAATATAACTTTCAATTCCGTGCACCACCATATCATCTCTAAACTTTCTATTCAAATAGCTCCTTTTAAGTCTTTCCCAGTCCTCTCCAGCATAATGTTCACTAAGTGGACCCCAAGCCAGAGGAAGCAAAAATAGGACAAACACAAGCTTCAGCTCTAGCACCTATCCACCAGCAATTACCATATGATACACTAGATCAAAAGTTTCACCAGTTTGAGGCTTGTTTTGACACCTATGTAGCAGAAAAACTATAAGAACATGATAATGATATGACTCATTTTGAGAACTATGTAGTAGAATAACAATAATAACATTCAAACTATATAGCTTTGCTTAGAGAGTAATTTTTCTCCATTCATCGATTATTCCAAACAGCACCAACACCACCACCACCTCCACTTAATCATAACTCTTCAAATTTTTAGTTTATTCTATGATGTTATTTTTGTTTGAATAAGTTTTATGTCTCTACTTTGTGATGAATGTGGTTTTTTTTCATCTTTTTTTAGTTATTCCCTCCTTTTTGTGATATCAAAAGGGGGAGTAGGTTAGTTGTTCATTCTTTTTACCTCCAATTATAGGTTATGATCAGTTCACTTTTTTGTCTATGTTTTCTCACTCATTTTTTTGTAACGTTTCTTCTATTTCATATAAAAAAAAAAAAAAACTCTCCCTATTTTCAAAAATAAAATTAGTAATGAGAAGCTTAGGATATAAATTTTTTTTTTTTACTTGTAATCAAAACCAACAATATTTACCATCGACAATTCTTATGATAACAAACATTATTGGATTCCTTATTATGTTATCTCCAATTAATTGCTATTACTTCATATATGCATCTTTTTTGGGCAGTAATATTTTAGGTCCTCCATACATTGTGAAAAAATGATCACCTCAAGATTGAGCATAATATGGTTAAAGTGTCTAAAAGAGTTTGTTATTTTTCCTTTTGTTATTTCTACATTTCTTAAGTGAATTATGTATTTAGTGGATACAAAGCTTTTGTGACCATGCACACATGCACTCAAGGGAGTGAGTTAGTGACAACATCATAAGTTAAATTTTTGGAACTAATCATAGTATACCATTCATATCATATTATATGATTAGCTAATCAAAAAATTAGTAAAATGGCTAATTGTGACTAGTAATGCAATCTGAACTAATCATATTGCATGATAGATATCATACAGGTCAATCAAATGAAATGAAGGTCGCAGTTGCTAATCATAACTTAAGCAATATTTTAAAATTCAAAATTTATGCTAACCATTTTGTACGATAGGTATCAAATTCTATTATGTAATTAAATATTGCCTAAATTAATCCTCAAATTAGGGAGGCATATTTTGTTAAATTGTCCAATCAAATCATACTTGATGATTAGAGGTATTCGTATTGTATGACACTATTCTGACATGGGACAAAAATTTATCATCACCAATCATACTGGATGAAAACCAAGTTTTTTTAATTAATCATACTTGATGAACATTCATTTCATATTGTACTATAATTGCAATACATTGAACTGATCAAATAACACTTTAGAATTCATACATACTAACATTGTGATTTGAACTAATTGCATAGTACAATCTTGGATCGTATTATATGATCAGTGTCAACATAATTAAATTATAATGCTTCTTGTGAGCCCTTGCATTTAATCTCTCTCAATAGACTTGTCTCAAGTCTTTTCTTACTTAGTGTTTTTTAGTGGGTGTTTGGAGAAGAAGATCCATAAAAGCTTTGGGAAGAAGAAATTGAGAGCTTATGTGTGAGGGAGAAGTAGTGTGAGGGGATCACACTCGTATCTATCTTTCCTTATTCCTCCAAGTATCTATCTAGGTTTTTCAGGTGGCTCTAGAAAGAAGTTCTTCATCTCAAGGAGGTGGTACTATGCCATCGCTAAGAGGGTGATAAAGGATTTTCTCATTCTATGCCATCACTAGGAGGGTGGGAAAGCATTTTGTGGTTCTTTACCATGACCAGGAGGGTGAGAAAGGAGTTTGAGGTTCTCTGCTTTCTCTAAAACGTAGAAAAAAATGAAGGTCTGTTGTCAACATTAGGAGGCTAACAAAGATTATGATTCTTTGGTCCACCAGGTTAGTGAAATATAGTTGTAATATGGCTTCTTCGCCTTATTGTTGGGCTAAAAGGAGATACACTATAGTGATGTTGGAATACTCATAGTGGAGGACTCCAAGGAGGGAACATAAGTCTTTGTTTGACCAAATCACTATAGATCTCTAGTTTATTTGTTCTAATTTTTTACTTTCTCATTTTATTTTTTCAACACTTCATTTATGTGATAACAACTTAGAAAAATCAGCGATGAATTTTTTTTTCTGTTGATTAGAATATTATCATCATTAGTTGAATATTAGATAAACTTATTCATTTTTTTATTAAGTAAAATTTATTATTTTTAATATTTGAAAAATCCAAAAAAAAATTATTTTGTTGATGAAATCAATTTTTTAAATTCACCAATTCACCCCCCCCCCCCCCCCCATCTTGGAGTGCCTAAGGAAAAGTTCACTTAGGCTTAATGTCCTTATCGAACTTTCAAGTATATTAATTAGTAGACAAAATGGCTACTAAAAATTTCTAATGGCCTACTAATAGGATAAATCCAAAGAGAATAGTTGGAATCTATAAATCAAATACATTATCAATTTTAGCTACATAAGCTACTACAATTTCAAAAAAAAAATTAAAATTTGAAACTCAGGGCTAATATAAATAAGTATGATAATTTTATTAGTGAACTTAGAAATTTCAACACCACAATGTCGTATCATGTAGCACCGTAGCATTACCTTTCATATTTTGAATAGCTCTATCAAGAGAAGAATGGAAAGATACTAAAGATACTTTTTGGAGATGTTATAATACAACTAGGAATCTAACTACATAATCAATCTATTTCCTTAAAAATATAAAGATCATATACGACATCTTGCAAGGATGATTAATTATCAAAAATTTGTAGAACAATATAATAATATTTAAATTAGGAGTGGAATAGATTGGGAGATCCTTATAAGAATTGAGATTATCCTTAGAAGAATAATGGTGAGGGTGAACATTTAGAAAGTAAATTTGTAGGTGAAAAACCTAATCATATATAAAAAAATTGAAAAGCTAATTAAGATGATTGTAAAGAGATCACCACTACCTTTACCACAGAGGTTGATCAAACAAAATCTTGATGAAAGCTGCAGGTAAGATAATTGCTGCATTATCTCTTGAAGTTGCTATGTATTATGAATCAAGTGAAGAAATATGGAGCTGGATGAAGAAAATTTAATTAAGACCCCGAGTTTATTTATTTTGGTGGAGTATGAAAAACTAAAGGATATCATTGCAGTTTTAAATAAATGGGGATACCAAGTTCCAGTTTTCTCCAGCTTTCTGAATTGTATAAAGGAATTAAAGAGATTACAAGGTATCAACTCTTTTATTATAAACTTATATTGTATTGCTATTTTTCTAGTTTGGAAAAGTAGATACAAACTGTTTCATGGTGATAAAGAAGATGCAAATTCAGTTATTCCTGCTAACACGATGTCCATGGCATCGATATCTCCTTTTATTAATATTTGTTCGAACAACTGGGATGTCAACCAGCATAAGCTGTCTTCTTCTTGGCATTCCCCTCTACCCGGATGGATAAAGGTTAACATTAATGCTTTATTAATAACAATGCAGGGATAGGCGGAGTTTTTAGAGACCATGAAGGATGATTTCTTCTTTCTTTTGGTGTTAATTATTCGCATTGGGATATTGTGCAATTAGAGCTTCTGACGGTTTGTGCTTTGAAAAATGTTATTCATGAATGGAAGTTGGGAGCACAGGGAGTTATCATAGAAGGTGATAATGTCAATATAATCAGATTACTTTAACATTCTTTGAATAAATTGAAAAATAAAGAAAGGATTGAAGATGATTTATCCTTCATTCAAGATTTTCATCAACTTGCTTTTAATTTTTCTATTGGAAGTTGTAATAAATTAGTAGACTATTGTGTTAATCTTTCTTTGGTTAATAGTTTAATTTGGAAAGACCTTAGTGATGTAGATATTCCTCCTTCTTTCTTGTTGCTGTTGAAGGAGGAATTTGAGGCTTTAGATTTTCTTTGAGTATCTTGTAATAGTTTCTTATTTTAATGCATTATACATTTTCTTTCAAAAAAACAAAAAATAAAAACAAAATATTTATAAATAGTTCCCAAAGTTCTTATAAGTATTTAAACAATTAACCATCAATATACACTTCTCTGAAGTTTTAGAGAAGATTCCAACCAATACAATGTTTATGAAGTTTATTTTGAATAAAAAAATATAAGAGAATTAAAAAATTATAGCTATAACTAAAAAGTGTAATGTTCTAATTCAAAATAAACTTCCAGAGAAACTAAGAGATCCTTGTAGTTTTTCCATTGCATTAACTATTAGAGATAAATTCTATGGGAGGGCTTTATGTGATTTTGCACCAAGTATTAATCTCATTCCACATTCAATCTTTAAAAGATAAGATATAGTGGATGTGCACTTTTGTGTGCTGCAATGCTAAACTTTTAAGGGCCACAATGCTAGTTACCTTTCTTATATATTCCTATAAAGAGATATTCTATCTATTTGTTGAGGAGTTCAGTCACAGGTGTAAAATTTAGTACTTTTTATTGTACTTCTTTAGTATCCTCTTAGAGTAAAATCTATGGGAGGCTAAGGATGTAGATGATATAATATATTGTAGTGTTTAACCTATATTTATTGAAGTAACTCTATAAGTACATAAACAAGGAGTGTAAAGGAAATACTTTGATCCAACAAAGTGATATTATTCCACTACTTTTGTTATAATTTAATTCTTTTATGAATATAATGAAAATAAGTTTGCTTGTCATTTATTCTATGTTTGGCTAGTTCTCTTATTTTGGATTGATAATGTAAAGAGCATATTAAGTAGTAATGAAGACTCTTATACTTTAAAGATTTAATAATGTTCTCAATTATTCACTATTCTTTATTTAATGCATATAGTCGTTGTTGCGGATCTATTTTCATGATTTATGATTTTGATGATAACAAACACTTCTATTTCTCTACGACGGCCTTATTTACTGACATTTCAGGTCCACACGATCAGACTGCAATTTGGAATTAGCTCAAGATTGGGTAGACTAGGTCTGAGTCAGTTTCTACACTTTTTCCTTTCTTGAGTCTATTGTATTTGGTGTGGCTCCTGATATTTTGTAACTTGGAAGATTTTCTGACTGTTCCCTAGAGTTTACTGTCTTTGGTAACATCGTCCGGGATGATATTTATATCGGCCTGAACGATCTATCCAAAAGAAGAAACCCTAATTAGGGCATCCTCATTAAGGCAACTGTCATAACCTGATCGGCCTAGACGATACTTATATCGACCAGGATAATAAGCTCAATTCAGAAAGAATCAGCCGCCATGATCAAATTAGGTATTCATTATTTTAGGAATTGCCCAGGACGATATACACATCATCCAGGATGATCTAACTCAATTATGCCTAAATTGATCTTGTATATTTGGAAAGCATTATTGTCTGATTGATATGATCACATCATCCGGAACGATCGTAGGATTGGCCGGGACGATGTCATGGACGATTTACATCGGCCAGCATCTATTCCGGGCGATGATCAGGACAATTGAAATCAATTTTAAACTAATCATCTGGAACGATCGTTAGATCGGCCAGGACGATGTAACCAATTTTCTTCTGATCGTCCCAAATCGTCCCGGGCTGATAAGCTTAATTTGTACTAACCATACAAGACGATATTTATATCGTCCTGGACGATAATGTTGGCAACTTGTATTAATGAACTCATTTTGAGATCTTCTATTTAAGCTATCATATGACACTTTGTAAGTGTCTTTGGCAGCCATTATAGCTTCGTTCTTTTGGCAGAAACTTGAAGAGAGAGCTTGAAAGGGAGTGAGGAAAGGGTGGAGTTTGAGAGAGGGAAAAGATCCTATGAGGGGGGACTCAAGGGAGTGTGGTGGGGTTCCACACAGTTGCTCCGGAAAGCTCGCACCTGAATACCATCGGATTCAAGGCTTGTCTCGAGGGAAGTTCACCAAATAAGAAGATCTCTTTGGTGTCAAAGGACCCGGCGACTCCGCCGCACCGGGGAAGGTGGAAGTGATTTTGTAAGGGCTTCTCTGCCTAGCTGTGGGTGCTAAAGGAGAGACACATAGTTTAATGCAATACTTGGAGGGTGCCTCCAAGGAATGGACGTAGGTCAAGGTTTGACTGAACCACTATAAATCCGATGTGTTCTTTCTTTATTACTTCTGCATTTAATTTCCGCATTTGGCTTTCTTTATGGTGACATTGGTTTTGATTTGTGTTTTGATTTAAAGATTATTCTTTTACCAATTCACCTCTTTCTCTTAATTAGCTTTGGGCTAGTTCATAAGGGCCTAACATCCCTAACGAACTTTCAAGTGGTATCAGAGCACTTTCTAGTGTCATCTGAGCACTTTCAAGTGGTATCAGAGTGGGATTCATAAAAACTAAGTTTGAAGACTTTTTGAATTTCGTTCCATGGCTAATTTTTTAAATCATAATATTGCGGAAGGTTATTCAATCACCAGACCTCTTTTATTTGAAAATATTTCATTTGATTTTTGGAAAGTTTGCATGTCTATTTTTTGCAATCGATTGATTTTTGCATATGGCATATGATTTTAACTGGTTATTCATTACCGTCACGTATTTTAGATGGAATTAAGACTGGCCTTCCTTTTAGTCAATGGAATAGAGATGAACGAATCAATGCTCAATTGAATGCAAAATCTTTAAATTACTTTTTCTGTGCTTTAAATTCTAAAGATTTTATAATAGTATCCACGTGCACTACTGGTAAGGAAATTTGGGATAAACTACACACCATATACAAAGGCACTAGTGAAATCAAGCAATCCAAGTTGAATATGTTAATGCATGATTATGAACTATTTTTCATGAAACCTTATGAGACAATCTTAGAGATGTATATTAGGTTTATCCTAATTGTAACATCATTGCATTCTTTAGGAAAAGAATTTTCAAATTTTGAAAAAGTTAACAAAATTCTTCATTGTCTACTAAATAAGTTTGATGCTAAAGTAATTTCTATTTGTGAATCAAAAGATTTGAATGTATATTCTATTGATAATTTGATTGGCTCACTCATTGCCTACGAGCAAAGTTTTGATGCAGGTGAAGCGATAGTGCTAAAAGCTGAAGATATGGAAAGAGATAGCTTAGTTGGTGATGAATGCAATGACTTTTCAAGCAAATCACAAAGCTCGCTAAAGCATAAGCAAAAGTGAAAAAAAGGTAAAAATGGTAAAGATGTTCATATTTTTTCTAACATTATTTGCTTTTGATGTAGGAAGCCTAGACATATGAAAAATCAATGCCCTAATTTTAGAATTCTTCCAGCAAAAAAAAAAGGGTAAGGAGAAGCAAAATTTAAATTGGGGAAATAATGGAAAGCAAAAAATCTCATGGGCAGACCTGGTTTCTGAAGCATCAGACCAAGAGAAAGATAATGGTTAAAAGCCTTGTTTGTGTGTATGTGTTGTGTTTTGTTTTTAGTTATTTTTTGTTTTTTGTTTTGTTTCGATTTTATTTTATGTTTTTGTCTTTGTTTATTCTTTGAATTTTTTTTATTTCATAAAATTTTTTTTCTGATCAACACACACATTCACTTTTCTAAAAATGAAAAATCTACTTCCTATTTTTTCTTGAAATCTTTGGTAAGTTGTGATTGACTTCTCTAAAAACAGTCAAAGGAAGAAAACTCATGTTTTTTACTCTCAATCTCTATTTCCTAAAAGAGGTTATTCTACTTTTGATTTAAAATCTTTTTCATATTTTAAATTAGTCTTTGAAACTAAATTTTTTTATCTCCCTACATTTTATTTATCGCATAGAGATCTTTTGCAAGATGATGAATCTAACTCATAATTTTCTTAATCAAAAATTTGCTTTATCAATAGAATGGGTTTACTTTTGTTTTTAAGATTTCATAAAGTAGCATATTAAAAAAAATTGGCCAATGATGCCAAAAATAAAATATGCGCAAAGGCGCCAAATTGAAAAATATACATAAAGTGTATCAAAAATCAAAAGATGCGCAAAGGGCGCCATTCAAATTGATAAGAGGCATAAAATGAGCCCACAAAATTTTATGCTTACCATTCTTGTATTTCTTAAAAGCTTAAGAAAACCCTTGATACTTTCGATACTTGATTTTAAAAAACATGATTCCTAATTCAACAATTCGTGCATTAATCTTCTATTAGATATATTTTATGAAAGGAGTTTTGAAAATTAGTGTTTATTTTTCTAATTTATTCCTTGATTTATATATTCAATTAAAAAGTTTTTGAGCTTTTTTAAAGAATTTGAGTTTGGATTATCAAATTTTGAATTTCTAACTTTTTCTGGGCTATGCGTTGTCAATCAAATTCTATTAAGTTTTTTTATTAAAACCAAGAGGTAACTTTCTCATTTTAAGAATATTTATTTTTTCCATTAGATCAGGGAATATTTTTGTCTTTTGTTCATTTTTGTTTTTTCTTTGTGCCTCATCTCTTTTTGATAATGTCAAAGGGGGAGAACGTGCTGCTGAATTTGTATCCTTTTTTTTTTCTTTTCAAAAAATTTAAAACAATAAAAATACTTTTATCTCCCCTATTTTTAAAGTGTTATTCTATTGAGAGGGTGATTAGGAGAAAATGTTCTTTTTTACAAATTCAAATTGTAGTATTTGCCATCATCAAAAAGGGGGAGATTATTGCGGATCTGTTTTCATGATTTATGATTTTGATGATATCAAACACTTCTATTTCTCTACGATGTCCTTATTTATGATATTTTAGGTCCATATGATCAGACAGCAATTTAGAACCAGCTCAAGATTGGGTAGACTAGGTCTGAGTAAGTTTGTACACTTTTTCCTTTCTTGAGTCTATTATATTTGGTGTGGCTCCTGATGTTTTGTAACTTGGAAGATTTTTTTATAGTTTCCTAGAGTTTACTGTCTTTGGTAACATCGTCCAGGACGATATTTATGTCAGCCTGGATGATCTGTCCAAAAGAAGAAACCTTAATTAGGGCATCCTCATTAAGGCAGCCGTCATAAGCTGATCGGCGTGGACGATACTTATATCGGCCGGGACGATAAGCTCAATTTAGAAAGAATCAGCCGCCATGATCAGATTAGGTATTCATTATTTTAAGAAATCAGCCAGGACGATATACACATCATCCAGGACGATCTAACTCAATTATGCCTAAATATATCTGGTATCTTTGGAAAGCATTAATGGCTGATTGATACGATCACATCGTCCGGGACAATCGTAAGATCGGCCGGGATGATGTCCTGGACGATTTACATCGGCCAGCATCTATTCCAGGCGATGATCAGGACGATTGAAATCGGTTTTAAACTAATCATCCGGGACGATCATTAGATCGGCCAGGACGATATAACCAATTTTCTATTGATCGTCTTAAATCGTCCCGGGCTGATGAGCTTAATTTGTACTAACCGTACAGGACGATATTTATATCATCCTCGACGATAATGTCAGCAACTCGCATTAATGAGCTCATTTTGAGATCTTCTATTTAAGCTATGACATGACACTTTGTAAGTGTCTTTGGAAGCCATTGTAGCTTCATTCTTTTGGGGGAAACTTGAAGAGGGAGCTTGAAAGGGAGTGAGGAAAGGGTGGAGTTTGAGAGAGGGCGAAGATCCTGTGAGGGGGGACTCAAGGGAGTGTGGAGGGGGTTCCACACGGTTGCTCCGGCAAGCTCGCACCTGAATACCGTCAGATTCAAGGCTTGTCTCGAGGGAAGTTCACCAAAGAAGAAGATCTCTTTGGTGTCAAAGGACTCGGCGACTCCGCCACACCGGGGAAGGTGGAAGTGATTTTGTAAGGGCTTCTCCACCTAGTTGTGGGGTCTAAAGGAGAGACACTTAGTTTAGTGCAATACTTGGAGGGTGCCTCTAAGGAGTGGACGTAGGTCAAGGTTTAACCGAACCACTATAAATTCGGTGTGTTCTTTCTTTATTACTTCCGCATTTAATTTCCGCATTTGGTTTTCTTTGTGGTGACATTGGTTTTGATTTATGTTTTGATTTAAGAATTCTTCTTTTACCAATTCACCTCTCACTCTCTTAATTAGCTTTGGGCTAGTTCATAAGGGCCTAACATCCCTAACAAACTTTCAAGTGGTATCAGAGCACTTTCTAGTGTCATCTGAACACTTTCAGTGGTCATATGTATAGTTAAAACCTAGCATGATGAATAGTCTCAATGGAGGAATGCAATAACAACAAGGAATATTGAGACAGAATATTGGCTTGCCTGTATATAATATGTTTAAATGTTCTTGGTTTTAGGATAAAATATAACACTTTGAGATCAACAGATTTTGTTTTTCACGATTATAAGCTCAATAAAGATATATGGATGCACATGCTTTAAATCACATCTATAATTAAGAGTCTCATTAAAAAATATGATATTTAAATTCATCAATACAAAACATTTTATTAAATATTTAATCAAGTATTCTACTATTTTTATCTGATTATAAAAACTACAAAAACAATATTTTTATATTAGTAGGATAAGTTATGCATTGAAAATAAGTAGAAGTAATTTTATTAAAAGTAACCATAATACCTCCTCCTAGGTTCAACACTCTATTTTATCACTTTACATGTATACTTGAGTTCATGTAAGTGGGCTTTCATTATTAATATATCAAAGAAAACCTAAGAATTACTCAGCATTGATAAAATAAGAACTTATTATGCATTCTGCAATAAAGCCTAGCCCACACACAAGCCCCCATTAAGGTCCGATCATTAAGGTTAGCCATTCAAGGTCAATCACAATTGAATAGAATGCCTAACTCTTGTTTGAGGAGCTTAAAGGAAAAGAAAAATGACGCTTAAGAGCTTAGAAAAAATCTTAAATTGTATAAAGCATAGATGGTTCAAGCTCACGATAAACTGGTTCATCCTAGAACCTTCAGAGTATGAGACTTGGTCTTGGTTCTTTGAAGACATATTTTAGCCCATCAAAAAATCAAAATTAAAATTATGTATGCCTAAATTAACTTATATTTTTTAAAAATTAGATTTTCTAATGAAATTAATTTTTGTATTATTGTTCATATTATAACGCTTTTTAGATCAATTAAGTCAGGATTATCATATAAGTAAACTAACATTTCAAACAGAGAAAAAATAAACTAAACAAAACAAGATATTTTTTATTGATATCAATAATAAAAAAATGATACAATGAAGCACAACTGATATCAATACATAAAACTTAAAAACAAGATAACATAACACCAAGTATAATTAACACTAAAAAAACAAAAAACATAAAAGTAGACTTAATTTAGTAGAAGTGGGATGGCATAAGAGTAGACTTAAACTAGAAGTTTATAGGATATTATAAAAGTAGACTTGGACATGAAGACTGATTTAATAGAAGTGGGATGCCATACGAGCAAACGTAAACCTAAAGTTTATAGGATGTCATAAGAGTGAACATAAACCTTAAGACTAATTTAATAGAAGTGGGATGCCGTAAGAGAAATCTTAAACTAAAGTTTGTAGGAGGTTGTAAGAGCATACTTGGATCTGAAGACTAATTGAATGGAAGTGGATTTAAAGTGAGAGATAATTCTAGCATAAAAATATTTAGATGGTTGAACCTTCAAAACCCAAATAGAAAGGATTCCATAAAGAATTTTATGCAATTTCCTTTAGAATTTAGTTTAATAATGTTTGGGGATTTTTAAACATATAAACTTTAGTATACATTTTGTACCTGATCTTATTTTTTGGACCTAGTTCCTTTAAAAATTTCAACACATACAAGCACTATATAGAAAAAATGGAAAAAAATCATTTATTATAACAAATTTTTAACACTATCTACCAAAATAATGTTTGAACTATTATCCGTTTATAGCTAATACTTGATAATCTTCTTTACAATCAAGCAACTGATATGATCCCCCTTAATATACTTTCTCTACCATTAATGAACCTTCCTAAGTTGTTTGAATTTTTTTTCCTACCTTTTGATGGCTAAGATAAAATTTTACATAACTAAAACTAAGTATCCTACTTGGAAAGTTCTTCTATGAACCAACTTATCATGTGCTTGAATCTTTTTGGCTTTATATAACTCAAGGTTTCATTGAGATTATATATGCTTATCTTAAAATTTGAGTTTTTCTAGTCTTATTTTTACATTTTACTCCTTTCTGATTTCATAATTGGCATCTAACCTAGTTATTAATGCCTAAGCTTTATTATTTGTGCAAGGTTCTGATAGATGAGTAATACATTAAACCTTTATTAGGAGTAACAAATACTATATCGATTCTAGCTTTCCCTAGGGAAATGAGATTGAATACTCTATGTTAATTAGAAGTAGCATCATCAAAGTTGAATTCCTCAGTAGAATTTTCATTTAATTTTAGTTTCATAATTTGTTCATTTGGTATTTCATCGTTTATCATACAATCATCTTATACTTGGTGAGTTACTAAGAATTCTATTATACCTATCCCTTTCATGGCACATAAAAGAATGAACGTGATTTATAGTAATGATATAATCATTAACTATCTAGCCAATCTTCTTTATAGCTGCAAATTTACTCTAGATATTAGATTCACTTTATGAGAGAGCATATAATGCCTCAATTTTTAGGCAGCAAAGATTAAGGCTGGCTAGGTAATATTTTTTTATAGGAGTATAATTTACTTCAATTAGAAGTAAATGTTTACTAAGATAGTAAAAGGCATTCTCTTTTTCTTTCTTGTAAAGTTGACAAGGATCCAAGATATTCACTTGAAGTTGTGGCATATAAAATTAATAGCTTCCATGGGATGGGACAAGACTAGAGGATTTGTTAGATATTATTTCACACTGTTTATGCTTTTTTGGTATTTTTATCCAATTGAATAAGCATCTTTCTTATACAAAGTTGCAAAACGTTGACATCTGCCACAAAGATTTCATATAAATCTTCCAAGGCAAGCCAATTAGCCTTCAAAATATCTCAATTGAGTAAGACTTTTGGGTAGTGGCATTTTTATTATTTCTTTAGTTTTGTTTGGATGTATTTAAATTCTATGACATCAAAAAATGAAACCCAAAAACTTCCCTGAAGTGATCCTAAAAGCATACTTCAAAGTATTCATTTTTAGTAATCTCTACAAAATGATTTTTTGATTATCTAAATGATCACCATTTTTAAAGACTCTTAATGACTAGATCATCAACATAACATTTCCATTGTCATAGTTGAAAAGAAAAAAATAATCATCAACATAAACATTTCACCTTAAGGTGGATAAGTTTTTCAAAAATCCTTGTTATTGCTTGCTTGTATGTTTCTTTAACATTCTTTAACCCAAACGACTTAGCTTTATAGCATTAGACTCCTATCTGTGTTCTGAAAGCTATATAATTTTCATCTATAAGAGCTATTTTAATTTAATTATATCCACATGAGCCATTTATAGAGAAAAATATTTCCTGGGAAGAAGCAATATCAACCTTTTTTTTTTTTTTTGGGGGGGGGGACCCATGAATGGGCCTACGCATTAATATAGGAAAAAAAATACAGTGATCTTAAAGGGACCTTGTTCCCTCTAATGCCCAAAAGAGCTACAAAATTAAAACCAAAAAAACTTACAAGCATAAGGTCCCTACTACAGTAAAGTACATAGAAACCTTGATACATCCAATGGTGTGCAAGAGGGAGCACCTAAAAAGAAGGAAGATAATAAAAAAGGCTTGGAATAGTAGCTTCCCATCAAAAATCCTTTCAGCATAAATACCTGCAATAGAATTATCCTGCAAAACCAAGTGATATCCACCACAACAATAGAACAAGAAGCAAAAATAACTAGCAATAAAAAGATTCACTAAACAATGATAAAGATAAATAAAAATAAGAAAGCAGGAATCATAAAAAAAAAACCACTTGGTAAGACAATACCAGCTACCCGAGAGGTGAAAAGGCCAAAAGAAAGAGCCCACCCAACTAATATCCAACCAATTAAACATGAAAAAGCTCCAGGTACCACAAGATGAAAGGATATAGCTGAAATTAATGTGAATACCCAGGCCCACAACAGTAATTAACACAGTCTCCCAAGGATATCCAAGGAAAAACCAATCCAATTCACCAAAGCAATACAACCACTAGTGAAAAAAACATCAAGGACTAGCACATAACTCATAGTAATCCAAACCAATATACTTATCATAGAACATAGGTTGGTAAGGCCTCTAGATAAATACTCAGTAGCAATAATGAATAGAGAAGGAGAGATCGAATCACCCTATCTTAAGCCATGAGAGGATTTAAAAAACCATTAATTTTACCATTAATGATAATAGAGAAATAAGATCCCTCAATGCAATTTCTAATAAGATTGATAAAATTGAATCAAACCCAAATAATAGCAAGATATTATAAAAAAAAAATCCAGTTAATGTTGTCATAAGCCTTGGCAATATCAAGTTTCAAAATCATATTTCCACCTCTCACCCTAAAATCCAGATCTTCATAAAATTCTTAGGCTAAAAGAATATTATCAGCAATAGCCCAGCCCTGTACAAAACCCATTTTAAATGAAGAGATAATTTTAGAAAAAATAGAAGTAAAATTACTCATAAGAATTTTATAAAGCAATTTATTAAAGAAGATACAAAGACTAGTAGGTCTACAGTCATTTCAATAACTAGCAGTATTATTTTTGGGAATAAGAACAATGGAAGTAGTAGTAAAGAGCTTAGGAATAGCATTACCTGCAAAAAAATCCATAACAACAGAATAAAAATCATTACTAATAATATGCCAGGCTTTCTGAAAAAACTTAGTGGTAAAACTTTTTGGCCCAGCCACAGAGTCACAATTCATACCATAAACAATCTCTTTAACTTTCTCTAAGGAGGTGGGTTTAGAAAGAATTTCATTATCAGCTCGAGATATAAGCTTAGGAATAAAATAAAGGTTATCAATATGATCAAGCCTGAAATACTTATTGAGATGTTTTTGAAAATGTTGAATAGCCAAATTAGAAATTTCCAAAGTATCCTCACTATGAGAGCCATCATAATAATTAATTTTATTAATGCAATTTTTGTCATGCTTCATCTTATTCAGAGAATGAAAATATTTAGTATTATTATCACCTTCAAGAAAGTGCTTCGCATCCACTTTTTATGTCCAAAAAGCTTCCTCCTGAACTTGTAATTTAAAAAGATAATCTTTAGCATCCCTCATCAAAGTGAAGTTATCCATAGAAGGAATGAATTGACAATTATCTTAAGAGTGTTCACTTTATCTTCAGCATTCAAAATATTAGCAAAAAGATTACAAAAAATATTATGATTCCACCAATATAAAATTTGCTTAAGCCATTTCAATTTAAAGCAAAGTCTCCTCATGCCAAAGATAGAGTTATCCAGATGAAAAGGGGCATGCCAATTTTCTTAAACCAAGTCTATAAGAGAATCATGAAGCAACCACTTATTTTAAAATCTAAATTGAGGGGAAAATTAATATGCCTAGGTTTAAGGCTAATTAATAAGGGGGAGCGATCAAAAAGAGTCCTACTAAGATGCTCCATAGTAATAGAATTAAAAGAGTTAAGCCAACAATCATTAAACAACACCCTATCCCAACCATGCCATAAAAGACCATGATTCCAAGTGAATTTATTCCCCCTAGAAGCCAATCTCAACTAAATTAGTCCATAATCATACTATTGAAATCCTCCATAGAATGATAGATAGGAAAAGCACCCCGTATATGTTCAAAAGGATTAGAAATAGTGTTGAAATCACCTCCCATAAGCCAGGGTAAGTTACAAATGCTATGAAAGTTAATAAGTTGCTCTGATAACACTTTTCTAATATACCGAGAAGAAATAGCATAAATAAAATAGGCACAACAGTAAAAATTTAAAACTTCAATATTATAATGCAGTACATGAGTAAAATTTCCAATAATATCTATCCAAATTTTATCCTTCCATAACACCCAAACCTTATTAGCAACATTAGAAATAGCATACTTAAAAATCAAAATTCTAGTAGTACTAAGTAATTTATGAGAGGTAATAATAGGTTCAGGTAAAATAAGAATATAAACATTGTATATACAACATAAGTTCTTAACTCTTAACCAAGAGGAGGGGCATCCAATGCCCCTTGCATTCCAAATAATTGAATTAAATAGAAAAATAGTATTAATGAGAAGTATGCAAGCGAGTAGTTCTTGGAGATTGTAAAATAATGTTCTTGATTTTCCTACCTCTCCTACTCTGAAACTTGATATAACTAGTGTCATTATCATCTTTAGTAAAGCATTTAACCATAATATATGTATCCTCTGTATCAATAAAATCATCACTATGATAATGAGAATTTAAGAGGAGCTTACTATCATTGATCACACCTTCTTGCCTCACATCCTGAGGAAATTCACCCTCCTCATAGGTAGAGTCATCATCCACATTAGTTTTACTACTCAAGTCACCACCAACATTAACTTCCACCATACAGATTTGGCCATCCTCCTTGTTTTTAACACTAGATTGAATAGGCAGATTGTTAGAATAACTATTATTTAGCATCATAAAGTCCATGTTAGTCAAGTTTTTGTTAAGAGCACAAGAACTAATAACAGAACATGAAGCAATATTTTGATTAGTGGTAATAGCCAACATTTGCTCATCCACATTTTGACAGCCATGAGATAAGAAAGAATTAGAGTATAGAATTTCTCCCTGAACATAAATATGATCATCAACTTGGGTGGAAGGTGGTTCAACATGAACTAAGGCAAGTTGTATCATGATCAACTGAAGGGGAAACATTTCCATGGGTTTATTTAGAGGATTCCTTCTCCTTTAAGAGATGGGGATGTAACCTGTAACAGTCATTTAACCCATGACCACGCATCTTACAGTGAGAACAAAAAATGGGCAAATTTTTAATGTTAACTTTTTGGAAATAACCATTCAGCTCTGAACCAATCCAAATCTCATTAGGATGTTTCATAGAAATGTCCAACTCAACTAAAACACGAGCTACAGACGGACGAGAGATAGAAGTCATAGCTTGATCCATCTGCAAAGGTCTACCAAATATTAATGACAATCCACCTAAAATTTTATAATTGAAAAAGTGAAGTCTCATATTCGGAAAGGAGATCCACATAGAGCAATATGGGATTCCTCACGCAGATCAAAATATGGTGTCCATCTGAGTAATCTCATTTGACATGCTTGAATGTAGTAGGATCTCCTTGAAAAAATTCGACTGTAATAAAAATCATTACTCATTTGAATCGCAATATGGCGCGGACAACAAACTGACATGAAAAGAACTGAAAAGCTTTAAGTTAACATAAAACTTATGTATAACATCTAGATTAGGATGGTAAAGAAGAAACTTCTAGACCAAAGTAAGAAAAAAAGGGGCGGCTAACTACAAAACCATAGAATCATCAAACATCAATGCTGGAAAACCTTTAAAAGAAGTTTACACAAACTGAAGCTTAGCAGAAGAAGATGAAAAGCCCGCCAAAACCTCCTTAAATGAATGAGATTTGCCATCCAAAAAAGTTGAATAAGGGAGAATGGATGATGACAGATTCGTCATCTCCTGAAGCTAAAAAACCCAAAAAAAATGACAAACCAAAAATTAAAATAGACGAAAAAAACCATAAGGGAGAAATCATGGAGAAAAAAACAAACAATACGTGCTAGGAGCAAGGAAGAAGAAGCATGGAAGACCAAACCCTAAATTGCCTTCGAAAGCCAAAAAACCTAAAAAAATGACAAACCAAAATACAAAATAGATGAAACAAACCAGAAGGAAGAAATTAAGGATAAAAAATCAAATCATCAATGCCACAAGTAAGGTGACCATTCCTTTTCTTAATTGAAATAATACTAGCAAACTAGGTTTGATATTTCTATTCACTGATGAAACCTGCATCAATTAAGTTTTTGAATTACTTGTTGTTCAATGTCGAGTCAAATCCATTGAGGAGTTGGGTTAACTAGATCATTTTTAGTTAAATTTCTAGCTTTTAATCTGCTATGTTTAGAGATAATCACGGCATTTCTTTATAGCTCCAAGAAAAATAGTCTTTGAATTATGATAATAGTTTGATCATTTTACTTGCCTCATCCTTATTCAATAATGAACTTATGCAAATCAAACGAGGATCTTCTTCATTACCTTGATCTATTTTTTTAGATCATCAATGGTAGATTTAATCTCCTCTTTAAGTTTTGGAGATGCATCCCTAACTTGAGAGTGATATAAATCATTTAAAGTTCGTAGATAGAGTTCATTAAAGGTTTTAATAGTCGCTAAAAAGATATGATTAGATTCTAGATTATTTGATATGACTAAACTATATTCATCATCACCAAATGTTCATAGAGTAGTAAATCCGACAGGTGATCTTGATGCATATTTGTGGTATTTTATATTTCACAAGTGTTCAAATTATTGAGCTTCACCTTTAGTACAATTTGATGGTGTTAAACCTTACTTAGCAAATTTATTTATGTAGTTCGAGTACTAGTCAAAATGAAGCTCTATTTTTTCATCCATGAATGAATCATTGAGGGTTACATCATTTTCAATTACTCGTAGAAGATAGAAAGATATTGGCTTCGATTTTTGGTTTTAAGGGAAAAGAAGCTTTAACTTCTGTCCTTTTCACATCATATTGGGAGAGTGGGGTTAGCAAAACATTTTCCACATACTTAACCTCTCCATCGTGGATGTATAAAATTAACTTACCTAGTAATTGGACCATATCCTTATAGCTATCAGGCTCAATATAAATTTCCAACTTTGGTTACTTTATATGATTCCCATATTACACAACCTATAGATTTTTAATCAATCGCATATTATTCCTCCTTTGACTTGGATTCAAAATCAATATGTACTGCACAAAATTTTATTTACATATTTTACTTTTATTTTCTTTTGTTATTCAATTTTTTCATCCTCAACCTCTTCCTCTTGATAGTTGAGCCCTTCTACCACCTCTTTCTGAGGGGAGGGAAGGTGACCAATAAACATCGAGTTAAAAATATGAATGCCTTACTTTCTCTTTTACAATTATCTTTTCCTTTTTTCATTTATTTTGCTTCTACTTCAGCCATTTTCAATTTTTTATACAATATGTTATACTTCTTAGGAATATAGTATGAAGTGTCTTTGTATATACCGACTTTATAAATTGAAAAATATTACAAGTAACCTTTAATATAGTGCTCTACTCCCTCGTGAGGATATTTGATATACTAATGAAGGGTGTAATGTACCATTCTATACTCATGGAGCCAAGTCCTACCAAAGAGAGGGTTAAAAGAAGTTTTGAAATATATTATATGGAATTTTAATTCAATTTTTAGGGTTCTTATTTCTAAAAGTAGGGTTTTTAACCCTAAGCCTACTCTCCCTTTTCATTGAATCCTCATAATATCATTTTATTAGAGCTTAGTTTACGAGCATTTACTTTCAAGTATGCAAGAGTTCTAATAATCATAATATTGAGCGATGAAATCGAATCATCGATCAATAAGAATATAAGATAATTTGAAATTGTCTATATTCACAAAAATATATAGTGGATGATTTTATTCTATAATTTCCAAGAGAAAATCTTCATCCGAAAATGTGATCCATAAAATTTTTTTAAAATATTGAGCCGCTTCAAACTACGTTGATGCTAATTGAGCCATTAAAATATTTATATCGAGGAAAGATTAAATCAAAGCCTCTCTCTAAGTTCTTTATAAAGAACTGAAGCGTCATAAATACTGAGATAAACAACATGTTATAATCCACTTTAGAAATATATGAATTAGTTATATCTAAATTTAGATGGACTGGTATTGAAAATTTAGACTATCAACAACTTTTTCTCCTTTGTTGATTATAGATGTTGATGGTGGTAGTACTATACCACTACCACTATGCATGTTTACTTAAATTAACTCTTCTAGGAAAGAGATAGTGGATTCTTTTAATTATAAGTTATCATTTACTTTTAGCACTTCATCTAAAGAATAATCAAAATCAAACATCTCAATTTCTATACAAATAGGATCACCCAGAATATCAAGAATAGGGGAATCACTATCAAAGAAATATTGAGAGATTCTTTCAACTCGTTTTAGTTTATTTTCAATTCTAGATAATTATTTTATGATGCACTATTTTGATTACCATTTATTTGATTTTTAGTATATATAGATATGATATACATTGAATCATTCTTCTTTACTTTCTTAACCCCTAGCGAGATAAAATAGAAATCATATAGTATAAGGTGTACAAGAGCTTTTACTTTGCCATTTGAAGACATTACAACTTTACTATGTATATTGTTACTTTTATTTTAAAGTTCCTCTTTCTAAACTAATGAATATTGAATGACTGCATCTTCTTATGTTCTTCAATAAGAACTTTATTTGGGACTTCTTCTTCAAGAGTTGGTAGATCAACTAGGATGGGACTCTAAGCTCCTTAAGATACATCAGCAAATGAATAATAAGTTTTATCAAGAATTTTCATAGAACATCATAATAAATTTATATCCAAATCATCATTATGTTTTAAATTTGAGACTAATATGGAAGGCTCATTAAATATGCATTTAGTAGATCCTAGACTAGGATTAACTAAATACTCCTTATGTATCACAGTCGATCTATCTTTAATATTCCTCTCAAGTAATTCTTTGAAAGTTATGTAATCTTCTAACTCATGACTAATCTTTGTTGAGTCTTGTAATTAGGTTGTTAAACCTAAGTGAATGTCCCAAGGCTACCAAGAGGGGGGGTGTGAATTGGTAGTTTTAAAAAATTTAAATCCCCTTTTGAAAATTAAGTTCAACCGAAATAAAAAATTCTTTTAAGTTTTTCTAGAAAAATATTTTTCAACCACAGATTTTTAAAACTAAAATTTAAAGTGCGGAAACATAAAAACAGTAAAGTAAATGACACCAGATTTATAGTGGTTCGGTCTAAAACAAGACCTACATCCACTCCCCAGAGGCACCCTCTGAGTATTGCACTAATACCAATAGTGACTCTCCTTTTGCACCCACAACAAGGTGGAGAAGCCTTTACAACACACTCTTTTCACCACTCCCCGGTGCGGCAGAGAACCGTCTGTCCTTTTACACAATCCCCAGTGTTGGCAGAGAACTGTCCATCCTTTTACACAATCCTCAGTGTTGGCAGAGAACCGTCGTCCTTTCACACTCTCCTAGTGTGGGCAGAGAACCCTTCGGCTATTCACACTCTCCAAGTGTAGGCAGCAAACCCTTCGGCTGTTCACACTCTCCAAGTGTCAGCTGAGAACTGGATCTCCTTGACAGATCATCTCACAAGAATCTAGAAGGAAGAAAGAAAAGAGTGAAGTAATCCCAATTCACAAGTAGAGATTCTTACCTTTGAAATTCAAGTGAAGCCTTCTCGCTCCAGTGGTAGGAATCCTCCCTTGAATGCTCTCTTTCACACTCTCCTTGACTATTCTCTCAAGAGGCACGAAGATCAAATGACAAAAAGATTGGGTGGCAGTCTAATTTGGACTATTTATACAAAAGACAAGAAAAATCGCCCAAAAATTGCAAGTTTTCATTTCTATACGCAGTGGATCGTCCTGTACGATCGTGGATCGTCCTGGACGATTTTACTTAAACGATCTGAAACGACCCTATTTAAATATGTGTACGAAATGCCTTCGTACAGCTGATCGTCCTGTATGAACTAGGTTCGTCCAGTACGAACGGTTATTACAAGGTCGGTTCTAGAAACTGCTGAAAACTGTTCTAAGTCGGTTAATCATTTGGACGAGAATATGTTCGTCTGGACAAAATTTTTACAGAAAACCGATCGTCCTGGACGATTCTTGACTTCGTCTGGACAAAAATTTTCTAGAGAACCAATCACCACGGATGATAATTTATTTTCGTCTGGACAAAAATTTTCCAGAGTTCTAATCGTCCTGCACGATTTTTGATTTCGTCGGGACGATATTTTTCCAGAGGACCAGTCGCCACGGACAATAATTTAAATTCGTGTGGATGGAAATTTTACAGTGAACAAATCGTCCTGGACGATAATTAATTTCGTCCTGGACGAATAGGGCGTAGAAATATTTTTCGAGCAAGTTCCTATTCGTTCCAAATGCTCTATAGGAGATAACTGTCTGATCGTCCTGTACGAACGAATAACGTCCAGTACGATCAGTATAAACATTTTATATGATCTCCTTATGTGTGTGTATGTTTTTATTCACTCAAATTACAATCACACCCTTTCAATTTGATTTTAAAGAAAAGTGCAAGCTTCAAATTTTACAATGTATCTCATGCTGAATTTAATTTGAAGTCTTCGTAGTTTGGAGTTTGTTTTTCCTGAAATATTAGTAACATAAGAGCAAATACAATTCTTCTAAAAAATGTTAGGAGATAACTACATATTTGAATAATAATCTTTGGAATCATCAAAACTACATAAGTTGTAAAAATGTAAAGCATGCAAATAGCAACTATCTTAACAATCTCCCCCTTTTTGATGATGGCAAAACGATTATTGTTTGTATGATTTCAAATTAAACCATTCTCCTAAACTCCCCCTGAATTGATGTATATATGAAAAAATTAAAAAAAAATAACAAACTAGAAAACAATAACACACAAGCCAAGCAAAACATACAAACACAATAATTTCTCCCCCTTTTTGACAACAACAAAAAGTGAAGAAGAAATAGACGAGAAATGTAAGTAATTGTATGAAATTCATTTGAAAATTTAATCTAAATGGTGATTGATGTTAGATATGCAATTTTAAACTAAAAAACATTAGGTCAATCATAAAAATTCATAAAATTTAAGAAGTGATATAACATTGTTAGTAAGAAGAATTTATTAAAGACATGATTTAATTTAGACATTCAAATATAGAAAATCATTACAAGAGAGATGTATAAAAATCTATATTTCAAAGTTCAATAGAATATAAATGAACATAAGATCAATTTGAATTAAGAGATTGAAAGAATTTGGAAAGAAGAGAATTACCACATGTGGCGCTTTGCGCATCTTTTTCAAAAATTTTGGGCACATTTTTGTGCATCTTTTGATATTGGGCTAATTTTGTGCCTCTTTTTCATATTTGCGAACCTTTGCGCATTCCTTTTGATTTTTGTACTCTTTGTACAATTTTCAAGAGTAATTGAGACCAATTCTTTCCAAAATCAATAATCTAAAATTTCAAATATTTCTAAGTGCATAAATATCACTTGAGCAAAGAAATACAAAATAAGAAAACATCTGAATTGCAATAATAATATTAACTTTTATGTAGTCTAAATGAATAGACATGAATTTTAAAAGTTCTAATTACAACAAGTTATAAACAACTTTTTAAATTTAGAAAGACTAGATTTTCTAATGTAATTAATCTCTAATTACAATTTAATTTAAGCACTATTAAGATTAAATAATACTAATGAAATTCATAAAAATTAACCACATTAAAAAAAAATCAAATTTGAAACAAGTACAACATGCATTGATATTAATTAAAGGATTACAAATTCATTTCATAATATCTAAAAACAACTAAGAAAATACACTGAACTTAAAATTAAAGATAAACACAAAAACAAACACTTAACATAAAAATTGACACAATAAAACATAAAACACGAGTACAACAAACACAAAGAAATTCATCTCTACTGTTCTGGAGGAGGAGGAGGATGAATGCCGCCAAAAAGATTGAAGTAGGAAGCCATCAACATTACATTGGTATTGATTTCATGTACTTCATTTCTAATATTACCAATGTCTTGTTGCTGCTGCATAAGTTGAGCATCAAATTGATCAAACCTTTGATCAACATGAGTCTCTAATCTATCAAATCTTTCAATCAGATTCTGATAATCTGACTGAGGAGCAGATGTTTGCACTCCTTCTTCTTCTTCTTCTGAAGCACTGGCATGTGCTTTTTCTTTTTTTTTTTTTTCTCCTTGAATAACAATCTGAAGGAAGCATCATTATAGTAAACTGGCTCTTCGTACTCATCATCAGGATGCACTAAGTTGTATTTCTTTTCCAAGATGTAGGTAACTAAGTGTCCTAAAGAGATGTTCCTTTTTCTTTTCTGATCTGCATGTCCTATTTCTGAAAGCCCATAGATATGATCTATGATAAGTTGGGCTTCGTCGATAGGGTGACAATCTATAATCAAAAATGTTAGAACAGAAAGGAGAGGGGTAATATTGATCCTATCACCAGCTTTAGGAATGATTGAAGATGTAAGGATATGCTGGATGATACGGGCATTTTTTGTCATCCCGGAGACTCTAGCAACATGATAGGTTAGACCACTTTTTCTAATCGCATTATTGACATCATCCCATTTGAATGTGTTTTCACTCATTAGGGTGTGGGCTCTATTTCCTTCAGTCCTTAGGTTTAGAAAGGCTCAAATGTCATGCTTAGTGATTTTCACTTTTTGTTTGAAGACAAAGGAACTTATGCTAGAGTGATCTGAGTTAAAACTCATGTTTGCTAGGAAATAGTGGAAGGTTTGCTTGTTGTAGAAGTGGACGAGAGAAAGTATGAAATGAAATTGGGTTGAGACAAAAAGGTGCATTACCTTAAAATTTATCTCGCTTTGAATTAAAATGCGAGATGGAGTTATTTTGGCTGAAGCAAAACGAGGAAAGGATTCCTCATTCGCCTTAGACAGGAAGTTTTCTGAGGCATTCCTATTTGGCTTCTTCACTAACACCTTTTGTCTCTTGCTTGAGGAGGCCATTGACAATTTGAAGTAGAAAGAGATTGAAAGAGAAGTTTGAAAGTGTGATTGTTAAGTTAGAAAGCCTTCATATTTAAAGAAAAAAGATACGTTCATCCTGGACGAAAAAAGTTTGTCCTGGACGAAAATCATCGTTCGTCTGGACGAAAAAATTTCGTACAGACGATCAAATTTGTCCAAAATGTAACGGCTTTTCGTAATCAACATAACTTACGATGAGTCTCTTCATACAGGCTTTTTGACTTGACCGATCGTACAGACAAAAAATATTTCGACAGACGATCAAAAAGTAACTCGTTTTAATGCCTCTTGAAAACTGTCCCCTACAATGAAACTATATATGTTCGTCTGGACGAACTAAAAATTCATACAGATGAAATCCATATTTAAAACTGTCTTATCCACTCAACCGCTGCATTCAATCGTCTCGATGTTTGAGAGAAAAAAAACTTTCATCCTGGGCGATCGTCAGATCGTACAGACGATCTAATTAAAAACTGCTCTCAAATCAGTTAAAAATCGCGCAAACTGTTCTTTCACACATCGTCCAGTACAAAACAAAATTCGTCCCGGACGATTCCCTCCAATTTTTGAATTTTGAATTTTAATTTAAGAATATCAAACTAAACTTTCAAAAACACAGAGACCATAAAACAAAATTATAGATTCAAAAACAAATTCATTCAAAACACACAAAATTTCACAAAACAAAACAAAAAAAATAAAACATAAACAAATACACTTAGAAAACATAAATATCAATGTTGCAAAGACATTTTGTTTAGGCATTCAAATCAATAACACCAAGCCTTGTTCTTAATGTACTGAAGGTTTCAAAGGCTAAAGGTTTTGTAAAAATGTCTGCAAGTTGATTTTCAGTTGAAACATGTGTGAATTCAATTTCTCCCTTGGATACATGATCCCTTATGAAATGATGCCTTATATCAATGTGTTTGGTTCTAGAATGTTGAATAGGATTTTTGAAAATGCAAATGGCACTAGTATTGTCACAATAAATTGGAATAGTGCCTATAAGTAATCCTAAATCAATTAACTGTTGTTTTAACCAAAGTACTTGTGCCACACAACTTTCTAATGCAATGTATTCTGCTTCTGCAGTAGATAGGGCTACTGAATTTTGCTTTCTACTGGACTAGGAGACTAATGAATTTCCAATGAATTGACATGTTCCTGAAGTGCTTTTCCTATCCACTCTACAGCCTACAAAGTCAGAATCTGAATAACCAACAATTTCAAATGAAGAGCTGAACTTAGGATGCCAAATTCCTAAGTTTTGAGTTCCTAGTAAGTATCTTAAAATCCTTTTCACTGCTGTCAAATGTGATTCTTTTGGATCTGATTGAAATCTAGCACATAAGCAAACACTGAACATAATATCTGGTCGGCTAGCAGTCAAGTAAAGTAAAGATTCAATAATCCCTCTATATTTCTTTTGATCAACAGATTTTCCCTTAAGGTCCTTTTCCAACTGAACTGGGGAACTCATTGGTGTACTAACAGGTTTAGCATTGTCCATTTCATATTTCTTGAGGATGTCCTTAATATATTTAGTTTGGCTAAGAAATGTTCCTTCCTCAAGTTGCTTAATGCTGAAACCTATAAAGTAATTTAAATCTCTCATTAAACTCATTTCAAATTCACTACTCATTGTTTTAGAAAAATCATCACAAAAAATTTTATTTGAAGATCCAAAGATGATGTCATCCACATAAATTTGAACAATGAGTATTTCCTTTCCAAATTTCTTTAAAAAGAGAGTTGTATCCACACTTCCTTTTTCAAAAGATCTTTCAAGTAGGAAGGTGCTCAATCTCTCATACCAAGCCCTAGGTGCCTGTTTCAATCCATATAATGCCTTCTTTAATTTAAAAACATGATTTGGGTATTTTGAATTTTCAAATCCTGGAGGTTGTTCTACAAAAACATCTTCTTCAATAACTCCATTCAAAAAGGCACTTTTTACATCCATTTGAAACAATTTAAAACCTTTAAAACAGGCAAAGGCAAGTAAAACCCTAATTGCTTCAAGTCTTGCTACAGGGGCAAATGTCTCCTCAAAATCAATTCCTTCAATTTGATTATACCCCTTAGCAACTAATCTAGCCTTATTTCTAATGACTACTCCTAAGTCATTCATTTTATTTTTGAACACCCACTTGGTTCCAACAACACTTTGATCTTTTGGCCTTGAGGTTAATTCCCAAACTTTATTTCTTACAAATTGATTCAATTCTTCTTGCATGGCCAATATCCAAAATTCATCAGAAAGTTCTTGATCAATATTAGTGGGTTCTATTATAGAAATAAAGGCTGGATGATTGACTTCCTTGTTAAATCCACGTCTAGTTCTAACACCCTCACTAGGTTCACCTATAATCAACTCACTTGGGTGGTTTTTAGAAAATCTTAAATCTCTAGGCAATGGATTTTCTCTTTCCAAATTTTCTTCCATATTTTCTTCCAAATTTAATCTATCAATCTTTTGAGAGTTTTCCTTAATCTCTTCTTCCACAACATTTGGCTCTTCCAGATTTCCAGATTCATCAAATACAACATGTGTGGTTTCTTCAATGATTAAAGTTCTTTTGTTGAATACTCTATAAGATTTTCCAACACTTGAATATCCAACAAAAATTCCTTCATCTGATTTTGGATCAAATTTTTCTAAGGCAGATTTTCCATTGTTATGTATGAACACCTTGCAACCAAAAACATGTAAATGTGAAAAATTAGGTGTTCTTCCTTTTAACAACTCATAGGGTGTTTTATTTAAGTTTGATCTTACATTCACCCTATTCAGAACATAGCATGCAGTACTAACCGCCTCAGCCCAAAAATATTTAGGAAGTGAGTATTCTGCCAACATTGCTCGGGTGGCTTCTATTAGAGTTCTGTTTTTCCTTTCAACTACTCCATTTTGTTGAGGGGTTCTAGGTGCTGAAAAATTGTGATCAATCCCTTTTTCCTTACAAAAATTTTTAAATCTTTCATTTTCAAATTCTCCTCCATGATCACTTTGTAAAGAAATTATTTCACATCCTAGTTTTCTTTGAATCCAAGTTGAAAAATTTCTGAATTCCTCAAATGATTCACTCTTATGAAAAAGAAATCTAACCCAGGTGAATCTTGAGAAATCATCCACTATAACAAATCCGTATACCTTCCCTCCTAGACTTATAGTTCCTACTGGTCCAAAAAGATCCATGTGTAGAATTTCTAAAGATTTACTGGTTCTAAGATCCTTATTGGACTTAAAAGAGGACCTCACTTGTTTTCCTAATTGACATGCATCACAAAGATGGTCCTTAGTAAAGTCTAGTTTTGGTATACCTCTCACCAAGTTCTTTTGGGTAATTCTCCTAATATTTTTCATACTAGAATGACAAAGTCTCCTATGCCAAAGTCATGATTCATCAGAAATAGTTTTTAAAAAAAAAGCAGTAGGAGATTGAATACAATTCAAATCTAGCATGTAAACATTGTTTACCCTTTTTCCATTAAAAATTTCTTTCCCATTTAGGCTTAATATGCAGCTAGTAGGTAAAAATTTCACATAATAGCCCTTATCACATAGCTGACTTATACTTAACAGATTATGTTTTAAGCCTTCAACCAATAATACATTGTCTATGAAAAAGTTTTTAAAATTTCCAATCATACCTGATCCAACCACTTTCTTTGTGGTATTATCTCCAAGTGTAACCTTGCCTCCATTCCTGGCTTCTAGCATTATGAATTGAGTAGTATCTCCAGTCATATGCTTTGAACATCCGCTATCCAGGTACCATATGCTCCCACGATGTCTTGTGTGAGAGCACTCCTGCAAAAATCTCAATTGTTAGACCTGGGAACCCAAACTAGTTTGGGTTCACCTTTAAGAAATTTATAATCAGATGCATGTATGATATGTCTAGGTTTATGCATCTTAGTTCTCCACACCAAATTAGATTTCATCTTCAAGGTACAGGTGTGAGCTATATGATTGTCTTCTAAGGGTTTTCATGAATTTAGGATAATATTTAGGATTTGTAAAATCTTCAAGTTTAGGGGGAATCCTATTATCCTCGAGAGCTCTTATTGCCAATTTATAAAATGAATTCATATCTTCCAAGATTCGATTTGTATAATTGATTCAATATGTTTTTCTCTCAGATTCATTCTTAAAATTTTTAAAATCTTTTTCAAGTTCAGCATAGGATGATTTTAAAATCTCAAAATTTTTATTTAAGTCATCATATTCATCAAGTAATTTCATGTTGTTGTCATCTATTGAAGTATGGTCTTTCCTAAAGATTTCATATTCCTTCTTGAGTTCTTCCAGTTCCAAGCTAACACTAGCATGCATCTTTTTCATTTTCCTATATGCATCATGCATGTGTTCAGAAACTTCAAATAATTCATCATAGGTTAAGTCACATACCTCTACTTGATCTGAGTGATCCACATTATCTGCCATCAAGCAAAAATTAGTGACTTCTTCTTCTTTTTCAATCTCAGATGAGTCTGAAGCTGAGTCCGCCCAAAAAGCTCTTTGAAACTTCTTCTTATCCTTCTTTACCATTTGATTCTCCTCTACCTTCTCCTTGCTAGGATTGGCTTTGAGTTTTGGACAATCAGTCTTGATATGACCTGGTTTCCTGCATTCATAACAAATTACTTCATTAGAAACCTTACCATTTCTGTTAAACTTATCTCTGTTCCATTGCAGGCGTCTCTTCTACTTCCTCTTTAAAAAGCTTCTGAATTGTCTAGTGATAGAGTAACCCTCAGGTGTGTTTCGGTTTCCAAATGTAGCCATCTACGTTAATCAAAAAGTAGTTCAAACTTATGATTTTGAAACGCAGCTCTGATACCACTTGTTGAGTCTTGTAATTAGGTTGTTAAACCTAAGTGAATGTCCCAAGGCTACCAAGAGGGGGGTGAATTGGTAGTTTTAAAAAATTTGAATCCCCTTTTGAAAATTAAGTTGAACCAAAATAAAAATTTCTTTTAAGTTTTTCTAGAAAAATATTTTTCAACCACATATTTTTAAAACTAAAATTTAAAGTACGGAAACGTAAAAATAGTAAAGTAAATGACACCAGATTTATAGTGGTTCAGTCTAAAACCAGACCTACATCCACTCCCAGAGGCATCCTCTGAGTATTGCACTAATACCAATAATGACTCTCCTTTTGCATCCACAGCAAGGCGGAGAAGCCTTTACAACACACTCTTTTCACCACTCCCCGGTGCGGTAGAGAACCGTCCGTCCTTTTACACAATCCCAAGTGTTGGTAGAGAATCGTCCGTCCTTTTACATAATCCCCAGTGTTGGCAGAGAACCGTCGTCCTTTAACACTCTCCTAGTGTGGGCAGAGAACCCTTCGGCTGTTCACACTCTCCAAGTGTAGGAAGCGAACCCTTCGGCTGTTCACACTCTCCAAGTGTCGGCAGAGAACCGGATCTCCTTGACAGATCTTCTCACAAGAATCTAGAAGGAAGAAAGAAAAGAGTGAAGTAATCCCAATTCACAAGTAGAGATTCTTACCTTTGAAATTCAAGTGAAGCCTTCTCGCTCCAGTGATAGGAATCCTCCCTTGAATGCTCTCTTTCACTCTCTCCTTGACTATTCTCTCAAGAGGCACGAAGATCAAATGACAAAAAGATTGGGTGGCAGTCTAATTTGGACTATTTATACAAAAGACAATAAAAACCACCCAAAAACTGCAAGTTTTCAATTCTGTACGCAATGGATTGTCCTATACGATCGTGGATCGTCCTGGACAATTTTACTTAAACGATCTGAAACGACCCTATTTGAATATGTGTACGAAATGCCTTCGTACAGCTGATCGTCCTGTACGAACTAGGTTTGTCCAGTACGAACGGTTATTACAAGGTCGATTCTAGAAACTGCTGAAAACTGTTCTAAGTCGGTTAATCGTTTGGACGAGAATATGTTCGTCTGGACAAAATTTTTACAGAAAACCGATCGTCCTGGACGATTCTTGACTTCGTCTGGACGAAAATTTTCCAGAGAACCAATCGCCACAAACGATAATTTATTTTCGTCTGGACAAAAATTTTCCAGAGTTCTAATCGTCCTGGACGATTTTTTATTTCGTCGGGACGACATTTTTCCAGAGGACCAGTCGCCACAGACGATAATTTAAATTCGTCTGGACGAAAATTTTATAGTGAACCAATCATCCTGGACGATAATTAATTTTTTTCCTGGACGAATAGGACTTAGAAATATTTTTCGAGCAAGTTCCTATTCGTTCCAAATGCTCTGTAGGAGATAACTGTCTGATCGTCCTGTACGAACGAATATCGTCCAGTACGATCAGTATAAACATTTTATATGATCTCCTTATGTGTGTGTGTATATTTTTATTCACTCAAATTACAATCACTCCCTTTCAATTTGATTTTAAAGAAAAGTGCAAGCTTCAAATTTTACAATGTATCTCATGCTGAATTTAATTTGAAGTCTTCATAGTCTGGAGTTTGTTTTTCCTGAAATGTTAGTACACACAAGAGCAAATACGATTCTTCTAAAAAATTTTAGGAGATAACTACATATTTGAACTATAATCTTTGGAATCATCAAAACTACATAAGTTGCAAAAATGTAAAGCATGCAAATAGCAACTATCTTAACAATCTTTTGGTGATATATGCAATATATGGGTTGCCCCGTCTTATATACATCTTCCGGCTTCTTAGGATCTAAAAGTTTGAAATATGATTTCCTTAAAAGATTCTTAAAGATTCTCTTAATAGCCTTTCTTATAAATTAATATCTCTTTTTATTTAAACCTCTCTCTCTCTCTCTCTCTCTCTCTCTCTCTCTCTCTCTCTCTCTCTCTCTCTCTCTCTCTCTCTCTCTCTCTCTCTCTCTCTCTCTCTCTCTCTCTCTCTCCTCTGCAAGAGTGAGATTGGAATGAGGTTTAAATTATGGATTGGGAGATCTATCATATTATTGATACTGTGAAGGACGACTTCAATTTTTTGCTTGAATTTACATTGGTTGTTTCCCTTTGTGTAGACGCTGAGCCATACTTCTTTTTTAACACTTTTTGAGATTTTATTTTTTTTATTTCTATATAAGATTTCTCTTTTAAGAAAGTTAACTGTGACATTTCCTCTTAGAGATTAGTGGCTTTACATAATAACTTCTTAAAATTTTTGATTGTGAGCTCTTCAGTAAGAAAGTAGTCGAACTATGTATATTCTTAAAAAGAATTTGTATAGCATGTTATTCCTGAAGTTGAGGTTCATATTTCGCACTGATATTCCTCCATCTTAAGAGATAGTGAACAAGACTTTCATTAAGTTTTTTATTTTTTATCACTGGATCCCCTACTATGACATGGTGATGTGCTCAAGCAAATCATTTAGTTAACATCTATTTTGCACTGATCTTTTAGGTATTTTGACATACCTTTCAAATGTAATGCTCGATCTTACAAATTGTTAGAATTATAAAGCATCTCTTCCTCCTGCAATATAACAATTAGCCATTGAATGTGCTAATTATTGCTTAGGATTCACAATTTCATAGAAGTTTTTAAATGAGGGTGGCACGACCCCTTTAGGATAAGGAATTAAGTTATATTCTTCTAGGTAGGGCCTACCCCTTAGAAGAGATGAGGTACTCTTAAACTTTGCTAGAGCCTCCTTGACTTATTAATCTATCAAATGTTTGATGTTTATTATTTGCACTGTTTCTTTGTCATAGTTCATAACCTCAATTTTATTTTCTTTTACAACCTCTTTGAGTTTGTTACAGTGTTGTACAAACTCTCTTTAGAATTCAATCTATTTGATCTTTTGTAGAAGAGACATCTTTATTTCGTAGAGCAACCATTAAAGCCATTAACTCTTTCAATTTTTATTCCATCTGAATTATTTGTTCATCTTTCTAACTTAGTTAATCTAAAAGATTGCTAGTCATATTAGGGACAGATTCTTCATCTACTTCTTCTTCCTCCTCATTTCCAACATTTATTGGATTTATTTTTATTTTCTTTCTATCTTTCTAGATTGATGATCGTGTATCTACCATAAATACACTGTTGGTCATCTCTTTATCAAGACTATTTAACTTTACTATCTCATCATATTCTTATTCATCTATTATATGACTACTTTCTTTGAGATAATTCATCATCTCTTCTATGAATTTTACTTACATATTAATCAAGTATTCCGAGATTTAATCCTTTTTGGAGGAAGACTCTTCTTGATCTTTACTTTACTTTCTCCTTTCTTCTACTACATAGGTATGTTTTGGTCAGCCTAGGGTTGACTTGGTCAACCAACTACACAATGCAAAGTATTACATGCCCTAGAAATTAACTTATCTAATTTCCTCCATAATGTAGTCCATTCATCAAAAGGTTTTTTAAATTGAATTCCATTAATTTTTTTAGTGGGTGTATGATATTGGTGCGTAAACATGTGCAACATACAAAAGTCTTGCCCTCTTAAGAATTTACTAATTATATTTTCCAATAATCAAAAGGAACATTATCTAATAATGGTGGATGATGAGTAGATTGTCCTTTAGGAAGTGAACCCATAGGAAAATATTGTGTCATAGTTTATAAGGTGGATCTACTCTAGGATGTTATGCCAAAATAAAAAGAGCTAAGGCTCAGATACCAATTGTTGGATGACCATGGCACCCCAAGAGGGGGGTGAATTAGGGTTTTCAAAAATTTTGTTAAAAGAATGCAATTAAAATAATTTTAAAGATATTTTGAAAAGAATAAGTAATCACATAATTTTTATGAAACTCATAAAGAAAATTTGATACAATAAATGAAAATTAGAGGCACAATATTTTTACATGGTTTGGCCCGGATTCCAATCCAACCTACATCGATGCTAGCCAACTCTCAGGCTGAAATCCACTAATCCCATGTTTGCCTTGCAAACTTGACTTCTTGAAATTAAAAAAATTCTTTACAACCTAAGTACTCTCTTACACGGCTAAGTACAACCCAATTTAATTACAATTTAAACTTCACTAAACCAAATGACTTAGATTATGAAAATAAAAATCATAATTTGATGTAAATAATACAAGATTAAATTATCTTGCAATAAAATGGCCAAAAAATTTGATGTGATCTTATAATTTAATTTTAATCATCTCACTACTTGCAAATGGAATATTAAATTTGCTCAATTTAATATAGATTTATATTTTTATAAAAATATAAATAATATTTTATATGAAAATATTTTTCTTGCTAATTTAAACTTATAACTCTTCAAATTATATAATACTTTTAAAAATGAATTAGAATTGAAATGCAAATCTATGCCATATAAAAGAAAATAAAAATACTCGTCTTTATTATCTTTATGGATTTCAAAGAATTAACATTGAAAACTTAATATAACATTCTCAACTAGTATTTCACCAAATAATAAATATTTTTAATATATATATATATATATATATATATATATATATATATATATATATATATATATATATATATATATATATATATATATATATATATATAGTGTGAAAACTAAAATAACAGTAAGTAAATATTTAGAGAAAGAATGTAAACTCAAGAACTCCAAGAGAAGTTATACAATTTAGTGCGTTGAAGCTTACCAACTAAGTATTTGATCTCGCAAATGAAAAGAGCTTTTAGAATGAAAATCAAAGTTTCTCCTCTCAAGATTTAGCATGTAAAGAAAGAATAAGTAATGGAGAAAATTCTAGAGTTTTTCTTTTGAATATCCCTCACATGAAGAAGAAGATGGGTATTTCAAGGGAAAGGGTAATTAAAGTCAAATTTAAATAAAATTATTAACCTAATATTAACTTATGAATTAATAATATTATACTTTATAAATAGTTTATTTATATTAAATAAATATAAGTTTCAAATGCTATAAAACGGCTAGTCACATGGATAAGTTAAAAAGTCCTCAAAAACATTCAAAATAAGGTAAAAATGGCTACCCATCAAATAATATTAAAATTGAATAATGTTGACAAATTCATTATAAATTCAACATAACTCCAAATAGGTCATGTAACTATCAATTTTTATGTACCGAATCAAAGGAATAATGAAATAAAAATTAGCCATGTTTCTATCAAAATAATATTTTATTCAGCAAAATAAGAACTTATGCATATTTTTATAGATTTAAAGATATATTCAATATTCATACAATTATATTATGTAATTTAGAAAAAAAAAATTATGCATTAGTAAATTTATATGAAACAATTTTACTTCAAAATGAATACGTAATAATTTCCCTGATTAATTACATTTCAATAATTTATAACAATAAAGCTTAGAAATTTTATTTAATAAAGGAATCTTATATATTTCTAAATTAAGCTTATTATCCCTAATTAATAGTATGTAAATCATTTTAATAGATATTTAAATTATGAGCAAAATCAAATCATGCAAGTAAATATTAATGGACTTCTAATATACTCCTACGTTAATATAAAAATCTTTAAGCTGTCCATCTTGGTCAATCATGGTTCTTTTAGCTTAAATTTTGATTGAACTTGAGTTGTGCAATATAAATCCCACAATTAATTATCATGCACATCCATCAAATCATTACACATGAAATACTTAGCACAGAATTTAGAACATCCATGCATGTATTTGTAATCATCAAAATCTCTAGAATATGGTATGAGGTAGATAATTTCAACATGATTAGTCTCGTCAAGCCGCTCGATTCAACTATAAGCATGCCATGATTGAATATCATTTGGTAATCCAATTAATTCTTTAGAACATTAAAATATGCTTTAAGCCCTTAATTTGAGCTCGAATTGGATAAATTTTGATGTCATTGAATTCATCTCAATAAGACATTCAATTTGACTATAAAATTAATGAAATTGGAGTTCAAATGGTTCCAAATTTAGTATTGAAAGTTGTTAATATGCTTCAAGATTCATGCCTAATCAATACAATTTTTTGTGAAGCATCAAGCATGTCACTAAAAAAATTTTCAAATCTTGCTATTATTAAAATTTCTACTCAATATTTATTAGTAATGGAAATTCATATGCGAAATAATGGTATATTATAAATGTAAATATTAAATACTCAATAATTTTACATTATTAACATATTCTCAAGAAATTTGAAAATCCTGACAGCATGCAGCAAATAAATGTGCTTATATCATCTCCTAATTAATTTTAAAAATCCCAGCAATGTCAACTTTATCCATGCAGTAAAACTTATGATAATACGCTAATTTAAAAAGATATATTACGCTCATAGCAAGGAACAATTATTACGTCCTCCGATCGGATGCAGAGGAACATCCGGTTGTAGGCAAAATCCCGCCTATACCGAGGTGTCGTACACCTCGGTATAGGCGGGATTTTACTTACAACCGGATGTTCCTCTGCATCCTTACACCGGACGTTCCATAGCAAGACAAGTTATCAAAAACAAAAGTGAAACTGCGTGTTACAAACCTGAAATCATAATTTAGTATACATAAATTCCGGGCGGATACCTAAAATCAGCCTTCTAAATGAAAACTCAAAAATGTGAGCAAAATAAACAAGAGATGTAATAACGCTGAAACGTGTAAAACGGAAGGGCTTTTCAACAATTTAGAGAGCGAATTGTCACTCTGAACCGTAAGACAGAAAAAAAAGGTTTAGAGCTTCAATGGTGCCAGACCAAGAGAAGCCCGAAGCCTATTGGCTTCTGCAATCTCTGGGTCCGGGTGATCAGTGCCATCACTCTTTTTATCTTTTTCCTTCTTCTTCTTCTTCTTGGATTCATCCTGAAAATTACCATCATCTGCAGGCTGTCTACGAGGACTGATGCTGCTGCCACGAGCGCGCCTCCTGCGGTGCTCCCCATCCTCACGGTCTCGCTCTCGGCGATCCCTACTCCTGCTCCTCGACCGACTCCTTCGTTTCCCACGATCACGTTCTCTCCTATCACGTTCTCTGCCATCCCTCTCTCTTTCGCGATCCCTCTCTCGACCAAAGCCCTTTTCATCTCTAAGACGATGGCGGTCTCTTTCCCTATCTCGGTCTCTTTCACGCCCTCTGCCATAGTCCCGATCATAATCCCTGTCCCTATCATAGTCCCGTTCCCTGTCAAGAAGAGAAACTATAGTGAACATGTACGTCATTAAAAGAAAGGATTTGAAGGCAAGTACTCCAAATGCAAAGATAAAGGTAACGACGCGATAGCTTCATTACTTCTCCCATCGATTACAAGGATATTTAATAAATACAATCTGTTGAGTTCAATAGAACTACAAGTATGTATTACGTCGTCCTTATATTGGAAAATATATTACGCAATCCTTACACATTGAAAGCAATAGATTAATGTTCAGTACGATTGTACAAATGAATGTAGGAGAATTCATAAATGAACACTAAATAATTGGAATAAGGCTTCTAGTGTGATGATCCTAAAAGATGAAGAAGCTACAATGCTTGGATTAGCGTTAGGTATGCCTCTCACAATAGATAAAGTTGTTTCTTCGGGAAAAGGAGACTAAACTCAATAATATTGCTCTACTACAAAATGATAAGAAAAATCACCGTCTACATACGCATCAAAATTGATAGAGATGATGCCGTGCTTGAAATCCGCCATGCAAAATTTATGTCACGGTAATAATTGACCTCGCAGATTAATGAAGCACAACAATCACTGCTTTCAAAAGGACAATCAAAATAAGCAACAGCTGGACAAAATTTTGAAATAAAAAAAAAAAAAAAAATCAACCCTTGAGAAGGCAAAGAAGAACCAAGAACCAATACCTCCAATGACATCATAAGGCAATAACCAACAACCATAGGCTCATCAAACAAAAAGAAGTGATCAAGAAATAAGGAACAAAACATCACAGCTTAACTTTTTAAAGACAATATTAACTTTTAATCTAGTAAAGACTCATGTGGTCAAGAAGATTTCCAGTATTAAGGACTTTAGGGTCCACAAAAATTTCAAAGCTTGCATTTAGTCATGCACACTTAACTGATAGCAAAACTTTGATTGACAAAATTAAACCTTCCTAGGCCATATGCAATCAGCCTTTATATTGGTCCGTGTTGTTAAAGTGGAGTCAAGCAGACAAATGGGCACCTAACAAGGCCATTTGCCTTACAAACCACCTAGGCAAGCACTATTACTGAAAAAATGCCTAGGCCAATGCCATGCCTTAAGCTGTCATGTGGCGAGGTGAAAATCTTGCATTCACTAATAAATAAAGTGCTAATATTTCAAAAATTCAAACACACGAGATGCATCATTTCATAATGATGACAAATTGACATGAGCTATCCGGAATGAGTATTGTTGCATCCTGGAATATTCACGTCGGTAGAGAGATAAAGAGTTTAGTGTCCTAGTATTGAACGAAGATCCAGCACAAATATAAATAAAGAGAGAGATGTGCAAGAGTCATAAAAGACACCATAATTTTTAAGTGGAAAATGCTGAAAAGTGAAAAAAATCACGAGATCTTGCTCAGTTGAAATGAATCCATTAGTTTTTGTTGTTGATTATTGATGCCCTTCCTCGGGAAAAAACATTGACTCAATGTAAAAAATATATAGCACATTACATAATTGCAGTTGAAAGAATTCAATAAGATGAGAGTTATTCTTAATAAAATGTTGGCTTGTTCATTTAGTTGGTAGGGCCTTAGTCAGGCGATGGTGGTCATAGGGCAACGTTGGTCAGATGGACCATAGTCGGCTGGTTACATTTGTCGGATGGACCATAGTCGACAGGCAATGTTGGTCGAAGGGATTGTAGTCGGCAGGCAAAGTTGCAGCGGGCGATGGGCCAAAGGGACCTTAGTCGGCAGGAGACTGCAGTCAGGGGTATTGCAGGAGACGGAAGTCCGATGGCAATGGTCAGGCAAAGGTCCAACAGCAATGACTTGGTGGCAAGGGTTTGCCAACTGTGGTGCTGGGGTGGAGCTCTGTAATGCTTCAAGCCTTAGAGCTCTCTTAAGTCTCTAGCCCAGGGCCTAAGTTTTCAAAAGTATAAGTCCCCATTTTTAATATGCGAAGAAGGGATCTATTTATATGTTCTGAAAGTGACATGCCCAATAAATATGGAGATCCAGGGTAAATTCGGAGTGCTCAATCAGACATCCCATTTTTACTCCCTTGATCATAGAGTATTCATCAAGCATTTAAATGTCTTAATGAAGCCTGAATGACGCAATCTTGGGCGCGTTGGATTCGTCCCGTCGAGCCGCTAAATTCGACTATAAGCATGCCATATTTGGATATCATTTTGTCATCCAATTAATGCTTTAAATTTTCCAAATATGCACTAATCCTTTGGTTTGAGCCCATTTGTGCTAGGGTTGGACCGATTTTTATGTTGTTAGGCTTGTCTCACTCTCACTAAGACGTTCAATATGACCATAAGTTTGTTGAAATTGGAGTTTGGATGATCTCATATTTAATTTTGTAAGTTGCCAACTTGAATATGCCTCAAGATTCATAATTGATAAAGGCGATTTTTGGAGACTATCAAATATCAATAGTTATAGAAACAAGTATATGCACTAAAAAAAGCTCAATGAAATACTTGCCTAGGTTGAAATTCTTGAGAAATTAATTTTGAGCATGAAGACAACAAATTCAAAGAGGCGGAGGAAAAGATGGGAATGAAGAAGAGAATTTCCATAATGATGAAAAAGTAATGGATATTGCCATAGATTATATTATCCCTAAGCTATACATGCTATAACATTAAGTAGTTATTAATATGAGTTATTTAAATATGGTTATGAAAACTTTGCATATGATAATCTATATTAAAAAGATTTTGAAAAATAGTATCGAACAAAACTTGCTCCCACATCATTCAATCTTATGACTCTTATTTTACACAATTACATGTTATTGCTTATAATTAAAATAGGTTTATTACGTATATGGAATGATATGAAAATTTCCCAATTTAAGTTCAAACAATTGGCCATCTTAGAAAATATTAAAGGTTTAAAGTTGGTTATCATTCCAAAAATAATATCATATTTTTGCAATTTATGTAGATTAAATTTCTGACACTCCCTAGTGAAGTTCAATACAACAACAATAAAAACATCAAGCCTTTATGCCATAATGTGGGCCCTAGTTAGGGGTTTCAATATTTGACACGACCCTGAACCCGACCCAGAAAATTCCGAGTTTGGGTCAACAAGTTTGTCAGGCAGGTCAGGTTCGGGTTCGGGTTCGGGTTCAGAAATGTCATCCGATTCTAGAATCGAGTCGGGTTCGGGTAGACCCGGCAACCCGAAATCAACCCGAACGTGAGTCAGGTCTTGTCTTTCCCAAACGGCCCGGCCTAGCCCGCTAGCAAACACCCAATACAGGGTCCGTCTCACCCAATCCAACAAAGCCGAAAAGATCTCGTCTCGCCACAACACCGCGATCTCATCTCGCCCAATCTGGGGTCCGCACATCACCCGCCCATACTTGTTAACAGCGAATGGCGCACCATGGCGCAAAGGTCCTATTTGAGCCATGGCGCATAGCGCACGGCGCGACGCACGTCATTTTGAACATGACGCAAATTATAAAAGAATTATAAAATAATAAGCATGAATATGAAATATCATTAAATTGAAAAACAAACTATCATAATAACAAGCAAACAATGACAATACAAATAAATAACAATCCAACATAATTTCAAGTCCAATAAGTAGCCAATCTTCATACAACTAAAATATATTTAAATGAAAGCAAATAGCATTAAGAAGATAATGATATGAAATCTAACATTTATCTTAATACCTTTAATATATTTAAAAATTAAAAAATATATCATCTTAAAAATTAAAAAAAATAAATATTATAAATATTTATAAATACATTAAGAAAATTTTAAAACAAATGGCGTGAGTTATTTTGCGCCATGCGCCATGGCGCGCATGTGGCACAAATAGCGCACGCCATTTTGAACGTTTGCGCCGTGCCATTCACATGGCGCCGTAGGTGCGCCGCGCTGCGCCGTGCGCCATGGCGCACTCTTTTTTACTCCATTGACATCTATGCACCCGCCCTGCTGCGACATGCCGCGTAGCCCTCACCTACTGCGGCCCAATTTGATACACCTGCAAGACTGCACGAGGCACCACGCAACCGCCCCGGCCTGGCCGCCCGTCACCTTGCCCTAATGCGCCTTCAGCCTAGCCCTAGGCCCCTAGCCTGTCGCCTCGCCTAACTTGCCTACCCAAGGCCCATAACCCGCATTCAACCTAGACTGCCTCGGCCTGGCCACACAACCGTTTAAATTAAACCGGAATTCGAAAATAGTGGGTTAGCGGGTCATGTCAGGTGAACTCAATAACCCGTGTGGGGTCGAGTCCAAGATGACAACCTGGCCCATTTGCAAAATCAGATCGGGTTAGGGTCAACCCATTTAAACCCGGGTAAATCTGGATTCGACCCAAACCCGACCCATAGACATGTTTTGACACCCTTAGCCCAAGAAAAATTTAATGTCAAAATAAAATAAAATTTCTTTGACTAAACTTACTATCAGCCTACATCCTTCTGCAATTTTGATTAACTACAAAACACCCAAACATTACTAAATCATCATGGGTATCTATAGTGTCCATGAGAGAACATGGATGATGATGTAGAGAAAAAAAGATCTTATTGATTATAGTATTCCTAGGTTATGCTTTCTACAACATTAAGTAGTTTATCAATTAAAGTTATTTAAAATATCTTTTGGATACTTTGTACCAGATAATCTTAGAAGATTTGAAACAGAATGCAACAAAATTTGTATCATTGACGTTTCTTCACAATTAAAATAGGTTTAGCATGTGAGTGGAAAGACTTAAAGATTTCTCCATTGCATATCAAACAATTCAGCGTCTAATAAAACATTCGACTATTCGAGATTTAAAATATGTTATTGAACTAGAAAGACAAATCTCAGTCAAGTTCAACCTTAAAACTCAAACCAAAAAAAATAGGATTCAACCTTGCTCCATGCCCAGAACATCATCCTTCCACAATTTTCATTAATGCCAAGCCTCTGAACATTACTATATCATAATGAAAATCTTTTGACTCCTTTTATCACAGTATTAAGACTATATATCATCTAATGCTATTTTCTATTCCACCCCATAATCAACGTTATGGTAAATTTTCAACCTCAACAAGTGTTCATGTCTTACGAATTATGTTAAACAACTTCATTAGTAACTTGCTGTGAGTCAAGATTGCATATTAAGCCATGTACCAGTAACGGCAAAGATTGAGAGGTGGGCAACATTTTGCATCGTAAGGGGTCAGTCATTGCAGCCTTTTTTGTTCAAACGCAGCTTTCTACAATATTAAAAACAAAGAAAAACGAATAAAAGTGATCCCAAACAGATGTGATGATGATGATGGCGATGGTAATAACAAAATACATAATTCATTTTTTTTTAGGTTACCGACTTCAAATAGGTTTAAATCAATTACACATACTTCATCCATGCATATCTAACCCATAACATCACAAGTGCATCTGAACTGCAACTGTGGCATAGCAACCAAGCATTAACGAAGGCCAACCTAGACATGCACTATTTAGACATAACCATACAACGACCCATTGGAGTTGCACAACATCACCGTGTAGAAAAAACTACAATGCTCACACCACACCTCTGCATTCAATACCTCGTTGAATCAACTTGCAGAAAGCACGTCAAAATTGAGCTCGTATAGGATTAAAAAAAAAATCCAGATATTTATTATCTTTCTCTTTGAATGAGATCTCAATTTCAGCTACAGTTTCATTAGATATCTGCCACCTAGAACCCTCTTTTTTCCGATCCAATTCCTCCACCACCGCAAACCCCGGTTAGATTCGGGCATGATATGCTTTTTGCTTCTTGGGAGAACCCAAGTACTCTCTTGCGGATCCATGAAACAACTTAGTTTAGTCATGATGCCACCCTTGACTAGCCAAACTGCATCTGCTGCTCAATTGCATGCTTGTGGCACACACAGAACCCTCTAACGCATTCAACACATCCCATCTGCGTTGAATTTTTTGTGACCAAAAAACCACACCTGCCTTGGGGGCTAGGATTTAAGCTTTGTAGTGCTCCAATTAAAAGAACATGAATACAATATTCCCATTCATTTTAAAATCTTAAGCTGCCATCCAACCCGGCAAAAACACTAGGCATCTTGAGTACGCTTTCATGGGCACTAAAAAGCATTGTCCGAACCTAATTCCTTCTAGAGTGGCATATATTTTTAGAATGTAGATTAAGGCTACATTTGGAATAGCATTTTTATTGCTTTATAATATTTTTTTAAAAATAGTAATAATACAGTGGCCAAATAGAAATTATGGTTGTGGTTTGAAAAACAAAAAAGTAAGAAAGCAATTCCAAATGAAGCCTAAAATAGTGATAAAACACTCCACAAAAAATTTGCCGTAAACTTTATTTTCCTAATTCAAAATTTTCTTATGGGCACATATTTCTATAATTAATTATCTTCCCTGTGAGATATAGCACTTTCAATTAAGACTAGCAATCTAGACTCTCTCCTAGATGTCACTACAACTGCTCAATTGGTCTTTTTGGTGCAAGAAAGGAAGTGATCAAGGCCTCGTTTGAGAGAGTTTAATTTTTACTTTTCTATTTTGAAAAGGATAAAATTATTTTTGGATTGTTGTTTGAATGTGACACTTTTGTAAAAAAGCTTTTTACAAAAACTTCATTTTATACTATTTTCAAAAGCTTTTTGGTATTTGCTTCTCCATTAGAAACCTCCATTCTCCCGATCAACATTTTTAAAACTGCTTTTTACAAAAGGTACCGGTAACCAAAAGAAGCCCAAGTCTTGTGATGAAAGAGATTTATTTGGGGATTGTTGACTCACCACCATTTAAGATCCAATGGTTTGGCCAGCTCAGGGCCTTAAGGATCTCCAATTTTGATAATTTAAGTATTTATAAACTTTTATTTTTGTAGGAATGTGAGAAAATTATAATTTAAGTATTTATGAACTTGATGCATGCAAGGCCTCTCTAGGTTTTCATATTTTTCGAGCTACTTGGTTTTTGATTTGATTAATTTAATTAGAAAGGGATTTTAGGTTTTAATTGTCCATAAAATCTATATATAAATTAATAACTCACACATTTTCACTTTTGATGTAGAACTATTTCACCCTCATGAGTATCTCAACATAATATTTGATGAATTTGTGGATTTCATTTTTTCTCTATCATGTGAGAGAGTATGAAGCAATTTTTTTTTGGCTAAAGAACTATGCCAGAAAAATGAATTATGTAAACCAAAACATCCAATTTATATTTAAAATTAAAAGATAAATGGGAGAACTTAATGCCCAATGAGAACACGGAAAATAAAAAAGCTTACTTAAGTATGACATACCTATATTTATAATTATCGCGCTTTCTATCTCTATCTCTGTCCCTTGTTGGACTTCGCCCATGATAATAACCCTTCCAAAAAGTGGGAGTAAAGAAGTTAAGAATAGTCGTACCAAAAAAAATTGAGATTTTTTTATTAAAGGAGTTAACTACAACCTTTTCATGGGTGTTTACATCAACATCCATAGCTTGTGCCTCATCTTCTTTCTCTTCTTCCTCCTCAAAATCATCTTCTAAAGCACTCCTCCTAGCTTCCAAAATTCCAGAAGCTTCAAGAGTCCATCTGTTGTTTTATATTGATAGGCAACATACAATATATTAATAATCCACATAAGCAGATCATAACACTTTAAGATAATAAAATAACAATAACAACCAAAAACACAATATATTAAATTCAGGCAAAAAAAGTACATTGAAATAACAAAGTTTTCTTTCATATATCCTAATTTCAGAAAATGATCTTCTAAACAAAAATGTTTCTTTCCAACATTATCATGAAACATATTAAAACTTGTCTGAACATTGAAAAGCATATTCCAATTAACCAAGTTGATAAGCAGCAGATGGTGAGTAAGATTAAACGTGCTTACATTAGGCAATTATCTAGGCAATCATCAAGTTCAGCAGGTTGTCCTTAGCCATCAAGAAAAGAAAGAACCATGACTATAGTATGACTTATATGATTGTATTATCGTTAAAACATATTAAAACTTGCCTTAACATTGAGGAGCATATTCCAGATAACCATGTTGATGAGAAACAGATAATAGGTTAGATTACACTTGCTTTACATTAGGTAATCATCAACTTCATCAGGCTGTCCTTAGCCATCAAGAAAAGAAAGAACAACAGATGTAGCCTGGCTCAATATGAAGCAATATCTGAACTTACTTTACAGAAAACTTTGTAAATGGATTGAAAGAAATTGTCTAATAGATTGCCTGACTTTGAGAAAGAAAAGAACAATCCAGAGCCATTAAGAATACAGAATAAAAGAAATCACAAGTATTGCATTGATGGAGGCATTGAATAGCAAAAGCTCGGAATTTTTTAGGGTATATTATTATATATAATAACAAGTGGAAGGCAGGGAAATGAATTATCGCCATTAAAGTGGATAAATTACTACAAATGCAAATGCATGAACTTCTAGAAACAAGTCCTACTAATAATTTTATAAAAAAAAATGTACAGATCTATGTCCAAGGAGAAGTAATTATGCTTGATATCATCACCTTCTACGGGTCAATTTAAAAATCAGGCACATACAAACAAAGTACTCCATAAATAAGCAATACTAGCAATAACAAGCATTGGCACAATTCTTCATGAAGGCCACAATGCAACTTTTTTAAAAGAAACAGCCAACAAAAAACCTAGAAAGACTAACAACTTGATGAAACTGTGACACTATATGAGGTATTAAGGATGGGATATTAGAGGTTTCAAGGCTTGTTGGAGTGATGGTGGGAGTTTTAGTGTTAGCGAAAGGCTAAAAAAAAATTGACTAGTTTAGAATTTTTTGACAATTTTTAGCTGAGACTTTATTGCAGTTAGGGGTGTCAATTTCTGGTCACGGGTCGGGTTTGGGTTGAACCCGGAAATGACCCGGCATCATTCGGGTCAACCCGAACCCGACCCATTTTTGCAAACGGGTCGATTTCCTAGACCCAAACCCGACCCAGTACGGGTTCGGGTCAACACGAACCCGAAATTTTCGGGTCGGGTTCGAGTCAGGTTTTCGGGTCGTGTCCAATATTGACACCCCTAATTGCAGTGGATGGCTACCTTTTCTTTGATAGAATAAAGGACAACCACATCAGAAACTTGGGATGCTAGCTAAATAATGGAGGTAATTTTCAGTCAATTTAATGTGGGTAGAATGTTATAAATTTTTAAGTGGACTGTTCACAACATATGGATAGCTGGAATTAGGATTTATTTAAAGGAAATGGTTCGACAACTGTGAGGGGAGAATAGGTTTAGGCCTTGGAAAGATGGTGAAGATGTAGGCGAATTCCAAACAACAGAGAAAAATGATGTGTTAATGTTCGCAAACATTTTCCTTTTATATTTAAATTTACTCTCAAAACCTCACATGATTAGCCCCATATTTCTTTAGGAAAATAAAATATAATTAATTGCCATGATAATGAGCCTTTGAAATTGGTCTTGTGAGACTCCTCTTTGCTTGTCCTGCATCAAATCTCCTCTGCTTAATGAACTATGATCCACAAGGTTAAAAATATTGTGGTGAGGACAATACTCCATGTGTCTCGACAGGTGGAGTATCTATAGCTTTTGATGCATTCAGCGTTACAATATATGTAGTAGTTGATATAACTGGTAATGATAATAACTTTAGAAGTACTTATACCTCTTACAAGTGGATTAGCTTGCATATTCCAAATGCTTGATAAACCTTTAGATTAGAAAATATCATACGTAATGAAAATATGAGTAAAAAAAATATTGTGATGAAAAACCAAAATATAAGCAGTAAATTCAAAGATCCTACTCATCATATAATATTTATTGATTTATAAGCAAAGAATTAAGAGCAAAGTTAAAATATAATCATTATTTTTATATTCCCGAATGTGAATATGTTTGAAAAATTAATTTAACAAAGTTATTAGCACTTATGTCACATATGAATAAAGACTGTATATATGAAGTGCTAAGAAAATAATAGTGCCTTACAATAAATGATGGGTCATATCAATTAAATGAGACTTTAAGAATAAACCGTCAAAGTCATAATTAATTCTATAATTTTAATCAAACAAGTCAAATATAGCAATGAAGGTCTAAGAATAATATTTAAGCTAGGAAGTATGTCATATAATGATGGTGGCTCATTTGATTTCCTAATGTGCATGTAAAATAAGATTTGATGGAGATCTAAGATCACAACAGGTATGTGTATCTCAAGAAAAAATTATATTTTAGGCATCCCAAATATGTCCTGTGAGTTCATAAAAGTAGAGTAGGGATATAAGGCCATGTAAATACATATACATCTTAAAAGGGAGCGACTCATTAGTGAGCTCCTTGGAGAGACTCATTAATGAGCTCATTAGAGAAAGGTACATGTCAACCACTAAAAGGTTCAAGCATCATATTCACACACTTTTTGTGATTCCTTCTTCTATAATACGCCTTCCCAAGAAGCCACTTTTTAAAAATTGTCGCATCATCTTCATACAAAACTTCTTGCAATCCTCTCCCGTCATTTATGGGAAAGAAGTAGATGCGGGTGAAGATGAGGATGAAAATAGAAAAAATTGATAGAAGAAGAAAGACAAAAAAAAAGAATGAATGAAAATGGTATAGAGGATTCACATGGAATAATTTTGATGCGACAAGTTGACAAAACGATTAGTCCAAAAGAATGAAACCAGCTTTATGTAAACAAGCATATTAAAAAAAACTATGAAGGAATTATATATATAATCAAAGATCAAATTTAATGTCATTCAAAGCACATAAACACTTCAAAAATAATATTATTCCAATAGTTACTTACATCTTGGGGGATACCTAAAAACAATTTCGATTAGATAAATCTTGCTTGTATTACAAGATCTTTCAGTAGGATTTGCCAAAGAAAAATGTCACCATTTCAAACAGGAAAAACTCCAACTTCAACGCTAAATCAAGCCACAATTTAGCAAGTGAGTCACCATATCGTAATGGGCAACTACATTTTAAGACATGAGGGTCTTCAAAATGGCACCAAGGTGATGTATCATAGAAATATGAGTGGGCTCAAATTGAGTCAAGAGATAGACAAGTAATGCCTAGAATTGGTACACATAATCAAAATTTCATTAATTCATCATCGCAATTTTTCAAACTTTACTTCTACTTAGCTATGAAGATAGTCAACCCAACCTGCTCAGGAACCCCTTATCAGCAATCATGAACTGCATCGTCCAAGGAAACTATGTAGAGTCAAATCCAAGGAAAAATATTTACTCAGATTCTATGAAATTATCCGATAAAAATAGCTACTCAACATCAGAATCTGCCTGGAAAGAGAAAAGAACTAGCATGGCAAAAGGGAAGTTTAGCCTAGAGGAGAAGCGAATAAAAAATAGAAAGATCCCATTATAGTTCTCCCCGAAAAAATCCAATAGTTGTTTACCATCTTCAACTTGAAAGAAAGGAGATTGGTTTTAGACTTTTCGGTTAGCAAAACTATGATTCTTTCGGGTTTCATCCCAAACTCATTTCATTACATGTTCTTTTTTAGGAGTTTACTCGTAAAACTTTCTTCTACACCGAGTGAGTGGGCCTGTTGGGATATAGCTTAACCCTCATTAAAGCATGAGAGGATACCAACAAAAGAAGAGAAAAAAGACAAGTTGACAACAAGAGTCAATCTGCTTAGACTAGTCTTATGATACTATATATGTCAAGAAAGTCACTTAACATCATATACTTTTCTAGGTCAATAATAAGAGAAAATAAATCATGTTGATAATTAGATGTGAATGAAACAACTATACTTCATGGGACATGCAATGATACAATGTGATCCATCGTTAATGTGAAATTTTTTTTTAATATACTTTTAGGTTTAGGCTATTTTATTATTGTGAAATGCCCTTAAATAAATATTGTTTAATGAATTCTCCCTTATAAAAATGCATAGGAGTTACAATACATGACTAATAAATCCATAATCAAAAGTAAAATTTATATTCATTTTATTTGAAAAGGTAGGCCACATATCATGCAATAAACAAAATATTTTTTTTATGAAGAAATGATTTTCTTATGGTTAATTTTAAATTTATTTATAAGTTATTAATATTGTAAGAAGATAATTAATCTTAAGAGTATAACTATATAAAGAATATTCAAGATAAGAATAAATAAGAAAGAAAGAAGTAAAATCACTCAATGCAACAAATAACATACAATAAAAGAATAAATAATAACAAAAGATCTATTGTAACTAGGTCTGCAATGCACTAAGAAAGTGATAAGGATTGACAAAAACAACCCAATCCTAAATCTCTACAAAAATATGCATTAGAACCTAAGCAATGTGATATGAGGTGGTTTCTCCAAGTCCTTGCCTACATAAGATCTTAGTATTTATCCTAATGCTCCACTGGGACTAATGCTACTACACTAGCTTCATACAAACTCTTTTTAAAACCAAAAAAGATACATGATAAAAATAAAAATTATCCCTATAAAATATAAGATAGTATTCAAAAGTATAAAAATAGAATGTAATGTGTACTGGGTCTTGCTTGATTGGAGAGATAAGCTAGAAAAGCACTATGGAAAACAAAGAATATTTTCTTTTATTTATTCATATTCCCGTTCACTAAGGACATTCCCTTAAAAAGATTGATACATCTATTTCTTTGTGCACACATTTCACACAACAAAATACAATGAAAATACATCATAAAATATACAACCAATATAAACTATATGCACTACAATGGTTGCAACAACAACAACAACAACAACATCAAGCCTTTATCCCACTATTTGGGGTCGACTACATGAATCCTCTTTCTCCATTATGTCCGGTTAAGAGTCAAATTCCCATTTATATCTAATTAAAAAAAGTAATTTCTAAAATTTTCTAACCAAGTCTTTTAGGTCTACCTCTACCCTTCTTAACATAGGTTAAATCTAATACATCTACTATCCTAACCGGGTCATTGAAAGGCCGCCGTTTTATGTGACCAAACCATCTAAGACGACTCTCTAATCTTATATGCCTCTAGAGCTACTCCAACCTTTTCACTTGTATGCTCATTTCATATCCGGTCTCTAAAAGTAAAGTCATTCATCCACCTGAGCATCCTCATCTTTGCAACACTTAACTTAATATTATGCTTCTCTTTTAATGGACAAAATTCTTCGTCATAAAACATTGCAGGTCTAACCACCATCTTATAGAATTTTCACTTAAGTTTGAGTGATATTTTTCTATCACACAATAAGCCCGAAGCATTCCTCCACTTCATCCATCCAATTTGAATTCTTACTAATAATATCCCCATCTATTTCACCATCACTCTGAACAATAGATCCAAAATATCTAAAATGGTTGCACAATGAAAAAATTTAAATACACCCTATCATAAGACTAAACAAGCATCAATGATAATGTCTTATCACAATATATAGTGTGTCTAAGGTCAATGTAGCTACAGGTTTCACTCATGATTCTAATAAGATCACACGTATGGTCTCATTCTAAAGATCTAACCAGACTAGAATATGTCATCCTAATATAATAATTTAAAAGTCTTTTAATTTTTAAAAATATTCATAAGTATAGATAGTTATTTTATAAGATGAAAATAACATTTTAAAAGATGACCTTGCATTTGACCTAAATACTTAGAATAGCATACCCAAGGCTATTTGAATCTTCAGCATGATCATATGATATTTAATTATGGAATAAGGATTCTAATTATTCGATGAGAATTTAGACAAATAATGATGGTCAACATAAAACAACCATAGGGAAAATCCTAAGTCTAAGAACCCCAATTGTTGGGGTGTTAACATTCATAACCTGAAACTATATACTCATGATATGAATGTGCTCCTCTACAAAATGTGGTTTGCTTAGATAATCTAAAAAAGATCAAGGTGTCTAAACAAAATATGGACTAGTGGATAAGTCATGGCATGCTTATCTAAATTGATGTAAACCTAAATTATATAGCCAAGTAGGAGAACACTATATTTGTAACATGACACTTCCTTCAATAAAACATAAACCAACACAAACCGAAGGAAACTTAATAGAAAACAGATATAAGAAATGATTAGGAAACTATGTAAGAAACAAACTAAAAATATAGATTAAACTACCCTCAAAACAACCTAGAAAGGTCACCTCATATGCAAATCTGAAAATTAGATAATATTATTCAAAGGAAAATCAAATCAGTAGTTCTCCACAGAAATCATGATCCAATTCAAGTCGGCACTCCTCCGACAAATGCCAACAAACAGGCACAACAACACCTCACACTCACTATATTTTGAGAAAAAAGATACAAGTGGAAGGGAAACCGTGGAGAGATGAAATAGATAGAAAACCGGAAGAAGAAATAGGTGTAGAAAGAAGACAGCTCTCAAGCTTAGGAAGAAAACCCTCAGGTTTCAATCAGATTTCAGGCAACAACCACCATCCAACAGCAGCAAAACAGCCCCATAAATACGAGGAAAAAGGACCCAACAACCCACATAAATGAGCCACCCCATATAACCAATAGGAGCCAACATAAGACTTGGAAACAGCAAAGAGGGAGGGGAATGGCTAGCTGCAGGAACCAATGCCTACGAAAAAGCAAAATAGATTTTCCAAGAGACCACCAACTGCATGGGGAAAAGAACAAGAATTCCAATCAGCAAAAGCAAACCGAAATAAGCACAGGACACCAAACAGCCAAGAAGAATGGGAAGATATGGGCGAAAGCCCATTAAGGAATTATTAGCCCAATAATAAATGCCCTCTAAGCCAATAATGAAACAAAAGAACAAGTTCAATATGAGTGAAAATTAAAGGAGAGAAATTACCAAAGAGCACCAAACCCAAGTAGGGGTGTAAGTGAGCCGAGCCGGCTCGCGAGCCGGCTCGAGCTCGACTCGTTTATGGGCTCGCAAGCCGAGCTTATCGAGCTCACGAGTCGAGCTCGAACTCGAGTTCGAGCTCGTTTAGTAAACGAGCTCGAGCTCGAGCTCGAGCCGGCTTGGCTCGTGAGCTCGCGAGCCGGCTCGATTAAATATTAATATTTTTAAAAATAATTTATTTTATTTATTAAATATAAATATTAAAAAATTATAATAATAATCACCTAAATTTTATTTAAAAGTGAAATATTTCATATTTTTATAAAAATTTGTTTAAGTTTTAAAAATCTCGCTTAAAAGTTTAAAAATCCTGCCTAATTTTAAAATTTTTTAAAAATCCCGCCTAAATTTAAAAATTCCCGCCCATGGCTAGCGAGCCGGCTCGCGAGCCGGCTCGAGCTCGTTAACAGTGACACGAGCTCGAGTTCGAGCTCGACTATCGAGCTCGAGCTCGCTTTCTATCTAACGAGCCGAGCTCGATAAGGGCCAAAACTCGACTCGACTTGTTTACACCCCTAAACCCAAGCATAATCATGGGTTGATTTTCATCATAGGGAACATAAAAAAACATAGTCCAAAATTACATAACATCCAAAACATAAATAAAATACAAAAAACATAAATAAAATACAAAATATAAAATGAAAATTCTTGATTGCATCATAAATGGTCATTGACACACTTGGATAATATGAAAAACCTAAGAGATTAGAATGATTTAGATGCCTAATGTGACCTTAAAGCAAGCTAAATTGCTTTAAGGCTGAAATAATATTGATTGGTGAGGCTAACACACCTATATTTGGGTAGGTTTTAGACCAATATAGGCTTAAAATAGCAACAAAGATCACTCAAACAGATTAGGTATGTTTAATTGATTGTTTTGAGAATATAATATGCCTCAACCCTTCCAATGAAAAATGCTCACTTATAGGTTAAGGGGTCCCAAGTGAACAAATGTATGTTCAACCACTTGAAGGATGCATAAGTATATTCATGAAGTCATGATGATAACATGAAAAATATGTGCACTTTCTGAGTAAAAATAGCTTGCCTAAGAAATATGACCAAATACTATCATATAATCCCAAGCACTTAAGCAAAGTTCATACAATATGATATGATTGCTAGACACATAAACATAATTCTAATATGCCTGGAAAAAATAATCATCAAACCAAGGGGTTGAACATGAGCATGGTTATGAGGATTACAAAAACTTAAATTGGGCTAAGCACATTAGGTCATCCAAAGGTATGCATAATTATGTTATAATCTATATGAATCCTACAACACTCTAACATATAAATGTGAGATGCATGCTATGATGGCCACCACCAGTTTGGGGCACATAATCGCCTTGACTCTGAATAATATAACCTAACGTACAAGATTAATGTCATAAACTATAAAGATAAGCATATTTTTCTCGAGAGATCTCACTATTTGGATTCTTAATTAAATAGCAATTGAATAATCACAATTATTTTAAAATATACGATTAACAAATAAACTTTATGTATATATGTGTGTATAAGGGCAAAACCAATTCCTTTTTTCAAGAAAGGCAAAATTTTAATTAATTAAATAATAATAATAATAATAAATTTTAAAAAAAATTAGCCGGCACAATTCCATCAAATTTATAAAAGAAAATTTTATCATTTATCTTCCAATATGATAAGATGTTGGTAATAAATTGGAGTATAATCATATAAAATATAAGATCATAACATATCAGATCATAACATATCACAAAAACTTAATAGTAGAACTCATAACCTCATTCCCACTCTATCCGACTTATAGAGTTGCAAATACCTCTCATTTAGTTCCACATTGCTTAAGAGATGAAGGAATTTCTTGGCTTACTGAACTTTTTAATATTACTTTGAAGACTAAAAAATTGTCAGATGAGTAGTAGAATGAGTGTGTTGATTCCTATTTTTAAGAATAAATGTGATGCACAAGATTGTGCGAATTATAGAAGAATTAAGTTAATGTGTCATACCTTAAAACTATGGGAAAGAGTTATGGAGTATAGGCTGCGGCGTGACACTAATGTTTCTCAAAATCAATTTGGATTCATGCCAGGTAGGTTTACTATGGAAGCTATACATTTATTGAGAGGTTTGATGGAGGAGTACACAGAGAATAAGGAGGATCAACACATGTTTTTTATTGATTTAGAGAAAGCATATGATAAAGTTCCAAGAGAAGTGCTATGGAAAGTTCTACATAAGAAAGGGGTTAATAAAGCTTATATTCAAGTCATTATGAATATATATGCAAGAGTTATTACTTGTGTTCAAACACAAGGTGGTTTGACCAAGTATTTTTTTTATTTTAGTTGCATTACATCAAGGATCAGCCTTAAGCTCATATCTTTTTTGCTTTAGTCATGAATGCTCTCACTAAACATTTGCAAGAAGTTGTACCCTGGTGTATGTTTTTTGTTGATGATATTCTTCTTGTTGATAAGACTATAGAGAGAGTTGAAGGTAAACTTGAATTATGAAGGTCAAACTTTTAGTTTAAAGGCTTTCCTTTGAGTACATCTAAAACTGAATATATTGAGTATAATTTTAATAATAATAGATCTAGTGTGGGGATTGTGACTTTGGCCGATCAAGTCATTAATAAGAGTACATATTCTAGATATCTTGGGTCTATTGTTCAGAGTAATAGTGAAATAGATGGGGATATTATTAATAGAATACAAGTTGGGCGGTTGAAGTGGAGGAATACATCGGGATTGTTGTGTGATAGAAAGTCCCTCAAACTTAAGGGAAAATTCTTAAGATAGTAATGAGACCTGCAATGCTTTATGGTGCAGAATGTTGACCATTAAAAGGGAAACACAATATTAAGTTAAGTGTTGCAGAGATGAGGATGCTCAAGTGGATGGGTGGCTTTACTCTTAGAGATAGGACACGAAATGAGCATATATATGAAAATGCTGGAGTAGCTCCATTGGAAGAGAAGATTAGAGAGAGCCGCCTTAGATGGTTTGGTCACATAAAACAACAGCCTTCTGATGACCCTATTAAGAAAGTAGATATATTAGATTTGATTTATGTTAAGAAAAGCACCACTCAAACGAAATTATTTTCAATATATAATGCTAACTTTTATAAATATTATGCAATTTATTTGGTTTGATTTTGATTCCAAATGAGTGAGATCTCATTTTAAAGTTCTAATTGTTGTTTATTCATGGTCTAAATCATGTAATTATCCTGCTCAGCCATTGTGGCCATGGTTCTATTCAAGGTGGTGCAAGGTGGCTAAGGGACAACATAATCCAAATGGTATAATTGGAAAGTGGTTGACGAGGTTCTTGCTGACATATAGTGTGGTGGAGGTTTCGAAGGCCTTAGAATTTCTCACATGGATTGGTTTCCATTTATTGGGAAAATAGACAACTCCCTATAATAGAGGCTCCTTTAAAAACACAAACCAAACTATTTCTAGTTCTACACTCCAAACCTAAAAGTTGGAGAGAGGCAAAGCTTAACTTGCAAGGGGCTATGCATGGGGATGGCCTCAAGCAGGCCGAGTCTTCTTCCTTCTTTCGTCTTGGGAGCAACTAGAAGCTGAAAATGAGAGGAGATTTGGGGAGGTTTTTTCTTGGATAAAATTATAAATAAATAAATAAATAAAAAGAGAAGCATTCAACCTCTCCTCCTTTATTATCCTTCTCTTTTTTTCTTTTTCTTTTTCTTTTTTTACAAGGACGATATTAAGTGGCTTAGAAATTTCCATCCAAGATATTGGCTAATAGGGAGGTGGCTGCAAACTAACCGAAGCTACAAAAAGGTGGCATTTACTTAGTATTAATTCAATCTTTTTACATTTAAACACTTTAAAATACTCCGCTTAATGCTAGGTTGAGGGAACCAAGCATGGCCAGTTCTCTAACTGAATGTTTATAGTGAATAATCGGTTTACTTTATTTTTCTCTTTTTTGATTTAACAAAACACAAATGATTTAATTAAATCAACTCGTATAGTTAATCCAATTCCAGCCTATGCATTAGGCTTGGGTTCTTAGATTTGAACTAACTTAATCAGCATGGAAAGAACCATAAATTAGTATAAATCAACTTGTTGAGTTATGCATTTTGAACATTAAATTATATGTTATTAAATTTAATGGCATGTGTATCCGCATGCCAATAAATGCATGAATGTTATGATAATAATCAAATGTCGATTTGATTTTGAGTTAGATTGAGTTAGCCCAAACAATAAATTTGAGTTATGAATTTTTTTTTTTTTTGCTAGAATGTAATTATAATTTCAGAATAATTCTTTAGGAAAAATTAACTTATTTAATCCAAAAAGAATAATTCATTCAATAAGTGACCAAATGATGAAAATCTAAATGTGGACAAGCCTATCTAAACCATCTTGATGATCTAGACACAATGATGCAATTCATTTCGTGATATGATACCCCGATCAAAAATCCTCACGTGGACGAAGATTTCCTGTATGAAAAGCTCTTGCACAAAAATTTCTCATAAAACTTCCATAACTACGACATCTTGCTTGTTGCATGCACAACTATTATGATGACAAATGCATATCAACTTGTATAACTAAAATCTAATGATGTAAAGTGATTTGAACCATCATGGACTTATGCGCAACAATTCGCAGCCCATCGCTCTCGCATTTAACTAGTACATAGAGATAGTCACATCAATGTTTGGCCAGGTCAGCCGAGTGAAGATTGTGCTAAACAAATCATTGACCTAGTCAATAAGAAACATGTCCACATTATACCAAAAATGATGCCAACATAGCAAAGTAGATATGCCACTCTCAATAGAAAAAGATATAACAGAAAGCTAATTAACATGGATTTTAAAGTTAAATCAGCGCACAACCTCATAAAGATAGTCATCTTAAGCAAACAGGTAAATAATTGAGCAGAAACATTTAATTAGAGGCTTATAGTTTTTGTGTTTGGGGAGATTGTTCAAACAACTCTTTTGCTAGGACTTATTACAGTGGATGGCTAAGTTTTCTTAAGATGGAAAAGAGTAACAATCTACATATTAAAGGTTTTGTATATTAGCTAACTAATGGAAGTGATTTAGATCAATTGAATATATGGATAGGAAGTAATAAATTTGTTAAGTGAATTAGTCACAACACTTAGACAAATAGGAGTTAGAATTTTGTGTAAGAGATATGACTTGAATTTTGCAAGGGGTTAAGTGGTAGCACTTTAGAAAGGTAGAGATGCTTGAAAACAAGAAATAAGAGAGAAAAATGATATTTTAGAGTTTGCAAACCTTAATTGTGTTTGATGTATAAATCTAAAAGTTGGTGGCACCAACTCCTTATAAGCGCAATTTGTTTTGCAATATATCAAAATTATTTTTCATTGAATCAATGAGGATATAAATTAATCATGAAGTATTCTAAGAGGAAACTCATAAGGAGAAACACCAAAATCCCACCTTAAAAATTTGTCTGTAGGTTATAATCGCAACCCCCTCAAACTCTTTCCATATTGAAAAACAAATAATATCACTTAAGTTTAAAGGATTAAAATAAATACTTGATTCCTTCTCTTGAATCCTCAAATTGGGTTGATTTTTATAGTTCCAAAATAGGAATTTTTTCTCATATTTAAAATATTCTCTCCAAATCTCTCATGATCAGCCTCCTATTTCTTAAAAAAATAAAATGAATAAAAATAAAGTTCAATGAATTGTCATGATAATAAGCCTTTGATGTTGATTATAATGGGGCATGTCAAAGACTCAAAGTCCATAAATGTCAACAGGTTTATGGGATTTTAAATTTTCATAACAAGCATTTTGGTTGACAGCCCAAACTAAATGGAGGGATCACCATTGAAAGCTAGTGCTCTAAGATCCTCAAAAATTTACTAACATAGTGCAATTGCAAACAAAGAGTTGTCATGAAATGCCATTTTTTTACCTTCTTCGGGATCAAAGGAAGGCTGGAGTTTTACCTTTCACATATTTTCAGCTATAGTACAAGACTTCAGTCTCTCTGGTTCTTCTAATTATTTTAAATTGCAGAGAAATCCATATTCATCAGATAAAACTAATACTTTCCACAAGAAGCAAGCATAGGAAAGGGTCAAAACATTATATCCTAAAGACAAAGTAGCATATTACGGCAGTTCTACTGCTTATGATACGAAGCACAAAAGCTTTCAATTGTTAATACCCTAAACTGAAAATGTCAAGATGCAAGTTGAAAAGTAACATCATGACTTCATATCAAGAAGAAGACACACCTTTTCTGGATGCGAGGAAGAGCAATATCACATGAGTAATCGGTTGTGAGAAGCTGATCAATCACTTCATCCACATGAGTCAAAGAATATTCTGAATTCGCGAAAATTAGAATACTTTCAAGATGCCAGAATGAACATGACTAAAAAGGGTTAAAATTCTATAAAATAAAAGCTTACTTCCATCAGAAAGCTTTTGTCGAAGCTTCCTGTAATCATTATATAGCGGCTCGAGGTACTGGTACACATCCGTCACCGACCCCGTCAGCCGCAAGTAGAAAGCACCCAGAATGCGGACATACCTGCTCTCGAAAACGAAGATTCTAATCATATTCAACAATTAAAAAAGAAAAGAAGAACGGGGAAAAAAGATTGATAAAAGACGAAAAGGAAGGGTTCAAAAACTTGTAGTCCTCGTTCTTGATAAATTCAACAACTATCTCCTTTTCGGGCTGTATCTGGAGCATCTTCATGACGAGACAAAGGAAAGGAGTGGGCTTGCGGTTGCCTCCGAAGGTACCGCCAAGGTGGTCAAGTTCCATGGCTTTGTCAACGAGCGTCTCAGCTGTGAGACCAAAGCATTGCTCCTTCCAATAGGTATTCTGGTAGATCTTCGAGCGGACGATCTTCTCAACGAGATTCTGGGGGTTCGTTCCATGGATGCTCTTTGCAGTGGGATCCGTCCTGTTCGCCATTAGACAAAACCCTAATGGAGCTATATGATAGGCGCGAAATTGGTTGTAAGTGGTTTTTTGTTACAGTCAAATAATCGAAAATCCCCTGCCCGTTTATCACCGATAGCGGGAGGACGTCGGCGCCACCGTAGATGCGGTCGCAACTCGTGGTTTTGAGCGGACGGAGCGATGAAAACGAATAAAGTATTTCTTTTGATATTCTCATTTTCGCCGAGTGCCCATGTAAACACTAAGGCTTCCTTTGGACGATTTTCTTATAATGTCTTAAAAGTGATTTTTTATATAAAAAGTAAAATTGAGTTGGTGACTCGGTCTCGAGAGCTCTGCTAGGGTTAGGATTTTTTGGCGACTCGCTTGGTGCTTCCTCTGCGTGGTGATCGGAGGGATCCGTTCCGATGGATCCCTCCTTCTTCGAGGAAGCTTTTCCTCCTCTAACGCGCCCTCTCCTTCCTTCCACTGCTGCTGGAAACAAATCTTCACGTTCGTGGGATCGCATCCTCTCTGGACCAACTTCTAATGCATGTGAGTTTCTGATATCCCCCTTGCCAACAGAAGAAGAAATCATCAATTTCCCCACTGAAGACATTGCTGAAGCTGTTAATCTACTCTCTCGGTAAGAGACCTTACTATGAGGCGCTACTTAACTCTGTTAAAAAGCTCTGGAATCTTAAAGGTAGTCTGAAACTTATCTCTCTTAGCGATGGGTTTTTTCTGTTCAAATTTTCTAACGCGAAAGATTTCGACCTTGTTTGGAGTAGAGGTGCTTGGTTTATTCTTGAAAAACCTTTTATTTTTCAAAAATGGAATTCTCACTTTTCCCCAACTCGTGAAGAACTTTTATCTGTCTCGATCTGGTTTAAGATCCATGATCTTCCTTTATGTTGTTGGACCCCTGTTGGAATATCAAAAATTGCCACCAAAGTTGGCCATCCGCTTGCGGTTGACGCACTTACTGCTTCTAAGTCCAGACTTACCTTTGCTAGGGTTTGTGTTCAAGTTGATGACAAAGCGACTTTTCCTGAAACTATACATATATGTGTTGAAGGCAAACTTTTTAACTTAAAAATTCAATATAAATGGCGTCCTACCTTCTGTGAATTTTTCGGTTCGCTTAATCACTCTTCTTCAAAATGTTCTGCTAATCCTAACCCTGAAATTAACCACATTCCTAATCCTCCTAGGGGGAGAAGCACTAGTCGTAGACCTATACCTCAGTCCTTAAACTCGAAAGGTATTCTCCCTATTCCTAATTCTACTACCATTAATTCTGATATTGTTGGTGATTCTGCTAAAAACCTTAAAGATATACCAGTAAATACAGATCATGATTTGATTCCTACTTCGGCTTATGCTCTTACTAAGGCGACTAATCAAAACACTCTACCCATTAGTTCAGCTATGCATACTAATGTTGTGGATATTCCAACGAAAGAGGGGGCTGTTCTTAACTCTGAGATAACTAAAATTAACAAAAATGTTGAGCAATGTCCATTGACTGATAATACTATCCCTATTAATATTATAGCAGGGGCAAGCTCTAACATCCCTAATCTCAATTCTCCTACTTCTTTGACTTCCTCTACCTCTGCTTCCATGTTTCATTCAGATGGTCAGAAGGAGTATAGAGTAACTTCTGCTAACAAGTTTAGCGTGGTTCAAGATGATAATGAAGATGATTCCTCTTCATCTTTGCATAATGAGGGAATGGAAGATTCCAAAGGGTACTCTGCTAAGAATAAGAAAGAAAATTTTGGTAATTCTAATACCAAAATGATGAACTCTACCGAACCTTCTTCGTACAGGAATACTAGGGGAAAGGGCAACCGTAAAGGCCCTAACCAAAAATCCTAGTTTCTTATGAATTGTCCCTCCTTGGCAGCCTGGAATATTAGGGGTTTCAATAACCCGGACAAAGTTTTTTGCTGCAGGAATTTGGTCAATGAGCATAAGCTTGACTTAATTTGTATTCTTGAAAATAGTATCCTCTCTTCTAATCTTCTGGACCCTTGGTTCTGCTCTACTCACAAAATTTTTGAAAATGAACTCAGCTTCGATAACTTTGATCTTGCTACTCCTGCACGCATATGGATAAAATGGAATTCAGATAAAGTCTCTTTTAATCCTATTTCTTCTTCTCCTCATATGATTTCGGGTCATTTAATGGTGGGGTCTCAAATTATCATGCTCATCTCTGCTGTTTACGCTTCCAATTCTTTTGAAGAGAGAAATAAGCTATGGGTTGAATTAAGGGAAGTCAATCCGCATGGTGCTCTGCCTTGGGCTGTGATTAGTGATTTCAATACATGCAGATTGCAATCAGAGAAAAAAGGTGGGAATATTATCACAATGGATAGGCTTTATCCATTTAATTCTTTCATATTTGATAATAATTTGATTGATCTTCCTTCCACTGGTAACTTTCATACCTGGTTCAATCAAAGACAAGACAATCCCATTCATCTTAAGTTGAACCGGGTTTTAGTGAATGAAACCTGGATTAATCAATTCCCTAACTCTCACTATAATGTGTTGAGTAGTCTTGTATCTGATCATACTCCACTCATTCTCATAGATGTCCCTACTAAGAAAACTCCTAAGAGGTTTATGTATAAAAACTATTGGAGCCATATTCCGGATTTCTGGAGCATTCTTTGAATATTTTTCAATCTCTGGATAATGGGAATCCTATATTAAGCCTCTATAAGAAGCTGAAACTTCTAAAAAGGGAGATTAAAACTAGAAATTGGAATTCTTCCAATCACATTGCTATTAAATGTGCTTCCTTAGCTTCCACTCAAGATATGTGTCATAAAATGATTGATAATGATCCTCTCAACAAGGAGTTGTGTGGTGATCTTAAAAGAATAAATGCTAATATTAACTACTGCAATTCATTACATGCTTCCTGGACCATTCAAATATTTAAAATTAAATGGTTAAAGCATGGAGAAGAAGATTTGAAGTTTCTCTACTCCAAAATTAAGAAAAGGAAGGCATTTAATGGGAGCTCTCTCAATGCTGCTATGAATCATCATGATGATAATGAAAATAGCAATCACTTTAGCATCATTCAACATTTCAAAAATCTGTATAATTCAGCCCCTCCGGAATTAAATGATACTAGGCTTATTCCTAAAGGAAAAATGATTTCTGAAAATGCCATTCCTACTTTAGTAAGGCCCATTACTAATGGAGAAATTTATCTGGCTATTACATATGGATGCTCCAACTCGGCACCTGGACCTGATGGTTTTAACTTTGATTTTTATCAAAAAACATGGAGTATTACGGGTCCTCTTCTTTGTAAGGCTATCAAATCTTTTTTTAGTAAGTGCTACTTGCCTAAATGTGCTAAAGCTATTGCTATAGCTCTTGTTCCTAAGAAAACCCATGCTGAAAATGTTCATGACTTCCGGCCTATCTCACTTTGCAACGTTTTTCACAAAATTATTGCAAATATTTTAGCTTGTCGTATGAAGATCATTATGCCTGATATCCTTGAGAACAATCAAGCTGCTTTTATTTCTAATAGGATTGCTACTGATAATCCTATATTGGCTAGGGAAATTATAAATCTTTTCAAAAAGCATAATAAGATGAATATCTTTTGTGCTAAATATGATATCAAGAAAGCCTTTGATACAATTTCAAGGAACTTTCTTTTTGCTAGAATGGCTGATAAGGGATTTCCTAATATTTTCATTAACTAGGTTAAAGCTTGTATTAATGATATTCATTTTTCTATTTGTCTGGACGGATCACTGGAAGGTTTTTTTTCATCATCTACGGGACTTAGACAGGGCTGTCCACTAAGTCCATTCCTTTTTTGTATAATTATGGATGCTCTATCTTGTCTCCTAGATTATAATTCTAAGTCCAGTGGTTTTGAAGGCTTTAAATTGAATAATTTCCAGCTATCTCACCTTCCTTATGCTGATGATTTGTTGGTTATTGGAAAGGCGGATTCTAACAATTGTGACAAGCTTATGAGGATTATTAACCTATTCTCTATGCTCACGGGACTTCAAATGAACCTTCTTAAGAGTTCTCTTATTATTTCCCCAAGTGTTTCTTGTCCTAATGACATTTCTAGTATGCTTCAAATTCATAATGTATCTGATCGCTTTAATTACTTGGGTATTCCTATATCTTTGGGTCGAACTAAGGTGTCTGACTTTGCCCCTTTGATAGAGAAAATCATCACACTATTGGCTGGATGGAAGGCGAAGATGCTCTCCTTTGCTGGGAGAATGCAATATATTAAATACACTTATTACTAACACTGTGGCTTATTGAATTAGGAGCATGACTTTGCCTAAAGTTATTTACAAACAAATTAGTAAGTTGTGCTCTAATTTTCTATATCATGGGGAGACTGATGGCAGGAAATTACATCTTATTTCCTGGAATAATACATGTAAACCGTATTCTTTGGGAGGACTTGGCATTGCTTCTTTACAAGCTTTAAATTTTGCTTTTAACTGCGGTATTATTATGAGATGCTACAACACTAACTCTCATCTTGCTAAGTGGTGCCTAGCTAGATATATCAGTCATTGGAAACCTGTTACGAATACTGCATCGACTTTCTGGAAAAATATTTGTAATATGGTTGAAATTGCTAGGGAGAAATTCAAATTTACCATTGCTAATAACAGCCCAATCTCTATTTTATGGGATCACTGGTGTTTGGGGGAAACTATCCTAGATAAATTTCATAATTTTCCCACTAACCTAGCAAAGAATTCAAAGTTAGCTATTTGAAAACAGCAAGATGCATGGAACATTTCGGTATTTGAGAACCCTTCCATTAGGGATTTTATTCTGAATATTCCTATTGTTTATGATAATAAGTATCATCTAAGTTGGGACTGTTTAGGGAATGCCAAATTTAAGGATTTCTATTTATATTATTTTTCTAATGATGTTAAAGTTGACTGGCATCATATGGTTTGGCATAAGAAACATGTTCTGAGATTTTCTGTATACTCGTGGATGGCTCTTAAAGGAGGGTTAAAAACCTGTAATGTGTTAGCTTCGAGAAACATTCATATTATGGATAAAACCTGTTCTTTATGTCACAATAGCCTGGAGACCACTTCACATCTACTGTTCGAATGTGATTATTCTTTTAAAGTGCTCGAAAATTTCATACCTTCATTTCAAACTCGTTACTTCAGACCAATAATTTTTTTAGCCTTTCATCATATTGACATTATGGATAAGCCTAAAGCATTAAAAATGACAACGTTCTCATTTTAAATGCTACTATATACTTCATATAGATGGAAAGGAACAACAAAAATGAAAGTTCGTTAGGGATATTAAGCCCTTATGAACTGGCCCAAAGCTAACAAAGAGAGAGGTGAATTGGATAACTTTAAAGCCAAAGATAAAACTCAAACCAAAATCACCACAAAGAAAATCAAATGCAGAAATTAAATGCGGAAGAAAAAAATAAGAAAGAACACACCGGATTTATAGTGGTTCGGTCAAATCTTGACCTACGTCCACTCCTTGGAGGCACCCTCCAAGCATTGTACTAAAACAAGTGTCTCTCCTTTAACCCCCACAGCTAGGCGGAGAAGCCCTTATAAAATCACTTCCACCTTCCCCGGTGTGGCGGAGTCGCCGGTCCTTTAACACCAAAGAGATCTTCTTCTTTGGTGAACTTCCCTCGAGACAAGCCTTGAATCCGACGGTATTAAGGTGCAAGCCTGCCGGAGCAACCTTGTGAAATCCCCCTCCAAACTCCCTTGAGTCCCCCCTCATAGGATCTTCTCCCTCTCTCAGACTTCACCCGTTCCTCACTCCCTTTCAAGCTTTCTTTTCAAGTTTCCCCCACAAGAATGAAGCTACAATGGCTGCCAAAGACACTTACAAAGTGTCATGTCATAGCTTAAATAAAAGAGCTAAAAATGAACTCATTAATACAAGTTGCTGACATTATCGTCCAGAACGATAGGCATATCGTCCTGGCCGATTAGTTCAAATATGAGGAAAATCATCCTAAATATCGCCCTGAAATGAAGCTGGACGATGTCTAATCATCCCGGATGATCTTGCGATCAGCCCGGACGAAATCCCCATTAACTGCTTTCCAAAATTGCCTGAGAAATTTTAGAAAAATTATCATGGATTGTCCTAGATGATATTTTATAGTCCAGGCCGATCCACTAGGCTGATATCCAAAAATAAGAATTTCCTAAGTAGATATGGCGGCAGATTCTTTCTGAATTAAGCATATCGTTCTGGCCGATACAAAATCGTCCAGGACGATGTGTTTTGCAGAAAGACGGCTGCTTTAATGAGGATGCCCTAATTAGGGTTTCTGCTTTTGAACAGATCATCCCGACCGATATAAATATCATCTAGGACGATGTTACCAAAAATAGTAAACCCTAGGGAACAGTCAGAAACTCTTATACGTTACAAAGCATCAGGAGCCACAACAAATACAATAGAATCAAGAAAGGAAAAAGGGTACAAACTGACTCAGACCTAGTCTACCCAATCTTGAGCTGATTCCAAAATGTAGTCCTATCGTGTGAACCTGAAACGTTAGTACAAAAGGCAATCGTAGAGAAATAAGGAATGTTTGCTATCATGAAAATCATAAATCATAGATCCACAACAATATCCCCCTTTTTGATGATGACAAACAATTCAATTTGAATTTGTAAAAAGGAATATTTTCTCCTAATCTCCCCCTCACTAGAATAACACTTTAAAAAAAAGGGGAGATAAAAAATATTTTGTTGTTTTTAATTTTTTTGAAAAGAAAAAAAGGATACAAATTCAACATTACGTTCTCCCCCTTTGACATTATCAAAAAGAGAGAAGGCACAAACAAAAAACAAAATGAACAAAAGATAAAAACGTTCCCTGATCTAGTGAAAAAAAAAATCTTAAAATGAGAAAGTTACCTCTTGGTTTTAATCAAAAACTTAGTAGAATTGGATTTGACAATGCATAGCCCATAAAAGGTTAGAAATTCAGAATTTGATAATCCAAACTCAAGTTCTTTAAAATGCTCAAAAACTTTTTAATCCAATATCCAAATCAAGGAATAAACGGGAAAAAGAAATATTAATTTTTCAAAACTCCTTTCATAAAATATATCTAATTGAAGATTAATGCACGAATTATTGAATCAGGAATCATATTTTTCAAAATCAAGTATCGAAAGTATCAAGGGTATTGAGCTGTGGACAGTGATGATCACCTGTTATCCACTTTTTGGACGGCCTACGGGCAACAAAAGTTGGAAGGATCCTACGATGTATGAAGCCAAAAATATTCTGAGTCTGAGTCCCTCCCAGATTCACAGGCTCTTTAGTCTGTATTTTTCTTTACTGATTATTGTTTCATCTTATTTTACATATTTTGGACTTTATACTGGCAACATCTGTTTGAAATGGATTGGACAATACTGGATGGATGCAAAATCTGGAAGGAGAAATGCAAAAGCTTGAGGATTTTGGGAACTGGAGTGAAACATTCTTCTTAGAACTTGAACATGGAGACACTGAGGATTGAGATGTTGATATCTCCTTAGTTATCCTTCGATCCTGTCATTACCATCAGGTTTTTCCAGAGAGCTTGGATCTGATCTTTCTACCTTCTGCTTGATTGAGAAAGTTTGCAGTCTGCTGTCCTCTTGTTTACTGTTCTTAATTTCCTTAATTCCTTTTTATGTTTGAGTTTTTTATAGGTTTGTTTTTCTTCATTCTATATTAGCTATAGAATGTTGGTTGTAGTTCTGATTTTCTTCTTTTATTTCCTGTATTTGTTTATTAATAAAATGGGCTATGCCCCAATATATATATATATATATATATATATATATATATATATATATATATATATATATATATATATATATATATATAATATATATAATAAAAAAAAAAAATTATTAAAAATTTATTTTAATAAACACTAAAAAAATGGTCTCAATTAAAATGTAAGTTGATGATCTTGGAAGTTGGTTTGCAAGTTCATACATGTTAAAAACCTCACACTAAAAATTAGGTTATACGCATATTCGTCTTGGTGCAACTCGTAGCATACAAGCTTATTCTTATAGAATTAAATTAAGGAAGCATATATTTTCTTGAGGGTTAAATTATAAACTTTCGATGCACATATTTTTTGAGGGATTCACATCAACAAGTTTTCATTCAAAGAGGCATTTACTCTAAGAGAACTGGATTTTTTTAGGATATTTTATCAGGTAAGATTATCCATCTTACATGGATATTCTTACCCATACTACAAAAGGCATGCATAAGTACAAAGTTCATTGTCATACTTTCATCAATGTTTTTATCCTAAATTTACAGCCATACTAGCTTAGAACACTTGTCACCCATCTCAAGGGACTCCCCGCTCCTTTTAGGGACTCATTCAAGGTTAAGGACTCATCTAGGGTACTCCCAATGGGCATCCCAAGCCTCGTTAGGGGTAGACGGCCAACTTGTGTACCTCCAATATAGTGTGCATATTTGTGTCATGTTGCACGTGTCAAATTATATAATATTCTCTTATGTAACTATTCTTGCAGTTCTCTTATTTCTATAAATAAAGAGTTAAGAGGCATATTTTGGACTTCATGCCTTTTTTATAGTTAACATACATCACTTACATCACATGTGTGATGTCCTGGAATCTAAATTGAAAAAATTATTCTTATCTTTTTGCAAACAATAACCAGAGCTATCGAATGTCATCAAAAAATAATAAACAATAAAATAGATTCTATAATTCAAAACATCAATATAGATATATGTATTCATTCCCAAAAATAATATATATTACTATGACTATAACAAAAAAAAATAGAACATGAAGAATCTTGACCAGCCTCACACTCTTGCTCCTCTGCCCTGACCTGAAATCATTTAACCATGCATAATGAGCTTATAAAGTCCAACAGGTCACCAAAACTTATAACTGAATTCAAAGCACGGTAAAGGAGAAATATGCATATCAACAGTCAAATCATGATAGTTACATTCATATAATCACTGAATCAGTACAAAAATAATAAAACTCAAATACAGTAACAGTATAATCTATAAGCAATAAAGCACTACAGTGCAAAATCTATTAAAGTTGTAAATCAGTAAGTGTTAAATCTATAAAATAATCATTGCAGTAATACCAATCAGTATATAAATCATATAAAATATCAAATCAAAATATCGGTAAAGATTGCCGAAATCAAATCAATATAATGAAATCATATATGAATGTACACATGCTATCCTAGGATTCTATATCATATGTTCAACATATTACATAATATCAGTACAATGAATCAGTAGTATCAAATATTATTAGTATCTATATCAATAATAGTAACAATCTAGTGACATAAGCAATATAATAATGCAATAACATTAAATTCGTATAATAACAATAAATCTGTACAATAATAAGAACAATGCCTTAAGAATATGTATTTTAGTAGTCAAACTAAACAAGTAAGAAGTCCTAGCTATCACAGTATTTTTTAATGTTAATATAAGTGTTAGTAAATCGTAGGCTCAGTAAATAGAGTCATCACTTTTTGCCCGTCGACACAGTAATAATCTCCTTACAACTCTCAATCAATGTATCACGTGAATTAGTCCAGGATAACATCAAATCAAAATATTTAAAGGAAATCACATCGGCCCACCATCATGTACAGGTCAATCAGTCTCCAATCAATGGGTCAACTAGTCTTTACTTATTTGTTTCACACACACATATTATTATAATAATATTATAACAGTGATAGCAACTAGCTATTACTCAAGCACATATCCACATCCATTTCAATGCATCGTAGTAAATAATGGATAATTAAGCTTAATTAATAAGATGCTAAAATGTCAAAATGGTAGACAACAAAGAATCTTGTTATATAAAAATACACATTTTTAAAAAATTACCAAAATAATAGTAATTGTATGAAATGATGTTTAATGATTTTTATTGTACTATACCACTATTTTTAGACGTCAAAATAAATTTTGAGGTGGATAAAAATTGCTATATTTCAAAATCACCAAGTAAAAAATCTCAAATAAATACTCAAAATGCTCATAATCACGATATCTATAGCATATAAAAAGTTATGCGGTGAAAGTTTTGTAAATACAAAGTTATTCATGTTTTTTGAATAATAAAAATATAAATTTGAGCGAAAAATACTAAAAATACAAAATCATTGAAATAAAAAATAGGATATGGATTCCTTACAGCGAGACGAGCAAATTTCTCAGCTTGCCCGACATACAAAAATCTCACCGCAGCCTCCAAATCTTAAGTTCTTCTTTCTCTCTCTTCTCTTTCTCTCACAGTTCTTTTTTTCATTTCTCTATTTGCCGAATTCTTGAGGGAAAGAAAACTAAAAAGCTTTTTTATAAAATATCTTAGTGGTTTAGGATATTTATAATAATATAATATTTATTTAATAATTAATTATATCAATTCTTTAGTATAAAATTCAAATAAATCATTATAGAACTCTAAAAATTATAAAAAAATATCCATAAATAAATCATGATATTTAAAAAATATTGATGAAATCGGTTTGCAAAATAGACACTTGAAGGTCCGAAAATTCTCACTTGTATCGATAGGTACAAAATTTTTAAAGATTTTACTAGTGCCCAAAAATTATGATAAAAAATCTGCAAGTAAAATACTACAATCAAAATACTATAATGAAGATGGTATAGATTTTGCGTTATAATGACTCTAGAAAAAAATTAGCAATGTCAAAATACGGGTTATTATAACTTGTACTCTCTATACTCATTGTTTCCCTCATCCTATTATCTTGCTCTATCTAGTTAAACTTGTTAGGAATGTTAGATGTCACCTACAAATAATTTTGGATCCAACATCCACTAAGTTATGATGAGCATTGATTGATGTCGATAATCAGAAGATAAGCATTATGCAAAAAAGCAACAAAACCAAGAGTTATTAGTAAATATGGATAACCAAAACTTTACAACTTAGCATTATTTGATGGAGATGGAAGAAAGAATCACAAAGATGATTCAAGATATAGTTGGGCAAATTTAGAGGGATGCTCCTAGTTAGAATATCCCTGAAGAATTCTCTAACTCGATAGCTGATCATGGTGGGCTAGATGACGTAATGGTGCACAAACATATATGTGTGAAATGTGCTTAGGTTATCTATAATCTAAATGCCCACTAAATAACACATGTGCACACATCAATCAAGTAATAAAAGTGAAATAAAAGAATGCAAAAGTATTATGCTACAGTGCAAATGTTATACTACTACCTAATTAAGATATAATTTTTATCCTACCAAAAAAATTAGATTTGGATTTTGTCTTGACTAAGAAATGCATAAGAAGACAAGATACTAGTAGATAAAGTTAATCAATCAAAACCAAACCCAAAATTATTAAAAAAAAATATCCAATATTCTGAACCCAAAGTCGAGGCCAAAGTCCCTTGTCCCATAACCCTTTTTGGGCAGTTTCTCAATGACCTTAAAACCAAACCAATTGATCACCAATTAATGATTTGTCAGTTGCATATTAATTAGGCATATATCTAGGGTCAACCCTCTAAATTTGAGAATAATCTAAGCCCACCAACCTCCAAAATTGAATTGATTTCCAAAAGCTACAAAACATTTAAATCTTCACAATCCATGTCACTAGACTTTGCACCTTATGGAATTTGACTTTAGAACCTTCCCCAAAACATTTAAATATGTACATGACCCTTTAATGACATATTAAACACAAAATTGAACTTTTGGTGGAGCCTGATTGACTAGGGTTGACCATGGGCTAGCTAAACCCCAAAATCCTCAAGGGAAAATCAATCTTTCCCTTAAACCTCAATATGGTTCATTCAAACCAATATTGAAAGTTTGTTAGGGATGTTATGCCCTTATAAACTAGCTTGAGGATAACCAAGAGGAGGGGGGGGGGGGGGGTGAATTGGTGTTTTAAAAATCCTTAAATAAAAATCACGAACTTTTTGAAATATTTTAAAACCACAAACCAAACAATCATTCACCAGGAAATAAAGTGCATATATTAATTACAGAATTGCAATAAGAAAAACACACCATATTTTATAGTGGTTCAGTCAACTCCCCGGAGCCTCTCCTCCGGGTATTTTCACTAAATTCAGTGACTCTCCTTTTGCTCCCACAGCAAGGCAGAGAAGCTTGTATAAAACTCCTTTCTACTGACCTAGTGAGGCAGAGAATCCAACTCCTTTCGCTTCCTCTTGAAGCAGGCAAAGAATCTGACTCCTTTCTGTTAAGATAGTTGCTATTTGCATGTTTTACATTTTTGCAACTTGTATAGTTTTGATGATTCCAAACATTATTGTTCAAATGTGTAGTTATCTCCTAACAATTTTAGAAGATTTGTATTTGCTCTTGTGTGTACTAACATTTCAGGAAAATAAAACTCCAGACTACGAAGACTTCAAATAAAATTCAGCATGAGATACTTTGTGTATTTGAAGCTTGTACTTTTCTTTGAAATAAACTTGAAAGGGAGTGATTGTAATTGAGTGAATAAAAACATACACACACACATAAGGAGATCATATAAAATTTATACTGATCGTACGGGATGATATCAGTTCGTACGGGACGATCAGACAATTATCTCCTATCAATATCACATAGAACGAATAGGAACTGGCCAGAAAAATTTTCTAAGTCCTATTCGTCCAAAACGAAATTAAAAATCGTCCGGGACAATTTGTTCTCTGTAAAATTTTCATCCAAACGAAATTAAATTATAGTACATGACGAGTTTCTCTCTATAAGATTTTCATCGAGACGAAATTAAATATCGTCCAGGACGATCTGGTCTCTGTAAGATTTTTGTCCAGACGAAATTAAATTATCGTACATGACGAGTTGCTCTCTGTAAGATTTTCGTCCAGAAGAAATTAAATATCGTCCAGGATGATCTGGTCTCTGTAAGAATTTCGTCCGGACAAACCAATTTTCGTCCAGACGATACAACCGACTTAGGACAGTTTTTCTGCAGTTTTTGAAATCTGACCTTGTAATAACCGTTCGTACCGGATGAACTTTGTTCGTACGGGACGATCAGCTTGTATGAAAACATTTCGTACACATATACAAAGAGGTTCATTTCAAGGCTTTTAAGTAATATCGTCCAGGATGATCCACGATCGTACGGGACGATCCACTACGTACAGAATTGAAAACTTACAGTTTTTGGGCGGTTTTTCTTGTCTTTTGTATATATAGTCCAAATTAGACTGCCACCCAATCTTTTTGTCATTTGATCTTTGTGCCTTTTGAGAGAATAGCCAAGGAGAGAGTGTAAGAGTGCATTCAAAGGAGGATTCCTACCACTGGAGCGTGAAGGCTTCACTTGGAGTTTAAAGGTAAGAATCTCTACTTGTGAATTGGGATTACTTCACTCTTTTCTTTCTTCCTTCTAGATTATTATAAGAAGATCTGTCAAGGAGATCTGATTAGCTGCCGACACTTGGAGAGTGTGAACAGCCGAAGGGTTCTCTGCCTACACTTGGAGAGTGTGAACAGCCGAAGGGTTCGCTGCCTACACTAGGAGAGTGTGAAAGGACGAAGGATTCTCTGCCCACACTAGGAGAGTATGAAAGGAAGGACGGTTCTCTGCCAACACTAGGGATTGTGTAAAAGGATGACGGTTCTCTGCCGCACCGGATAGTGGTGAAAAGAGTGTTTTGTAAAGGCTTCTCCGCCTTGCTATGGGTGCAAAAAGAGAGTCACTATTGATATTAGTGCAATACTTAGAGGGTGCCTCTGGGGAGTGGATGTAGGTCTGGTTTAGACCGAACCACTATAAATCTGGTGTCATTTACTTTACTATTTTTATTTTTCCGTATTTTATTTTTGGTTTAAAAAACTCTGTGGTTAAAAAATGTTTTCTATAAAAACTTAATAAAAATTTTTATTTCGGTTCAACACATTTTCAAAGAGGGTTTAAATTTTTAAAATACCAATTCACCCCCCCTCTTGGTAGCCTTGGGGCATTAACTTAGGTCTAACAACCTATTTACTAGACTCAACAAGTTGTATCAGAGCTTTGTTTCAAAATCATAAGTTTAAACTACTTTTTGATTAACGTAGATGGCTACATTAGGAAACCGAAACACACCTGAGGGTTACTCTATAACTAGACCTCCACTGTTTGAAAATATACCTTTTTTATTTTTGGAAAACACGCATGTTTACTTTCTTACAGTCACTTGATTATGGTATGTGGATCCTAGTCCACGAAGGTTACACAAAACCAACTAGATTAGTTGATGGAGTTAGGGTAGAAACACCTTTTGCAGATTGGACTATAGAAGAACGTGACTTAGCACAACAAAATGCCAAATATTTAAATAGCTTCTTTTGTGCTTTAAAATCTGAAGACTACATGCGGGTTTCCACTTGCAAAAGTGGAAAGGACATATGGGATCGACTTTGTATAACTTATGAAGGGACTAATGAGGTTAAGCAATCAAGACTCAATATCTTGTTACATGACTATGAATTATTTCGCATGAAACCAAATGAATCTATTTCTGACATGTACATAAGATTCATACAAATATTCACTTCTTTGCATGCACTTGGTAGGGAATTAACTAATGCTGAAATGGTTAATAAGATTCTTCGTTGTTTACCTACTGCTTATAATGCTAAAATTACTGCAATTACAGAGTTTAAAGATCTAAATATTTATTCTATTGACAATCTTCTTAGTTCACTCATTGCTTATGAGCAAGGAGTAAGTTAAAGAAAGATTGATGCAGGTGAATCACGAAAGGAGAAGAATATTACACTAAAAGTGGAAGAGTTAGAGAGTGAACACTCACAACCTGAGGATGAAGACGATATTGCATTAATTACTAGACAATTCAGAAGCTTTTTAAAAAGGAAGCAGAAGATACGCCACCAATAGAATAGAGGTAAGTATAACAGAAATGGAAAGGTTTCTAATGAAGTAATTTGTTATGAATGCAGGAAACCAGATCATATCAAGACTGATTGTCCAAAACTCAAAGCCACTCCTAGCAAGGAGAAGGTAGAGGAGAAACCAACTATAAAGAAGGGCAAGAAGAAGTTTCAAAGAGTTTTTTGGGCGGACTCAACTTCAGACTCATCTGAGACTGAAAAAGAAGAAGAAGTCACCAACCTTTGCTTGATGGCAGATAATGTTGATCAATCAGATCAAGAAGAGGTATGTGACTTAACCTTTGATGAATTATTTGAAGTTTCTGAACACATGCATGATGCATATAGGAAAATGAAAAAGATGCATGCTAGTTAAAGTTTAGAACTGGAAGAGCTTAAGAAGGAACATGAAATCCTTAGGAATGATCATGCATTAATAGATAACAACCACATGAAACTTCTTGACGAATATGATGACTTGAATAAGAATTTTGAGAATTTAAAATCATCCTATACTGATCTTGAAAGAGATTTTAAAAAATTTAAGGATGAATCTGAGAGGAAAATATATCGAATCAATTATACAAATCGAATCTTGGAAGAAATGAATTCATTTTATAAATTGATAATAAGAGCTCTTGAGGATAATAGGATACCCCCCAAACATGAAGATTTTATAAATCCTAAATATTATCCTAAATATATATGGAATCCCTTAGAAGACAAACAAATGGAAGAAAACTTAGGAATACTTTTCCTAATATTAAATGTAATAATTATGGATTTTTGGGACATATAGCTCCCACCTGTACTTTTAAGATGAAAACTAATTTGGTGTGGAGACCTAAGATGCATAAACCTAGACATATCATACATGCATCTGATTATAAATTGCTAAAAGGTGAACCCAAACTTGTTTGGGTTCCCAGATCTAACATTTAATATTTTTGCAGGATTGCTCTCACACAAGACCTTGTGAGAGCATATGGTACCTGGACAGCGGATGTTCAAAGCATATGACTAGAGATACTGCTCAATTCATAACACTGGAAGCCAGAAGTGGAGGCAAGGTTATACTTGGAGATAATACCACAAAGAAAGTGGTTGGATCAGGTATGATTTGAAATTTGAAAAACTTTTTCATAGACAATGTGTTATTGGTTGAAGGCTTAAAGCATAATTTATTAAGTATAAGTCAGCTATGTGATAAGGGCTATAATGTTAAATTTTTACCTACTAGCTGCATATTAAGCCTAAATGGGAAAAATATTTTAAATGAAAAAAGGGTAAACAATGTTTACATGCTAGATTTAAATTGTATTCAATCTCCTACTACTTTTTGTTTGAAAACTATTTCTGATGAATCATGGCTTTGGCATAGGAGACTTTGTCATTCTAGTATGAAAAACTTTAGGAGAATTATCCAAAAGAACTTAGTGAGTGGTATACCAAAACTAGACTTTACTAAGGATCACCTTTGTGATGCATGTCAATTAGGAAAATAAGTGAAGTCCTCTTTTAAGTCTAATAAGGATCTTAGAACTAGTAAACTATTAGAAATTCTTCACATGGATCTTTTTGGACCAGTAGGAACTGTAAGTCTAGGATGGAAGGTATACAGATTTGTAATAGTGGATGATTTCTCAAGATTCACTTGGGTTAGATTTCTTTTTCATAAGAGTGAATCGTTTGAGGAATTCAAAAATTTTTCAACTTGGATTCAAAGGAAACTAGGGAGTGAAATAATTTCTATACAAAGTGATCATGGAGGAGAATTTGAAAATGAAAGATTTGAAAATTTTTGTAAAGAAAAAGGGATTGATCACAATTTTTCTGCACCTAGAACCCCTCAACAAAATGGGGTAGTTGAGAGGAAAAACAGAACGTTAATAGAAGTCGCCCGAGCAATGTTGGCAGAATACTCACTTCTTAGAGTTGCTAAAAGGTAGAACACCTAATTTGTCTCATTTACATATTTTTGGTTGTAAGGTGTTCATTCATAATAATGGAAAATCTGTCTTAGTAAAATTTGATCCAAAATCAGATGAAGGAATTTTTGTTGGATATTAAAGTGTTGGAAAATATTATAGAGTATTCAACAAAAGAACTTTGGTCATTGAAGAAACCACACATATTGTATTTGATGAATCTGGAAATTTGAAAGAGCCAAATGTTGTTGAAGATGAGATTAGGGAAAACTCCCAAAAGATTGATAGAATAAATTTGGAAGAAAATGTGGAAGAGAATTTGGGAAAGAGAAAATCTTTTGCCTAGAGATTTGAGATTTTCTAAAAACCACCCAAGGGAATTGATTATAGGTGAACCTAATGAGGGTGTTAGAACTAGGCGTGGATTAAACAAGGAAGTCAATCATTCAGCCTTTATTTCAACTATTGAACCCACTAACATTGATCAAGCACTTTCTGATGAATTTTGGATATTGGCCATGCAAGAAGAGTTGAATCAATTTGTAAGAAATGAAGTTTGGGAATTAACTTCAAGGCCAAAAGATCAAAGTGTTGTTGGAACCAAGTGGGTGTTAAAAAAATGAATGACTCAGGAGTAGTCATTAGAAATAAGGCTAGATTAGTTGCTAAGGAGTATAATCAAATTGAAGGAATTGATTTTGAGCAGACTTTTGCCCCTATAGCTAGAGTTGAAGCAATTAGGGTTTTACTTGCCTTTGCCTGTGTTAAAGGTTTTAAATTGTTTCAAATGAATGTCAAAAGTGACTTTTTAAATGGGATAATTGAGGAAGATGTTTTTGTAGAATAACCTCCAGATTTTGAAAATTCTAAATACCCAAATCATATTTTCAAGTTAAAAAGGCATTATATGGATTGAAACAGGCACCTAGGGCTTGGTATGAGAGGTTGAGCACCTTCCTACTTGAAAGATGTTTTGAAAAAGGAAGTGTGGATACAACTCTCTTTTTAAAGAAATTTGGAAAGGTTATACTAATTGTTCAAATTTATGTGGATGATATCATTTTTGGATCTTCAAATAAAAAACTTTATGATGATTTTTCTAAAACAATGAGTAGTGAATTTGAAATGAGTCTAATGGGAGATTTAAATTACTTTCTAGGTTTTAGCATTAAGCAACTTGAGGAGGATACATTTCTTAGTCAAACTAAATATATTAAGGACATCCTCAAAAAATATGAAATGGACAATGCTAAACCTGTTAGTACACCAATGAGTTCCTAAGTTTAGTTGGATAAGGACCTTAAGGGAAAATCTGTTGATCAAAAGAAATTTAGAGCGATAATTGGATCTTTACTTTACTTGACTGCTAGCCGACCAGATATTATGTTCAGTGTTTGCTTATGTGCTAGATTTTAATCAGATCCAAAAGAATCACATTTGACAGCAGTGAAAAGGATATTAAGATACTTACTAGGAACTCAGAACTTAGGAATTTGGTATCCTAAGTTTAGCTCTTCATTTAAAATTATTGGTTATTCAGATTCTGACTTTGCAGGATGTAGAGTGGATAGGAAAAGCACTTCTGGAACATTTCAATTCATTGGAAATTCATTAGTTTCATGGTCTAGTAGAAAACAAAATTCAGTGGCCCTATCTACTGCAGAAGCATAATACATTGCATTAGGAAGTTGTGTGGCACAAGTACTTTGGTTAAAACAACAGTTGATTGATTTAGATTAACTATAGGCACTATTCCAATTTATTATGACAATACTAGTGCTATTTGCATTTCCAAAAATCCTATTCAATATTATAGAACCAAACATATTGACATAAGGCATCATTTCATAAGGGATCATGTATCCAATGGAGAAATTGAACTTACTCAAGTTTCAACTGAAAATCAACTTGCAGACATTTTTACAAAACCTTTAGCCTTTGATACTTCCAGTACATTAAGAACAAGGCTTGGTGTAATTGATTTGAATGCTTAAATAAAAATATTTTTATAACATTGATATTTATGTTTTCGTAGTTTATGTTTTTATGATTTTTGTTTTTGTGATTTTTTTGTTTTTGTGTTTTGAATGATTTTATTTTAGAGTCTGTGGATTTGTCATTGTGTATTGTGATTTATGTTTTGTTTGATTTTTTCTTTAATAAAAATTCAAAAATCCAAAAATGTGGAAATCATCTAGGACAAAATTTTTCGTACGGGACGATGTCTGTAAAATTCAGTTTGCGTGATATGGAACGTCTTGAGAGCAATTTTTAATGAAGTTCGTCTGTACGATCTGAATGATCGTCCAGGACAAAATTTTTTCTCTCTCAAACGTCGGGATGATTGAATGCAGCAGTTGAATGGATAAGGAAGTTTTAATTGTGAACTTCGTCCGTACGAACTTTTGGTTCGTCCAGACGAACAGATGTCGATTCATAGCGGGGAACGGTTTTTATCTGACATCAAAACGAATTAACTTTTGATCATCTGTATGAAATTTTTTTCGTCTGTACGATCGGTCAAGTCAAAAAGTCTGTACGAAAGGATGTATCGTAAATTGTGTTGATTATGAAAGCCATTACATTTTAGACAAATTTAATCGTCTGTACGAAATTATTTCGTCCAGAAGAATGATAAGTTTTGTCCAGGACGAACTGTTTTTGTCCAGGACAAACTGTTTTCATCCAGGACGAACGTATCATTTTCTTTAAATAAGAAGGCTTTCTAACTCAACAATCACATCTCCAAACATCTCTTTCAATCCCTTTCGACTTCAAATCAACAATGGCCTCCTCTAGCAAGCGACAAAAGGTGTTAGCAAAGAAAACCCACAGGAATGCTTATGAAAACTTTCTCTCAAAAGCAAATGAGGAATCCTTTCCTCGCTTTGCCTCTGCTAAAATCACACCTTCTCGCATTCTAATCCAAAGCGAAATAAACTTCAAGGTAATGCACCTTTTTTCTTCCACTCAATTTGGATTCATTCTTTCTCTTGTCCACTTCTACAACAGACAAATTTTTCTTTACTTCCTAGCCAATATGAGTTTTAATTCTGACCACTCCTCTATAAGTTCTTTCATTTTTAAACAAAAAGTTGAAATCACTAAGCACGACTTAGGTGCCTTTCTAAACTTAAGAACTGAAGGTTTTAGATCCCACACCCTTATGAATGAGAACACCTTCAAATGGTTTGAAGTCAATAGGGTGATTAGAGAAAATGGCAAAAATTATCATATTGCTAGAGTTTCTGGAATGACAAAAAATGCTCGAATCATCCAACACATTCTTAGATCTTTTATTATTCCAAAAGCTGGTGATAGGATCAACATTACTCCACTCCTTTCTTTTGTGACTTTTTTTATTATGAATGGTAGTCCTATTGATGAAGCCCAAGTTATCTTAGACCATCTTTATGGACTTTCTGAAATTAGACATGCTGATCAGAAAAGAAAAAGGAATATTTCATTCGGTCACTTGATTACATTTATTTTGGAAAAGAAATATAATCTAGTGCATCCTGATGAAGAATATGAGGAGCCGGTCTACTACAATGATGCTTCTTTTAGAGCAATCTTCAAGGAGCAAAAAGAGAAAGCACCTGCCAGTGCTTCTGAAGAAGAAGAAGAAGAAGGAGAGCAAACATCTGCACCTCAATCAAATTATCAAAATTTGATTGAGAAATTTGTTAGTCTTGAGATTCATTTTGATCAAAGATTTGATCAAATTGATGCTCAACTTCAGCAGCAGCAACAAGACATTAGTAGTATAAGAAATGAAGTTCATGAAATCAATACCAATGTTATGTTGATGACTTCCTACTTCAACTTATTTGGCGGCATTCCTTCTCCTCCAGAAGAATAGAGATTTGAGTGATGATCTTCTAGATGTTTGTTGTATTAGTGTTTATTTTAGTTTGTTTTAGTTGTGTTTATTTGTGTTTGTTTTAAACTTCAGTGTATTTTCTTTAGTATTGATGTTATGAAATGATTTTGTAATCTTTTTCATTAATATCAATATATATTGTAGTTGCTTTAAATTTGGATTGTTTTTGAAATGTGTTTATTTTTTATGAATTTCATTAGTCTTTTTAATCTTAATTGTGCTTAAACTAGATTGTAATTTGAGATTAAGTTCATTAAAAAATCTAGTCTTTCTAAATTTAAAATTTGTTTATAACTTGTTATAATTAGAATTTTTAATTTCATGTCTATTCATTTTGACTACATAAAAATTAATATTATTATTGCAATTTGGATGCTTTCTTATTTTGTATTTCTTTGCTCAAGTGATATTTATGCACTTAGAAAAATTTGAAATTTTAGATTATTGATCTTGGAAAGAATTGGTTTAAATTACTCATGAAAATTGTACAAAGATTACAAAAATCAAAAGGAATGCGTAAAGGTTCGCAAATGTGAAAAAGAGGCACAAAATAAGCCCAATGTAAAAAGATGTACAAAAATGTGCCAAAATTTTGAAAAAGATGCGCAAAGCGCCACATGTGGTAACTCTTTTCTTTCCAAATTCTTTCAATCTCTTAATTCAAATTGATCTTATGTTCATTTATATTTTTATTAAACTTTGAAATATAGAATTTTAATTCATCTCTCTTGTAATGATTTTCTATATCTCAAATGTCTAAATTGAATCATGTCTTTGATAAATTCTTCTTACTTACAATGTTATATCACTTCTTAAATTCTATGAATTTCTATAATTTACCTAATGTTATTAGTTTTAGATTGCATACCTTATGTCAATCACTCTTTAGATTAAATTTTCAAATGAATTTCATATAATTACATATATTTCTTGTCTATTTCTTCTTCACTTTTTATTGTTGTAAAAGAGAGGGAGAAATTATTGTGTTTGTATGTTTTGTTTGCATTTTGATTTTGTGTTATGGCTTGTGTTATTGTCTTGTATTTTTGTTAAAAATTTTTTTTGAAAAATAAAAATATTGTTCTTTAATTCAAAATGCCTCCTTATTTTCATGTATTCATCAATTTAGGGGGAGTTTAGGAGATTTGTTTAAATTGAAATCATACAAACAATAATTGTTTTGCCATCATCAAAAAGGGGGAAATTGTTAAGATAGTTGCTATTTGCATGTTTTACATTTTTGTAACTTGTATAGTTTTGATGATTTCAAATATTATTATTCAAATGTGTAGTTATCTCCTAATAATTTTAGAAGATTTATATTTGCTCTTGTGTGTACTAACATTTAAGGAAAATCAAACTCCAGACTATGAAGACTTCAAATAAAATTCAGCATGAGATACTTTGTGTATTTGAAGCTTATACTTTTCTTTGAAATAAACTTGAAAGGGAGTGATTGTAATTGAGTGAATAAAAATATACACACACACATAAGGAAATCATATAAAATTTATACTGATCGTACGGGACGATGTCAGTTCGTACGGGACGATCAGACAGTTATCTCCTATTAAGATCACATAGAACGAATAGGAACTGGCCAGAAAAATTTTCTAAGTCTTATTCGTCCAGGACGAAATTAAAAATCTTCCGGGAAGATTTGTTCTGTATAAAATTTTTGTTCAGATGAAATTAAATTATCGTACATGACGAGTTGCTCTCTGTAAGATTTTCATCCAGACGAAATTAAATATCGTTCAGGATGATCTGGTCTCTGTAAGATTTTCGTCCAGATGAAATTAAATTATCATACATGACGAGTTGCTCTCTGTAAGATTTTCGTCCAGACGAAATTAAATATCATCCAGTTCGATCTGGTCTCTGTAAGAATTTCGCCCGGACGAACCAATTTTTGTCCAAACGATACAACCGACTTAGGACAGTTTTTCTACAGTTTTTGGAACCGACCTTGTAATAACCGTTCGTACCGGACGAACTTTGTTCGTACGGGATGATCAGCTTGTACAAAAACATTTCGTACACATATACAAAGAGGTTCGTTTCAAGGCTTTTAAGTAATATCGTCCAGGACGATCCACGATCGTACTGGACGATCCACTGCGTACAGAATTGAAAACTTGCAATTTTTGGGCGATTTTTCTTGTCTTTTGTATATATAGTCCAAATTAAACTGCCACCCAATCTTTTTGTCATTTGATTTTCGTGCCTTTTGAGAGAATAGCCAAGGAGAGAGTGTAAGAGTGCATTCAAAGGAGGATTCCTACCACTGGAGCATGAAGGATTTACTTGGAGTTTAAAGGTAAGAATCTCTACTTGTGAATTGGGATTACTTCACTCTTTTCTTTATTCCTTCTAGATTCTTGTGAGAAGATCTATTAAGGAGATCCGGTTCGCTGCCGACACTTGGAGTGTGTGAACAGCCGAAGGGTTCGCTGCCTACACTTGGAGAGTGTGAACAGCCGAAGGGTTCGCTGCCTACACTAGGAGAGTGTGAAAGGACGAAGGGTTCTCGTTCCACACTAGGAGAGTGTGAAAGGACGGACAGATCTCTGCCAACACTAGGGATTGTGTAAAAGGACGACGGTTCTATGCCGCACCGGGTAGTGGTGAAAAGAGTGTTTTATAAAGGCTTCTCCACCTTGCTGTGGGTGCAAAAGGAGAGTCACTATTGGTATTAGTGCAATACTCAGAGGGTGCCTCTGGGGAGTGGATGTAGGTCTGGTTTAGATCGAACCACTATAAATCTGGTGTTATTTACTTTATTATTTTTATTTTTCTGCATTTTATTTTTGGTTTTAAAAACTCTATGGTTGAAAAACGTTTTCTATAAAAACTTAATAAAAATTTTCATTTCGGTTCAACACATTTTCAAAGAGGGTTTAAATTTTTAAAATACCAATTCACCCCCCCTCTTGGTAGCCTTGGGACATTAACTTAGGTCTAACAACCTATTTATTAGACTCAACACTTTCTCTTCCTCCTGAAGCAGCCAAAGAACCTTGACCCCCTTTACTTCCTCTTGAAGTAGGTAGAGAATCTCGATCAATCATTGAAGTTAACCTCTCTAGAACCTCCAAGGAACCAGGGTCGATGATTGAAGAAGACAACTCAGATCCTTACATGGAGCAACCTTTGTGAAACTCTCATAAACTCCCACTCACAATATCCTCTCTCTCTCTCCCAAGCTTTCCCTCTCTTCTTACTCTCTCAGGTCAAGACAGTAATAAAAGATCACATCATGAGTAAACAAGAGATCTTATATATATAAGGGCTTCAAATTTGCCCTAAATTGGAACAACCTGATAAAGATCGTCCAAGAAAATCGATGAATCATCCTGTACGATTAATATAAATTTAGTTCAATCAGCCAAGATGATCTAGGGGAGGATGGAAGATTAGAAGATTTATTTGTTCTGATCGTCCATGATGATGTGTACATCGTCCTAAACGATTAATTCAAAATGTCAAATATCATCTAGACCATCACTCTATTCGGCCAGACTTTACCTATCTAGATGATAAAAAATAACTGATTGTCTAGGATGATTTATGGATCATCATGTATGATTAGTTCAAAATGTGAAATGTCATTCAGATCATCGCTCTGCTCAGCTAGACTTTACATATTTGGATGATGAAAAAATAACTAATCGGCTAGGACGATTGTTGGATTGTCCTGTACCATTAGTTCAAATTAATACATATCATCTAGAACATCATTCTATTCATCTAGGATGAAACTAAGGTTTTTTTAGCTGGGACGATCCTGTGATCATCCAGGATGATATGATCAATCAATCAAACATTAATTACTTTCCTTAATCATTAAACTAATTTAGGCATATTTTTAATGCATTGTACTAGACGATGTCCTATACGATGTCTAAAAATAATAACATTCCTAAAAGAGTTGGCGGCTGATTCTTTCTGATTTGAGCATATCATCCAGGATGAAGCTAATATCATCTAGGATGATTTGCTTAATTTGGCTACCTTAATCAAGATGCCCTAATTAGGATTTTTATTTTTAACTGATCATCCATGACGATTTTGAATCATCCTAGATGATATGATCAAAAACAAAAAAAAAAAACTCTAAAATAGATAGAATTTTTTTCTCTAAGTGTGTGTGCAAGGTTACTTAGCATTAGGACCCACTTTGTTATAGTTGACTCAAGAAAAGATTAAAACACTTGAAGTACATTTATAGACTGACTAAGTCATAATCTACCCAAACTTAAGCTGGCTTGATTTTAAACTGATCTTGTGGACCTGAAATGCTAATAGGCAAGGTAATAATAAAAAAATAGAAATGCCAGAAATATTTACTATTATCAAAATTATAATCCTTGAATCTAGATTTGTAATAAATATTTCAATGCTCTTCTAATATATTCTAAATACCATTCAGGATGCATTGAACCTAAACCCAAGTTTTAATTTGACTTGGTTGACCAAAGTGCCCCTTAAGGGCCTAACCATTCATTTCATGCGAGGAAATCTCGCCATTATATGAGACCACCTCCATTGGGTCTAAATAATCATTTTAAATTTATTGGACCTAACCTTAACCTATGGTTTAACCTGATTAACCAAGTCGACCATGGTTGACCAAATTAATCATACACCTAACCAAATTTAAATTCAATGCTTCAAGCATCATCAAACCAAATCAAACTCTCGAACTTATTCCATTGCATACTCTATGCATACCCAACTCTTTCATGAGTCAAATTCTCATTAGTTTGACTTAGTCAAATCATTAAGAGTGGTCAAAACTCTTGCATGAAATTAACCCTTCTTACAAACTTCCAAATCATTACTCCAAATCCCATGGATTTATTTATGCATGCATGCCCCCCCAAACTCATCCAAGTTTGCATTTATATATTAACAGGTTAACAAGTCAATAAAACCAAATAAAATGGGTGAAAATGGGTGAAATAATCAAACCTTCTCAAAGCTTTCATTTCCTTCCAAATCTCCTTAATTAAATCTACTTAGACTTATTCAAATTAGCCCAAAAGCTTCCCCTAATGCTGCACCCAAACCAAGCCCAAGCAATGGTTTAGCCCAAGGGGTAAGATGTGGTCCCCTACACTCATGGAAGCTCACCCAAGGAACTCATATGCTTGATACCATTTCCCTTGCTCCTAACCACCTATGATAGGCATCAAACATCCATAAATTCCCTCCAATCCATCTTTACCATCTAAACAAAAAGCTAGGGTTCAAGTAAAGAAAATTTTGAAAAACACTGATAACATGCTAAGTCATTCTCTAAGCTACCTCTAGCCCCAAACACTCTCTTCTAACTTCTCTAAAACTCCCCTTACCTTTTCTAAGCATTTTTGCCACTATTTCATAGCTTCCAAAACCCCCATTGGTGAAGAGATAGAGAAACAGAGAGATAAAGAGGAGATTTGGAGCCATCTTTTAATCTAACCAGAATAAGCCCTTGGGGTCTTCTATAAAGTTGAAGAGAATCTTTCTAGAAGAAAAATGAGTCTAAGAACTCACAAATCCATCCACTGGTTAGTAAGTATTTTCATTTGGACTGGTTAAGTCGGTATGAGGCTCATATTAATGACTTAAGGAAGCAAGTTACATTATTCTTGAGCAGTGAGGGAACTAGAAGAGTTCTATCATGTTTGATCTCTTATGTGGAAGCATATATATTATGGAAAAAAAGGTTGTATAACATTCCTAGCATCATTCTTAAGTAGGAGTATAGATCTTGGTTCTCTTTCTGATGTACCTATAGTATGAGATTTTTTATGTATTTCCTGAAGAGTTAATCAGTTTACCACCAAATAGAGATATAAAGTTCTGTATTGATATATTTATGGGTATAACAAACTCGATTTCTAAGTCTCCATATTGGATGATATTTAATGAGCTTCAGGGGTTGAAGGTACAACTTCAAGAGTTAGTTGACAGGGGATTTGTTCATCCTAGTGAGTCTTAGTGGAGTTGTTGGTTTGAATTTTTTTGTGGAGTTAGTTGACACACCTATTCATTTTGTGAAGAAAAAAAATGATACGATGTGTTGTTGTTGGTTTGAGTTTGTGTTTGAAAAGGAAATTTGCTTTGCAATGGAAATGTACAAAGCAAATTAGAATTAAATTTCTTTGTGAATTTTGAAATTGACTTTTGAATCTAATTCTAAAATTGAATATTTATTAGAAATGATATACCATCTCGAGAGGTGGAAATAAGATTCTTTGATGGGTTTAGATTTAGAGTTATAAATTTTATCTTTAATACTGTAGTCAAATTTAGGAAAGAACTATATATGACCCTGAAGGGAAATGATATTCAATCAAATACTTAACTATGATTATCTGGATATGGTATCGTTAATCTCATATTTAAAGTTATGATAAAGAATTATATATCCACACAAGGAAAGAAGGTATCATCCCTTATCAATTATTCGAATATGATAATAATGATCGTCACTGATTTTTTTTATTTTCTCAAAAAAAATTAAGTAAGCTTTAAAATTAATTTGGGTCTTTAAATCTCATATGTACAGAAGCTCTCATAATTAATTATATTGTAGGAAAGCTAAGTTTCCTACAAAAACTCTCAATTAAATAACGACAAAATTTTATTTTTGAGTTTTTAAGGAGTGATATCAAAGGAGGAGGTTAAAATTTTAACAGGTATTGGATTGAATTTGAACACTTATTTCAATAGGTCAGTTGAGGAGAAGTAAGAGGCACTTTGAGATTCTAAAATAATTTAAAAATGACCTAGTCTACCCTATGTGTTGGCCTTTAAACTTTAGTTTGAGATATTCTAATTTAAGTTATTGATTTATTAGAAAGTTTAGATTGTATTCTCATTGATTGAGGTCTCATGATTTTGAGTCTGCCCTGAATCCTAAGTCAAATTCAGGCACTAAATAATAGTAGACCAAACCTATCTAATGTAGTGCAAAACTAAACTTATCCAGACTTGAATTGGGGAGCCAGTTAACCACCTATAACTTTAAAATCTATGTGTCATATCCTTAATGAAAGATAGAGAAAACTTTTTGATTAAATTTTTAAGAATTGGGCTGACATGTAGAGTAAATCCTAAGTTGCCCCTTGACTTATGTAGGGTGATTAATGCTTAAAAATAAAATGCATTTAAAATTTTATCTTCTTTTTAATTTATTTTTAATGTAATACATGCTAATTGACCTTTGAATGCATAAATGGCATAAAGCAATTTTAAAGAGACTTAAAAATAATTTTTTTCCTGAAGATTGTATAACATGCCCTTGATAGAATTGTACCCTAATAGGCCAACAAGTATGCCAGAACCCACAGAATGGGGAAGTTTTCGAACAAAAAAAAAAAAGATATTTTAAATATGAAATGCATGTAAACTCTTGGTAGTCATGAGCTTACTTCTTAAATCATTAGAGTTACTATGTGAGACTAAAAAATTTTATTTAATTAAAGAACAAAAAAATTAATTGTAACCTCATAAGCCTTCAAATATATCTTGGATAAATCAATACACGACATACAATAAATAAACCTAGAAAGATATATAATTTCTACTACATAATTAATGTAAATAAATCAAACCAATCATTTAAAAAATAAATTAAATGTTCATATGATATGTGACACTTAACGTATAACATAGGGTCTGCAAAAATTAAAAGTAGTCATGTACCACTTACAATAACCTAGATTCTAATCCTAGAAATGACACAAGTAACTTTTGAGAGTGGGATATTCTTTATCTTCACTTCTTCATCCTTATTCAATCTTCTTGGATTTGTCAGGTCTGGATATCCAAATGAAAAGAAATTCCTTCTCAAAAGGATGTTTTCTTTAACCTATGGATTTTCAAATTCATCTTGATTTGGACTTCTAATTAAAGTGGAACTCTCCCCTGAGGGATGTTCCCTTCTCTTTTGAATTTACAAATAGGATGGTGATATCTCACCTCAAAGTTTACTTTCACATTACAACTTGATTAAATTACATTATATCAAAAATAATAAAGAAAAATTCTAGCCACCGTATAATATTATCTTAAGTAGTAGTAATTAAAATACATCCCAAGAACTTATATATATTTATATTTCTAAAAAAAAATCTCAGCCATGCTAGTAATGCTCAATTATTTTAAAAGGGACTTAGCATTTTTAGCACTTACAAAAAGTCTTCCAATTTAAGCTTTTAATTTTTCCCCCTTGATTCATAGCCCTGTATGAGCATGGCCACATATAAAAAAAATTATGTGAGCATCCATATTAATCCTAACCTAAGGGTAATCTAACACCCATTAAATAAATAATCACATAAATCAATTCTAGTAACCAGCATGTAGTGAAAATCACAAAAAAATTAACACACAAGTAGAAGAACTTAAATACTGGTCTAGCCTAAAACTTGAGTTAGTTGTCCTAGCAAACAATTTAAAGTGTGTGTAGTAGGTCGTGTGGCTTGAATATGCCATGTATTGAATAATTATTAAAGTTGTCTAGTATTTCGATTTGTTGAAGGTCAAAGAAAATTTTGATTTATGTTTAAGTATTAATATTTTGATATTGATTTTAAAATAGATTTTTTAAGGTTTTAAGTAATTTACTAATTTTATTTACACCATGACCGAAAAGTTTATTTCACATTCCTTGGGGCTAAGTTAATAAACTTGTAGGCTCGAGTTACCTAGTTGTAACTAGTAGGGATTAAGTTAATATACTTGATTAGAAATTAAAAGATTAAACAATTTTAATTAAATTGGTTTGTTACTGATTTTTACGAATTAACTTAATTAAATTTACCATCAACCAATTTATGCCGTTGTAATTATGGACTCGAGGATGAAACCTCCATATGACACGTAGCCCCATAACTCAAAGTAGTCTAGCCTCTAAACCTAGTTTATGTAGGTAAATTAGGGATTTTAACTTGGTTAATTCATTAAAAATCAATTAATTTTAAGGTATTACACTCCATTGAATCCGTTCGTCTTATTATCAAAGTGGGTTCGATGAACTAGACCTCTTTAAGACACTTAGTCCCATAGCTCATGGTAGCCCATCTTAAAAACTTCATCTTTGAAGTTCTTGTTATGTATTAATGGTTGTTTGATTGATTTTATTAAATAATTTAATATTTTCTAGAATTTCAATTAACTATTGAATTTTTTGAAATTTTAATCAATTATTTAATGCATTAAATTAAAGGGTCAAAATTGTACATTTTAAATTAAACTAAATTTTGGAATTTGGATATTTTTCTTAATGATAGACTCTAAGATGAGTAATTAGACACTAATTTTGCTGAAATTGGATTTTTCTATATTAAGTTAATGAATTTTTAAAATTTTGAGCTATTTTTGAACTATAATTGGCCAAAATATTAAAATTTTTACTTTGACTTATTTCTGATGGTTTGACATTTTTAATAAATATTAGACCCTAAATGGATTATATATCTTTTAGTTTGCTTATTTTCAAGTTTTTTAGAATTAATTATAAAATTTCAAAATTTTCTCTTTTAATTTAATTTTTTAGATTAGTTAATTAAAAAAGCTTTTAATGATTATGATCCAATTCAATTCTAAACTTATTGAAATCACCCTCAAAGGTCAGGAATGACCCATGGGGGGTGTTCTCAAGTGTTTTGAGAATTGTTTTGAATTTTTTAAAATTTTTTAATTAATTAAATTAAGTAAATATGTATTTTTTACTCAAATTTAAATTATGGTTAAAGTAAGGATCAAATCAAGGGGCTTTTAATTTTTTCTCAGTTTGGGGTTTAATTTTGGTTAGTTTGATATATTATTTATAATTTTTAGATTTAATTTGAATTAATTACACTTTTTTAAATTTTTAAGATTAATTAAGGGGTTAAGTATGAGTTAAATTAAATTTCTTACCTAATGAGTTTTAAAATCAGTAATATCATGACCTAAGATAGGTAATTTCACTAGGTTTAAAGCTTTAAAATTTTATCCCAAATGGATGCATAATTAATTCTTTACAATTTCCTAAAATGCTTAGAACTTTTCCTTAATTGTTGTCCTTATATATCACTAAGTTGTATAGGTCTACAATTACAGGTCTCTAACCCTTAACACATATACATCCATCCATACCATATAAATTAAAAACTAATCATGTGACCTAGATCTAAGTGGAATGGAAGAGGCGAATCCATAAGTGTTTGGGTTAACCCATAATCCAAAACACTTATGCATTCACCTAAGCAAATATTGTTGAGTCTAGTGAATAGGTTGTTAAACCTAAGTTAATGTCTCAAAGCTACCAAGAGGGGGGTGAATTGGTATTTTAAAAAATATCCCTCTTTTGATAAATTGAACCTAAATTAAACTTTAATGAATTTTTATAAAAAGTTTTTCAACCATAATTTTTAAACAAAAAAAAATGCAGAAAATAAAAAGCAGTAAAACAAACGACACACGATTTATAGTGGTTTGGTCTAAACCAAACCTACATCCACTCCCCAGAGGCACCCTCTGAGTATTGCACTAATACCAATAGTGTCTCTCCTTTTGCACCCACAGCAAGGCGGAGAAGCCTTTACGAACACTCTTTTCACCATAACCCGGTGTGGCAGAGAACCGTCGTCCTTTCACACTCTCCTAGTGTGGGCAGAGAACCCTTCGTCCTTTCAGACTCTCCTAACGTGGGCAGAGAACCCTTCGTCCTTTCACACTCTCCTAGTGTGGGCAGAGAACTCTTCGTCCTTTCATACTCTCCTAGTGTAGGCAGAGAACCCTTCATCCTTTCACACTCTCCTAGTGTGGGTAGAGAACCCTTCGCCCTTTCACACTCTCCTAGTATCGGTAGAGAACCAGATCTCCTTGACAGATCTCTTCACAAGAAATCTAGAAGGAAGAAAGAAAAAGAGTGAAGTAATCTCAAATTACAAGTAGGAAATCTTACTTTTGAACACCAAGCGAAGCCTTCACGCTCCAGTGGTAGAAATCCTTCTTTGAATGCTCTCTCTCACTCTCTCCTTTACTCTTCTTCCAATAGGCACGTAGATCAATGAGAAAAAAAGATTATGTGGCAGTCTAATTTGGGACTATATATACAAAAGAAAAGAAAAAACTGCCCCAAAAAACTGCAAGTTTTTCAATTATGTACGCAGCGGATCGTCCCGTATGATCATGGATCATCCTGGACGATTTTTACTTAAAAAGTGTCAGAAACGATCCTAATGTATATTGGTACGAACTATGTTCGTACACGGCTCATCATCCCGTACGAACTAGGTTCGTACTGGTACGAAACAGTTATTACATAGGTCGGTTCCAAAAATTCTACTGGACGTAACCAATTAAGGTAGGTATGTCGGTTCCGTTTCGTCCTGGGATGAACATGTTTCATCCTGGGATGATTTTATACAGAGAGTTTTGTCCAAGGACGAAGGTTCATTTCGTCCTGTACGATCTCATACAGAGAGTTTCGTCCAGGGATGAAGGTTCATTTTGTCTTGTACGATCTCATATAGAGAGTTTCGTCGTCCGGTACGAACCATGCTTTTTATTGGCTGGACGAACAGTGCAAGGTGAGAATCCAGAGACGTTCATCCCGGGACGAATACAAAATTTGTCCTGGATGATTAGGACTTAGAAAATTTTCTACCCGCCTGTTCGATCCATTGCTCTTCCTAGGGGTTAATTGACATAATCGTCCCGTACGAACCAGGTTCGTCCCGTACGATCAGTTCACAAAAATTGTCCCCCAAGAGTTTGTGTTATGATTTTTCACTCAATTACAATCACTCCCTCTCATTTAAAAACTTATAATTTATAAATGAATAATTTGAAGTCTTCATCGCTTGGAGTTGATTTTTCCTGAAATGTTAGTACGCACTAGAGTAAAAACAAATCTTCCAAAAAGTGTTAGGAGATATATAAAACAATAATATTTGAAATCATCAAAACAATACAAGTTACAAGAATGTAAAACATGCAAATAGAAACTCTCTCTACAATCTCCCCCTTTTTGATGATAGAAAAATAATTATTGTTTGTAGGATTTCAAATTTTAAGAATCTCCTAAACTCCCCATGAAATGATGAACTCATGAAAATAAGGAGGCATTTGAAGTAAAAAAAATTTTGTTTTTCAAAATTTTTATACAACACAAAAGATAAAACAAAAACAATCAAACACACATACGAAAACATACGTTAAAACAAATAAAAAACATAAAAAAAGACACAACAAATAATTTTCCCTCCTTTTTGACAATATCAAAAAGTGAAAAAAAAAGAAGGCTAGAAATGTAAGCAGAAGTATGAAATTCATTTGATATTTTAATCTTGGAAGTGATTGAAATAATGTATGCAAATAAAATCAAAAACATTAGAAAAAACATAAGATTTCATATAATTTAAGAAGTGATATAACATAGAGAATAAAAAGAATTTATCAAAGGCATGTGTCAATTTATACATGAAGATAAAGAAAATCATTGCACTAAGGATGAATAAAAAATTTTATATTTTAAATTTCAATATGAATTATAAATGAACATTAGATCAATTTGAATTAAAAGATTAAAAGAGTATGGAAAGAAGTAATTATCACATGTGGCGCTTTGCGCATCTTTTTCAAATTTTATGGCACATTTTTGTGCATCTTTTTACTTTGGGCATATTTTGTGCCTCTTTTTGTCATTGCAAATTTTTTGCACAATCCTTTTGATTTTTGTACATTTGTATAATTTTCAAGAGTAATTGAATTCTTTCCAAAATTAATAATCTAAAATTTCAAATTTTTCTAAGTGCATAAATACTAATTGAAAAGAAAAATAAAGAAAATAAGAAAATATCTAAATTGCAATAATAATATTAAAGATAATGTAGTCTAAATAAGAGACATGTAATTAAAAATTCTAAAAATATCAAGTTATAAGCATCTCTTAAATTTAGAAAAATTATATTTTCTAATAAAAACTAATTTTAATTTACAAATTAGAATAAAGCACTATTAAGATTAAAAAAAAATGAATGTCATAAAGTCTAACACACATTTCTAAAACATTAAACAATAAAACATTGAAACATATATTGATATCAGATGAAGCCATTATAGTTTTGAAGTTCAAGATATCAATAGTAACAAAACTAAACACAAGGAAAAAAATACAAACTAAAGGAAATCACTAACACATGAACTACAACAAAACACTGAAAACAAACACTGAACAAAATACTGAACAAACACCTAAACAAATCATTCAGATGGACCCTGATCTGGAGGAGGAGGAGGGTGGTGTTGCACCAAAGAAGTTGAAGTAATTACTCATCATAAACATGTTGGAATTAATAGCATTTATCTGATCACACACATAAATCCCATATCCTGATTGTACTGAATATCTTGCTGATTGCAAGTGAGTTTTCAATTTGATCAAACCTTTGATCAAAATGAGCCTCTAAATTGTCAAATCTTTGAACCAAATCTTGATAATTTGGTCCAGCAGCATGTGAAGGTTCAGTTTCTTCTTTTGTTTCACTCAGAACTACATGAGTTTTTGTTGGGCTCGTCCTTATTGAAGATAGCCCTAAAGGATGTGTCGTTTTGTAGTAGAGTGGTTCTTCAAAGTCTTGTTCTGGATGAATTAAATCATACTTCTTTTCCCAAAATATAGGTAATCAAATGTCCTAAGACTATGTTCTTCTTTCTTTTATGATCAACATGACCAATTTCAGAGAGACCATAAATGTAGTCAATTACAAGTTGGGCCTCATCTATAGGTTGTCTTGTCATTAATCCCTGTAGGTAACAGTAGAAAGAAGAGGAGGTGATGTTGACTCTATCACCAGCTTTTGGAATAATGGAAGTTTCTTAAGTACGTGATGGATGATACGGGCATCACGCAATAAAGTTTGTAACTTTAGGCAAATGATCATTAACTCTTATTCCTCTAATCACACGATTAACTTCAGTCCAATCAAAAATTTGTGGTGGTTAAGGTGTGGTGCTCTTAAGCCTTTAGTCATTAAGTTTAGGGAAGATATTAAAGTCAGCCTTGGTGATTTCAAGCTTTCTTTTTGAAAACAAAAGAACTGATGATAGAATGGTCGGAGTTGAATGACATGTTTGCCAAGAAATAGTGAAAGGTTTCTCTATTGTAGAAGTGTACTAAAGTGAGGATTAAAAATAAATTGAGTAGAGGCAAACAAGTGCATTAACTTTAAAGGTTAATTGATCCTGTAGGAGAACTCTAGATGGGGTGTGATTTTTGCAGAGACAAACCTAGCAAAGGATTCTTCATTGGCTCTAGAAAGGAAGTTTTCGGATATATTTCTTGGAGGACCCTTAGCCAAGATCTTTTGGTGCTTGCTAGAACTTGCCATTGAAAGATTTGAAGAGAGGAAAAGGTTTGAAAGAGATGTGTGAAAGTGCTGTTCAGAAAAAAACTGCAGCATAATTTAAAGAAGAATGACTGTTTGTACCAGACGAAAATTTTATTCGTCCCGTACGAAAATATTTCGTATAGACGAACGAATGAGTTTAAAAAACTAATGGCTTTTTAATAAACACACAATTTTCGAAGCGTCCTTTCGTACAGGCTTTTGACCAAAATGATCATACAGACAAACACGTGTTCATACGGACGATCAGAAATTTAACTCGTTTTAAATGGCAGTTGAAAATCGTCGTCCCCCGCCATGAACCGACATGTGTTCGTCTGGACGAACCAAAGGTTCGTACGGACAAAGTTCATAATTAAAAACTATCTTCTCCATTCAACTGCTGCATTCATTCATCCCGTCGTTTGAAAAATATTTTGTCCTGGATGATCGTGAGATTGTACAGACGAAATACATTAAAAACTGCTCTTAAGACGGTTCGAAATCACATAGTTTATCATTTTACACACATCGTCCCGTACGAATAATTTTCATCCCGGACGATGATGACCACAAATTTATATTTTCACACTCAAAACAAAAATGAATAAAAACAAACAAGACAAACTTAAATACACACCTTTTTAAGAAGAAAATATCACAAAAAACTAAACTAAAGAATACAATGAACAAAAAAACAAAAACAAAATATCAATGTTGCGGAAAAAACATTTTTATCTAAGCATTTAAATCAATCACTCCAAGCCTAATTCTTAATGTACTGAAAGTATCAAAGGCTAAAGGTTTTGTAAAAATGTCTCCAAGTTGATTTTCTGTTGAAACATGGGTAAGTTCAATTTCTCCCTTGGATACATGATCCCTTATGAAATGATGTTTTATGTCAATGTGTTTGGTCCTTGAATGTTGAATAGGATTTTTTGAAATGCAAATAGCACTAGTATTATAACAATAAATTGGTATAGTGTCTATAGTTAATCCTAAATCAATCAACTATTGTTTTAACCAAAGTACTTGTGCCACACAACTTCCTAGTGCAATGTATTCTGCTTCTGCAGTAGATAGGGCCACTGAATTTTGTTTTCTACTAGACCATGAAACTAATGAATTTCCAATGAATTGACATGTTCCAGAAGTGCTTTTCTTATCCACCATACAGCCTGCAAAATCAGAGTCTGAATAACTAAAAATTTTAAATGAAGAGCTAAACTTTGGATACCAAATTCCTAAGTTTTTCGAGGTTTCCTAGTAAGTATCTTAAAATCTTTTTCACTGCTGTCAAAATGTGATTCTTTTGGATCAGATTGAAATCTAGCATGATCGTCCCGTACGAACCAGGTTCGCCCGTACGATCAGTTCACAAAAATTGTCCCCAAGAGTGTGGTTGTTATTTTTCACTCAATTTACAATCATTCCCTCTCATTTAAAAACTTATAATTTACAAATGAATAATTGAAGTCTTCATCGCTTGGAGTTGATTTTTCCTGAAATATTAGTACACACTAGAGCAAAAACAAATCTTCCAAAAAGTGTTAGGAGATATATAAAACAATAATATTTGAAATCATCAAAACAATACAAGTTGCAAGAATGTAAAACATGCAAATAGCAACTCTCTCTACAAATACTTCCCCCATGATGTTGGCGTTGACATACTATGGTAAAAGAAGTATTTACCATAGCTTTCATTCAATCAAAGTGTGCAATCTAAAGTTCCTAACTATGAATCATGGAAATCAAGATAATGGTTCACATAAAAATGACACATATTATTACACCTGACTTGATTAACTCAAATTGTTGATAATACCAAGCTTCATTATTTAAAACTTTAAATTGAAGAGGTTAGATTCCATGCAATAAAATTTAAACTCATTCAAAATGAATTTTCTAGAAAATATGAATAAAAAGGGGTTTACACTTAAATACATTCAATAATGATCAAAATTTTATTTAAATAAATGTAAAAAAAAAGTAATGTATATAAGATATAGCATGAAGATTCATATACTCAAGTTTCAATTCAATTTGATGGATATTAAAGCAATAATTAGAGAAATAAGGAAATTTGAATTACTAAAATTCTTTTTCTAAAATACTCATCATTAAAACTAATTTTACTTTTAAATGATAGATAATTAAAATTCAAAACAAAAATGGGTATTCATTTGAATGTTTTGGATAAAATTAAATTTTATATGATTTTTTTGAAGTTTCTATTAATTAAAACTGTTTAAAATTAATAAAAATTACTTAATTATAAAAAAATGATGGGGAAGCAACGACAATGCACGTGAGGAAACCTCTAGTGTGTTGGATCAAAATGGCGGTGTCGGGGTGGCCACACGGCAACGCAAAGAGTCACTAAGTCAAAACCATAATGGTGGTGCGCATTAATGGCTAATGACTACACCGCAGCAATCATTGTCCATCAATGCAAGATGCAGCACTGTGATGGTTTGTGTCCACTAATATGAGTAAGTGAAGGGCATGGATTATCAGATCCTTTAATGATTTGACCCACTAGCTTAGATCAAACCTAACAAAAAGAGAAACCACGGGATCAAACCCATGGTTTGGGTCACACCATCAAAAAGGAAGGTCATGACTATTGATCTCACGATGAACGGTCCAAAAAATATACAAGCTTATTCACACTAATGTTAACCCTTGGATGATAAAAAGGTTCATTCATATTGATGAAATAATTAATCAAATCAATTAAATTTTAAATAGAGTTCCTACATGTGAAGAGAATTAATGGGGATGTGTCCATTTGGTTTGAAAGTACTTTTTAAAAAACGCTATTTAAACCAAGGTGTTTTAAGCTTGGGTTGGTGTTATACCTTGATCCAACTGATGGATTTTAAGTGCTTTTAGACTGGTTGAGCTGAAGACCGCCTTTGTGAAAGTTCGTTAGGGATATTAAGCCCTATGAGCTTGGCCCAAGCTAAACAAGAGGGGGTGAATTGGTATTTTAAATTTTCTTTTCACAAAGAATAAAAATTGCATAAACCAAAATCAACACCACAAAAATAAATGCGGAATTAAAAGTGCGGAAGCAAAAAAATAAGAACACAGAAATTTATAGTGGTTCGGTCAACTCGACCTACGTCCACTCCTTGGAGGCACCCTCCAAGTATTGCACTACAAAACGTGACTCTCCTTTAGCCCCCACAGCTAGGCGGAGAAGCCCTCACAAGAACCCTCCTTTTTGCCACCCCCGCAAGGCAGAGAACCTATCTCTTTTTGCTTCCTCCTGAAGCTAGCAGAGAACCACAACCAAAAGCTAACTCCTTACCTCTACCGACCCTTCCACGGATGAGAAACTCTAGACGAAGAAGAAGCAGAGCGATCCTTGAAGCAACCCTTGTGAATCCCCTCACAAGCTCCCCCCTCACAAGATCCTCTCTCTCTCCCACTCTCTCTCTTTCTCTCCTCAAGGTCTTCTCAGGTCAAGGCAGCAGCCAAAGGTTCTCAAAAACATTGAACAAGAGCAATCTTAAATATAAGAGCTTCAAAGGAGCTCATTAATTACAAGTTGCCGACTTTATCGTCCAGGCCGATATGGACATCAGCTGGCCGATCAGTACAAAACTCAGAAGATCGGCCAGAGCATCGCCCTGGATGCAAGACTGGATGATTAAAAAATTGGCTTGATCGTCCAGGCCGATATCACGATCGTCCTGGCCGATCAGTTCAAATCATGGGAAAATCGTCCTGAGAATAGCCCTGGATACGAGCTGGCCGATATTTATCGTCCTGAAGTAACTTAAGGTTTTTGACTGGATCGTCCTGGCCAATCCTGCGATCGTCCAGGACGATATGATCGTATCAATCATCCTTAATTACTCCCTTGATTTCCTGATCAATTAAGGCATAATTTGAGAATTTCGTCCAGGCCGATCAATGATCGTCCTGGCTGATAATTTAAAAAATACAGTATACCTTAATTGTCTATGGCGGCAACTTCTTTCTGTTTTGAGCTTATCGTCCTGGCCGATACACGTATCGTCCAGGCCGATATGTTAATGACGGCTGCCTTAATTAAGAATCCTTATTTAGACTTTCTGTTTTAAGCCTGATCATCCAGGCCGATGTAAAAAATCGTCCTGGCCGATATGATAAAAAATAGAAATTCTAAGTCTCTCAAGTGTGTGTGTGTGTAGGGTTACTTAGCATCAGTCTCTTTGACTATTACAAGTAGACTCAAGAATTGAAAAATCAAAAGTACAGACTGACTCAACCCTAAACCTACGCAATCCTGAACTGGCTTCGTCTGTTCGTCCGATCTCTTGATTCCTAAAAAGTTAGAAGAAACAAGTAGTCCAAGAGAATCAATAGTTTTTTGTCAATCATCAAAACACAGGTCATGAAAAATAGGTTTGCAACAATCTCCCCCTTTTTGATGATGGCAAAACACTACGAAAACAATTAGCATTAAAAGTTCAGGATCGACAAAAAAAAAAGAACATCATAAACTTCTCCCCCTTTTGACATATCAAAAAGGAGGGAACAAAAGCACAAAAGCAAATCACAAAAACCCCCCTTTTTTTTTTTTTTGGCCAAGGCATGAAAATGATATAGTATTCTATGTGATTGATTTAAAAAAGCTTGTGAGTTAATGTGTTAATAATCTCATCAATCCATAGAATAGTAGAATATCCGATCATGGTTACCCTTAGCTCAGACGTTTTCTTAGGGTAGAATCGTCTTTTGAAATCAATGACCTAACTCAAAGAATTAATTGGATATATAAAAAAAAATCCATCCATCACTTGGCTTAAAAAAAAAACTATCTTTAAAAATAATGAACCAAAGTAAATTTGTCACACGATCGGAAAACAATCGAAATCAAGCCTTTGAGAACCAAAACTTCTAAGTTCTAAAAGATTTAAAAAGAGAGAATAGCTTGCTTTTGAGTGGGCTCATTTTATGCCTCTTGTCAAATGAGTTGGTGCTTTGCACATCTTTTTATAGTTTTTCAATTTTGGCGTCATTGCGCTTCTTTTGTTGGCATCATTAGCCAAAAATTTTTTTGATTTTGCAAGCTACATTCTCTTTTATAACCTTTTAAAAAAAATCTTAGTTGTGAGTATATCTTCTTAGATATTAGAGAATAGGAGCTCTCTCTCTAACATAAGGAAGAATTACCACAAACAGAGTTAATAATCAAGGACAAGAGTAACGAGGGATCTTGATGTGACAAAAAAACTTTAAACATTATAATTGCAAGATAGATTTGTTTAAACAAGCTTAAGAAAAGATCTTAATTTTATAAACAATTTTTACTTTGAGATAGATTTTTTATTAGAAAAGAAAACTATGCCACTAAAATAGGTTAGAGAAAGAGACACAATCACAAAATATTCCTACCATCTAAGAGATTAGGAGATAAAAAACAACATTGACTACAAATTTTCAAAAGCAATGGACAAGGAATATAATATCATATCAGCGATTGATTTTGAAGACTAAGTAAAAAGAGACAAAAGAAAAATAAAACACACCAAAAAGCTAAGAGAAAAAATATAGAAAACAAAAGCAAAAGAAAAATAACTAAAAAGATCAAGTTTCATGCATTTATGTCAATCACACCCAATCTGGTCCTTAAAGAACTGAAAGTGTCGAAGGCCAGTGGTTTAGTAAAGATGTCCGCCAGTTGGTTTTCAGTTGTCACATGGTGTAATCTCAATGTCTCCCTTAGTCACATGATCTCTAATGAAGTGATGCCTAATGTCAATGTGTTTAGTCCTTGAATGTTGGATAGGATTCTTAGTTAGATGCATATGGCACTAGTATTGTCACAAAAGATTGAGATGGGGTGCCTACAGGTAAATCCTAAATCCAATACCTGTTGTTTCAACCAAAGGACTTGGGCCACACAACTTCCAAGGGCGATGTTTTCAGCTTCAGCAGTGGAAAGTGCAACAGAGTTTTTGCTTCCTACTAGACCAAGAGACCAAAGATTGTCCAAGAATGAATTGACAAGTTCCAGAAGTGCTTTTTCTATCCACCTTGCATCCTACAAAATCAGAGTCAGAAAAACCAATA